>CM073561.1:8815000-10015000 GCA_037074615.1 Leucaena leucocephala | reverse complement strand
TTGTTTTATTAGTACCATTAGACCCTGTTCAGGAGCTAACGGAGCAAAATTAAAGTATTTAATTAAGAGAGAAAAATACATAGATACCAAATTAAAAATTAAGAGAAAAGTATCATTACCTGCAAAATGGTTTTGAGGCAGCTAAGGTAGCATGAGATGCCTAAATCTAACATACCTGGTTAAATTCTTTTTCGTACAATATTGCCCGAGATTCTCTGGTGATAAGTGATTATCTTCTGATACAGACTGCTCTGACCATTGCCAATCTTTTCTTGGTTGAATACAAGCAACTACAATCTCGGTCAAGCGAGCGTCAGGAATTCCAACAATTACCACTCCAGCAATTCCAGAATGTTCCAGTAGAATTGCTTCAACCTATTTGAAATAAACAGTATATTTAAACATCAATGAGTAAAACAAATCTTGATAAAGTAAAAGACAGGGAATTAAATTAATTTAAAGACTTTGTTGGTCCCTACAGTTTGATAATTTATAATTTCATCACAGCTAAATTTTTATAAGTTGTGTCATCTTAACTGGTTAACATGTGCTATTTTGATATTATAAACATGCATAGCTCATCAGCAAACATAGAATTTAAAGACTCAACTGGTCAAGTCTTTCTGACACTATAAGGTACGACTCTTAAATTATAACTATTACTTGTAATTGACTAAAACTATAAAAACAAAAGTTCTTTTATTTGCTAGAATTCTATATAAATATTTGTTTTGGTCTACTTGTGTGTCCCTTTTGAAAGATGAACTTAAGAAATAAGCCAAATAGGTTTATTGCCACTGCTTCTACCTCTTCAGGATAGATGTTCTCTCCACCACTCTTGATCCGACCATTTGTTCGTCCAAGAAGCCACAAATTACCGTTGTGATCAATTGATCCAATGTCACCTGTGTCAAGCCAGACTTCATTTGAGGGATCTAATGGGCTTCCCGGAGTTTGATTCCAATATCGGATCATTACATGCGGTCCTCTAGTTAAAATTCTTCCAACATGCCCAGAGGAATCTGCACATATACTAAGTTCTACATGAGGAGCCGCCTTGCCAACACAAACACCTTGAGAATATTTTATAGTACCAGATCTTCTATTCACAGCCACCTGAGAGGACTGACAAATCTTTTCTTGAGTTGAGTCATGGAGAGTCAGGAATGTCAGTGAAGAGCACGTCTCAGTCATCCCTTACATATATGAATCAGATTACAGATAGAAAGAAAAGGCGTGTAAGAACTTCCATTTGTTGGACAAACAAGACCTAACAAAATTTGAAAAAAGTAATATATTCATGTCTTTTTGGTATGTCTTCATTCAGTAAACACAAAGGAAGAGAGAGAGATGAGGCTTTTGAGTGTCTTGGTGAAAGAAAACACAGAGGCATTCGCTGCAGCCTAAAATAAAATCTATATTGACTGAACCACAGATATGGAAAAATTTCTCATTGATTAGCTATAGAGCACCTATTTTTTATTCCTTTGCCAAGCAACCAGGTAAAACATAGCTTGTTAGCTTTAATTACATCTGGAGATCAGGGCTTGTATTTGAAAAAACATGGGATAAATGACAAGGGATTGAAAAAACAGTATGGACACCGGTTAAAAGGACTAGAGGAAGGCCAAAGAGAACGCTCAAAGAGGTCATTGAGCGGGATCTCCTGGTTAATAACCTATCCAAGGATTTAGTTTTTGATAGAGCACAATGGCGTCGTATGATCCATGTAGCCGACCCCATTTAATGGGATAAGGCTTGTTGTTGTTGTTGTTGTTTTCATATCTCATTGTATTCTTGTAGGATTGAACACGGATTATTGATATATTGGACTCGTATTTTTTTAAAATATGTTTCAATTTCTTTGTTCTTTTCCTGCATCAGAAAAATTATCAAGCCAGACAAAAGTTAGTCAGACTGATGGTTAGCCTAAAAGCTCAATTTCAAAATGAAATTTGACAAATGTCAACAAATTGAGGTATGTTGATAATAAAGAAAGAGAAACAAGTCAACCGGTCAATGAGCTTTTGGTCGCATGATATAAATCACAGTTCAATTATAAATGGGGAGAGAGAAGGAAAGAACACAACACACACAGGATCACGATGGAGCCAAATGCAAGGAGGAAAACTTGAGTCCCATATTTAAAGTATTGAATTCTCAGTGGGATTTGTACACTGTTTGGGCTCTTTGACATCACAATATTTTTTGGGGTGTGGTTCTGTATAAAGTTTAATATCACTTGGCATTAAAATCTTTCTATGCTTGCAGTTCAATATCAAAAGCTTGGAAATATAATGTTGTCTTTTGTTTTATCTCTTCATTTACTTTCTCCCATAATTCTATATCTCTTCTCATTTTCAGTTCCATCTTCTTTCTTTTCCTCTTCATAGATTTTCTTAGGCACATATTCAAGAATAACATTTAAGTGACGCAAAAAAGTGAAGCAATTTTTCAAGATAAATGAACCAGTGGAGAGAAGGCAGAGATCAGTAGGGAGGATATATAGAGAAGTTGATGGAGAAGTAGAAAAACAAATACTCGATATTATTACTCAATAGGCAAAAGTCTAACAAATGAATAAACCTAGGGCTATTTGTAGATCCATAATCCTAGTTTATCTAAACAACTATAATCCTAAAAGACAAGATGAGCTTTGTCAAATTTAAAATAAACTAAATCCTAGATAAAGTAACTTGGGATAGGACAATAGGATAAATCCTAATCCAACTAATTCTAATGTTTTAAAATTAAAACCAAACATATTGTAAAATAACTTCAATTCTAGATTTTCTATCCCTGTGTCTTCAGACTTGCATCAATATGTTAACACGAGTGATGCTGTGAGGCATTGACTTCAAATTGCTTCCAAGATTTAAATATTTGTTAACATTAATGCAGTCATTTCTGATGCCATTTAAATTATGTCAATATCTTTGCTTCTAATTAAAATTGTAGTTAAGTTTTAAGAGGTCTCAAACGAAAATTTTCCTGAGAGAAGGCTATTCAGACGAATCATGGTGCAAAAGAGAAAAAGAGGCAGAGATACCTACCATAAGCTGAGATAAGCTTAGCTTTAGGGAAGAATGTGTTAGAGTACATGATGAGCTCATTTGAGAGGCTCCCACCTCCGTTAAGTATTTTCTTGACAGATTCCCCACCTTTCCAGGTCCCCTTGCCCCTGACAGAGGGCCCAAAAAACCCAATAATTAATATTTATTAAATAAAGGAGGTGCAGAATTATTGTTCTTGGGTGAAACCCAAGCTGCAAATAGCAAGATATTCAAGCAGAGAAGATGTGACAGTTTAAATTCAGTCTTTTGGCTAATAAAACTTGACACTTTATCCTTCTTAAAATATCACAAAAAGTGAAAACGTTACATATTACTTAAATTAATGTCAAAAAGTCACATTATTGTCACATTGCATCTTAAGCAAGGGACATATCCAAAAAAGACAATCAAACCATAAAGCATTGTGACATTCACTTGACTTTTAGGCATTAGTTTTAACTTATATCTGTAGTTTTCAATCATAACAGTTTTTCTTTTCTTTTATTTTTTTCTTTGGGGGAGTGGGTGGTTTAAATTTTACATTTTAATGTTTAGGTAACAAAATAGTAATTAACCTTTAGTTTAAGGGGTTATATATATGTATCCCCTTATTATTAGTTAATTCAGCATTTTTATTACAGAATATAAATTATAGAAATGTGAATGCAGCAACATTATATATTAAAATAAAAGCTGTTGGTTTTTTAAAACCAATCACTAGTGATACTCTGCACAAGTATGTCAACCAGAATATACCTAATTAAAAACACCATGTCAGCCATTATTGCAGGGACTGTGATTAGAGATGTGACAGTATATTGCTCTATGGCATCAACAGCCGATTGGGCATCAAACTTTGGCATCAAAACATGGCAACCGCCAACCATTAGCATGGCCATTGCTGATGACAATCCACCAATATGGCACAATGGAGCAGTATGCAAATAGATCTGTTACAAAAGAAAATGCAAAAACAAGAAAACTTAACTTCTCTTTTACTCTTTCAGTTTGAATTATCAAGTAAGGAGGTGCTTGGCACACTGTCATGTTGATCACAAATATCTTGGATGTTATGTGGTAATTTGTTTTTGATATACTAGGTTGTCATAAGATAAAACATCATTTCAGGTGATATCTCTTTCCATCCAAAAAAACCGTTAGAATCTCAAATCTAGTTTAATATAATAACACTTGTATGTATCATTTGTCAAATCAAACACCTCAATCTACATTATTTAAAATCCTAACATCAACTGCTTTCAGTTCAAATAGTAGTAACAGTTTACAAACTAAAACAAGAAATGCATGTCACAAAGAAAGGCGTACATCATCCTCATTGTACCCAACATTGGCAATCTTTGCTAGAGATTGTATGACCAGAGCTTCATGGCTTAGGGTGACTCCCTTGGGTTTTCCCATAGTTCCTTGAGTTGAGAACAAAATAAGATAAATATTATGAGTTTATAAATTCTCATAGCATTAGATATGTGCTGCACTATGTGCAGTAATATTATTAGTCCATAAAGAAATCAATCCTGGAAGCAGAATGTTTCATCCATAATTTAACTAAGTGGTCTCAGCACCACTTTTCTGGTGATATTGCTTGTTTACACACACAAACCACGAGCATATAACAGGGCACTGTAGAAAAAGCAACAATAAGACTTGAACCTGAAGTGAAGCATATTATGACAGCGCCTTCAGGAGCCCAGGAGTAACGAAATGGTGGAAGCTTTGTGAGATGCTTCTTTAGTAATTCTGGAGTTAGTACTGCCAAATAGTAAAACAATTGTTATGACAGCTTATTCAAGGCGAAAAAAGAAAATGCTTCAATATAGCATATTTTTACATTGGTCCCAAATTTTCAGCAATATTCTTACCATTCCACTTCTTGCTAAATTCTGAGGAAGGGGAGCCTATAAAGACAAGCCACCTAAGAGATGGGATATCCTTTTTCTGGAGGTTTATGAACCAGGTGTAACAACTCTCATCAGTAACGAACATCACTGGTCTCACTGAGTTAATTGCTAATATTGCCTCTTTAATGCTCTGTAGGGGAAGAAAATTAATACGAAAAATAGATGTAAAGCTTTACATTAGTATTAGTCGGTAACATATGTTGATTCAGAGAGAAAGGATTTGTAGAATTCTTAAATATTATTGATGTGCTGAGGGCTATTTATATACAATAGGTAACCCTAGTCATTAATGCTATAATATCATATCGTATCCTCTATACTAAATACAGAATATTACGTACTAATTACAGGATATTACATATCCTATAATATCGCTAAAATATCTCTACACTCCCCCTCAAGTTGGAGTATAGATGTCAATCATACCCAACTTGTTACAAAGATATTCAATCCGAGCCCCATTAAGAGCTTTGGTGAGGAGGTCGTCTAGTTGATCACTGGATCGGACATATCTTGTAGAGATGAAATTTTCCTTGAGTTTGTCTCGAATAAAATGACAGTCGATCTCAATATGTTTCGTGCGTTCATGGAATACCGAATTAGAAGCTATGTGTAGGGCCGCTTTATTGTCACACCACAGTATTGCTGGTAATGAGGTTTTAAGGCCCACTTCCTTCATTAACTGATATATCCAGACTATCTCACATACAGATTGTGCCATAGCCCTGTATTTCGCTTCTGCACTCAACCGTGACACTACATTTTATTTGTTGCTTCTCCAAGATACCAAATTTCCTCCGACGAAGACACAGTAGCCGGTAGTAGACCATCTTGTGGCCTTTGATCCACCATGATCAGCATCACAAAAGCACTAAATATCTATATGGCCATGACTCTTGTACAATATCCCACGACCTGGAGATCCCTTCAAATAATGTAACACATGTTCTAAGGCTTCCCATTGTCGAATAGTTGGAGAGACCATAAATTGGCTAAGAACACTCACTGGATAAGTGATATCAGGGTGGGTAACTGTAAGATAATTCAATTTTCCAATTAATCTTCTGTACCTCTCTAGGTTCTCGAACTTGCTCTTAGCAGCTTCAACGGGATTTTCATATTGTATACTACCATCAGCATCAAGCAGCGGATTATAAATCATAGGAAAGCTAGCTGGGGTAGCTCCAAGTTTACCAGTTTCTTTTAGCATATCAAGAACGTGTTTTCTCTGAGTCAATAAGATGCCCTTCCTGCTCCTCATAACTTCAATTCCCAAGAAGTACTTTAATGAACCCAGGTCCTTCGTCTGAAAATGGGAGTTAAGGAAGGATTTGAGTGATGAAATCCCCGAGGTGTCGCTCCCTGTAATCACAATGTCATCGACATACACAACCAGTAGGATTATGCCAGCACTTGTTCTCTGATAGAATACCGAATGATTACATTTACTCTGGCACAAGCCAAAGTCTTTCACGACAGTACTAAATCTTTAAAAGCATGCTCGAGGGCTTTGCTTCAACCCGTATAAAGATCTCTTAAGATGACACACTTTACCATGCTCCCCCTGAGCAACAAACCCAGGTAGTTGCTCCATATACACTTCTTCAAGAAGATCACCATGTAAGAAGGCATTTTTGATATCCAACTGAGAGAGATCCCAACCATAAGTAGCAGCCAGAGAGATAAAGAGCCGAACAGAGGAGAGCTTGGCTACAGGAGAAAAAGTCTCAGAATAGTCAACACCATACGTCTGAGCATAACCTTTAGCAACAAGTGAGCTTTAAGACGTTCAAGAGTGCCATCAGCCTTAGTTTTGGGAGTCAACACCCATTTACACCCAATAGCTTTCTTTCCTGTCGGTAAATCAACCAAGGACCACGTACCGGCACGATCAAGGGCCGCCATCTCCTCTTCTATAGCAGCACGCCAACCCGGGTGGGACAAGGCCTCAGAAAGGGATTGAGGGACAGAAATAGTGTCTAAAGAGGCAATGAAAGCACGAGAAGAAGAGGAGAGGTGGTCATATGAAACAAATGAAGAAATAGGATAGGTACAAGTGCGTTTACCTTTGCGAAGAGCAATGGGTAGATCGAGAGAGGGATCTGGAGTTGGATCAAGAACAGGAGGGGTCTTAGAGGTAGGGACCGAATCAGGCTCAGAAGGAGGAATACTCATCGCAGGATCTAATGAAGAAGTAGATAATGGCAGGGTAGAATCTGGCGTAACAGCAGGAATTGTGTCCTTCAAACGTCTGGTATAAACCTGAGACAAAGGTGGTTGACCAGGTGCCAGTACAGTAGTTGGGGCTGGTGATGGTGAGGGAAGAACAGAGTATACCAGAAGAGTATCCTCCTCCACAAGTAAAGAAACATGAGCTGAAGTGGTAGAAGCAAAATAAGGAACAGATTCCTGAAAAGTAACATCAGCAGAGACTATGTAACGATTAAAAGACGGAGAGAAACACCTATAACCTTTCTGAACAAGAGAGTAACTAAGGAAGACACACTTCAGAGACTTAGGATCCAATTTAGAGACACTCGGACGCACATCTCGAACAAAACACACGCATCCAAAAATCTTAGGGGCAATGGAAAACAAAGGTTTGGAAGGGAAGAAAGTAGTATAGGGAATGTGACCATCAAGAACAGAGGAAGGCATGCGATTAATAAGATAACACGCAGTGAAGACCGCATCGGCCCAAAAAGATTTAGGAATCTTCATTTGAAATAGAAGGGCACAGGCTACCTCTAAAAGGTGACGATTTTTTCTTTCCGCAATGCCATTTTGAGCTGGTATGTACACACAAGAGGATTGATGGAGAATGCCGTGTTGAAGCATAAAAGAGCAAAATGATTCAGAGAAATATTCTTTAGCATTATCACTGCGCAAAGTTTGAATAGACATATTGAATTGATTCTTAATTTCAGCAGTAAAGGCACAAAAATGAGAGAACAACTCATAACGATTTTTCATTAAATATAACCAAGTAGTACGGGAATAATCATCCACAAATGTAACAAAGTACTTGAAACCAGCTTTGGATTCAACTGGACATGGACCCCAAACATCAGAGTGTACTAACTCAAAAGGAGACGAAGCTCGTTTATTGACTCGAGAAACTAAAGGAAGACGGTGATGTTTTGCAAACTGACATGACTCACATTCTAAGGACAACAAATACTGAAACTGAGGATAAACCTTTTTCAACGATGATAAAGATAAATGACCCAAACGACAATGTACTTCAAAAGGAGTGATACCACCCGCACAAGCTACCGCACGCGACCCCTGATCATCAAGGAAGTAATGACCGCCAGATTTATAACCTCTACTAATAATCTTCTTCGTCAAAAGATCCTGTATCAAGCAATGATCAGGGAAAAGTGAGACCTAACAGTTTAATTGATGAGTAAGTTTACTAGGAGATAAAAGGTTAAAAGCAAGGTTAGGGACATTAAGCACAGATTCCAAATGAATAGAAGAGGTAGGTTTAACTGTGCCTGAACCAAGGACACGGGATTGGGAACTGTTCGCAATGGTAATGTTAGAAGGGTTGGCATAAGAATTGTAAGTAGAGAAGAGATAGCGGTTACCTGTCATGTGGTCAGTAGCACCAGAGTCTATAATCTATTTGGAGGAAGAAGAGACAAGGGCAGTAGCCTCATTACCTGTTGCAATAGCAGCACTAGCAGGAAGATTGCTAGACTTCAATTGAGCATATTCAGTAGCAGAAATGGTAACCGTGTCATTAGCAATCGTGGCCTCTGTCGATTCTGTTTGTTCTGGAGTTTACGACACGTACGTTTCGTATGACCAGGTTCCTTACAATAGTAACAAATCACATCTTTTGACTCCTAATTAGAACCCCCTGGTGTAGAACCACGAGGATTAAGTGACCCACGAGTATTATTCTGACCACGACTGAGCAAGGCGCTAGTAGGCACAGTAGAAGCTGGTGAAGAGATTTGTTCAATTCGCAATACACGAGAGAAGGCTTCTTCAAGAGAAGGGAGATGAGCCCTAGATAAAATTTGAGAACGAGCAGCCGCATATCGAGACGGAAGTGCAGTAAGAAAACTCATGGTATCCATCTGCTCTCGATGAGACACATTGACCTTTCTCTCATCAGAAATAAGCATGAGGACATTGAGTTCTTCATACATTCCTTTGAAATCCATAAAGAAGGCTGTAAGAGGACGATCATCCGACATCTCTGCGCGATGGAAAGACCTGCAAACCTCATATATTCGAGAAATATTATTCTTTCCGGAGTATAAGAATGCCAAGTAGTCCATTAGTTCCTTAACAAATTCACAGTGAGTAACAGAGGGCATGATCTCACTGTCAATAGAATTACGAATTTGTAAGAGAAGCCGTGCATCATCCCTTAACCATGACTTACGAGAGGGATCTTTCTCTTCCGGAGGGTCATCGGTCAAGTGACTTCCTTCTCAATACTTCGGAAGTAAATACGAATAGATTTACTCCAATCTAGGTAATTTTTCCAGGTTAACTTGTATTCCGTAATCTTAGTGACTACTGGAACCATCTCAAAAACTGTTGTAGACTTAGTTGCAGCCATCCAAAACAGATTAGTGTTAATAAAATCAACCAAACAACGATTAGTAAAAAAGAACTAGATTACCGTTACTTCACTGGGAGCCTCGTAAGAACAAATGTGTTCAAACCAGTAGAGACAGACCACTCCAAGGGTCAAATAAAATCACCACAACGAACAAACTGATCTGGAATCAGAAACAACAAATCTGCCGCCAGAAAATACGGATCAGAGACAGAAGACCCAGTATGTGACAGTCAAAACCAGGGCACGAAACTTCAGGGGTACGCTAAGGAAGATGAGTCGAGCCCAAAGGAGTGAATCGCCGTCGGAAAAGGTCACCGGAGATGGCCTCACGCACCGGGGCGTGAAATTTCCGGCGAAACTGACGGTGGCGCGTGATGCTCACTCGTTGCTCAGACGGCCACGAAATTTTGGGGAAACGCCGATCGGGACTATGCGACTGTCCCTGGATGGCGTGTGTCGTGGCCTGACGTCGGAAAGTATGGCGCAGCGGCGGTGAACAGTGCTGTCGGAAACAGAGACCAAAGATCAACAGGAAACTGACGCCAAAAATAGCCCGACGTGCACCTAAACTTTAAAGCTCTGGTACCATGTTGATTCAGAGAGAAAGGATTTGTAGAATTCTTAAATATTATTGATGTGCTGAGGGCTATTTATATACAATAGGTAACCCTAGTCATTAATGCTATAATATCATATCGTATCCTCTATACTAAATACAGAATATTATGTACTAATTACAGGATATTACATATCCTATAATATCGCTACAATATCTCTACAACATACTTTATGGAAAAGGAAATTGGCCATGCAAAGAAGATAGTTATAAAACAAATTTATGAAACATATGGTTTCAAAGAGACAGGAAATAAGCTTCCAAACATAAAACTATATTCCTTCTTGTCCTGTATTACAATAATATTCATATGTGTGACAATGCACCATTGGAGATATGTGTGTGTGTATGAGTCATGCTTCTCCCCTCCTTCCATCAATTTTCCAGAAGGAAAACTTATGAATAGATAGATGCAAGTTCATATTTAACTTAGTTTATCACATGATGATTATGAAAGTTGAAATATAATCACTTTCAAATATAGCGTTGAAATGCCCTCTTTGCAGAAGCATGGCTTCATAGTGTTCAATTCAAGAAGAAAGAAAATCAAGTCAACGATAAGTCATCACTCATCTATAAGGATCAATCATGTCCCCAGAAAATCAACTCACCCATCGATAGTTCAGGGGAGAAGCTATCCCTCCAACAAATGCAATAGCCAATAACCACTCGAGATACAAATCACTGAGGGGAAAAAGAAAAGAAATCAATAGACATTTCATGGGATATAATATCTTCAAACGGCAAATCATTAACCTACTTTTTCTGCCAGCTTTATGAAAAAAACAAAGGACATTTTTATAATATAGCCAAGTTAAGTAAGAGGGATAAAATCTCGAAATCTCAAACTAGATGTAAAAGAGCAATTTTTCATTTCCCATTTTATTTTATTCAATTCATCATTATTTTGAAGTGAGAGAGTGCAACTTAAAACTTCTAATGCCTTATTATACATCATAGACCAGCACACAAATTTAATGTTTCCATTAGAGTAATTCCTATTCGGTAGGCACCCCAAAATATATGAATAATCCTGTTAAAAAATGCAAGTAAAAAAGCTCAACGTCAAGTTGAAATTCTTTTGAAGCGAGCAATTTTCATGTGTGTCAACAACCAACGTATTCAACAGGTTCGAAACGAAACACCACCCCATAAAAACAAAAACAAAAGGTGTCTGAGCTCAAGCTTAATTGGAAGGGTACCTGTTATAAGCAGAGATGGCGACAACATCACCTGGTTTGATTCCAAATTCTTGAAGGCCGTAGGCCAAGGCTGCTACTTCATGTACGAAGTGTTCTCCAGTTTTGTGCCGGCCATTGGTAATTGTGACCAGAAGATTTCGTCGGGAAGTTAACAATCGACTCAAACATTGGCAAATATGAGCGTCGGAGTACTTACCCATTGGGGGATAAGGGGCTGATGTCCGCCACCGAAGTCTCTTAATATGAATAGTTGATAAGATATTATATCCTTTTTATTCTCTTCAAATACCCTGACATGGCACTGATTATCTGAGCACATCACCATTAACGTTCTCTCTCCAATGAGGAATCTCACCGGTGCAAACATATGCTTCGTCCCTCAAGCTCCTGCCCATTATTCCTTCAAACCCAGAAATTTCTCCTCCTCTGTAATTTCTATTGTTTTTCGCCTCTCGGACAATTACTTCGCTCTGCTGAAATGGAACTTGCATCAATCTCTCGGATAATTTTGTTTTTATTAAACAAGCAAACGCCTACCTACCAGAACAGTTTGAGTGCCACATCATCCCCACACAGTTTGAATTAGGGGCTTCATAAACAGGACCGATATTATTTACAGCCTAAAGAATAAAATATTCGATAAATAAAAAAAAATTTGTAAGGACATTTAAAATTAGATGAAATTATATAGATTGCCTCATTAATTTTCCAAAGATTTTATTTAAAAATTCTTGGTTTCAAAATTTTGATTTTAAAAACCTATTTTTGATGGAAAAAAGCTATTTTTATTTTTCTTTTAAGAAATTTAGAATAAAATATCTGTAATAAATGATATTTATTTAAAAATGACTGTAAAAATTGTAATTATATAGAATAAATAAATACAAAAATAAAATTTAAAATTATTAAATTACCTCTTATTAAACTCTTATAATCTTTTTTATAGTCTATTTTTAAAATTAAATTAAAATATATAAAATTTCTTAAATTTTGAGTTAATTACATATAACTTTAATTTTTAAAAATTTAAATTAAAAATTATAATATTTTATATTTTGATTATTAAAATATTATCGTTAAAAGTTTTGTTAAAATTAATAATTTTTATAATTTATAAATTTTTATATTTTTTTATTATACACTACGTCATTCAAACACTTCATATATAATTTTATATTTTTGTAATACTTAAAATAAAATACTTATAGAATATAAATATTTAAATGACATTTGACAAATGTAATTTAAAGTATTTTTAAAAAATCTTTACCAGCTTTTGAGTATCAGCTTTTAAAAAATCTTTACCAGCTTTTAAAAAATATTTAAACTTCACTAATCTTTAAAAAATTAAATTAAAAAATCTAATATTTTATATTTTGAGTATCAAAATTTTACTGTTAAAATTACCAGCTTTTGCCATGTCATAATTTTAATATTTTTATTATATTTTATATCATTTAAAAAATAATATTTGACACTTCACATTTAATTTAAAGTTTTCTCAAATGCTTAAAATAAAATACTTATAAAATATAAATATTTAAAAAATAATTGACACTAAACATATAATTTAAAGTAATTTTTCAATACTTAAAAAATATAAAATACTTTAAAATGTATTTAAAATATTTATTTGACCAAATATTATTTAAATAAAAATATAAATTACTGAAAACTATATGTAAATTGTCAAAGTTCTATTTTTTTTAAAAATAATATAGTATATAATAAAAATATAAAATTATGACATGATAAAAGTTGTTAACTTTAACGGCAATTTTAACAGTATAGGCTTGGTAATTAAAACAAAAAATATTAAAGTTCATAATTTAAATTTTTAAATGTTATGGAGTATATGTGTAACTAGCTTACAGTTTAAGAAAATTTTGTATATTTTAACCTATTAAAAAATATAAAAATTATAACATAACAAAAATTATTAACTTTAGTGGCAAGGGATTTTTGTGTATTTAAACTTTAAAATTAATATGAATTTTTAAGTCTCTAATATTTTCTCCTTCAATCTTTCTCACATTATATTTTAAACTTAATATTAATATAAATTTTATTTTTCACCTAAATTTTTTCTTATAAAGGTCAAATTAAATCATTATATTAACACATAAACCTACACTCAAGCACACCACCAGCAGGTTGAACCTGGGATATCTCCCCATAGGAGAAAGGTGAATGCCACTAGACCACTTGTCCTTTGGCTTTCCACCCAAATTAAAACCACATCATCAAGATCCTTTATTTCAACTTTTATTTTTAACTAACATCCTCATAACCATATCCTTCATATATTATTTAATTATTAATATAAATATTTATCCATTTATATTATAAAAATTTCCTTAATTTATATCATTTGACCTAAGATAAACTCTATTCACTAAAATAAAAAAATTTAAACTCATTTCCTACTTTTCAGAACTAATTATGTAGCTCAAATGATAAAAATAAAATTACATACAAATTATGTCAAAAATTGAAACATTATAATATATTAATAAAAATTGATATGATCTCAATATATAAATGAGAAATACTTACATACTCAAAGGGTACTAAGTTATTTGAACTCTATTCAATTAAAATATAATAATTTATCATATTTTAATTCTAATTAATTGATAAGTCATTTGAAACAATTCATATTATATTTTATTTTTTAAAAAAATAAACCTCTTAATTTGGTTTAGATAAGATTTTATTTTTTAAATTAAAATATTTATTTTCTTAAAAATTAAATAAATTGTGAATTTTTTAGATAAATTATCAATTTAGTTGTTATATTTTAAATGAACAGAGTTTAAATGATCTAATACTCTTAGAATACGTAAGTATTTATCTATACAAATTAATGCGGATCTCATGAGTTGTAAAAAATGAGTAATATTCTTTATAATTTATGGTTTATAAATAGATTGTGTGATTTGTTAGAGCTTATATGATGTATGTGTATTATAAGACTTACTCCTCAAAATTATTTAACAAAAACTATCTCATCCATATATAATATTACGGATTTTTTGTTTTTGAAACTCACATAAAGTTTTTTTAAAAATAAAAATAGATCATACAAACTTCCTTTATTTAAAACTCTGAGTTTTTTTCATTTTCTATATGTATAATTATTTTAACATGTATAATAAATTATAAAAGAACTCAAGTTTTCTTAAAATTATATAATTTTTATTTTTAATTAAAGTTTGTATTGATTTTAAATATATTTTATATAACATTAACCAATGTTTGTATTATTTTTCTTGAAAAATATATAAACATTGAGAGAAATTTTGTTTAATTTATTAAAATTTAAAAATTCATATTAGTTTAAAAAACAGAATGTGAGAAAAACATAAAAGGTCTCACAAGGAGCAATTTAATAATTTTAAATTTTTATTTTAGTATTTAGTCCTTCTAAATAATTATAACTTTTATAGTTATTCTCAATAAATATCATTTACTATATATCATTTATTCTAATTCCCCCTTTTTTTTATTTTCATTCCTATGATCCCAAAAATGTCTGGAAGTTATTTAAAAAGCACGTTACCTAATATCTTTGAAAAGCAAATATTTAAAAAAAATTAAAAGTTTGGATCACATGAAATAATGAATTTTTCTAAAACTTAAAGAATTTATAACTAAATAAATTTAACTCAAAAATTAGTGATTTAAAACTCTCTTTCTAGCTCTTCTAAAATTTTTTGGGAGAAAAATAAAGCAGATAAACTCAGTCCCAACTTATCTATAAACACTTATTCATCAAATTTGGATAAGGTAATTTTTACAGCAATTTTTAAAATTTCAATTTCGACTCAACTTTAAAAATTTATCTTTTTTAATTTACATGTCTAAAAAATATGAAATAGGACTCATTTTATAGATCATGTACTCCTCTCTCACTCTCTCCATATCATCGTCTTTTATCTCCTCTTGTAATATTTATCCTTCTCCTCCCTCTTCCATTCTTGCTAATCTTACATCCTACATGGCCATCGATAAATCCCTCCATTCTTGCAGAGCGAATGCTTTCAACTATTCCTGTGATAAGTAGCATTAGATTGATAGCTTGAGAGCTATAAAAAGAAGCAAAAATTAGTTATAGATTCCAAAGCCTCTCAGGCTACTATGCCCACAATTCTATCCGCAAGACAAATCATAGCCCACCTAATTAACATCTCAAACAAAGCCAACCCCACATTTAAAAAAATTCAATTCTTTATCCTTCCATCTTCTCTCTCTCTCTCTGCAAGAGACTTAAATCCCTCCATTCGCTCCATAATTTTTGTTTCATTTCATCTTTTCTCTATCTTTATAAATCATGTCTGTTGTTTCATATGCTTCAGCAGCAGTAGAACACGTAAAATGTAGAAAACTAAGAAGCCAAACATTGTAGACTCAAATTTAAACCCGACAATCCCTTCGATAATTGAGTTCACTCGCTACAAATCAACCATTTCATCTCTTCCCTTTGATAATTGGGAGAGGAGAGAAGAGGATGAGGGAGGAGATGGTGTGTGTCACTGCTTCTAACGGTGTTATACAGGAAGTGTACAAAACAATAAAGATATAAAAAGGAAAATAACTATAGGGACCTGATCTAAAATTGGATCATACTATAAGAACTCGTATATTAATTTTTCTAATAAAAATAATATTTTTGGATAATTGTTCTGCATTTGAAAATAAAAAATACATTCTTAAAATCAACTTAGAGAAATGAGAGAAAATGAATGGCAGGGTGAAGAGTGAACTGAGGATAGACGAATAGTAGAAAGACTAAAAAATACTACTTTTTTTCTATTTTCAGAATATATGGACCCTATTTTCATTAAGTTCATTGTATCATTTCATTAAATTCTCCAATTACACTTAGTCATATGTATTATTTTTCATGTAGGTTTAAGTTAAATGAAAATATTAAAAAAATATAATATATGGCAAAGTGGAATTGAAAAATTTAACGAAATGGATGAAAGGAACTTGAAGTAAGTTTTCTCCTTTATATATATTAAAGTTTTATTTTTGAAATTTATATATAATTATATCATATATGGAAAAAAATTCGTAAATGGTATGAAGATGAAAAATAAGGGAAATGACATTTAAGGACCATAAGAAAACATTAGTTATAGTTCTTATATGGAAAATGACTCTAAAAGGATCATGGTTCTTAGATGGAATTCAAAAAATTTTCTGGCTGGATTTTTTCATTCACTATTCATCATCTACATTTTTAATACTCACTCTTAGCATTTTTAATACTTATTTTTTTAATCTTTTAGGAGTTGTCTTGAATATTTTAAGTACTAGTTATCTTTTTTACTTCTAGGTTAGAAGCTAGTCCTTTACTGAAATTCCAAAATGTTAGGATCCTTAACTTTAATTAATTTTTTAAAGGATCATTAAATGTTATTTTCCTAAAAATATAACTAAACACATTAAGAGGGAGCATTTTAACTCATGATTTTGTTTATATTAATCAAATTAACGGAATGTTTTTAGTACGAAAAGAAAGTGGGTACCGATCTAGTCATTAAAAGTCATCTATATGCTGCTCCTCTATTTGTTAAATTGTCTCACATCTTCTGGTACTGAATGAGAGCAAGCATAGAATGGAGCCTAGGAGGGAGGGAGGTTGTAGATCCACTATATTCTCATGTAAAATGGGCAAGGGGAAAGGGAAAAAAGAGAGAAAGATGAGGGGAAGAAAGATAGATAGATAAAAGAGAAGAGAGGGGAAGAAAGGAAGGAATAAGGGATCAGACGAATAAAAGGCATGTTTGGTGAAACAACATACTTTTAACCTCTTAGAGTACATATTCAAAAGTATATTTAACTAGCGAAAGTATTACTTTGGCCCAAAGATTAAAATTTTAAAACTTACTTATCAGATACTATTCATTAGGTAATTTCCATATTGATAGTCAAATTTTAAAAATTAATAAATAATTATAAAAAATTGTATGGAGGTGATACAAATTTTTAATTGAAACTATTTCATATATATTTAAGAGAAAAATATAAAAATAGATATTTACCTTGTCAATCAATATAGTCAAATCGTTACTTTTTACTATTCATATTGCAAATTTTGGAAATTCCAGGTTATCTTGTAACGTTGGAAATTTATTTCTCTTGATGTACACATCTAAATGAGAAGTGTTACCTATAAATTTAAAGCTCTAGATGTGTAGTAATTGTTCATAAAATTTCATGAATTAATTAATTTATTTGCTAGGCCAAACTGAAGCTAAAACAAAACTGCTTCTTGACCTACGTTTTTACCATTTCAATTTCCTTTCTTTAATTCTCAATAATTGTTCCAGCATGCATAAACTATCTCTTTGGACTCTCATACATTCATATACCTCATGTGGTTATACCATAATTATTTCATATATTTTTCTTTACATATAATGGCATATTACATAATATTACTTAAAAAGATAGCATACATGACATGCCATTACTTGTCTACTTCTTCTATTCCATTCTTTAGCTTATGTATCAAGTATAATTCTTCCATCATAAATAACCTATTATAGTTGGCTATGAGAAGGTGAGATTCTAGGGAATCTTAGTAGCAAATATTACTACTTAAATATACAAGATAGATGCTAATGCAGGATATGTAATTTCATTAAACTTTCTTTAAATAGTGACATGCCATCATGCTAAATACTTTGTATAAAAATACATGATCATGGGAAACATGTTATTCATAACATATGAAACATCATTTATCATGTCACAACATCATTCAATCATTATATACATGTCACACATAAGCATATACCACAATATATAAAGAGGTAAGTCCACTACCTTAAAACTATTATTTTCTCTTTACTCCCTTTGCTTCCAACCAAACATTGGTTGTTTTCTCATCCTCTTTAACTCATTTTATTTGATATATCATATCCCTAAACACAATTACATTGTGTATACAACTCATTAGAGCCATTACTTAAATATGGCATATCAAGATCCTTAAAACCCCTAACTCTTAACTTAATTCTTAGAGTTAGTGGTTTAGCTTTGTAATAATTATTTTCTTAGACCAATCCTATATAATTTTGTCTAAGGAATCTAAATATGAGGTTAGAATTTCAAAATTCTAATTCCTCCCTTAGCTTCTAAACAGAACTGAAGCATACCCTCTTTATTTTTAAAAATTCTCATTTTGATTCCAATACTTCCAATATTTGTTTCTCTACTTTATCCCACATAATTTTTCATTTTAAATATATTGAAATTATCAAAATCATGAAATTATCTCATATAAATAGTGATTCATACAGTGTTAGCCAAGAGCATAAAACCCTAATTTCATGCATACTTGAATTTCCAAGCCAATACTATTTGATTTAAACTTATTTAAGCTTGTCTAAACATTACATGAATTAAAATTCATATTTATCCTTTAATTACAGATCATATATAGCATCTAAGATAGAGAGAAAAATGGTGTTTCAACTATTCAAATCCAAGAGAAATCGTCATACAACACCATCTAAAGATAGGAGGAAGAAATTACCTTAGTTACTTGATTACTTAGCTCTTGGATTTGCCTTGTTCTTGCTTGAGATTTCACTTTACAAGAGTTTTCCCAAAGTTTCTAATGCCTAGCATATTTCTTCTAAGAAGGGTTTTTTTTTATAGATTTTTGGCTTGGCAAATCAAGGGGCAGGATTACTTTATGTACTATTTGATTTAATAACTAAGATTGTATCTTGAATCTTGACTTGCCCACCAAGTCAAATTATGACATCATCCATAACATCACTTAAGGCCATGTTTGGCATCTTTCAAAGGGTAAGGGCTTGTTTGGAAAATTCAATCCAATTCGGTACCGACTCAGTCTAATTTCTCAAAAATTAGAGTATTTTATTAATCTAATTTTTTTGAGTTTCTATAATATGTTTTCTAACCTTAAATCCAGTGTTCAAATTTTTCCTATCATTAATATTATTAGACTGGATATTTTTTTGCTTATCATCCTTTAGAAAATAACTGAAATGCCCTTGGTTTATTGTCTTATATTATATTAGCCTTAAGGACATAATTATCATTTCACACCTTTTTACACCTTATCAGGGCATATACCTACTCCAATTAATCATTCCTGCATCTGCCTTTGCATTTTGACCTATTCAAAATGACCAAAATATCCTCCATCTATCTCTTGTTCATTATTACAACACATGGGTATTTTTGTAATTTCGCATTTTCTTAGGGTTTCTCTTGACAATAGCCCACATAACTATTCAAATATCCTAATGGGCCTATTGGATGCCACTTGGGCCTTTACATAGTTCCAATACATTTATGTCTGAATTTCCATGAAATCTCACCTGAAAATACTTATCGAGTATATTATTTTATTATAAATTCTATAAAAAATTCTATAGAACTCCTTTTTGAGCTTTGTTAGTTTTATAAATTTCTATATTAATTATGTGAATTCACTACCAAATTACATCTAATTAGGAAATCTAGAAGGTCCCCTGATAATCTTCAAACTTAATAAATTAATATCAATTATCTAGGGCCTCAAATCAAAATTATGAAAAATATGCCTGGCCCAATTATGATTCTCTATTTATTGGTAAAATTCAGAGCTGCAGCATTTCTAGTAGTTCTAGGCCTTTTGGAGCACAACTTTCTCATAATTACAATTTTTCCCTTGAACTTTTGACAAATTGTATTTTAGTCCCTCAATCTTTTTAAAATTATACTTCTTGGCCCAACATTTATCTCTACATTTTATTTTGGCCCTAAAACTTTTTTAAATTTCACTAAGTCCTTGAACTTTTCATTATTTACAATTTAATCCCTTTCCTTCCTTAAATTGCAACATTTTTCTTAGAGAATCTCATACATATTACATACAAATTGTAATACATACCAGATAAGAAAATTAGGGATATAACATTTTTCTCCCCTTTAAAATAAATTTCATCCTCAAAATTTAACTCGTACCTTAGTCGAACCATTTTGGATATATCACTCTTATACTCTTCTTTGTTTTATGACTAAGGTTCAGGGGTACTTTTATGAAAGTGCAACTCTTTTCTTAGCATCTAGCTGATTTTTTTAGTATCTGCAATGCTTTATATCCTTTTTGTGTTATCATGCTCCTTTTTTGGTTCACTCAATTAGAGTCAAAGTTTGTTTCTTTCTATATTTTTACTCATCAGTTATTCATTCATCTATTTATGGACGACTCACCATACTGGTCTTATGAGTAGTATCCATTTCTTTCATAGATAACCCTTCAAAAATTTGATAAATTTTTTAGGTTTCCATTTTTATCATACTTCTTATCTCATTACATGTTTCTCTTCATATATCTTGTGATAAGTCTATCTTGAGATATCATAAGTCTAGCACTCTATTTGACTTACAACTTTGCCAGCCTCTTAGGAGAATATTGTTCTTTTGCCTTTCTTTCTTTTGAAACAAAGTTGTAATATGAATATTTCCTTTAGATAATCTCTATGAACCTAACATAAGTTACTTTTCATAACTTCTTCTTAACTCTTCTTAGCTTTTTTTATCATCTTACATAACTTTGTGAATCTATGCCAAACTTGTGTGGCCTTTCCACTATTTTTCATCACTTCCCAGGGGGTCACCTATCATTAGGCTACTTTGGCTTAAGCATGCTTAAGTCACATATAGTATATACTTAGCAATCATTAATCCATACTATCTCTTAATTTATCTCAGGCAACTTCCCTAACTCTTCTTTAATCAGGGAAAAACTATTTCATTTGTCTGGTGACTCTTACCTGTTATATTCTGTAGATATTCTTTAGCAACATGTCCTGGCTTGCCACATCTATAGCAACTTCCTCGACCCGATAAACAAATCTTATCTCTATGGGCTCTACCATATATCTCGTATTATTTAGGTACTTATTGCATGTTTGAACTTCTTAATTCATTACCTCTTCTCAACCTATAACCTTTACATTTTTCTAGGCATTGTAAACTTCTTTATGAAATATTGCATGCCCCTACTGCTCTATTAAACTTTTGTAATAGCTTGGGAATAATCCTTTCTTAAAACACGAAACTCAGTTCGTATGTCACCTGCTCAGTTATACATCTCTCATAATTCATGTGGATAAACTTGGCTAAGTATCCATCAAATGGTCTTTTTTCTCACCTTGTCTTATCACTTAAACTTAGCCTCATGCTCATCTATATTTGATTGAGGTAAATATTTTTCATAAAACTGTTTAAGTTATATTTCCTAGTTGAGCGAGTTATTCTTTTCTTGTAGGGCAACTGTAACAGCCTAGACCCCTCCCTCATAAATATTTTATTTTTTTTGCAGTCGTAGGTAAGAGCAGGGTTTTATTTCTCTAGGTACAGCTGTAGCCACCAAAAAAATGTGTCTACGAGGGAAAGGTATCCGCACACTTATAAGGCATCCTTTGTTCCCCTTCCCAACCGATGTAGGATTTAATATTACATCTACCCCCATAGGGGCCCAACGACCTTGTTGGCACACTGACCGGAGGCCTGGCTCTGATACCAATTGTAATAGTCCAAATCCCTCCCTCATAAATATTATTCTTTTTTACAGTCATAGCCAAGAGTAGGGTTTTATTTCCCTGGGTGCAGCCATAACTACCCAGAATATGCGTCTACAAGAGGAAGGTATTTTTAACCTTATAAGGCGTGCTCCATTCCCCTTCCTAACTGATATGGGACTTTACATTACATCTGTCGTATCCCCAATTTTCTTATATAATATGTATGTACAGTTTGTACATAATATACATGAGATTCTCTAAGAAAAATGTTGTCATTTACAGAAGAAAATGAATTAAATTGTGAATAATAGAAAATTTAAGGATCTAAGTAGAATTTAGAAAAGTTTATGGGTCAAAATAAAATGTACACATAAAAATTGGGCCAATAAGTGTAATTTCAAAAAGTTTGAGGACCTAAATATAATTTAGCAAAAGTTCAAGGGGCAAAATCATAATTATGAGAAAGTTAAGCCAGAAAAGGCCAAAAAATGCCCATAATTAGTTCAATCCCAAATTTTATTAGTAAATAGAGAAGATTATTCTGATCATTTTAACGCAACACAATTTTGATTTGAGATCTCAAAAAATTGATATGAATTTTTGAAGTTGAAAAAAAGTAATACAATATTTTTTGGATCTCAAAATCAGATGAAATCCTATAGTAAATTCTTATAACTAATATGAGAATTTATAAAGCTAACATAACTCAAAAATGAGTTATGTAGAATTTTTAATAGAATTTACAGTAGAATTATATACCCGATAAATACTTTGAGGTGAGGTTTCTTAGGAATTGAGCCATAAAGGTATAGAGGCCCAAAATGGTATCCTAAAGGCCCAGAAAGATGTTTGAACAGTTAAATGGGCTAGTGTCCAGAGGAACCCCAAAAAAGTGTGAAATTACAAAAATGCCCTTGTGTTGTAATAATGAACAAGAGATTAATGGAGGGTATTTTGGTTATTTTTGAACAGGTCAAAAATGTCCAACCATGTATAGGGGTGAAACATCAGAGTCAGTATATGCCCTGATATGCAGTAAAAGGGTGTGAAATGACAATTATGCCCTTAGGGTAATATAGTGCAAGATAGAGAACTAAGGGCATTTTGGTCATTTTTCAAGGGATGAAAAGCAGATAAATACTCAGTCTAAAAATATCAATAGTAGGAAAAATTTAGACATTGGTTTTAGTATTTCCCTATTTCTTGAGCTAAACATATCCTTATATGATGTCATGGATTATATCATTATAAGGCTTATAGGGCAAGCTTGATGGAAGGTGAATTATGGACCATTAGATCAAATAGTAACTAAAGTAATCTTGGCCTTCCATTTCCACCCAACTTTTTCTATAAATACCCCCATATTCAAACCTTTTCAGCAGCTTAGAAACCTTAGGGAAACTCTGCTAAAATTTACTTTGGAGCAAGAAAGAAGTATACACCTTGAAGCAACAAGAAAGGTTACTAGTTCCTTTAATCTTGGACTTTATTCTAGGAAGTTTGCTTGTGGTTTTAAGAGGTTTTTATGGGATTTTTCTCTTGATGTTGCTGCTGGAAATGCTATTCATATGTGATGGAAATATGAGTTTTATGTTATGGATAGTTTAGACAAACTTAAACAAAATAGAATCAAGTGGTATTAGTTCAGAAATTCAAGTATACATGTAATTAGAGTTTTGTGTTCTTGGTTACCATTGTATAAATCACTATTTTTATGTTAGAATTTCATGATTTTGATGCTTCCAATGGGTTTAAAATGGAAAATTGTGTGGGGATAAGGTAGAGAAACAAGTAGTGGCATCATTAGAATCAAAATGAGAATTTTTGGAAACAAGAAGAGGCATTTCGGCTCTATAAGTAGCCAAGGAAGTAGTTTGATTTTGGAAATTCTGATTTCATATTTGGATTCTACATGAAAATTTATATGGAAATGAACCATGAGAATTTATTTTAGAAAGATGGAAGTATAAGACATAAAATGGGAAAAAAATGGAAGCTAGTAAGAACCTAGTCTTGGAATTATTTTGAAGTTGAGTTATAACTTGATGTTACTTTATAATGGCTAGGTTTTGGCATTTGTGTGGAAATAAGACCATCTCAAGAAGAATTTTTCAAGGATAACCTAAGAGGTAACAATAATACTGAACTATAATCTTATATTTGTTTGACTTTATGCTTACTTGATAGTTGTGATGTTTGGTTGAGCTTAAGATGATACTATGATGATGATGAAGAAGTATGAATGATTGCAACTCCTTGCAACTAATGTCATGACAATATGAATATTAGAGTTTTCATGTATATAAGTAAATAGTAAATTTTGACTAGAGAATTCAAGAGACTAAATAGATCAATGATGGGATATGATGGATTTAGTTTGATGAGGTAGTAGGTATGGGTTGTTTATCAATGGACTTATGGGAAAGATGGAAAATCTTTATATGGAAACTTATTATGGCTTATGAAATAGGACAATTGTTAGTAGAAGGTATTAATTTATTAAAGGGCTTGGTAAGCATACTGATGTACAGCTCAAATTGTCGTAATCTGACTCATCAAAATAAAATAATTGCACCTTATTAATGTAGTATAAGGCACAACCCTATCGTTCTTCTCAAGGAGCCCTTTTTATTGGAACCCTAGCAGATCAGTGACAAAACCATTGAAAACTTGAGTGAAAGTAAAATGGGTTTTGGGTTTGATTGATTTTTGATGCAATAAAATAAGGGTGCAGTAAAGTAAATATTTTTGTATTTTTTATTAAGATGGAAAATGAGTGGATTTTGAAAAAAATATGTTAAGAAAGACCTTTGATGAAGGAAACCTATCTATCCTTGCCCTTAATATGATATGAGAATTTAAAATCACTAAGTCTTAAATAAACCCTCAATCGATCGATTGAGTCCAGATCATTAACATTCCTTAAACTCCTTTGATCAAAGCTAGTTAAAAAACTATTAATGTGCTGTTAAAAACCACTTAGCGTGTAATTAAATCATATGATGAAAATGCCCTCAAATGATCATCATTCGGTAACTATGTATTTCAAGCAATTGAATCAATTAACAAAGATCGTTGATAAAAGCCCAATTATCCAAAAATTAAAACTAAATTATTCATATTAAAATCAACATTAAAATCATCCAAATTCAATTACAAAACCTAATCTCAGAATAATCGATTGATATTTAATTCTTACTCATACAATAAAAACCTAGATCTAGGAATTCCAAAACATGAAAAAATGTGAGATGAAAATAGAAAACTCCCTAATGCAGTGCAGTCCATGAGCTCAAGATATACGATCCATTACTAAGAGACTAAAGATTTAGCCTCTCATGACTCCACTGTGCTGCAATCGCTGCTCAGATGTGATGCCATTAAGAAAGTAGAAAAATGGTGATGGGAAGATGAATGATGGAAGATATGTGGGTAGGTTATGGAGAGAGCATTGAGAGAATGATGGAGTACTGCTTCTTAGCCGTATCAGGTAAAAATTAGCCTCCCCTTGCGTCTGCGATTTCCCTCTTATTTTAAAGCTAGGATGACCTAATCATTGCAACTTAATTGATTCTCTTCTTTGGTCACGACGAAATTCTATTTTTGGTCATGACCTGTGAACACAGGAAAACTTTCCAGAAGAAGTGAGGTTTCGACATGTGGACACTTTTGTCATGACTAAAGACCAGATAAGCTACTTCCTTGATTTGATTCTCTTTATTTTATGATTTATTTTTCTCTCACATTAATCCTTGGTTCTCCTCCAAAATACCTGCAATTCAACATCAAAGCTCACTGTAAAAGTCTAACAAGTTACTAAAGAACGACATAAATGCAGTTTGGAGGAGTTAATTTACCATTTTACCCTTAAATTAGCATATTGCCAAGCATAATCATGTATTACCACAAAAACACAATTGCAAGCATAAAATGAATGGTAAAGTTGTGACAAAACTCTTAAAAATATCACAAAAACCATACACAATTTGTGTCTTATCACATACATAATATAGTTTTAAGAAAAAAATTGATAAAACCTTGTGAATGATCTTCCTAAGGGTACATGAAAACTATGGGAGATAAAACTTGTGTTAAGTGATGGATTTTATCATAAATTTGAAAGTATTAACATAAGGATTTTATGAATATTATGTTATTTTTGAAATCTACTTTCTCTAATTAAAAGTTCCTACAAATTATGTTTTACAAGTAATGTATTACGAACAAATATCTTTTTCTTAAATTTAGTTTTCCCCATATTTTGTGAACTCAAAGCGTTGTTGGATTCAATTGATGATTTGATCATGGTGTTAAAAAAGGAGTTTCATGAAGTGTTCAAAATCTTGTTCTAGAAATAGATATTATGTGTGGTTATAAAAGAAAATATTTGTAAATTGTGGTGATTCAAATGAAAAAGACTTCTAGAAATATATGTTTTCATATTTCATGGAATCTTGGAATTATCAAAACTATTAAGTTACTTTTGCAACAGGGAATACAAAAAGGTTTTAACAAGAGATTTCAGAAACATGAAATAACTTTTATAAGGAATTTTTGAAAGTAATGAGTTTTACAAATTCTCAACTTAAACAAAATGAGAAGATTGAGGTAAGATGTTAGTTGGGTGATTAGTGCCAATGATTATGTGAAACAGAAGTCAACATATGGTTGATGTTTTGCTTGAGGATATAGAAATTGAGTATGTGATTAATTTTTGTTGGACATCCATTCAAAAATAAGGAAATTGTATTAGAAGGTTGCTGAATAAGATTTAACTAATTAGATTCTAAGATGAATTCTTAATGATTCTGGAGATAAAGAATAAGGATTATTTATGACCTTAGTTCGTGCCTAGGATTGTCTGCACTTTTAAAAAAATTGATGTGAGATTATGTAAGGAATTGGAAGACACGCAGCGGAAATTAATTTAAAAATTTTTCCATTCCTTGCCAGGATCTACCGTATGTGTCTAAGTCAAGTGGGAAGAAGCATTACCCTCAGTGTTTCTCAGCGACTTCCACAGCTTCTCTCCGCGGCTGGTGATCTCTTTCTGATCGTAAGGAGACGTCCACAGCTTCTCTCCGTAGCTCATGCTCTCTTTTTGATCGCAAGAAGTCGACTCCTCAGGTCGTCTTCCTCTACTGGTATCCACACGAACAGCGTTCCAACCACGAACGATGTGCTAGCGTCTCCTGTCCCTCCAAGGCTTTCTCAAGAGTTCGTCCTCTCCGTCTCTACTTCAGCAGTTTCTTATCTACAAACCTTTTACAGATTCTGTTCGGCCCTTTTTGTGTTATGTGTTGTATTCAAAACGTAGCTCCTAAAATCGGATATATAGGATGCTCTGCGTTTTTCTCAACCGAATTGGATTTTAGAATTAATCTATATTAATTCCGAATACAATATCACATATTGTATAATTTGATAAGAAACTAATTAAATAAATAATGTTTATATTAAATCCGTCCCACAGATTTAATTCACCTATTTATTTAATTTAAATAAAGATAAGATTGGAATGTATTTAATTTATTCTCATAAATCAAATTTGAGATATCCTTATAAATTAAATCTTGTAAATATCTCTTATATGAGATATCCTATCAATTTGAATTTCAAATTCAAACGTGATAGAGATTTAATTTATCCTTATAAATTAAATCCTATATATTCCTTATATATAATATATATATATGAATTTATATATATACGAATATAAATATAAATAAATATATACATCAACCCTGGATCATTCATTGAATCTAGACACGTCTTAGATTCAATGAATCTGGACATCATAGCTCGTGTTGGGCTATTTTGTGTGCGACCCTGTAGGCCCATATGAAGTTGGTAGTGGGCCATTTGCTATACTGGCCCACAAGTCACAAGCGGTCTCTAGCAAGACATAACGACTACCCAAATTATATGAGAATTGATAAATGATGTAACCTTTTATACAACCATATCATGTCCCTTCTGTCACGCGATATTTTGGTCATGGATGAGGCATGGATAATGTCATCCTCCTATTCTTGACCGTTACTTTCTCGATCCCTGAGTAGTCTGACTATAGAAATGGAACTACCTTTTCATTACAGTATGGCCATACATTTCTTAGACTCACTCATCGAGGGGCCCAGTAATATCTCTCTACGAATATGAGGGACAAATTCCATCTTGACTATTCACATTCCTCTGCATGAAAAACCACTAAGCCTGAACATAGTCTTTATGATCACTCGGTCAAAAGTGACTTTTGACTAGGCCAATGCTGAGCGTTTGTCATGTAGGAATCCATGATGATCTCAGGTCAAAGGGCATAGTGACATGGTTTGTATATGAGAGAAGATTATGACGTAACCCATGCAACTCTCTCATAGCGGGTCAGTCCAATACCTTGTACTCTTACATGTGCATATGACTTTGATTTATATCTCTATATATCTTCAAAGTCATACTGGTCTTATTTCATCTCTGCTCCCGCACAGATGACCGACCAGGGACATTTAGGATAAGATCATGAATTATCCAAGGATGGTCATCACAGTAAACATGCAAATAATATGATAACACAATTAATAATTTCATAAATCAATAATGTTCATAAGACAATGATTGGCCCCTAGGGCACGTTTTCCAACAGATTATAGATAGGTTTAAGACCTATAAAAGTTATTGGTAAAGAATAATAATGTATAACAAATAAGGTTCTTAGTGAATAGGTAAAAAAAAGATTTTTTTTCAAGTGTTGAGTGTAGAATCGATTATATAGTTTAACAAGAATATTAACTATACTTTCTTTAATATTATTTGTATAGAGGATTAAAGATTGTGGTATTTAGGAAGAGATACTTACACTTGATATTGAGGACGATTACGGGTATATGGATGTGGAGCTATATCGTTGAGATTAGCATAAACAAATTAAAAAGTAAAGGATTAAATTGATCGAGGATTATAATAAAATGGTATAATAGTAAAACAAGTTTTGTGATTTAAGAGTTTTAATTGGCCTGGGAAAAGGACAATAGCTTAAGAAAAAGTTATACACATACTAGAAAACCATGTAATTGAATAGTGTAGTGGAAATGTGATATAAAATTATAGGAGATTGCAATTGCTTTACATGGTCATGAGGAAGTGAAACTTAGAAATAGCATGAGAGAACAATGGAAAAAGGAAATAAGAAAGCTTATAGTATGTTGAATTTTGGGGCAAAATTTCTTAAAGGAGGGGAGAGTTGTAATATCCCTATTTTTATTTTAAGATTTAAGTAGTATTAGAAGAAATTAATTTATAGTAGATAAAATTTTTATTTAATTGCATTAGTTAAAATAGTTTATCTAAAGTAAAAAAAATATTGTTTATATTAAAAATAAGAAAAAAATAAACAAGAGAAAGAGAGGAGGAAAAAACACAGAAAGAAAAGAAAACAAAAAGAAAGAAAGAAAGAAGAAGCATGTACCTTAATATATATATATATATATAATAAAAAAAAAAGAAAAAAACAACAAAAGAAAGACAAAAAATGAAAAGAAAGAAAATAAAAGAAAGAAGATAAGACTGGCAAGAAGGGGAAACTTAATTAATAAAATAAAATGAAAAAATGGAACAGAAGCCAAGACTCTGTAACAATATATATAAGATAATATATAAAAAAAGTAGGGCAACACTTTTTTTTATAATATATCAAACATATATACATAGAACCCCTCGGCGTCTTCTTCTTCTTCTCTTTCGCCATTTTCGTCGTGTTCTAGCTCCATTTCTCTCTATTTCTAAATCCATTTGAGCTTAATTTTATTCTCATAAAATCTTTCTACTACCATAATTACTTCCTAATTATTTTCTTATACCAAGAGAGGTCCTTAGAACTATGATTTATGTTACAAGCAAAACAAAGTTTGAAGATTAGGGCTTAGAATAAAGTTGGATTTTCAACATATGAAAATCATATAATTATAGAGGTAAGTGAATACTTGCATTTAATTGGTTTAGAATTTTTCTATTTGCATTATTTAAGAGGTTTAGAGTTAGGGTTTAAATGTTGGAGAGTAGAGATGATTTAATATAAAAATTTTATTGATTTAATTTCATTTTAATGATTGGGTTATGTTTATTGAAAGTATAATTAATATTTAATCAGTTTAGATAATGGCTAGAGCTTGTAAATTAAAAATGTGTATTCTTGTTGAAACCCTAGATTGGAGAAATTGGGGATTTTGATCAAACTGAATAATTATGGGTTAATTGATGGTACAAATAAGTTATTGAAATATAGGAATGATATGATTTAATATTAAAATTAAGATTTAGATATTGTGAGTGAGATTTAGAAATTAGAGGTAAAAATTGGGAACTTTAAATTTAGGTAATTAAATTGATTAATTGTTTAGCAATTTGATTAGTTATGAAACTTAAGGTTTAGTATATTGAGTGTTAATTATAGGTAAAGGGATTTAAGGATTTTGCATAATTTGAGGATTTAGTGGTTAATTTAAGTAAATTAAAGTTAGAGTTTGATTGAAAATTATGAATTATGATATTTTGAGGTTGATTATGAAATGTGAGCATTGAAAATTTTGGATGAAGCTTCAAAGGTTATAAATTTGGGCTTTTTGAATTGTTTAGGGAGTTTGATGTTAAATGAGAATTTATATGAGTATAATAAAGTTGAGACAATATAGGATTATTATTGGAATGATAATTTGAAAAATAGATGTGTTCTTAGGATAGAGAAATTAAGTTGTGGTATTGAATTAATAATTTTTAAATAAAATAAAGTTAGAAGAGAAATGTGAGTATTTATTTAAAAGTATATGTTGTGTTAATTAACAACTTATTTATGCACATTTATACAAATATTGTAGATTGACTAGTGAATTGTGAACTAAGCACATGGGTCCTTATTCATGGTACTTTTATTAGCTTTGGCGAGAGGTAACCACTTTCCACTTATTGTGTGTGCTAATGTGATGTTTGTGAGTAATTTGATATATATAAATCTACTGATATTTATATGATTGTATTGAGAAATCTTTATTGATGATTTTATTGAAAATGATCTTGTGAGATTTAAAGTTTAATTTAGAAAGTTGAGTTGAGAACAGAAACATGTTATATCTTGATATTGAAGTTTGAAGAAAGTTATTATCTTGATAAAAATCTTATTGTGATATTTATTAATTTTTTTATTATCAAGCTATTGAGATTTTGATTATTATGAATATCTTGACAATTATGCATTGGGGATTGGTGATAATGGAGTTATATTTTTACCACGTAGTATAGCCTCTATTGGAGCTTGATGGATGGCTTTTATCCTACTAGTTTACCAAAGGATTTGCCCCACTAATTTACTGAGGGGCTGCGACACCTCCACTAGTTTATCGAGGGGGAATGAACCCATGTTCCAGTCTTGTGCTCTGTGGATTTGGCCAATCCATAACACTCGGCCGGTTAGCTTTTTGAGTGGCTAGTCATATAGTAGTTATCACTAGCCCATGGGTTCAGTCGGTGGGTATAAGACGATTCGGTTAGTTTGATGGGAGAAATGGGGATGATAATTCCATTTGATCATATTATGATATGTATTATTTCTATCTTGTGTATTTTATTAACTGTCCTACTTAACACCTCACGAGCACATGTTATTATGCATGATGAGTATGATTGTTAGTTACTGAGATGTTTGTCTGACCTATAGTTTTTAACATTTTTTAGGTGATAGTATCATATTAAGACATCAGGGAAGGCTTTAGAGGCTTAATTGGTGCTATATCAATTATATAGCTTCCTCCTCTTGATTTATGTGTGAAATAGTTATATATCGCCCAGTAGGGCTTATTTTTACATACTCTAATATAATTAGATACTCTATTTGGATTTGATGTTGAGAATGCGTGCTAGCAGTGGGCTTGAGGCCCTAGAATGTTGCTTGTGATTTGTTGATTGTGAATCCAATTTTAGAATGGGTAATATTGAGAATTTAGTTATAATGAGTATTATAAAGAATCTTGGTTGTGAAGTGGGCTTATGTGATGTTATTTTTGGCTTTGATGCTCATAGGCCCATTTGAGATGGTTGTGAGAATAACTATAATATTGGTGTTAATTAGGGGTTTGAACCCGAATCCTTTTTATATGTGAATGTTGTGTGAAGCTCTTATATCCATGATAGTATCATTATATAAGTTTTTCCCTTTCCTATCATGTATAACCTTTTTAAAATAAGTTAAACTCTTTTAATCATGATAATATTTGAGCGGTGGTTTTGACTTTTCCTATTATGGTTAACTCTTCAGAGATAAAATTTTTCTCTATAGCTATGATAACTTTCAAATGATTAACAAAACTTATTTATATCATAGTTAGTTGGTAACTAATTTTGATAAAAATGATTTAATGTGGTTAATTATGATTATGTAAAGGAGAATTTTACAGCAACTTATGAGTCCTTCACTATTTCTTAACATTTTCTCCTAATTCGTAAATGACTAACTACGCCTTCCATTAAGAAGGATATTTCAACATTTTAGAAATCTTTGAATGTTCCTTTACCCGTAGGTAGTTTGTGCTTACATAACTGTATATTATTTTATTCTAGGTCCATTGAGTCATTGGTCCCATTGTGATGGAATTCCTCCATTTTGGAAACATAAACTCTATGTCTATTCATCATTACATCTTTTCCCTTAGACCGTATGCTAGGTAAGTCTCTAGACAAACCTCGGTCTAGCCTCTACTGCTTTCGTTTGGAAAAAGACTGATAAGGCCTTGGACTGTCGTGGTCTGATCCATCAAAATAAAGTTTGTTGCACCTAATATATTATAGTATAAGACACAACCCTATCATTCTTCTTGAGGAGCCTTTTATGTGGAAACCTAGTAGATTGGATGTCAAAATCGATGAAAAACCTGAGCTGGGGTAAAACGGTTTTTGGGTTTTAGTGATTGATGCAATAAAGTAGGGTGCAGAAAAGTAGATATTTTTAAATTTTTGTTTATGATGAAAATGAGTTGGTTGAGTTGAGAAATATGCTATGACATACTCTTAATGATGAAAACATATCAATCCTTGCTCTCACATTTAAAATTGGAGTTTAGAAAGCGCTAAGTCTTAAAGAAAATCTCAATCGATCGATTGAGTCTAGAACCCTAATTTTCCTTAAAACCCTTTGATCAAAGCTGGTTTCAGAACTATTAGTGAACTATTGTAAACCAGTTAGTGTGTAACTTGAATTTAGATGATAAAAACGCCATCAAATGGCCATCGATCGAAAACCCTAGATTTCAAGCAATAAATTAATTAACAACAATCGCTGATAATAACCCACTTTCTTAAAATTGAAATTGAAATATTCTATTAAAAGAAAACGTTCAAATCATCCAAATTAAATTACAAAGTCTAATATGAGAATGATCAATCGATATTCAAAACTTGCTCATAAGATAAAAACCCTAGATCTAGCAAAAATTATAAGATGAGAAGATGCAAATTAAAACAGAAGAAACTCCCCATTTGAGTCCATCAGCTCAAGATATCTGATTCATCACCAAGAGGCTAAAGGTTTAGCCTTTCATGACTCCTGTTGCACTGCAATAGCTATTCAATTGGATGTCATGAAGAAATAGTGAGAAGGAGGTAGGTTGCTGGTGTAGAGAAGTGGAGAAATCTGTGGGGAGGTGTAGAATGATGGGATATGTGGTGAAAGTGATCAGAGAGAGTACTGCTTCTTAGCCTAAACAGGTCAAAAACCAGCCTCCCTTGACGGCAGCCTTCCTTCTCCTTTTATTTCTGCATAACCTAATTGAAAACACGCAGTTTCAGCGATTTTGCATATTCATCGTGACCAGATCCATATTTTGGTCACAACTTGTATAAACAGAGAGAATTCCAAAAGAATCAAGGTCACAATAGGCGAACTCTTTTATCGTGACTAAAATATGCAGGAGCATGGTTCCACTTTCATTGGCTTGTGATTTCTTTCTTGGTCCTTGTTCTCTTCCAAAATACCTGCAATCCAGAATAAAAGCTCACTGTAAAAGTCAAAATCAGTACATAATAGAATATATGCAGTTTGGAAGAGTTAATGTACCATTTTACCCTTTTATTAGCACATTGACACACACAATTATGTATTACCATAAAAGTAGAATTTAAGGCATAAATGAATGGTAAAATTGTTATAAAGCTCTAAAAAGTGTCACAGAAACCATATACAAAATGTGTCTTATCAAGTCCCCTACACTTGAACCTTTATACTCCTGGACAAAGAAATGAATCATACCTAGAACAACACTATTAAATTCAAGATAACAGCATAATCTATCGTGTACCCTGAAAACAAATAAGTCATCATCTTTTAGGAATACAAAGGTGATAATGGGAGCAATGCCAAGCAATCAACTACTAGTGAAATCAACCTCAACTGTATGAGCGCAATAGATCCTCTCAAAGGGTGTATGTGTTTAACTCTCTATTTCCTCTCATTGTTGGGGTTCTTTTCACTCAGATTCAAATTAAAAAACACCCTACCATATGCTTGTAATAGCTCTAAATCTCAGCAACTATATAGTACTTATGCAAGGAATCAAGAGGTCTTTTAGGGTTGAAATGATGAAGATGGGCCACATGGAATAGAATGTGAGGAATAGAAAGTACTATATGCATTCAACATCAAATGTGTAGTATGAGTTCATGTCTTTAGGGATGTGGTCGTGGTAATTGTGCTAATAAGAGTTGATAAAGGTGCTCTCTCCCCCTTTCTTTTCTTTTCTTTTGTTTTCATTTTTTTCCAGTGCAATATGCCTCTTTTTCTCTTCTTTTATTTGGCACCTTGTTCAAGGGAGCTGCAGCACAATAACACAACAATGATGAATTTTTGACATGAATAAAACAATTTATTTCAAGATGATGCACATATGACTTTCTATAAGAATGGTGAAAAGAAAAGGTGATGGGCTTAAAATGGGTGACTAAGGATGTAATATGTAGTGGGCTTGTGTTTGGGATAAAAAGGTTTAGAAAGAATGCCTCTATCATGTTCAATTCATAAATGCGCAAGTAATTATAAACTGAGAGCCAAGACAAGTTCTAGAGAATATAAACCAATTGAATAATCACTCAATATAGAATTTAAGGCTGAGAATCCTTCCAACAAAGGTTTTGATCTAGATTGCTCATAAGCTAAAGTATCAAATAATGTTTATCATTCACTAGGCATTAAAACACTCATCACAACTGAAAACCCTCTTAAACGGTGATTTATAAGTTTCAAAGTAATCACTTAGAACCATGTGATAATCCAAATCTAATAGCAGGGGCTTAGGTGTTTTCAAATTCAATATCCAAGATTTTCCAAAAAAAATTCACGCGGGGCAATGGTTTCTAGGAGCTAAAAAGGTTTGGAAATAAGGGAGCAATGAATTATTTGTGAAAGAATCTCAGTAGTTCAAAAAGGGTCATTCTATACAACTTTGTACAAGGCAAAGAGAAGGTAATTGGACATTTTTCAAACATTGGTCGTGACGTAGAATAGTAACGGTTGTGACCAAATGTCACAGGGGTGCATGCTTATGACTTTTAGAACATTAGTCACGTCCATAGGGTGTATCTTTTGCGACGTAAACACACAGAGAATAATAGTTGACACCTAGTGGGTACTCATGTAGCAACTCCAATCGATAGAGAGTTTTTTTTTGTTGCGACCGCAGGTCACAAAGAGCATATCAAGTCCAAAGTTTCATTGCAGGTTGCGACCTAAAAGCCAGTATGTCAACCATTTTTCATAGAGACTACCGAGTGATAGTTGTCAAAGTCCCAAAACAATTTGTCATGCTAAAACCTTTCCAGTTATTAACAAAGTTTAAAGCGAGGGTTCAATTTTTAGCAATTCATCACACATTAAGATCAAAAACAAAAATTTTGTGCTGAAAAGATTGGATTAGCAAAGATTGAGTAGCACAAAAGCAAAGACATGTCCCCTACACTTAAACTTTATAGTGTCCTCACTGTCAACATAACTAAAGTGGAAAATATCACAATCACCTTGCAAAGCCAATCAAATGTAGCTATAAAATAGCAGGTAGCCTATTCACTCAATGCAAATTAAAAATTCAGCATATAGTCACATTTAAGTCATGTAAAGCAATACTAGTAAGGCAGAGATGACAAGATGGGTAAGCTAAGATCATGCATGAGAGTGTGGAAACTCTAGAGGGAACAATCAATGACTAAATGATATATGGACAGGAATGGGGGTATTCAAAATAGAAAAAACCCTAGAATAAATAGAAATAAATAGAAAATGAAAACTACCCTACTGAAGCATCAAGCAGAAAAATTAACAACTACTACTTCTACTGGTTCATTCCTTTCCAATTGCCAAATCGACATGTCAAGCATATATAAATTTATAAAAGGTAAGAGATAGGAAAGGTACAACCTAGCCTCAAGACGGCAGAGCAGGTTCCTCAAAAAGTTTCAAATGGTGCCCATTGGCCTGGAAGATTTTGCCCGTTGCCTCCTCTTTTATTTCAATCATCCCGAATTCGTGGACTTTAACAACTATGTAATGTCTGTCCTAGCTAGTTTTGTATTTTCCATGTTTGAACTTGAACCTAGCTTCGTACTTTAATACTCTATCATCCTCCTTAACCTAGCTTCGTACTTTAATACTCTATCATCCTCCTTAAAACTCTTTCTCAGAATGTGAGCGTCGTGGATTAACTTTGTTTTCTGCTTATAAATTTTAGAGCTGCTATAGGCATCTAATCTAATTTTTTTTCTAACTCTTAAATCTATAACAACCTCTCTGAACCAGCTTCTGCAAGGTCTTCATTGTAGGCTTTCACTTTCCAAAATGTCTTATGCTCTATTTCCACAGGTATGTGATAAGCTTTCCCAAAAACTATCATATAAGGAGACATTCCTAGAGGAGTTTTGAAAGCTGTTCTGTATGCCCATAATGCATCATCAAGTCATAAATTCCAATCCTTATTGGATGGCTTAACAATCCTCTCTAGAATATGCTTAATTTCCCTATTAGAAACTCTGCAATACCATTAGTTTGAGGGTGGTATGAGGTTGAGACTTTATGAGTGACATTATATTTTGCCAACAAGCGATTGATTAACTTATTGCAAAAATGGGTGTCTGGATCACTGATTAGCACTTTAGGTACTCCAAATCTACTAAATATGTGAGATCTTAGAAACTTGGAGATTGTTTGGGCATCATCTAATCTTGTAGGAATGACCTCCACCCACCTAGACAAATAATCTACAGCCAATAAAATATAACAAAATCCTGCTGAAGGTGGAAAAGGGCCCATGAAATCTATTCCCCATACATAAAAAATCTCATAAAACATAATAGGTTATTGTGGTATCTCATACCTTTTGCTAATCCCCCCAAATCTCTAGCACCTATCACAGGCTCTACAAAACTCAAAAGCATCTTTAAAAAGGGAGGGCCAATAAAAACTAAAGTCAAGGACCTTACGTGTAGTCCTTTTCCCCCAAAAATAACCACCACAAACCCATGACTAGCAAGCTTCTAAAACTGATTTGTGATATTGGTCTGGCACACATCGTCTTAATACCTGATCTGAGCACAACTTCCACACAAAAGGCTTGTCCCAAATGAAGTATTTGGATTCACTCTTGACCTTTTTGGCCTAAAACTTAGACAAAGGAGATGGGATTAGGCTGGTCTCAATGAAATTAACTAAATGAGCATACCAAGGTTCTACAACATCAATCAAACAAAGGGATTTATCAGGGAAAGAATCACAAATAATGTCAAAACTAAGTACTCCCCTTGTCTCTCTTGGTAACCTACTTAGATGATCTGTAATATGGTTCATATTTCCAGCACGATCCCTCACTTCTATATCGAACTCTTGAAGTAGTAGCATCAAGTGTAGAAGTCTTGGCTTAGATTGGGGCTTATGGAACAAGTACTTGACTGTTGCATAATCTGTGTAAACTATAATTCTGGAGTTAATGAGATATACTTTGAATTTATCTAAAGCCATGACAATTGCAAATAATTCTTTCTAAGTAGTGGTATAATTAATTTGAGCAGCATTAAGTGTCTTAGAGGTGTAGGCAATCACCCTAAATAAATTATCTTCCTTTTGTCCTATCATAGCTCCCACAGCGTAATTGGAAGCATCACATGATAGTTCAAAAGGAAGATCCCAATTTGGTGAAGTTAGGATAGGTGGAGAAACCAACTTATCCTTCAGTTTTTCAAAAGCCTATTTTCAATCAGTAGAAAAAACAAATTCAGTGTCCTTTTGAAGAAGTTTTGAGAGTGGCAAAGCAATTTTACTAAAATCTTTGCTAAATCTTTTGTAAAATCCAACGTGTCCCAGAAAAGATCAAAGTTCTTTTAAAGTTGTGGGGTAGGGCAACGAGGAGATGACTTCAATTTTTGCTTTATCCACCTTAATCCCATTGCTAGATATAAGATGTCTAAGTACTATTCCATGATCAATGATGAAATGGCACTTTTCAAAGTTCAAAACCAATTTTTTCTTAATACATCTAGCCAGGATGCTATCAAGCCTTTCTAGACACATATCAAAAGAATTTCCATATACAATATTTGAAGGTATGCTGCCACTGCTCTTTCCTTAAAATGAACCTTTCTTTCACTTCTAAGGGAAATAGCATTCAGACCCCTTGGATTGATGATAGTATTTGAAGGTATGCTGCCACTGCTCTTTCCTTGAATGTCACTCATTGTATTGGAGACTTGAGTTAAGTGACTTGTGATATCTGTATTCTTGGAACTTAACTCCTCAAGTTTCCTGTGCACATCAACATTATCCTTCTGCATACTTTGAAGGATTGAAGCTATGGAGGTGAATTGACCATCATTCTCTTTGAGCTCATTATCTATATTGGTCATTCTACTGTCCATGTTGTTATCTGTGCATCCATACTCTTTAACAATTGAGAAGTCTCATCTAGCCTTGATATTAATAAGGTTATCAGGTTAGTTGGAACTATGGACCTTGCATTACTTTGGTAGTTGCTTGAGGAAGCACCACCTCCTTGGAATTGATTTGTCCTATCACCCCACCTAAAGTTTGGGTGGTCTCTCCAACCAGGGTTATATGTGTTAGAGTATGGGTCTTTATTCTGGTATTGATTGTCTCTCCCTTGGTACATTGCTGCCACTTCTTCATACTGTCTATCAGATGTACTAGTAGCATGCATCATATAACTGTATTATTCACATCCTATAACAAGGCTTGTGAGGTATCCACTGCATGAACTTGTTTTGTGGAATTCAACTCTCTTTCAATCAAATTGATCCTCTTCTCCATTCTATTTCTCAAGGATCTATTTGCTATAGCATTCAAGGAAACCTAATTATGAGGAAGTAGACCATCAAAGAAAATGTCTATTAAATCATCCTTGGTCATGTTGTGGTGAGGGTATCGAGCCAACAGGTTAAGAAACCTCGTTCAATACTCATATAGAGATTCTCCATCCTATTGCAGAATATTAGTGATATCCTTCTTCATTCGAGTGGTATTTGCAGCTGGGAAAAACTGTTGAAGGTATGTTGACTTCAACTGATCCCATGTAAGAGTGGAGAAATGGGTGGGCAATTTGTATAGCCACTCTTTAGCCTTCCCTTCCAAGGTAAAATGAAAACACCTCCTTAAGACGTCATCCAGTGCAGTCATTGGAGGCTTCATCGAATAATAGATCATATGCATGGTTTATAAGTGCATGTGTGCACATTCTCCTATAAAACCGTGAAATTTAGGTAAGGCTACAATCAAAGCTCTTTTAATCTCAAAATTAGCTTCTTCAGTATAGAAACCATAAGGATCATAATTCACATGCGAATGATTAATTTCCCTCACACTTCTATTATCTCCTGGTTTCACTGGTATTTCATTTTCTCTATGCCCATTATGCCCATTATGATTATTGTCATCTATATTTGGTTCAGTTTATGACTATGGAATACTAGAGGAGAAACTAGATTTTGCTTATTCTTCTCTAAATTCTTTAAACTCTCTCTTTAGTTTCCTAAGTCTTCTCTCAATTTTAGGTTTAAAAGGCATTAATGGTTCAGCTCTTTTACGCATGTAATGCAGAAAAGATAGAGAATAATAAATACAATCAGTCAAATTCAGTCACAAAAGTTGGACAGCAGAAAATTTTCAGCTAGTCGTGACTAAAGAGTGTTTTAGTTGGGACACAATATCACAGAGAAAAGTAGTCGCGACTGGTTTTCGCAGAGTAGTCAAATTTCACAGCGGAGCAATTAGGTCACGAAACAAATAGTGTTTAGTTACGACTTAATGTCACAGAGAGTAATTGTCGCGACGCAGGTGAGTTTAGGTCGTGACTCGCAGTTACAGAGATTGATTTTGCAGAAACTCAGAAAAGTGCATAATGCAATCCAATTTAATTTAAAAACTACTAAAAACTATAATGCAAACAAAAGCAAGAAAGATGACTCAGGTAGCTAATGAAATTGACAATCAATTACTAGGGAACCATTTTCTTGGCTCCTCGACAACGACGCCATTGATGAGGCCTCAAACTGTCATGGTCTGATCCAACAAAATAAAGTTTGTTGCACCCAATATAATGTAGTATAAGGCACAACTCTATCATTCTTCTCGAAGAGCCTTTTATGTGAAAACCTAGTAGATTAGATGTCAAAATTGATGAAAAACCTGAGCTGGGGTAAAATGTTTTTTGGGTTTTAGTGATTTATGCAATAAAGTAGGGTGAAAAAAAGTAGATATTTTTGAATTTTTGTTTACGATGAAAATGTTGAAAATTGTGCCCTAGGGGCCAATCATTATCTTATGAACATTGTTGATTTATGAATTTATTAATTATGTTATCATATTATTTACATGTTTACTGTGATGACCATCCTTGAATCATGATCTTATCCTAAATATCCCTGGTCAGTCATCTATGCGGGAGCAGAGATGAAATAAGACAAGTATGACTTTGAAGATGTATAGAGATATAAATCAAAGTCATAGGCACATGTAAGAGTACAAGGTGTTAGACTGACCCGCTATAAGAGAGCTGTATGGGTTAAGTCATAAACTTCTCTCACATACAAACCATGTCACTATGCCCTTTGACATGAGATCATCATGGATTCCTACATGACAAATGTTCAGCTTTGACCTAGTCAAAAGTCACTTTTGACCGAGTGACCATAAAGACTATGTTCGGGCTTAGTGGTTTTCCGTGCGGAGGAATGTGAATGGTTAAGATGGAATTTGTCCCTCACATTCATAGAGAGATATTACTGGGCCCTTCAATGAGTGAGTCTGAGAAATGTATGGCCATACTGTAATAGAAAGGTAGTTCCATTTCTATAGTCAGACTACTCAGGGATCGATAAAGTAACGGTCAGGAATAGGAGGATGACATTCTCCATGCCTCATCCATCACTAAAATATTGTGTGACAAAAGGGACATGATATGGTTGTATAAAAGGTTACATCGTTCATCGATCCTCATATGATTTGGGTAGTCATGATGTCTTACTAGAGACTACTTGCGACTTGTGAGTCAGTATAGTAAAGGCCCACTGCCAACTTCAAATAGGCCTACAGGGTCACACACAAAATAGGCCAACACGAGCTGTGATGTCCAGATTCATTGAATCTAAGATATGTCTAGATTCAATAAATGATCCAGGGTGGATGTATATATTTATTTATATTTATATTCATATATATAAATTCGTATATATATATGTTATATATAAGAGATATTTATAAGATTTAATTTATAAGGATAAATTAAATCTCTATCACGTTTGAATTTGAAATTCAAATTGATAGGATATCTCATATAAGAGATATTTATAAGATTTAATTTATAAGGATAAATTAAATGTCTATCACGTTTGAATTTGAAATTCAAATTGATATATCTCAAATTTGATTTATGAGAATAAATCAAATATAGTTCAGTCTTATCTTTATTTTAAGTTAAATAAATAGGTGAATTAAATCTATAGGACGGATTTAATATAAATATTATTTATTTAATTAGTTTCTTATCAAATTATACAATATATGATACTGTATTAATTTCAGAATTAATATAAGATTAATTTCAAAAATCCAAGTCTGTGGTAACACGCATAGCATCTTATATATCTGATATTTAGGAGCTACGGTTGGGACAGAAAAGAAAAACAAGTGTGAACGGGAATCCACAAAAGGTTTGCAGATAAGAAACTGCCGAGATAGAGACGGAGAGGACGAATTCTTGAGTAAGCCCTGGAGGGACAGGAGGCACTAGCACGTCACTCGTGGTTGGAACGATGTTCATGTGGATACCAGTAGAAGAAGTCGACCTGAGTCATCGACTTCTTGCGATCGAAAAGAGATCACGAGCCGCAGAGAGAAGTTGTGGATGTCATAACCAGAAGCTGAGAAAGTCACAACTGAATACTGAGGGTAATACTTCTTTCCACTTGACATAAACACATACGGTAGATCCTGGCAGGGAATGCAAAAAATTTTAAGTTAATTTCTGCTGCGTGTCTTCCAATTCCTTACAGAAAACGAGTTGGTTCAGTTGAGAAATATGCTATGAAAGACTCTTGATGATGAAAACATATATATCTTTGCTCTCATGTTTAAAATTGGAGTTTAGAAGCAAAAGTTAAAATCATCCGAATTAAATTACAAAGTCTAATATAAGAATGATCAATCGATATTCAAAACTTACTCATAAGATGAAAACTCTAGATCTACTAGCAATCATAAGATGAGAAGATGCAAATTAGAACAGAAGAAACTCCCCGTTTGAGTCCATCAGCTCAAGATATATGATTCATCACCAAGAGGCTAAAGGTTTAGCCTCTAATGACTACTGCTGTACTACAATCGCTGTTCAGTTGGGATGCCATAGAGAAATAGTGAGAAGATGGTAGGTTGATGGTGTAGAGAGGTGTAGAAATCTTTAGGGAGGTGTTGAATGATGGCAGAGGTGGTGAAAGTGATCAGAGAGTGTGAGAGTACTGCTTCTTAACCTAATCAGGTCAAAAACCAGTCTCCACTGATGACATCCTTCCTTCTCCTTTTATTTCTGCATAACCTAATTCAAAACACACAGTTTTAGTGATTTCACATATTAGTCGTTACCAAATCCATGTTTTGGTCACAACCTGTATAAACAGAGAGAATTTCAAAAGAATCAAGGTCACGACTGATGGACTCTTTAGTCGTGACTAAAATATGTAAGAGCATTATTCCACTTTTATTGGCTTATGATTTCTTTCCTGGTCCTTGCTCTCTTCTAAAATGCCTATAATCTAGAATAAAAGCTTACTGTAAAAGTCCAAATTAGTAAATAACATAATCTTACAATTTAGAAGAGTTAATCTACCATTTTACCCTTTTATTAGCACATTGCCACGCACAATCATGTATTACCATGAAAGTACAATTTAAGGCATAAATGAATGGTAAAGTTGTTATAAAACTCTAAAAAGTGTCACAGAATAAAGACTGATGAGGCCTCGGAGTGTCATGGTTTGATCCATCAAAATAAAGTTTATTGCACCCAATATAGTGTAGTATAAGGCACGACCCTATCATTCTTCTCGAGGAGCCTTTTATGTGGAAACCTAGTAGATTGGATGTCAAAATCAATGAAAAAACCTGAGCAGGGATAAAATGCTTTTTAGGTTTTAGTGATTGATGCAAGAAAAGTAGGGTGCAAAAAAGTAGATATTTTTAGATTTTTGTTTATGATGAAAATGAGTTGGTTGAGTTGAGAAATATGCTATGACAGACTCTTGATGATGAAAACATATATATCCTTACTCTGACGTTTAAAATTTGAGTTTAGAAAGCGCTAAGTCTCAAAGAAAATCTCAATCGATCGATTGAGTCCAGAACCCTAATTTTCCTTAAATCCCTTTAATCAAAGCTGGTCTAAGAACTATTAGTGAACTGTCATAAATCACTTAGTGTGTAAATTTAATTTAGATGATGAAAACTCCCTCAAATGGTCATTGATTGAAAACCCTAGATTTCAAGCAGTGAATTGATTAACAACGATTGCTGATAATAACCCACTCTATTAAAATCGGAACTAAAATATTCTATTAAAAGCAAATGTTCAAATCATCCGAATCGATTTACAAAATCTAATATGATGAAAAATCAATTGATATTCAAAACTTGCTCTTAAGATAAAAACCCTAGATCTAGCAGCAATCATAAGGTGAGAAGATGCAAATTAGAACAGAAGAAACTCCCCATTTGAGTCCATGAGCTCAAGATATCTGATTCATCACCAAGAGGCTAAAGGTTTAGCATCTCATGACTCCAGCTGCACTATAATCACTGTTTAGTTGAGACGTCATGAAGAAATAGTGAGAAGGTGGTACGTTAATGGCGTGAAGAGGTAGAGATATCTATGGAGAGGTGTAGAATGATGGCAAAGGTGGAGAAGATGAACAGAGAGCGTGAGAGTACTACTTCTTAGCCTAATTAGGTCAAAAACTAGCCTCCCTTTGATAGCAACTGTCACATCCTTATTTTCAACCTCAATTATACCCATTTGAAAGTCATTGGAACCAATTACATAGCCCTTTGCCTTAGAAACATATATTTTCAAAGGAATTGCTCTCAGGTATTGTTCATGCTACTGTTCATTTGGTAATTCCAGAACATGTACCCTACTTTGAAAATTAATAACTAAATGTAGGAAAATCAAAATAGGGTGGTTCCAATTTCTAATGAAAGTTATTTCATTGAAATTCAAGGAAAAGAATATAAAATTGAGGTTTCATTGTCCCAATGAAATAAGTTTATTCATTGAAAAATAGTGTTCATTTGGTAAAATTTGGAAGTTCCAGTTTCTTTGCCTTAAATTCAAAAATTCATTTCTCTTTGGTTACTTGTACAAATGAACTATGTTACCTATGGATTTAAATCTCTAGATGTGCCCTTTAATATCACCAAATTGTATAGAAACAATCGTTAATTTACTATACAAAATTCATGTCGGAATATTACTACCTCTGGTTGCTTACTTTATCTTTATTCTAGATCTTAACTCCAACTTAGAAAAATCATAGTAATTCGAATTCTTAACCAATTGAGACATTCTTGGTGTTCATTTGAAGCTCTGTATCTTAGATATAATCATGCCAAATTTCAAGTTCAAACTCGTTTATCAAGGTATCTTAAACATCATCAGACCATCACAGCCTCATAACACAATTACATAATCATACATCATACATCTATCATGTGCTTCCATAATGCCAAGTAACTCATGTAACTTATTATACAAGTCCATCCAACTATGCTTAACCTCTTTCCTTGAGAAATTCCAGCACCTAAAACATGGTTATGCATATGGGAGGAATGAGATTTCATGGAAATCCCAATAGCAAGTTACACAAAACATAATATCATGCATGATTAATTGGATGCTTAACATGTTATCATGAGATGGGAGCTACTTCATAATGGTACATAAGCAAACTATAACATGCATATTGTCATGACATAACTTGCAAGGAGTTACAATCATTCATACTCATCATCAACATGATGACACAATCTCATGCTCAACCAAACACCATAATCAACAAGCAAGCAAACAATTAAGCAAACATGAAACTATAGTTATGTATTATTGCTACCTCTTAGCTATCCTTGTCAAAGCCTTCTTGAGATGCTTTCCTTCATTCACAAATGTCAAAACCTAGCTATTATAAAGCAGTATCAAGTTATAACTCAACTTGAACACAAAACCAAGACTAGGTTTTCACTAGTTTCCATTCTTTCTCTATTTTATGTTTCATACTTTCATCTTTCCAAAATAAATTCTCAAGGTTCATTTCCACATAATTTTTCATGTAGAATCCAAATATGAAGTTAGAATCTCCAAAATCACATCACATCATAAGCTGCTGTGCCAAACCGAAGCAACACCATTATTTTCCAGAAATTCATATTTTGATCCCAATGCTTCCAATACTTGTTATCCTACTTTACCCCCACATAATTTTCCATTTTAAACTCGTTAAAAGCATCAAAATCATAAAATTCCAACATATAAACAGTGTCATGTACAGTAGCAGTGTAACATCCTTACTTTCATACGTTTGAGGGACCATTCAGTAGCATTTAGAACCACTTAAAAGACCTTGGAAGTCCATTAGCCAAATCTGGAATTTTACTCTTTCTCGAATTACTGTTCATATGGTATTCCAGATTACGCGACAAACTTCAAAAAATCATAATTAATTCTAGAAAAATCAAAATGAAGTGGTCCAAAAAGCTACATGAAGATAACATCTTGAACGTTAAGTGAAAAATAATTTCCAGACCAAATGACTTATCAATTAATATAGTTTATTTGCCTAAGATTACTGTTCATTTGGTCAAAAATTCTGGAAGCAGATTCTGGTCCCTTAATTTGGAAAATTAGTTCTCTTTCCAAAAGACATCGAAATAGGGCGTTCTTGGTGTCAAAACGAAGCTTGACATGTCATCTAAATGTAGGTAAAATTTCATATATTTATTCCATCATTTATTATTTTTATTTACATCATGACCATTAACTTACATTGGTCATACAACAACATTACACATTTACATAACATATATACCATATAATCCCTAGCTTTTCTTCATGCTTCACCATCCTCTTTTGTTATTCAAAAACCTGTGGGATTGGGTTTACATGAAAAGGGATGAGATTTCTAGGGAAATCTTAGTAGAAAATATTACTAAACAATGCATACATTAATGTAGATATTTGTGCTTGCTTGTGAAAGTGTTAACATTGTGTAATGTGCATGCTTCCATATAACATATGAAATACAATTGGCCAAAGTAATTGCCATATCCTAATTTTTCCCTATCGGTATAATACTGATAGTGAAAAGAGGCTTGGAAAGGATTATGACAAAGATCAGAAGAAATAATAGAGGTTAGATGTGTCTTGAAGAAAGAGAAGGACTAAAACATAAAGTAGAAAATGTTAAAGGTAAAAAGTGAAAGTAGAAATAAAACTTGGGCCCTTAAGTGTAATTTTCAAAAAGTTAAGGGACTTAAATGCAAATAGCTAAAAGTTTAGGGGCCAAAGTGTAATTATTCAAAAGTTTAGGGACCTAAATGTAAATATGAGAAAGTTGAGCCAAAACAGACCAAAAATGCCCAGAATCAGATTAGACCCAAATTTTACCAGTAAATAGACAAAATTATTTCAGTCAGTTTAACGTAACACATAATTTTGATTTGAGGTCTCAATTAATTGATATAAATTTATGAAGTCAGAAGAGTTATTACAGTATTTTTCAGACAGCAGAATCAGATGAAACTTTATAGGAAATTCTTATATTTAATGTATGAATTTATAAAATTGACAGAGTTAGAAAATGAATCATGTAGAAGTCTTACGGGATTTTATGGTGAAATAAAATACCCGATAAATATGATCGGGTGAGATTTATTGGGATTTGTGCCATAAAGGTAATGAGGCCAATGAGCCCATAGCAAGGCCCAAATGGAACCATAATGAGCCCAATAAAGTAGTGAAATAGTTATGTGGTCCAGTGTCATATCCCAAATTTTAGGCTTAGAAGCCCAGTATATAGCCTGAAAAAGGGATGCTACCAGACCCTGTTGAGCAGAGGTCTCAGTAAATAGAGAAAATTATGTTGATCAGTGTGATGCAACACAAAGTTCTGATAAGAGGTCATGAAAGATTTATATTAATTTCCAAAGAAAAGGAAAATTAATACAGTATGCTCTAGACCTCAGACTCAGATGAAATGTGGCAGTAAATTCCTATAATTAATATAAGAATTTCTGAAACTGACAGAGCTCAAAAAGGAGTTCTGTAGAATTTACTACAGAATTTACAGTGGATCAAAAGACCCGATAAATAGGTTTCGGGGGAATTTCTCGGGAATTGAGCCCATGAAGATAGGGGATCATACAGAGGGTCCAGAATGGCACCTTATAGGCCTAATGATATTTTCAGATAAATATATGGGCCAAGGCTAATAAAGACCGAGAAAAATGAAGAATTACGAAAATGCCACTGAAGGTATGCCACTGTGTTGTGTCATTGAGTTAGAGTCAGACGAAGGGTGTTATGATCGTTAGACTAAGGTTAGACAGTCAAGAAAGCGTATTTGGATAGTTGACTAGGGTCAAGAGATACTCTGGTAAGGTATGGAAAGACAATAGTGCCCCTATAAGTACTAAAGAGGCAGTAAGGGCATTATGGTAATTTACTAAGGATTTTCCTTGAGAACCGAGCCACCAGAGTGCTTGGGCTTGGTTAGAAACCCAAGTTGATATTTAAAGGCCCAAAAACGTAGCCCAAGAGTAAAGTGGGCCCAAGAGGCATTAAAATAATGTTTTAGTGCTTTTTCAATAAAGTAAAGTGACCCGGTCCAAGATAGAACTGGGTAAAGTGATCTGGAATCATGAGAGGACATAAATGGGGCTCACAATGTGCCACATGGCATGATTATAGTAAAAGAGGAAAAGCAAAGGACACATGGCATGATTATAGAAAAAGGAGAAAAAGCAAGAGGACACGTGGCACGATCTCGGCCGTCCATTCAGGGAAAAGACTCTGGAACTCTCTGGAAAGGCTGACTCAGCTGGTGAGGTGTCCCAAGGGCCCCACATTTCGCCACATATACCCCTTAGGTGTCCCTTGAGGTGTCCTAGATGATGTCATGAGTGGTGAGTCATCAAGGAGGGTGATGTCATCATGATGATGTAGGCAAAGCTTCTTGAGGAAGCAAGCAATCTGAGCCATTCATTGTGAATCAATCTGGGCCATTCATTCCACCTCCTCTCACCTATAAATAGGCCACTCCCCTCCCATTTCAAGGCACACCACGGATCTAGCAAGAAAAGGAAGAGAAAGAAGAGAGAAAGAGAGAAAGAGAGAAGGAAAGGAAGAAAGGAAAGGAAGGAAGGAGTTCTGGTGGAGCCAGGAGCAGTCTAAGGAGCTGAGGGACTGGGCAAAGCTTAGGAATGAGGTAATAAAGTTATCTAGTCCTTTCTCTAATAAAGTATAGGATTTCTCTTAGTGGTTAGAATAGAGAAATATCTCTATTAATAAAGGTAGCTAAAGGTAGAGAGAAAGCCAGGGGAATGTCAGATTAAGGATATTACCCTTGAGCTATGTATGAGTTAAATAGAGCTATGCTGATAGAATAATAATGAAGATATTATTATGCTATGTATAGGCTCTAACCTATGGAAAGAATGAACCTTAGGGCAAAGGCTAAGAGCTAGAAGGAAAAGCTACATGTCAGGTAGTAAACTAATCCTAAACTTGTATGCATTGAATGTTATGCTTGATGTGCTATGGCTTTGTTGAATTGTGTTGAATATGTGCCTATGTATGAAGCTCTGTTCCTATGATTACTTTGGCCAATTGTATTTCATATGTAACATGGAAGCATGCACATGACATAATGCTAACACTTTCACAAGCAAGCACAAGTATTCACATTAATGCATACATTGTTTAGTGCTGTTTGCTACTGAGATTTCCCCAGAAATCTCACCCTTCCATATCAATCCAATTACAGCAGGTCTTCTCAAGATGGAGGAGATAAAGATGCATGAAGAGATATTAATTACTTAGCATGATTGATATGTGATTCATGTATGTATAATTGCTGGAAATTATCACTATGAACAGTAACTCGTGATGGAGGCAGTGACATTTGAGCTGTAATTATAAATAGTAAATGATTTAATAAATGTATGGTATTTTACTAGTAAATAGTAGACATGCCAAGCTTCGATTTGATATATAGAACGTATCATTTGGATGTCTACACATAAAGGTATGATTTTTCAAAGTTGGGACCAGAATGCTGGAATCAGGGACAGGACGCTGGATGAACAGTGAATTACGGACGTTGACTGACGTTGACCTGGTCAAGGCGTGGTCAACGAGTCATTTTTCCCTGAAAGAGTATTATGTTAGCTTCATGTAGCAATTTGAACCACTCCATTCCGATTTTTATAAAATTAGTTATGATTTTTCGAAGTCAGGTCACTTCTCTGGAATTCGTGCAGTGAACAGTACTCGCTAGAGTAAAATTCCAGATTGAGTAATTTGATTTCAACAGCCTTGGAAGTGGTTCCAGATGCTACTGTTTGGTCCCTAAGATGTATGAAAAGTGAGGATGTTATATTTGGTATCAGAGCATAAGATTCTGGCATAGAACAGAAGGTTCTGGCTCAGTGATGCTCTGGAGTAGATAAACTAACCCCTTAAAACAAGTTAGAGATGTGAACTACAGAGGTTTCCTCCCTAGTATGAGATATGGGGATGGTGTTCACTACCTAGAGAATGATTTGAACAAGAGATAGTGACACCCAGACAGATATAATAGTACCCCATAACTTATAGCGGTACGAGGCGATCTTCAAGGAAGTGGCTAGTCTTAGTCAGCCGTTACCGCCTAGGTCTCGTGTTTCTTAGCACGATGTGGCTAGACTAAGCAGGATAACGTCTGGGGAGCAGTTTCCTTTATGAGTAGAGATATAAGCTGACCAGTCCTAGGTCAAGGGAAGCTACCAGACGTTACAGTTATAATAAAGATACTAACCTCGTTGAAGTTTGTCAACTAGAGGATTGGTATAAAGTATAATCAAGCCAGATAATATAAATTAAGATATGAAAGGTTAGATGATGTTCAAAAGTAGATCCTCTATGTGAGTAGATCTACATTACGAAAGAATTTGTTCAGCTAGTGTTTTCTGAACAAAAGAATTAAAAGTTAGAATGAGGCTTGCCTAGGAATAATCCTAGTACATGGCCTAAAGTTAGAGACAAGATGGGCCGCTGATGTTCCCAAGATAAAGGAACCACAGTCTAATCTAGAATAGACTAAGACTGATAAAGAGAAAGCTAGCCACATTTTTAAAGATAAAGTGACTCTCCTGTTCCCTATGTAAGAAAGGGTAATGAAGGGTTGAGTCTATACCCTAGTAAGAGGGTAATGTGGCAACCTAAGTCAGATAAATTGTTATTTCCGATTCCTAAATGAATGTTTGGGATCTGGACAATATGATCAGACAATGATAGGCAATAAGATTAAGATGCTGATTAATAGTGAATCTACAGATAGATGATTACGATACTCAGGATATATCCCTTCAAGGGTAAGATATATGAGTGATGAAAATGAAATGAAATGAGAAGCATTTATGAAAGATGGTATAGCTCTAAGAAAGAGCAGTAAAGACATAAGTTAGTATTGTTGCAACAGAGCTAGATTGCTCTTGCAATAGAAAATGATTGCTTTAGAAATAAAGCCAAGAGATGGGACAGTATAGCTCAGATAGAGTAAGGTCCCTCTGATGAGACGAATAGATGATGATAGATATGTTCATGGTAGAGCCTGTGTAGCTCTCTGCAGTAAAGGATATAGTAAAGCTATGAAAGATGAGAATTATATGAGAAGTTCCTAAGTGATAGAGGAAATGAGTAAAGACCTGATAGATAATATTGGCTTATGTGATAATTTTAGGGGAATTATCTGTTGAGTTAACAACTATGTGGAAGTGATTAACCTTGTAACTTTGTCCGTTGGTTTAAGTCTTCCAAAGATGAGAATACAGTACAACAGAATCGCAGTAGATTCTGGAGGATTGCAGTTAGATCCTAGTATGGCTCCCAGAAAGTAGAATTCCAGGGTCGCAGTTAGATCCTGAAGAGGCTTACGGTTGATCACAGTAGATCCCGAGGGTCGCAGTAGACCTGGCCTAGAGAGAGAAAAGTATTGAGCCATAAGTACTGTATGTCTTTGGAAGGACGAATACCAAGGAAAAGTTAAGGTACAGAAGCTTCACAAGTTGGTTAGCTCCTAACAGAGAGAGTACCCATGATGTTAGATAGCCTTATTACTATCAAGGACTGAACTCAAAATCTCCTTACACGTACAGGAACTGAGTGATCAAAGTTACAGTTATTAATCCTGAGTACCAAGGAGTTATGAGCAAATCTCATAAGATATGAGAAAGGGTCAAATAAAGAGATCCTTACTATAAGAATAAAAGATAGATAAATCCTCCAGGTAAAGAGATAAGAAGAACAGATAGACCCGAGAGAGATAACATAAGCTGGGTCTAAGATAGTAGAGTACCAGGGTTAGAGCCTGTGAGCATCTGTGCTTCAGATTTATATCGACACATTTCAGTTAAGCGTGCTCAGGCAAGAGTAGCCCAATGATGGGTGACCCCCTGGGAAGTAATGGAAGAGGTATGAATGCCACAAGAGGTTGGCACATATGTACACAGAATTATAGAAAGAGTTATGAAAAGTTGAAAGGGTTGTGAACAGAAAGAGACTAGAACCCTTATGTCAAGTCCAAATGAAATGGATTTGAAAGATGACTATGATATAGCCAGATTTGGCCGGATATGCCGTGATATGACATAAAAGATACGTGATGAGATATGCCATGAAAGATATGAAAAGTATGTGTTAAGAAGTATAACATGAAGTGGCTTTATAGCTAGCCCTATAAACAGATTGAGAGACTCTGATTTTGAAAGAGAAAAGATGTTTGAATGTTAAGATACGTGTGAAAGAGCAAATGAGAGCTTTAAGAGCTTTCACTCCTTGCATGAAATGCCAGGCATTATGTTATGCTATGTTATGTTATATTTGTAAAATATGCTAAAGCTCCTAATGTTAGAGCAGTGCAAGCTCTATGTGATAGAGTTGTGCAAGCTCCGAGTGTTAGAGCTGTGCATATTAAGAGAAGGAATGCTTGAGCTCCGCTGTTAGAGCTTTGCATTCATGAGCAGGTATGTAGTCCTACAGCATGCTAGCCGGGCATTATGCATGTTAGAGTATGTGCTCCTATATGCTCCTATATGTTATTATGTGCTCCTGTTTAGCAGTAGAGCAACAAAAGAAAGAATAATGATATAAGTCCTCTCTCTGTATTATGATGAGTTAGTAAAGATGATAAAAGCATATGATGATATGAGAATGAGAGATGAAGTTTTGCGGATATTTAGAGAATTCCGCTGAATACTCAGATGAGTAATAAGTGATTGCACTAAGAATCATGATGAGTAGTCAACAAAAACTCCAGAATATAGGAGTATATGAGAAAGTTTAGTATGGAAGAAAGGGACATTCTCCTCAAAGGAACTCTTCATCGACGGATGAATAGAGATTTAGCCCTGAAATTTCGAGGACGAAATTTATTTAAGGGGAGGAGAAATGTCATATCCCAAATTTTAGGCTTAGAAGCCCAGTATATAGCCTGAAAAAGGGATGCTACCAAACCCTGTTGAGCAGAGGTCTCAGTAAATAGAGAAAATTATGTTGATCAGTGTGATGCAACACAAAGTTCTGATAAGAGGTCATGAAAGATTTATATTAATTTCCAAAGAAAAGGAAAATTAATACAGTATGCTCTAGACCTCAGACTCAGATGAAATGTGGCAGTAAATTCCTATAATTAATATAAGAATTTCTGAAACTGACAGAGCTCAAAAAGGAGTTCTGTAGAATTTACTACAGAATTTACAGTGGATCAAAAGACCCGATAAATAGGTTTCGGGGGAATTTCTCGGGAATTGAGCCCATGAAGATAGGGGATCATACAGAGGGTCCAGAATGGCACCTTATAGGCCTAATGATATTTTCAGATAAATATATGGGCCAAGGCTAATAAAGACCGAGAAAAATGAAGAATTACGAAAATGCCACTGAAGGTATGCCACTGTGTTGTGTCATTGAGTTAGAGTCAGACGAAGGGTGTTATGATCGTTAGACTAAGGTTAGACAGTCAAGAAAGCGTATTTGGATAGTTGACTAGGGTCAAGAGATACTCTGGTAAGGTATGGAAAGACAATAGTGCCCCTATAAGTACTAAAGAGGCAGTAAGGGCATTATGGTAATTTACTAAGGATTTTCCTTGAGAACCGAGCCACCAGAGTGCTTGGGCTTGGTTAGAAACCCAAGTTGATATTTAAAGGCCCAAAAACGTAGCCCAAGAGTAAAGTGGGCCCAAGAGGCATTAAAATAATATTTTAGTGCTTTTTCAATAAAGTAAAGTGACCCGGTCCAAGATAGAACTGGGTAAAGTGATCTGGAATCATGAGAGGACATAAATGGGGCCCACAATGTGCCACATGGCATGATTATAGTAAAAGAGGAAAAGCAAAGGACACATGGCATGATTATAGAAAAAGGAGAAAAAGCAAGAGGACACGTGGCACGATCTCGGCCGTCCATTCAAGGAAAAGACTCTGGAACTCTCTGGAAAGGCTGACTCAGCTGGTGAGGTGTCCCAAGGGCCCCACATTTCGCCACATATACCCCTTAGGTGTCCCTTGAGGTGTCCTAGATGATGTCATGAGTGGTGAGTCATCAAGGAGGGTGATGTCATCATGATGATGCAGGCAAAGCTTCTTGAGGAAGCAAGCAATCTGAGCCATTCATTGTGAATCAATCTGGGCCATTCATTCCACCTCCTCTCACCTATAAATAGGCCACTCCCCTCCCATTTCAATGCACACCACGGATCTAGCAAGAAAAGGAAGAGAAAGAAGAGAGAAAGAGAGAAAGAGAGAAGGAAAGGAAGAAAGGAAAGGAAGGAAGGAGTTCTGGTGGAGCCAGGAGCAGTCTAAGGAGCTGAGGGACTGGGCAAAGCTTAGGAATGAGGTAATAAAGTTATCTAGTCCTTTCTCTAATAAAGTATAGGATTTCTCTTAGTGGTTAGAATAGAGAAATATCTCTATTAATAAAGGTAGCTAAAGGTAGAGAGAAAGCCAGGGGAATGTCAGATTAAGGATATTACCCTTGAGCTATGTATGAGTTAAATAGAGCTATGCTGATAGAATAATAATGAAGATATTATTATGCTATGTATAGGCTCTAACCTATGGAAAGAATGAACCTTAGGGCAAAGGCTAAGAGCTAGAAGGAAAAGCTACATGTCAGGTAGTAAACTAATCCTAAACTTGTATGCATTGAATGTTATGCTTGATGTGCTATGGCTTTGTTGAATTGTGTTGAATATGTGCCTATGTATGAAGCTCTGTTCCTATGATTACTTTGGCCAATTGTATTTCATATGTAACATGGAAGCATGCACATGACATAATGCTAACACTTTCACAAGCAAGCACAAGTATTCACATTAATGCATACATTGTTTAGTGCTGTTTGCTACTGAGATTTCCCCAGAAATCTCACCCTTCCATATCAATCCAATTACAGCAGGTCTTCTCAAGATGGAGGAGATAAAGATGCATGAAGAGATATTAATTACTTAGCATGATTGATATGTGATTCATGTATGTATAATTGCTGGAAATTATCACTATGAACAGTAACTCGTGATGGAGGCAGTGACATTTGAGCTGTAATTATAAATAGTAAATGATTTAATAAATGTATGGTATTTTACTAGTAAATAGTAGACATGCCAAGCTTCGATTTGATATATAGAACGTATCATTTGGATGTCTACACATAAAGGTATGATTTTTCAAAGTTGGGACCAGAATGCTGGAATCAGGGACAGGACGCTGGATGAACAGTGAATTACGGACGTTGACTGACGTTGACCTGGTCAAGGCGTGGTCAACGAGTCATTTTTCCCTGAAAGAGTATTATGTTAGCTTCATGTAGCAATTTGAACCACTCCATTCCGATTTTTATAAAATTAGTTATGATTTTTCGAAGTCAGGTCACTTCTCTGGAATTCGTGCAGTGAACAGTACTCGCTAGAGTAAAATTCCAGATTGAGTAATTTGATTTCAACAGCCTTGGAAGTGGTTCCAGATGCTACTGTTTGGTCCCTAAGATGTATGAAAAGTGAGGATGTTATATCCAGAGTCCAGAGTAGTCCAGGAAAAGTGCGAAATTATGAAAATGCCCCTGGATGCCCATACTGTACCAGTGTTAGATGGAGGTCATTTTGGTCATTTTGGACAGGCCAAAAACGTGGTACATAGTATAAATATGATTAGTTAGAGCCAATATATGCCCTGAGGCAGTGTAAATGGGGGTGAAATGATAATTATGCCCTTAGGGTTAGTACAGCGCAAGAAAGGACAACAAGAGTATTTTGGACATTTTTTAAAGGATGGATGGCAGATAAACATTAAGTATATCAAGTTCAATAATATTATAAGCCTGTACATTGATTTCTAGGATGAAATACATATCCTGGTATATTATAAAAAATTAGGAACAGAAAACAGTCCGGTTGCTGTGAAACTGCTCTAATCGGTACCGGATTGGACTGGAATTTTTCCACAATCTTCCTAGCATGGTAAACACGCCACATACCCCCATGAGGTTTCCCTTGAGATGTCCCACATGATGTCATAATTATTCTTTTTAGAAAAAGTTAAATCCAAGATTAAATGTGGGCCTTTAGATCAAATAGTAATCAAATCAATCTTGGCCATTCATTTTTCATCTATTTTGGCTATAAATACCCCCTCATTCTGCATCAAAACCGTGGCTTCATGGAACCTTGGGGAAACTCTTGCAAAATGAAAACTCAAGCCAAGACAAAGAAGATTCAAGGTACCAAAGTTCAAGCAAGCTAGAGATTAAAGGTAAGCAATCTCTCCTAACATATTTCCTTTGATTTGGGAGCTTGAACTTAGGGTTTTCATGGGAGAAAAGTTGAGTTTTCTCTAAGGGAAGGTGCTTCCCAAAGACCTTAGATTAAAGGGGAAAGAAGAAATTAAAGTTAGAAACATATGATTGAAGCTTAAATAAGCTAATTAAGAGATTGGTTGTTGAATCAAGTTGATATTCTTGACTTTGCCATGATGTGCCCTGTTTGGTATGCACTGTTCATGAAGGAAGGAAATTGAATTTCAATGATTTAATGCTTCCATTGAATTTAGTTGATAGTTTTGTGTAGGATTGGAAATGTTTTGAACCTTGAAAGCATTGAAATTCCAAGATTGTAGCTTTGAAACCCTTCGCTGTTACTGCTCACACGCATGAAAAGTGATTGAAATTTCATAATTTTGATGGTTCCAATGGCTTTAAAATGAAAAGTTGTGTGGGGTAAAGTGGAGAAACAAGTATGGGAAGCATTAGAATCAAAATGAGAATTTTTGAAAGAATTGCATGCCTATGTCCAGTTCTATACAGCAGGCCATGAAGGAGCTGAAATTTTATGATTCTAAGCTCATAAATGAATTCAAAATATGAAATTGTGTAGGGTAAAGTCAATACATCAATTGATTCAAAGACCAAGTCCATTAGTTAAGATTAAGGAAAGTAACTGAGCTTAATGTTCAAGAGGGAGTTATGTTAGTTAAAGTAAGTTTAATGCTCAATGAAATTAGATGGTAATGGATGAATGGTTATGTGATGTTGGGGATTGGTTGGTATGCTCCAAAAGAGGCAGCCACATGTCTAAGAGATGTGAGAAGAAACAAGCAATATAAAGTGAAAGAAAGTCAATTATATAAGGTAGTGAACTTACCTCTTTATGTGCTTGATGTGGTATGCTTATGTGTTGACATGTATATGATATTTGAATGATGTTGTGACATGATAAATGATGTTGAATGTATTGTGAATAACATGTTTTCCATGGCCATGCACTTTATGTGAAAGTATATAGCATGATGGCATGTCACTAATCAAAGAAAGTTTAATGAAATTACATATCATGCATTAGCATCCATCTTGCATATTTAAGTGGTAATGTTTACTATTGAGATTTCCTAGAATCTCACTCTCCCATAACCAACCAATTTAGGTCAAGCATGATGGATAATGTATGCATGGAGAAGAGCTAAAACATGGAAGAAGAAAAGTGAAGTATTTAAGATGGACTTTCCATGTATGTCAAAGCCATGTAAAGCATCTATTTATGTGATAAGATTGTATGAAACAATTATTGTATAACCCCATGATATATATGACTTCATACAAGGCAAAAGAGATGATTCATGTATGCTAGAACAATTATTGAAAGTAAAAGAAAGGAAACTGAAATAGTAAAAACGTAGGTCCTGAAACAGTTTTGTTGTGGCTTCAGTTTGACCTAGCAAATGAAGGAATTATTTCACTAAATTTTATGAGCATGTATTACACATACATATATTTAATTGAATAGGTAGAAAGTTTCATTTGGATGTGTATATGAAGAGAAATGAATTTCCAAAGTAAGGGACCAGAATTTGTTTCCAGAGTTTTTGACCAAATGAATAGTAAACTTCAACGAATAAACTGTATCAATTGGCTAATCATTTGGTCTGGAAATTATTTTTCCCTTGAAGTTTAAGATGTTATATTCATGTATCTTTTTGAACCACTTCATTTTGAGTTTTCTGTAATTAGTTATGATGTTTCGAAATTCGCTGCGTAATCTGGAATACCATATGAACAGTAACCCGAGAAAGAGTAAAATTCCAGATTTGGCTAATGGACTTCCAAGGTCTTATAAGTGGTTCTAAATGCTACTGAATGGTCCCTAAAACGTATGAAAGTAAGGATGTTATAGTAATCATAGCAACAGAGCTTCATACATAAGCACATATGCAATACAATTCAACAAAGCCATAGCACATTCAAGTATAACATTCAATGCATACAAGTTTAGAATAAGTTTACCACCTCATACACTTGACTCTCTTCCACTTTATCTTGCTTCTTTCTTCTCATTTCTTTTCGATATGTGGCTGCCTCTTTTGGAGCATATCCATCAATCCCTAACATCATATAACCATTCATTCATCACAATCTAACTTCCTTGAGCATTAAACTCACTTTAACTAACATAACTTCCTCTTGAACATTAAGCTCACTTAACTTTCTTTAATCTTAACTAATGGAATTGGCCTTTGAATCAATTGATATCTTGAATTTACCCTACATAATTTCATCTTTTGAATCCATCTATGAGCTTAGAATAATGAAATTCCAGCTCCTTCATGGCCTGCTGTATAGTATTGAACATATGCATACAATTCTTTCAAAAATTCTTATTTTAATTCTAATGCTTCCCATACTTGGTTCTCCACTTTACCCCACAAAACTTTTCATTTTAAAACTATTGGAATCATCAAAATTATGAAATTCCAATCACTATTCATGTGAGTGAACAGTACTGTGAAGAATTTCAAAAACTATAATCTTGAAATTTCAATGCTTCCGTGGTTCAAAACCATTCCAATCCTACACAAAATCATAATATAAATTCAATGGAAGTATTAAATCATTGAAATTCCATTTCCCTCCATAATGAACAGTGCATACCAAACAGGTTCACCTATGGCAAAGTCAAGAATATCAACCTGATTCAACAACCAAGTACTTAACTAGCTTGTTTAAGCTTCAATCATAAACCTCTAACTTTAATTTATTCTTTTCCCTTTCATCTAAGGTTTTTGGAAAGCACAACACCTTAGAGAAAAATCAACTTTTCTCCCATGAAATCCTAAGTTCAAGCTCCCAAATCAAAGGAAAATAAGTTAGGATATATTGCTTACCTTTAATCTCTAGCTTGCTTGAACTTTAGTACATTATATCTTCTTTATCTTGGCTTGAGTTTTCATTTTGCAAGAGTTTCCCCAAGGTATCACAAACTCACAGTTTTGGGCAGAATTTAGGGGGTATTTATAGAAAAATTCATATAAAAATTAATGGCCAAGATTACTTTGTGCACTATGTGATCTAAAGGCCCACATTTAATCTTAGATTTAACTTTTTCCAAAAAGCTAATTGTGACATCATCCATGACATCACAAGGGACAACTCAAGGGACACCTTATGGGGCATGTGGCGAAATTATCATGTAATGAAGCCTTTAGAAAAATTCCAGTCCAATCCAGTACCGATCGGAGCAGTTTCACCAAAAACTGGACTATTTTCTATTCCTAATTTTTATAATATACCAGGATATGTATTCTGTTCTGAAAATCAATGTCTAGGATTCTCATACCATTGAAATTGTTATATTGAGTATTTATCTACCATCCATCCCTTGGGAAATGACCAAAATACCCTTAGTGTCCTTTCTTACACTATATTAACCCCAAGGGCATAATTGTCATTTCACCCCTCATTGTACTACCTCAGGGCATATACTAGCTCTAACTAATCATACTTATACTATATACCACGTTTTTAGCCTATCCCAGATGACTAAAATGACCTTCATCCATCACTGGTACAATATGGGCATTTAGGGTCATTTTCGTAATTTCACACTTTTTTTAGACACTGACCCCTTCTACTGATGAACTGGTACCCTGGGTTTTGGGCCATCCTTGGCGTCATCATAGGCCTATATAGGAGGTAATATGATCTCATTCTATCTAGGCTTACATACCCATAAGTTCTATTATCAGATCACGGGTGTTATCCAACTCCCGTCAAAATTCACTAATATGTGAATAACTTTTTATACAGAACTTCTTCCGAGGTTCTGTCAGATCTATGACATCTGACACTATAGGGCACACTTTCCTATAATTCTCCCACTCATATATGAAGTCCATGAAATCTGATAAAATTTTAGATAACTTTCAGACTGTCAGATAAATATCTGCTGTATAGATCCCTAATAAAATTTCTGTATCATGCTAGATTGACCAGCGTATCTTCCTCTATTTATTGATGGAACATGGAACTAAAATACTTTCAGGCAGTTCTAACCCTTTTCGGGCTAACCTTTCCATAATTATAGTTTTGCCCTTGAACTTTTTACTTAATTACATTTAAGTCCCTTAACTTTTGGAAATTACCACTTTTGGCCCAACTTTTGTTTCTACTTTCATTTTTGGCTTTCAACCTTTTCTAATTTTTGTCTAGGTCCCTTTCTTCCTTCAAGACTCATTTAACCTCTATTATTTCTTCTGATCATCGTCATAATCCTTTCCAAACCTCTTTCCTCTATCAGTATTATACAGATAAGGAAAAATTAGGATATGACATCTATTTACATTGAAACTGATTGCATCTCTCTCTGAGCTATATATGTTTAATTCAAACTTAAAATATGCTTATGTTACTCTTCATTCTTCATTATAAATCTTTTGAGAAACTTATTTTATCAATCTATATTGAATATGGTTGAACACTTTGATCAATGTGATGCTCTATTTTCTATTGTTAACATTAATTGAAATATTGCCCAAATTAATAATGATTAATCAATTAATGTAGAATATTTTTCATAGAGCTATATGAACTTTATTAGAACTTGATATTTATAATATGAGTTGACTATTAGTTATTCATACATTTAATCAATGCTTAAACTCCTAACAACTCTTTGAGATTGAGTGTGTTCAGAAAAGGCTAAAAGTTTGAAATAATGAAGGCTACATCAACAAAAACTTGCTACATCTAGCAAAGCATTAAATGATTACCTAACCACTGCACTTTCACTCCAATGGTTACAACAGTTACAAGCTGGAGTCTAATGGCTACCAAACAAAGTAAATGCTATTTAAAGACTCAGCATTAATGAAGATATAACAACGAATAGACAAAACAACTATGACTGAATTTATTACATTCTTTGTTTATTACTCTGTAAACTGATATTTTATGCTTTAATGTTCATCATCGTGTACACTATATGAGAGAGATTGAGAATATTTTTCATCATTATGTAAATTTAAGAGATTGGTTCTCTTAAGTTGGGATTATTACCTTAGGAGAATTAATGGGGAGTGATTGAGAGAATCAATTGATATACTAAGGCGCCAAGAACCCATTTCAAATCTTGGAGATAGTTGAAAATCTTATAAGGCCTTTAGGGACTAAGCACAGGACAAGATGATTAGTTTGAACAAAGATAAATTGACTGTTGTTAATTCCTCTATCTTTAAGTGATATATTTCTAATCTTTATTTATTCTGTTGCACTCTGTTTGTCATTAAGATTTATCGATTTACATTAAAAAAATTTAAAATACCCCATTTACCCTTCTTGTTTGTTCCTATCTAGACTAGCATTTGGTATCATATCATGTCTCTTAAAAAAGATATAAGAATCTCAAGAGACATTCAGTATTTATAGGAAGATTTAGATACAGTCTTTTACTAGAAGAAAGCTCTACCACAAAGCCTCTACGTGTTAATAGAGAAAACTTTATGTTCTGGGAAATAAGAATGAAGACATTCATAAATGCTTTTGAGTATGGTCTCTAGTATGTCATACATGATGGGAACTACATTCCTTCAAAAGTCATTGATGAAACTAAAGTTACAAAGGAGAAAAGTGAATATAATGGTAACACAAGAAGGTGATATTAGTCAATGACAATGCCATTAACATTATAACATATGCCTTAAGTCAAAAAGACTATTTTCGGTGTCCAGTCTAGAGACGACTAAAGAAATATGGGAAGAGCTCATGAAGGATGTCACATCCTACTTTTTTCCTATCTATATAATACTAATAGTGAAAAGAGGTTTGGAAAGAATTGTGATAATGAATAGAAAGGAAAAACAATGATTAGACAAAGGTGTAAAAATGAGGGACTAAAATGAAAAGTTTAAAAGTTCTATGGTAAAAAATGAAAGTAGACAAAAGCTTGGGCTATTAGTGTAATTATGAAAAGTTGAGGGCATAAAGTGTAATTTTCAAAAGTTGAGACACAATGGTAATTATTAAAAGTTGAGCCAGAAAAGGACCAAAAATGCCTAGAATCATATTAGTCCCAAATTTTTCTAGTAAATAGAGAAAATTATTCTGATCAATTTGACGCAACACAGAATTTTGATATGAGGTCCTAAAAAATTGATATTAATTTTTTAAAAAAGGAAAATTAATACAGTATCCTTTGGACCTTAGAATCAAATCAAATTTAGCAGTAAATTCCTATAATTAATATGAGAATTTATAAAACTAACAGAGCTTGAAAAGTAGTTCTGTAGAATTTATTATAGAATTTACAGTGGATTAAAACACCCGATAAATATATTTCAGGAGAATTTCTCGAGAATCGAGCCCATGAATGAAGTGGATCATGTAAAGGGATCAAAATGGTGCCTTATAAGCCCAATGATATTCTTAGATAAGTATGTGGGATAGGGCTAATAAAGACTGGGAAAAATATAAAATTTTGAAAATGCCACTGAATGTATGCCACTGTGTTGTGTCATTGAGTCAAAGTTTGACGAAGGGCATTTTGGTCATTTGACTAAGGTTAAACAATCAAGGAGAGTCCCCAAAATAGTTGACCAAGGTCAGGGAATACTCTAATAATGTGTGAAAAGACAATAGTGCCATTTGAGAAATTAAAGTGAAATCGGACACCGATAAAAAGTCTTGAAGAAATATAAGAAATTTTTATTAGGACTTCTGGGTTTAATAAAATTATGAGACTTTGCAGGGGAGTTATTTTATATTATAATAAATTTTTAAAAATGTTATAACCATTAAAAAATGTGGCTAACATTTATTTCAAAATTAGGATATTTTCAGGATATCGGTATAAGGAAAGTGCCTAGGATTTGTGCCAATTAGCTATTGGACCCAAGGAAGGCCTAGGGCAGTCCAAAATTTCATCTTAGGGCATCCCAATAAGTCCCAAAAGTGGTCTTGGAGCCCAAGTCCAATAATGAATAATTTATGAATTTTTGAAAAAGAAAAGAAAAAGGAATAAAGTGAGAATTAGGGTTTGCACATGGTGGGACCCATAAGACCTCACACATGGCATCCAAGACAAGGGGAGGAGAAGATTTTAGTCATGTTACCTTATCTCAAGTTGGCTTGGTGAGTAAGTTTAATGTGAGAGCAATTATGAGCCATTAGATCAAATAGTGCACAAAGTGATCTTGGCCATTCATTCTCCATGAGATTTTTCTATAAATACCCCCTCATTTCAGCTTCAAAACCGTGGAGCATGAACCCTTGGGGAACCTCTTTGTAAAATGAGAACTCAAGCCAAAACAAATAAGAATCCAAGGTCCAAAGTTCAAGCAAGCTATATCTTAGCTTATTTTCCTTTGATTTGGGAGAATGAACTTAGGGTTTTCATGGAAGAAAGTTGAATTTTCTCTAAGGTGTTTGTGCTTTCCAAAACCTTAGATGAAAGGAGAAAGTAGAAATTAAAGTTAAAGTTATATGATTAAAGCTTAAACAAGCTAGTTAAGTGATTGGTTGTTGAATCAAGTTGATACTCTTGACTTTGCATTGGTTGAACCATTTCGGTTTGCACTGTTCATAATGGAAGGAAATGGAATTTCAATGATCTAATGCTTCCATTGAATTTATATGATGATTTTGTGTAGGATTGGATAGATTTTAAACCTTGGAAGCATTGGAATTCCAAAAGAAGTTGTAGTTTTTGAAGTTCTTCCCTATTACTATTCACTACATGAACAGTGATTAGAATTTCATGATTTTGATGCTTCCAATGATTTTAAAATGAAAATTTGTGTGGGATAAAGTGGAGAAACAAGTATGGAAAGTATTAGAATCAAAATGAGAATTTTTGGAAGAAAAGAGGGTGTTATGCAATTCTGTACATACAAGTGCATAGGAACTAGAATTTCATGATTATAAACTCATAAATGAATTCAAAAGATGAAATTGTGTAGGGTAAAGTTAATACATGAATTAGTTCAAGGGCGAAGTTAATTAGTGAAGAGTAGAGAAAGTTATGTTAGTAAAGAGTTAAGAATTTATCAAAGATAGTCTTGAACATTGTTAGAGTTCATGTTCCTAATGAATTATGTTATGAATATGAATGTGTTTAAGACCTTGAAACATCCAAGACGTTGTTGGGAAGTGATTGACCGAAAGGTTTCATGGTTGGAAAGCTAGGGAGCAAGTGCAAAAGATCAAGAAAGAAGCTTAACTGCAGGGTAGTGGACTTACCTCTTTATGTGCTTGTTGTGGTATGCTTATGTGTTGACATGTATATGATATTTGAATGATATTGTGACATGAGAAATAATTTTGAATGTATTGTGAATAACATGTTTTCCATGGCCATGCACTTTTATGCAAAAGTATATAGCATGATGGCATGTCACTGATCAAAGAAAGTTTAATAAAATTACATATCATGCATTAGCATCCATCTTGCATATTTAAGTGGTAATGTTTGCTACTAAGATTCCTTAGAATCTCACCCTCACATAACCAACCATAATAGGTTATTCAAGATGGAAGAATCATGTTTGGTACATGAGCTAAGGAATGGAAAAGGAAGAGTAGACAAGTGATGGCATGCATGTATGTTAGCCTTTTTATGTAATGTTATGTAATATCCATTATGTGTAAAGAAAATGTATGAAATAATTATGGCATAACCCGATGATGTGTATGAATGCATAAAAGACAAAAGAGATGGTTTATGCATGCTGGAACAATTATTGAAAGTGAAAGAAAGGAAACTAAAATGGTAAAAATGTAAGTCCTAAAGCAGTTTTATTGTGTCTTCCGTTTGACCTAGAAAATGAAAGAATTATTTCACAAAATTTTATAAGCATGTAGTACACATCTAGAGGTTTAAATGCATAGGTAACACGTCTCATTTGGATGTGTATATAAAGAGAAATAAATTTCCAAAGTTAAGAGATAGAATCTAGAAATTCTAGAATTTATCATATGAATAGTAAAAAGTAACGATTTAACTTTATCAATTGGCAAAGCAAATGTCCAGGTTTATATTTTTACCCCAAAGAGATATAAAAGAGATTCAATTAGAAATTTAGATCACCTCCATACGATATTTCTATAATTAGTTATAAATTTTTAAATTAGACTGTAAATCTGGAAATCACCAAATGAACAGTACCTGAGAAGTAAATTTTAAAATTTTAATTTTTGGGCTAATGTAATGCTTCCGCTAATCAAATACACTTCTGAATACATACTATGAGGTGGTAAAAGTAGGATGTTTCAAAGGAACCTAAGGAGTCAAAGAAAGTAGAGTAAACACACTTAAAATGAAGTTTGAGCTTTTTCAAATGGCTAATGCAGAAAGCATCTGAGACATGAAAGTGAGATTTCAACATCTCATCAACCACTTAACTGCTTTGGGTAATCATACACTAAAGAGATCAAGTATGTAAGATTATCGATGGCCTTACGAAAGAATGGGAGCCAAAGGTCACAGCCATTGAAGAGGCCAAAAGCAAATCCATGAAGCCTGTTACTGCTCTTTTAAAAAGTCTAGCTAAATACAAGAGCAAACAAAAATACAAGAAGGATATCAAAGTAAACAGTAGAAAAGGAATTACTCTTAAAGACCAAGAAAGTGATATTGATAATGAAGAGCTCAAAGATGATAAAATTGGTCTCATAGTTTAGAGATTCAAGAAATTTTATAGAAACAGAACAACCAGAAAATTTCAACTAAAGAAAGGTGTTTCATCATCAAAGGAGTAAAAAGACCAAATTATCTGCTTCGATTGAAAAAGCCCCACAATCGAGGAGGAAAGCATTTGTTTTATTAATCTATGGAGAAAGTTATTCAAAAAGCGAAGAAAGTGATAACGATAAAATAGAAAATATTTATCTAGTAGCTCAAGAAGAAAGTGATTCAGAGACAAAACATGTAATAAATGTTGAACCAACCTATGATGAATTACTTTTTGAATATAATTAATTACATTTTGAGTTCATCAAATTAGCAAAGGAATTAGTCAATTCTAAGAAAATGATATGGAGTTTAGAAGAGAAGATAAGTGTAAAACCTGAGGTTTCACCAAAGTGCGCGAAATGTGAAGAGTCAAAAAAGAAAAACAGGGAGTTAACCAAAACTCTTGAAACATTCCCTAAAGATAGTAAAATACTTAACATTATACTTGTGAATCAGATATGTGACTCTGAAAAATTAGGAGTAGGATATGATCCTAATTTAGACAAGCATAGAGGAAAGAAAAAATTAGATAACAAATCATATCTGCATTTTTTAGAAATATCATAAATACTTCAAATTCATTTACTCTATGTTCATATTGCAACAGCAAGGGTCCCTCTGCTATATATTGTTATCACAAGAAGAATAGACCCTATGGTACATTAAAATGGGTTTTGAAAGGAACTTATATACCTAAGAAAATCTAAATTAACTTGAAAGGACCCAACAAAGTCTGGGTACCTAAAGTGAAATGATTTTATTTTAGATTTATCTCAAAGTATCGAAGACTACCGAATGGTACATTAATAGTGGATGCTCCAGACATATGACCAGAGATATTGAGAGTTCCCCAACCTTCATCATAAAGAAGGTGAAAAAGTAAGGTTAAGAGGAAAGCAATCCAAAAAGATTACTGGGATTGGAGAAGTTTGGAAGCAGAGAAGGGGTGAAAGTTGAAGATGTATACTACATAGAAAGATTATGCCATAACCTCTTTAGTGTGAGTCAAACTATAGATAAAGACAATTGGATAATATTTGACTTAGAAGAATGTCTCATAGTAAGCAAGAAAGACCTTCCACTCAACATGGAAAGCTTGAAGGCAAAACTTCATGCTTTGAGGGACAGTAACTATTATACCATTTCTATTACTTCAAATTCACCTGAAAACTATTTTCTTAGCAAATATGAAGAAAGTTGGTTATGGCACAAGAGACTAGCTCATGTGAATATGCATAAGGTTTCAAAAATAATTAAGAAAGATTTAGTAACTGGTTTATCTGAAATTAAATATGAAATTAATGTTGTTTGTGGGGCTTGTCAAAAGGTGAAACAAGTTAAATCCTCTTTTAAATCAAAGTCCACTTCAATCACTTCATATGGATTTGGTTGGTCCATCAAGAGTCAAAAGTTTCAGAGGAAATTTATATACTCTTGTGATAGTTGATGACTATTCAAGAATTACTTGGACTTTATACCTTTCATCCAAAGATGAGACTGTTAATGCTTTTATTGTATTTGCCAAAAAGGTGCAAAATGAGAAAGGTATTTCAATTATGTCTATCAAGACTAATCACAGAGGAGAATTCAAAAACAATGAATTTTTTGAATTCTGGGCCAACTATGGGATTGATCACAACTTCTCTGCACCAAGAACACTATAACAAAATAGAGTTGTCGAGAGAAAAAATAGAGTCCTTATCGAAATGACTAGAGCAATGCTTAATGACAAACGGATCTCACAAGTTTTCTAGGAAGAGGCAATGAACACATGTTATATATCTAACCAAGCCTACATCAGACACTACTCAATAAGACATCATATGAACTCTACAAAGGACGCAAGCTTAGTCTCACTCATCTGAGGATTTTAAGAAGTAGATATTTCATCTACAACAACAACAAATAAAAATTGGGTAAATTTTATCTTAAATCTGATAAGGGTATTTTTCTTGGCTATTCTAATCTTAGTAAAGCATATAGACTTTTTAATAAAAGAACCTTTACAATAGAAGAGTCTATACATATAGTGTTTTCTAAAACAGAACCAATTTCAAAGCCTCTATATAATGAAGCTCGATAATACAGTGTCTTGAAACACTAAAATTGAACAAAGAAAAAGAACTCATAGTTGATCAACCTAATAATTAGCCTAATGAGTCATATAAATATCAAACTAGAGCCTGGAGATATAATAGAAATCATCCTTTAGACCAGGTGATTGGTGAAGTAGATGAAGGAGTAAGAACCTAGAGATAAGTGTTCAATGAGGTGCATTCTCTACATTTATCTCTAACATTGAACCCACCAATATATATAAAGCACTATCAGATGACTTCTGGGTAGTTGCTATATAGGAAGAACTAAAGCAATTTGAACGTAATCTGGTTTGGGACTTGGTACCTAGACCCAATGGCCATCCAGTCATCAAGACTAAATGGGTATTCAAGAATAAGCTTGATAAATCTATTATAATCATTAGAATATGGCTATATTAGTTGCAAAAGGCTATAATCAAGAAGAAGGTATTGGTTATGAGAAAACCTATGCTCCAGTAACAATATTGGAAGCCATACGAATACTATTAGCCTTTGCTTGCATTAAAGATTTTAAACTCTATTAAATAGATGTCAAAAGTGCTTTTCTTAACGATTATATAATGAAAGAGGTATGTGTAGAACAACCTCCTTGTTTTGAAGACTATTGTTTTCCAGATCATGTGTACAAACTTAAGAAAGCCTTATATGGATTAAAATAAGCTCCTAGAGCTTGGTATGATTATCTCAGTAAATTTCTAATAGAAAAAGACTTTACAAGAGGAAAAGTAGATAATATGTTATTTATTAAAAGAAACAAATATGATCTTTTAGTAGTTCAAATTTATGTTTATGATATTATCTTCAGTGTTACTAATTAGGATCTTTGTCAAGAATTTGCCATGTTAATGCAAGGAAAATTTGAAATGTCTATGATAGGAGAACTGAACTTCTTTTTAGGACTTCAAATCAAAAAACAACAAAATGACATTTTCATCTCACAGACAAAGTACCTAAATGAGCTCCTAAAAAGTTTGAATTGGATCAAGCCAAAAGTGTTTCAACACCAATGAGTATAAATGCAATGCTGGATAAGTATGGGAAGGGCAAAGATTTCAATATTAAAAGATATCATGGAATGATTGGATCTCTTCTATACCTCACTACAAGTAGCCTAGATATGCAATTCGGTATGGGGATATATGCAAGATATCAAGCTACTCCAAAGGAATCACATGCTAAAGTAGTAAAGAGAATATTCACATATCTCATAGAAATCATTGACCTTGGGATATGGTTGCCCAAAAGAGGAGCAGAATACTTGATAGCATACTCAGACTCTGACCACTGAGGATACAAAATAGACAGAAAAAGCACCAATGGACAATGTGAATTCCTTTATGATTGTTTAGTCTCATGGTTCAGTAAGAAGCAATACACTATGGATATATCATCAACAGAAGTTGAGTATGTATGTATGTAGCCATTAGAAGTATTGTGCACAAGTACTATGGCTCAAACAATAACTCCAAGATATAGGAATTCCTTTGAATGAGATTCCAATTTTTCGTGATAGCATTGGGCCTGTTTGGATAAGATTTTGGAAAAGGGCTTATGAAAAAAGGGCTTTTTGGTAGCTTTTAGAAAAGGGCTTATGGAGAAGAGTTTATAAAAAAAAGTGGTTTTGAATAAATTAGTGTTTGGATAGTTATTTCCAGAAGTACTTTATTATTGGTAAATTATGAAAAAGAGTATGATTATTAAATATAGGAGAGAGGAGAGATAGTGTAAAAGAGAGAGGAGAGAGGGTGTAGAGAAGATATGAGAGAGGAGAGAGGATGTAAGAAAAATTAGGGGTAATATACTAATTGGTTAGTCCATAAGCTCTTTTACTGTTCCATAAGCTACTATGACTAGCTTATCTGAAACCTTGGTTTTAAACCATGGTTTAGTCTAAAAGCCCATTTGAACAAATATAGCTGTTTGTTTTAAATTTTCTCAAAACCTAGGTTTTCTCAAAACCTAGGTTTTACCAAAACCTAGGTTTTGGTTAAAACCAAACACCCACATAAGCACAATCAGTTGGTTAAAGAATCATGTACTTTATTCCTAGACTAAGTACATTAATATCAAACACCATGTTATAAGAGATCACATGCAGAAGAAAGATATAAAAGTTGAATTCATCTCAACTCATCTTTAACTAGCATATATTTTCACCAAACCATTGGCTCATGATCAATTCAACTATATCAAGAGATAATTGGGAATAGTAGATGACAATAAGTTATAAGAATTCTATTTCCTTAATAAACTAACTAAATTTGTTTATTTTTAAGCCTTCTTTAGCTTTCATTTTCTTAAAATAATTATTCAATACTAATGTTTTGATGATTGAAGTTGCTAACTTATGCTTCAAAGTGTATAGTTGAATTTTACAAGATGCTTTGTTATTGGATTGAAAAATATAAGCTAATAGAGGATAGATTAATCCAATAGCTAATCGATTAATTAATTGAGATAATTTTATTCTCTTTGTAAAATATGTGTTAAATGTCTTATTTTTGTGAAATTAATTGATTAACAGTTCCATTAATTTAGATTAATCAAACATATAATCGATTCATCAATATTAAAAATGTGTTAAATGTTGTTTTCTTTGAGATTTAATCTATTAACAATTCCACTAATTGTAATTAATCGAATAGCTAATCAATTAATCAGTTGATAAATGTGTGTGCTTAAATGTCAAATTAATCGATTAATAGTTCCATTATTTGAAATTAATCCAACATCTAATCAATTAATATGTGCTGAATATGTGTTGGATATTGTTTTTCTTTGAAATTAATCAATTAACAATTCGATTTATGGTAATTAATCGAACAACTAATCGATTAATTAGTGTTGAATATATGTTAAGAATTGTTTTTGTTTGAAATTAATTGATTAAAAATTTGATTAATTAAAATTAATTGAATAGCTAATAGATTTATTTGTCTAAATATGTGAATATCTGATGAAATTAATCGATTAATGGGCATTAATCAATTAGTTAATCAATTAATATCAAGTTTTGTTAGCTATCAGTTGTGATTCTACACCATTCAACTCAAGCCTAATCGACTAATCTTCCTTTTCTCTCACTTTCAACCTTCACAAATTCTCAAACTTGTTTGTGGGATTCCTTGCACGAGCTTCACTCATCAAAACCCACTAAAAATCACCCACACATTCCTTTATTTCACAGTTCAATCTGTCAAATTCTTAATTTTTCCCAAAACCAATGGCGAGAACAAAAACTACAAATGTCAACAGATTTAAGCCTAATCCTTTAAGTCTGTATCTAATGCTCCTTAGATGTCTATCTCAAAGGAAAGAAGAAGAAATATCAAGCTAAGGTGGCTAAGTATGGCCTAGAGGTCTCTAAGGGAAAGAGCAAGGTTCTGGAAAGCAAGGCATTGGCAAAGGTAGTAACTAAAGATAAGAGCAAAACAAACTTTATTAATTAAGTAGTTAATTGATTAATTATAATTAATCGATTTTCTATTCGATTAATTAGTTCAAAATTAGTTTATAAAAATCAAATGTGAATCCATTAATCTATTGGTTAATCGATTAATTTACACTACTAGATTAATTGTTTGATTAATGTGTTGAAATCATTTTTGTATCAATCTCTCCAGAGATATTAATTGACTAGGGATTTGATTAACTTATATTAATCCATTAGTTATTCGATTAACACCATATATTTCAAAGAACTTTCTCTGTTTGCATTGAAACTGATTGCATCTCTCCTTGAGCTATATATTTTTAATTCAAACTTGAAATATGCTTATATTTCTCTTCATTCTTCATTATAAATCTTTTGAGAAACTTATCTTATCAATCTACATTGAATATGGTTGAACACTTTGATCAATGTGATGCTTTGTTTTTTGTTTTCAACATTAATTGAAACATTAATTGAATTAATGATGATTAATCGATTAGTTAATAATCAATTAATACATTATATTTTTCACAAAGCCATATGAACTTTATTAGAACTTGATCTTTATAATACAAGTTAAATAAAGAATATCAAAACATAAATTGAAATAATAAATCACAAGAGTTTGATTGCACAAGTATCTCAAACGAGACCCTAGATCTAACATATACAAATCTCAAAATCTAAACCTAGAAAGTCATAAACTTGCATAAAGGGATCAACTCATAAAATTGTTCAACTCCTATTCTAAAGCACAAGAACTCAAGCCACTACATTTTTCCTCAAGAACTCAGAAGGAAAGGGATGTAATTGTGGAAAAACTGAAGATGATTGTGATGATAGTGATTGGTGTGTTGAATGGAGGAACGTTGGAGTCCTTTATATAGTTTTGGGAAGTGAGTCATGTTGATGTGTGTATCTTCATTGACTGTCTTTCCAAAGTATAATGATAATCTCCATTTATCTTCAGTATCCTTCTAAATTGTCATCTTTTCCAATATCTCTAGAGATAATTATTTTTAGCTCATATATCCTATAAAAAAATCAAATAAAAAATAATAGGATGAAAGAGATAAAAAAATTAATAAACAAAAAGGAATATATATCACATATATATTATCCTTTGATTAAATTCAAATGTTAAATATTTGAGGAATTATCTTGGAATTAATTCAAATGATCTTGAATTAATATAATATAACATAATACTAACATAATATTATATTAAATGAATGAATTAATATAATACAATATAGTATTATATTAATAGTATGCTTTCTCATGGATATAATGCAATTTTGTAGTAATTAATATAGGTCATAGTCATCATTTATTTATTTTTTCTAATTTCTTAAAATATATAAAATAAAAATACCTTCATGCAAATTAATTTAATCAAGAGAAATAATAAAATCAACAAAAACACAAGAAAATGACATTTTTAACCATTTAATTTATATAATCAATTAAAGCACAAAATAGCCACAACTACTATAATAATGCCTATTAAACATGATAATTTTCTTTTAGAAGAGATAGGAAATAGTATAATGAAATAGAGATCATTAGTGATAAACTATGGCAACTGTTATTTAAGGAGAAACAAGAGATTTCTCTTGTGGAGGAGAAAAATAGGTTATAATTGATTAATTATTTATGATTATTATGAATATCATTATGGTTAAAAATTTGAAATATTATATAAATAGTTCATGGGATTATTGATTAACTAACATTATGTGGTTCAAAATATTTTAAAGATCAAAGTTGGTCATGATTGTTTTGAATCATTGTTATGGTTAGAAATTTGAAATATTATAAAATCAGTTAATATATAATCAATTACTATTACAGGGTTCAAAATCTTTAATATTAAAGTGACACTACTAATTGAGATTATTGATTATTGTTTATAGATAAATGAATTGAAATTATTTCATTTGTTTGACTTATACCTATTTTTAACTGAATTGGATATTAGGAAATTTTAAATGATTGATATCTCTTTACTTTTTACATCTCTATGCAATATCGTCAAGTCTTTGACTTTTCTACTTCTTAAGCAATACCAAGTACCAACACATACTTATACAATTATTGTCATTTACAATAGAGATGTTTTTACTTTTTTGCCCCTCCCATTTTGATTCTGAAAATTAACGTAAACAAGATCTTACATAATCTACAATTATATTTCTTTTAGTAATAAAATAGATATATTTAATAACAAGTAAATATAAGTAACTAATACTTAGTTTAACAGCTGGTAATTAGGAGCTTGGGTAGTTTACAGAAATCTTAAGATTAATCCCCTATAGAAAATAAAAATGAAATCTTTCAACTTTAGTAGGGAGGGAATGCAATGGGAATAACAAATGGAAGAAAAAGATCTAGATGATTTGAAGTTAATGTGATGATCTCGCATTTATCACTTATTGTTATCTCTTTTAAAAATTGGGAAAAAGACAAAAAAAGCCCATTTGAATTTCAAAAGGACAAATTAGGCTTTGGGCTTCTGAATATTCAAAAGGACAGATTGGGCAGGAGGCCCAATATGTCATTTGCAAATTTATGTGCAAAGACCATATTACCCTTCACTTTCCCAATATTTTGACAATACGATTTATAACTTGGCCAATGGTATTTACAACTTTGATAATGATATTTACAATTTTGACAATGATATTTGTAAATTGTATTGTTAAAAAAGCTACAGTATCAGCTACAGTATTTCTCCTAATTGCCAAAATTGGATTTCTCCCAGTTGCAAATACCATTGTTAGAGTTGTAAATACCAATGGCGAAGTTGTAAATCATATTGTCAAAGAATCTACAGTGTCAGCTACAGTGTTTCTTCCATTTGCAAATACCATTGCCAGAGTTGTAAATACCATTGGCAAAGTTGTAAATCGTATTATCAAAGAAGCTACAGTATCAGCTACAGTGTTTCTCCCAATTGCCAAAATTGAATTTCTCACAGTTGTAAATACCATTGTCAGAGTTGTAAATACCATTGACAAAGTTGTAAATCGCATGGTCAAATAAGCTACAGTGTTAGCTATAGTGTTTCTCCCAATTGCCGAAATTTGATTTCTCACAGTTACAAATACCATTGTCCGAGTTATAAATACCATTAGCAAAGTTGTAAATCGTATTGTCAAAGAAGCTACAGTGTCAGCTACAGTGTTTCTTCCAATTGCCAAAATTAGATTTCTCACAGTTGCAAATACCATTGTCAGAGTTGTAAATACCATTAGCAAAGTTGTAAATCATATTGTCAAATAAGCTACAGTATTTCTCCCAATTGCCAAAATTAGATTTCTCACAGTTGCAAATACTATTGTCAGAGTTGTAAATACCATTGGCCAAGTTGTAAATCGTATTGTCAAATAAGGTACAGTGTCAGCTACAGTGTTTCTCCCAATTGCCAAAATTGGATTTCTCACAATTGCAAATACCATTATCAGAGTTGTAAATACCATTGGCTAAGTTGTAAATTGTATTGTCAAATAAGGTACAGTGTCAGCTACAGTGTTTCTCCCAATTGCCAAAATTGATTTCTCACAGTTGCAAATACCATTATCAGAGTTGTAAATACCATTGGCCAAGTTATAAATTGTATTGTCAAAATATTGGGAAAGTGAAGGGTAATATGGTCTTTGCACACAAATTTGCAAATGACAGATTGGGCCTCCTGCCCAATCTGTCCTTTTGAATATTCAGAAGCCCAATTTGTCCTTTTGAAATTCAAATGGGCTTTTTTTGTCTTTCTCCCTTAAAAATTATCATTTATAGTTATCGTTTCAAATATTTGCATTTAATGCGATCATAGTTAATTTGAAGATTTTATAACATTATACCATTAATCCCTAATGTTAGGTTTTGCTTTGTATGCCATATGAATTAAAAAAAAAGTTAGTTTTAATTTTTTTTCTTTGAATTTCTCTCTTCTCTTTCTCCCTTACAATTGTTTGGTAAGATGAAAGAGTTTTTTATAGAAATTAAAATCAAAATAAAGTTGGAAGTAGAAATTGAATTAGGCTAGAAATTGTCTTTAAAAGTTTGTTTGGCAGGTTACAAATGAGTATAGAATTGATGTATTCTTTTTTTTATAACTTGGGGTAAAATTGTCCAAAATATTTTTTCTAGCTTGGGAAGGGTTAAAGTTGTCCAAGAATTTTATAACTTGGTGTAAAATGGTCTAAAATATTTCACTTCCACTTCTCTCATCTCATTTCCCAACTTTTTTAATGGAACTAAAATGACCCAAAATATTGGATGTAGAAGTAGAAGTGGCTTCCATTATACCAAATAAGGGAAATGATTGATTCTACTTCCACTTCTACTTCTATGCTACCAAATGTCATATTTTCAATTTTCTTATATGGTATATATATACAATTTATATGTAATAAGTATGAGATTCTCTAAGGAAAATGTTACAATTTAAGGAATGAAAGGGATTAAATTGTAAATAAAAGAAATTTCAAGGACTTAAGTGAAATTTAAAAAAGTTCTAGTGCCAAAATAAAATGTAGAGATAAATGTTGGGCCAATAAGTATAATTTTAAAAAGTTTAAGGGACTAAAATACAATTTGTCAAAAGTTTAAGGGCAAAATTATAATTATAATGAAGTTGTACCAAAAAAGGCCTAGAACTGCCCGAAAATGTTGCAGTTCTAAATTTTACTAGTAAATAGAGAATTATAATTGGGTCAAATATATTTTTTAGAATTTTAATTTGAGGCCCTAGATAATTGATATTAATTTATAAAGTCTAGAGATTATTAAGGGACCTTTGGATTTTCTAATCAGATGAAATTTGTCAGTAAATTCCCATAATTAACATAAAAATTTATAAAATTGGCATAACTAAAAAGAGGGCTTCGTAGATTTTTTTATGGAAATTATTGTAAAATAATATACACGATAAATATTTTTGAGTGAATTTTCATGGGAATTGAGGCATAAAGATAAATACACGATAAATGCCTAAGTTGGTATCCCATAGGCCTAGTAGGATATTTGAACAATCATGTGGGCCAATGTCCACATGAACTCTGAAATAATACGAAATTACAAAAATGTCCATGTGTTGTAATAATAAACAAGAGATTGATGGATAGCATTTTAGTCATTTTTGACAAGTCAAAATGCCAAAGCAAGTATAGGAATGATTAATCAAAGTTAGTATATGCCCTGATAAGGTGTAAAAAGGTGAGAAATGACAATTATGCCCTTAAGGCTAATATAGTGTAAGATAGTGAACTAAGGGCATTTCAGTCATTTTCCAAGGGATGATAAGCATATAAATATCCAGTCCAATAATGTCAATGATAGGAATAATCTAGATACTGGATTTAAGGTCAAAAAATATATTATGGAAGCTCAAAAAAATTAGATTCATAAAATAGTATGATTTTTGAGAAATTGTACTGAGCCAGTATCGAATTGGACTAGATTTTCCAAACAAGCCCTTACCCTTTGAAAGATTCCAAACATGGCCTTAAGTGATGTTATGGATGATGTCATAATTTGGTTTAGTGGGTAAGTCAAGATTCAAGGTGCAATTTTACCCATTAAATCAAATATTGCACAAAGTAATCATAGCCCTTGATTTGCCAAGCCAAAAATCTATAAATACCCCCATTTTCATCAGCACTATGCAAGGCATTAGAAAGCTTGGGGAACCTCTTCCAAACTGAAATCTCAAACAAGAACAAGGCAAATCCAAGAGCTAATTGATCAAGCAACTAAGGAAATTTCTTCCTCCTATCTTTAAATGGTGTTGTATGACGATTTCTGTTGGATTTGAATAGTTGAAACACCATTTTTCTCTCTATTGTAGATGCTGGAAATGATATGTAATTAAAGGAGAAATATGAATTTTAATTCATGTAATGTTTAGACAAGCTTGAATCAAGTAGTATTGGCTTGAAAATTCAAGCATGCATTAAATTAGGGTATTATGCTCTTAGTTGACACTGTATGAATCACTATTTATATATGAGAATTTCATGATTTTAATGCTTCCAATGTGTTTAAAATTAAAAATTGTGTGGGATAAAGTAGAGAAACAAGTATTAGAAGCATTGGAATCAAAATAAGAATTTTTGGAAATAAAGAAGGTATGCTTCAGTTCTATACAGAAGCTAAGGAAGAAATTGGAATTTTGAAATTCTAACATCATATTTAGATTCCTTAGACAAAACTATGTAGGTTTGGTCTAAGGAAATAATTATTACAAAGCTAAACCACTAACTCCAAGAATTTAGTTAAGAGTAAGGGGTTTTAAGGAACTTGATCTACCATGTTTAACTAATGGCTCTAATGAATTGTATACAAACTATAATTGTGTTTAGGGCAATGATATGTCAAAGAAAATGACTTAAAGAGGATGAGCAAGCAACCAATGTTTGGTTGGAGGCAAAAGGAGCAAAGAGAAAAGGATAAAGTTTTAAGGTAGTGGACTTACTTCTTTATGTGCTTGATGTGGTATGCTTATGTATTGATATGTATATAATGATTGAATGATATTGTGACTTAATAAATGATGTTGAATATGTTGTAAATAACATGTTTTCCATGACCATGTATTTTTATACAAGGTATTTAGCATGATGGCATATCACTAATTAAAGAATGTTTAATGAAAGTACATATCATACATTAGGATCCATCTTGCATATTTAAGTGGTAATATTTTCTAATAAAATTTCCCAGAATCTTACCCTCCCATTGCCTGGAAGACACGCAGCAGAAATTAACTTAAAAAATTTTCCATTCCCTGTCAGGATCTACCGTATGTGTTTAAGTCAAGTGGAAAGAAGTATTACCCTCAGTATTCAGTTGTGACTTTCTCAGCTTCTGGTTGCGACCTCCACAGCTTTTCTCCGTGGCTCGTGATCTCTTTTCGATTGCATGAAGTCGACGACTCAGGTCGGCTTCCTCTATTGGTATCCACACGAACAATGTTCTAACTACGAACGATGTGCTAGCGCCTCCTGTCACTCCAGGGCTTACTCAAGAATTTGTCCTCTCCGTCTCTATTTTGACAGTTTCTTATCTGCAAACCTTTTGCGGATTCCCATTCACACTTTTTTTCTGTCCCAGCCGTAGCTCCTAAATATCAGATATATAGGATGCTATGCGTGTTACCACAGACTTGGATTTTTGGAATTAATCTTATATTAATTCTAAAATTAATACAATATCATATATTGTATAATTTGATAAGAAACTAATTAAATAATCAGTGTTTGTATTAAATCTATCCCACAGATTTAATTCACCCATTTATTTAATTTAAAATAAAGATAAGACGGAATTACATTTGATTTATTCTCATAAATCAAATTTGAGATATCATATCAATTTGAATTTCAAATTCAAATGTGATAGAGATTTAATTTATCCTTATAAATTAAATCTTGTAAATATCTCTTACATATAATATATATATATATATATGAATATAAATATCAATAAATATATACATCCACCCTGGATCATTCATTGAATCTATTCATTGAATCTGGACATGTGTTAGATTCAATGAATCTGGATATCATAGCTCATGTTGGGCTATTTTGTGTGTGACCCTGTAAGCCCATATGAAGTTGGCAGTAGGCCATTTACAATACTGACTCACAAGTCGCAAGCAGTCTCTAGCAAGACATCACGACCACCCAAATCATATGAGGATCGATGAACGATGTAACTTTTTATACAACCATATCATGTCCCTTTTGTCACACGATATTTTGGTCATGGATGAGGCATGGAGAATGTCATCCTCCTATTCCTGACTGTTATTTTCTTGATCCCTGAGTAGTCTGACTATAGAAATAGAACTACCTTTCCATTACAGTATGGCCATACATTTCTCAGACTCACTCATCGAGGGGCCCAGTAATATCTGTCTACGAATGTGAGAGACAAATTGCATCTTGACCATTCACATTCCTCCGCACAGACAACCACTAAGTCTGAACATAGTCTTTATGATCACTCGATCAAAAGTGACTTTTGACTAGGTCAAAGCTGAGCGTTTGTCATGTAGGAATCCATGATGATCTCAGGTCAAAGGGCATAGTGACATGGTTTGTATATGAAAGAAGCTTATGACTTAACCCATGCAGCTCTCTCATAGCGGATCGGTCTAACACCTTATACTCTTACATGTGCCTATGACTTTGATTTATATCTCTATACATCTTCAAAGTCATATTGGTCTTATTTTATCTCTGCTCCCGTATAGATGACTGACCAGGGACATTTAGGATAAGATCATGAGTTATCCAAGGATGGTCATCACAGTAAACATGCAAATAATATGATAACACAATTAATAAATTCATAAATCAATAATGTTCATAAGACAATGATTGGCCCCTAGGGCACAATTTCTAACAACCTCCCACTTGCACTAGGTACAATCATTAATTTGACTAATTCCCATTGACCTAACATGACACTCATGCTTGGCTTGCACAAGCGGCTTTATTAGAGGATCAGCAACATTATCTTCTCCTGCTACTTTGTATATGTTTATATCACCTCTATCGTTGATTTCTCTGTGAGATAAAATTGCCTGAGTATATGCTTGGTCCTTTGATGTGACCTAGGCTCTTTGGCCTATGCAATGGTACCGCTATTGTCACAGAGCAAAGTTATTGGATCTGAGATGGTAGGTATCACCCCTAATTCCGTGATGAACTTCTTGATCCAAACGGATTCCTTAGCTATATCAGATGCTGCTATATACTCAGCTTCCATTGTAGAATCTGCTACAGTGCCCTGCTTAGAGCTCTTCCAGCTTACTGCTCCATTATTGAGGAGGAATATATATCCAGACTGCGATTTTTGGTCATCCTAGTCAGTTTGGAAACTCGCATCTGTGTAACCAGTTACACAGAGTTCGTCAACCAATCCACCATAGACTAAAAATATGTCCTTAGTCTTTCTTAAGTACTTACGGATATTCTTGACAGCAGTCCAATGGCCCTCACTAGGGTCCTGTTGATATCTGCTAGTCATACTTAAGGCAAATGAGATATCCGGTCGAGTACATAACATGGCGTACATGATAGATCCTATGGCCGAGGCATATGGAACTTTACTCATGTGACCTCGCTGATCAGATGTAGTAGGACACAGATATTTGCTGAGATGACTACCATGAGACATGGGTATGAAACCCATCTTTGATTCATTCATACTGAACCTATGCATTATTTTGTCTATGTATGTACTCTGACTGAGTCCTAGAAGTCTTTTAGATCTATCTCTATAGATCTTGATTCCTAGGATGTAGGTGGCTTCACCCAAGTCTTTCATCGAGAAAGACTTTCCTAACTAAGACTTGACAATCTGCAAGGTAAGAATGTCATTTCCAATAAGTAGGATGTCATCGACATAGAGTACCAAAAACACAACTTTGCTCCCACTAACCTTCTTGTACACACAAGGTTCATCAATGTTTTGAAGAAATCCAAACTCTTTGACTACTTCATCAAAATGATGATTCCAACTCTGAGAGGCTTGCTTCAGTCCATAAATGGACCTTTGAAGCTTGCATACTTTACCAGAGTTGTCAGAACACACAAACCCTTTAGGTTGTGTAATGTACATATCCTCAAGGAGCTTTCCATTAAGGAAGGTTGTCTTGACGTCCATCTTCCATATTTCATAGTCATAATATGCTGTTATGGCAAAGAGGATTCTGATTGATTTGGCCATTACAACTAGGGAAAAGGTCTCATCATAGTCCACACCATGAGTTTGAGTAAATCCTTTTGTAACCAGTCGTGCCTTGAAGACATTTACATTGCCATCCATGTCAGTTTTCTCCTTAAAAACCCACTTGCACCCGATTATTTTTACACCTTCAAGTGGGTCGTCTAACGTCTAAACTTGATTGTCGTACATAGATTGCATCTCAGACTTCATGGCATTAAGCCACTTTTCAGAGTTTGGTCCCACTATAGCTTCTCGATAGGTAGTCAGCTCATTATGCTCAATGAGCAACACATCACGACTGAAGTCCTGTCCTATTAGATTTCCGTGGACCTTGCATGACTTGAGGAGTCTCAACAACTTGTTGTTAGTCTTCTTTATTTTCCATCTGCAGTTTTATGGTGTCTTGTGGCTCTCAAAATTTTTTGAGGTGTACCTTTCTTCCACTGGTTCTTTTAGAGATAAATTCTCGTTCGAGAAATATACCATTTATGACAACAAACACTTTGTTATCAGCAGGGTTATAGACATAGTATCCCTTAGTTTCCTTAGGATATCCCACAAAAAGGTACTTTGAGGATTTAGGCGCTAATTTGTCTGAGGCTTATTTCTTAACATAGACCTCGCATCCCTAAATCTTGAGGAACGATAAACTAGGTGTCCTCCCAGTCCATATCTCACACGGAGTCTTTTCAATTGCCTTAGATGGAACACGATTGAGTGTGAACGCAGTTGTCTCTAGGGTATGGCCCCAAAAGGAGGGTGGAAGATCTGTTTGACTCATCATAGATCAAACTATTTCTAATAGTATTCAATTCTTTTGTTCAGAAATGCCATTCCATTGTGGTGTCCGTGGAGGAGTCAATTGTGAGACTATCCCACAACTCCTAAGATGATTAATGAACTATTGGCTCAAATATTCACTACCCCGATCAAATTAAAGGGCTTTAATTATTTTGCCAAGTTGGTTTTGTACTTCATTTTGAAATATTTTGAACATTTCAAAATATTCAGATTTATGCTTTATTAGATAGATGTACCCATATCTGCTAAAATCATCTATGAATGTTATAAAGTACGAATAACCTCCTATGGCATTTGTGTTCATCGGTCTACACACATCTGTATGTATGAGGCCCAATAAATCAGTGGCCCTCCCACTGTGCCTAGTGAAAGGTGACTTTGTCAGCTTTCCTAACAAGCAAGACTCACAAGTGTCATATGATTCAAAATCAAATGAGTTGAGAAATCCATCTTGATGGAGTTTGGAAATGCATTTCTCAGTTATGTGGCCCATACGACAGTGCTAGAGGTATGTCAGATTCAAATCGTTTGGTTTGACCCTTTTGGCGGTTATGTTATAGATATTTTCATGATTGGGTTGTTCCAAATTTAATATGTAACGATCAACATGCAAATCACCATGAGCATAGAAAACATCATTACGATAAATAGAACATCTACTATTCCCAGCAATGGAAGTGAAACCTTCCTTATCCAAATAAGAAAGTGAAACTATGTTACTACTTAAAGCAGGAAAATAATAGCAATTGTTCAAAACTAACAAAAGCCCAGTGGGCAGAACTAATTCATAAGTGCTTACAGCTAACGCAACAACCCTTGCTCTGTTTCCAACTCGTAAGTCAACTTTGCCCTTTTTCAGCTTCCTACTGTCCTTTAGTCTCTGCACATTTGTACAAATGTGAGACCACATGCAATATCTAATATCCATATGGTGGAAGTAGAAAGATGAATGTCTATAACATAAATACTTGAAGCGATAGCCTCGCTATCCTTCTTGTTCTTTTTCAGATCTTCAAGGTAGAGTTTGTAATTCCTCTTCCAATGACCAGGTTCATTGCAGAAGAAGCAGACTCCTTCCTTTGGAGGCTTTGCCTTCTTTGGTGCAGGTTTGATTTCGGGCTTGCCTGACTCTTTGGTCTTACCTGATGAGCCATGACCCTTCCCCTTGCCTTTGCCTTTGCCTTTCTTTTTTATACCCTTTCCTTTCTGAACCATCAAAACAGTATTGGGCTTCTTCTTAAGACTCGACTCAGCAGTTTTAAGCATCCCATGTAGTTCAGAAATAGATTTCTCCATGTTGTTCATGTTGTAGTTCATGACAAACTGGTCATAACTTTCTGGGAGTGAGTTCAAGACCAAATTCGTAGCTAACTCTTGGCTCATGGAAAATCCAAGCCTCTCAAGGTGATCAATGTACCCTTTCATCTTTAAGACATGAGTACTGACTGATGCACCTTCAGCCATCTTGCAGGAATATAAGGCCTTAGTGGTCTTATACCTCTCTTGCCTTGCCTGTTGCTGGAATATTTCCTTGAGATGCATAATCATCTCATAAGCCTCCATGTGTTCTAGATCTCTTTAGAGATCCAGAACCATGGTGGCTAGCATAAAGCATCCCACATCGACAGAGTCTTCCTTATGCTTCATGTAAGCATCTCTCTGAGCTCTAGGAGCATTGGCTGCTGGCTCCTCAAGAATAGGTTGATCTAGGACATGTGCCTTTCTTTCCTGCTTGAGAACAATTCTCAAGTTCCTAAACTAGTCAAGAAAGTTTATCCCATTGAGTTTGTCCTTCTCAAGGATAGATCGTAGTGATAATGTAGCAGTATTACTAGTCGTCATGATTCTAAAATTAAAATATGCAATTGAATTAGCAATCTCCCACTAAATAAACAATCCTCAATACAATAGTTAGTGGGCTAAGATCCATATTTGGCTTAAACTTAAGTCCACTTTGGCAGGATGCTTAAATTAAGTTATTTAGGTAGGTAACACCTTTACCAATTACATCAAATGTAACTCTTAGATGTTCATGGGATTCTATCATCATATGATCTGGCATGTTTTTAATCCCATCTAATGCCTTGAGACCCAAAACCATTTTGTTAATCTCAATTAAGTCAAACAATAATAAACATGTGAGAGTAGCACCATTACTCTTGGTTATCTCCTTAAGATAACTCAAATGCACCCACTTTGGCGGAGTCCACAATTGAGCGATCAAGGTTTTGACAAGTGTTCATAAATTGACGGCATTATGACTTAAGATTTCATTTAGAGGGCTTAATTTAACTATCTGGTTTATAAGAATGCATATTTCTTAGTTTGTATCTTATACAAGTAATATGCATGTGCTGATATAACCATAAGATGCGTAATTTAAACGTGATACAATATGGCTCACCTATCCTAAGTCCACTCAAGCCAATGAAAGGAGCTCTCTAGTAAGAAAAGGGAAATTACATATAGAAATCTCTTTTAATATTCGAGGGGAGTGAGATGAGAAGAGAAGGTATATTAAGAGTATATAGAGGAAAGCACGACACGTAGGCCGTATTTAAAAACTCACAACACTTGCAATCTAGAGCCATATTGTTCACCATACCCAAACATTCAAGAATCAATATTCAGATTTAATTAAAGGGCAATTAATGTTTCAAAACTAAAATATTCACAAAATAGTATATGTTACGATTATGTTGCGCTACGAACAGGTAGCCACGGTGATCCCGCTAACCGGTTAGCGGGCAGGGTCTGGGGTAACAACCCGAGATTTTTTTTTGTTTTATAAATAATGACGAATCTGAATTCGTTTTTCTTATACCCCATCAATATTAATTGATCAAATCAAAACGCATGCACCACCAATTTCAATTCCCTTTCAGATTCCTTATATGTCATACATAAAACGGATTCCTTATATGTCGCACATAAAATGCATGTTATCATATGATCGGCTTCGACTAACACATATCATATGAATCAATAATCAAGCCTAACTTAAACACAAAATGTCATGGCTCTGATACCACTGTAAGGAATTGGAAGACACGCAGCAGAAATTAACTTAAAATTTTTTCCATTCCCTGCCAGGATCTACCATATGTGTTTAAGTAAAGTGGAAAGAAGTATTACCCTCAGTATTCAGTCCCGACTTAGCTTCTGGTTGTGACGTCTACAGCTTCTCTCCGCGGCTCGTGATCTCTTTTTGATCGCAAGAAGTCGACGACTCAGGTCGGCTTCCTCTACTGGTATCCACACGAACAGCGTTCCAATCACGAATGACGTGCTAGCGCCTCCTGTCCCTCCAGGGCTTACTCAAGAATTCATCCTCTCCATCTCTATTTTGCCAGTTTCTTATCTGTAAACCTTTTGCGGATTCCCGTTCACCCTTTTTTTCCTGTCCCAACCGTAGCTCCTAAATATCAGATATATAGGATGCTATGCGTGTTACCACAGACTTGGATTTTTGGAATTAATCTTATATTAATTCTAAAATTAATACAATATCATATTTTATATAATTTGATAAGAAACTAATTAAATAAATAATATTTGTATTAAATTCGTCCCACAGATTTAATTCACCCATTTATTTAATTTAAAATAAAGATAAGACGGAATTACATTTGATTTATTCTCATAAATCAAATTTGAGATATCATATCAATTTGAATTTCAAATTCAAATGTGATAGAGATTTAATTTTATCCTTATAAATTAAATCTTGTAAATATCTCTTACTTCAGATACCATATCAATTTGAATTTCAAATTCAAACGTGATAGAGATTTAATTTATCCTTATAAATTAAATCTTGTAAATATCTCTTATATATAATATATATATGAATATAAATATAAATAAATATATACATCCACCCTGGATCATTCATTGAATCTGGACACATGTTAGATTCAATGAATCTGGGCATCATAGCTCGTGTTGGGCTATTTTGTGTGTGACCCTGTAGGCCCATATGAAGTTGGCAGTAGGCCATTTACTATACTGACTCAGAAGTCGCAAGCGGTCTCTTGTAAGACATCATGACTATCCAAATCATATGAGGATCAATGAACGATGTAACCTTTTATACAACCATATCATGTCCCTTTTGTCACACGATATTTTAGTCATGGATGAGGCATAGAGAATGTCATCCTCCTATTCCTGACCGTTACTTTCTCGATCCCTGAGTAGTGTGACTATAGAAATAGAACTACCTTTCCATTACAGTATGGCCATACATTTCTCAGACTCACTCATCAAGGGGCCCAGTAATATCTCTATATGAATGTGAGAGACAAATTCCATCTTGACCATTCACATTCCTCCGCACAGAAAACCACAAAGCCCGAACATAGTCTTTATGATCACTCGGTCAAAAGTGAATTTTGACTAGGTCAAAGCTGAGCATTTGTCATGTAGGAATCCATGATGATCTCAGGTTAAAGGGCATAGTGACATGGTTTGTATATGAGAGAAGCTTATGACTTAACCCATGCAGCTCTCTCATAGCGGGTCGGTCCAACACCTTGTACTCTTACATGTGCCTATAACTTTGATTTATATCTCTATACATCTTCAAAGTCATACTGGTCTTATTTCATCTCTGCTCTTGCATAGATGACCGACCAGGGACATTTAGGATAAGATCATGAGTTATCCAAGGATGGTTATCACAGTAAATATGCAAATAATATAATAACACAATTAATAAATTTATAAATCAACAATATTTATAAGACAATGATTGGCCCCTAGGGCACAATTTCCAACACCCATAACCAACCATAATAGGTTATTTATAATTGAAGAATCATGCCTGATACATGAGCTAAGGAATAGAAGAGAAGTAGATAAGTAATGGCATGTCATGTATGTTTATCCTTTTTATGTAATGCTATGTAATATGCCATTATATGTAAAGAAAAATGTATAAAATAATTATGACATAACCCCATGATATATATGAATGTATGAGAAGTCAAAGAGATGGTTTATGCATGCTAGAACAATTATTGGGAATTAAAGAAAAGAAACTGAAATGGTAAAAATGTAGGTCAAGAAGCAATTTTGTTGTGACTTCAATTTGACCTAGTAAATGAAGTAATTAATTCATGAAATTCCATGAACAATTAGTAAACATCTAGATATTTAAAACCATAGGTAACACGTCTCATTTAGTTGTGTGTATCAATAGAAATAAATTTTCAAAGTTACAAGACAGAATCTAGAATTTCTAAAATTTGCAGTATGAAAAGTAAAAATTAACAATTTAACTCCATTGATTGATAAGGTAAATTTATAGATTTATATTTTTTCCTTAAAGATCTATGAGAGAGCTTAATTTAGAAATTTGGATCACCTCTACATGATTTTTCTATAATTAGTTATGAATTTGTAAAGTTAGACTGCCAATCTATAAATTACCTAATGAATAGTACTAGAAAAGTAAGTTTTAAAATTTTAATTTTTGGCCCAAAGTAATGCTTACGCTAGTTAAATACACTTTCGAATATATAGTATGAGAGGTTAAAAGTAGGATGTTTCATTTTAGTATCAGAGTAAAAAGGTTCTGCCATTGGTACAGAACAAAATTTTGGCACAGAATAGATGTTCAGATGCAAGATAAACTTGCTCTAATTAGGAAACAGAGTATGTAGCGAATTTCCTAAGGCCCAATTAAAATTGAGGTTAGTGATGAGTTACTTATTCACAGTCCAACTAAGATTATGGATTGGAGATGAATGCTCTAGGGAATTGAACATTGATGTTTAATAAGAGATAACTTCTCACCTGCTAGTGATCCTTGAGGATAGGGAAAACTTAAAAGTATAAATGGCATATAGAGTGAACTAGACCCTTCCTCAGTTAACTAAAATAAGCAGCTCACTCAATTATAGATTATAGTGAGGCCAAGGACACATAAGTTCTTCAGGCTAGGGATACATAAGTTTTATAGGCGATGGGAGATGTTATGATGGAATGAAACTAAGTATGACTAGTAGTAGTAAAGGGAAAGGTAGCCACAATTTAAGAGACTCCCCTGTCTCAGAAAGAGTAATACTTGAAAGTTAGATAAAGCAGTTAAGGGTTGAGTCTATACCTTGGTAGGAGGGTAAAGTGGCCATCTAAATTAAATGGATAGTTATCTCAGCTTCTTAAATAAATTATCAGGATCAAGCAAATAATGTGATAAAGAAAAGAATGCTTTAAAATTTACCTAGTAATTGTTTAATTGAGTAGAGCTATTCTGGATAATAATAAAGATATTATTATGCTATGTATAGGCTCTGACTAATGAAAACAAGGGACCTTAGAGACAAGGCTAAGAGCTGGAAGGAAAGGCTACACGCCAGGTAGTAAACTTATCCTAAACTTGTACGCATTAAATGTTATGCTTGATGTGCTATGGCTTTGTTGAATTGTGTTGTACATGTACTTATGTATGAAGCTCTGTTACTATGATTACTTTGGCCAATTGTATTTTATATGTTACATGGAAGCACGCACATTACACAATGTTAATACTTTCACATGCAAGCAAAGTAGTTACATTAATGCATGCATTTTTTAGTACTGTTTGCTACTGAGATTTCCCAGAAATCTCACCCCTTCCATGTAATCCCAATCCCACAGGTATGTTAGAAAAGGATTTAAGAAGCATGGAGAGAAGCTAGGGATTGGAGAGTATAGAGTTGGGTCAAAAATGCTGAAATCAGGGGAAAATGCAAGATGAACAGTAAACTTTGGACATTTATTGATGTTGACCTAGTCAAGACGTGATCAACGAGTTATTTTCCCTGAAAGAGCATTATGTTAGCTTCTTGTAGCAATTTGAAACACTTCATTTTGATTTTTCTAGAGTTAGTTATGAGTTTTTGAAGTCAGGTCACTCATCTGGAATTTACACAGTGAATAGTACTCAATAGAGTAAAATTTCAGATTGTGTAATTTGACTTCAATAGCCTTAAAAGTGGTTCCAAATGCTACCATTTGGTCCCTGAAACGTATGAAAAGGAGGATGTTTTAAAGTATATATGATAAGAAAGTTATGTTGCTCCCATACCATACGACATGCACTTAGATAATTTAAGTTGGTAATAATAAAGCATTAGAAAAAATGGCAAATGAGATAGTTAGCAGTTAATCACTAAAGTTTAGAATGAATCTTAGCCTGACATAATATCTATCTCAGATTTCTAAATTGATAAACAGGATCTTGGAGATAGTAAGCTAAAGATAAATACCTCAGTAATTCTTGAGGATTAATAGAAAGAGATTATAAGAGATAGATAATGAGACAGATAGTTACAGGAAATTAGTACAATGAGAGAAAAATATATTCTCGATAATGTTAATAGCTACTCAGTTTTAGGGTTAGGTTGATAGGCTCTTGAGTAAAGGATATGATTTATGAAAGGTCTGACCTTCTAGTTTTTCTTAAGAATTGGGAACTAGTCCTCTGAATTAGAGTTGATGTTGCTCCAAATAGAGCAACATACCATATCCGTGTAAAAAAGGGATGCATTTAAGATAGAGTTGATATTGCTTTAACATAAGGGTATGCGCTCTATTAAGAACAAAGAGAATACAACTGAGGTAAGGCAAGCGGAGTTGAATTTACACAATAAAAGTATGATTTGCCAAGAACAAAGTTTAGGGATAGATCGTAACAAGGTATAAAGCATGTAAGAAAGAATATACTAGTATAAGTTCTCTCCCTCTAATTTTATGAACAAGAAGATGATTTTATAGCTAACTCTATACACAGATTGAGAGGCTCCCTTTTGTAAGGATAAGATGTTTAAATGTTGTGAAAGATGAAATAGCAAGTAAAAGCTTTTACTCCTTGCATGAAATGCCAGGCATTATGTTGTGTTTGTAAAAAATGCTAAAGCTCAGAATGTTAGAGTAGTGCAAGCTCCACATGATAGATGTCACATCCTTACTTTTAACCCCAATTATACTCTATTAGAAGTGATTGGAACCAATTACATGATCATTTGCTTTGAAAACATCCATTTCCAAAAGATTTGCTCCCAGGTACTGTTCACTTTTACTGTTCATTTGGTAATTCCAGAACATGTACCCTACTTTGAAAATTCATAATTAATTGTAGAAAAATTGAAATAATGTGGTTCCAATTTCTAATGAAATATATTTCATAAATATTTGAGGGAAAAATATGAAATTGAGGTTCTATTGTTCACACGAAATCAGTTTATTGGTTAAAAAATCACTGTTCATTTGGTAAAATCTGAAAGTTCCAGTTTCTTTGCCTTAACTTTAAAAATTCATTTCTCTTTGGTTACTTATCCAAATGAACCTTGTTACATATGGAATTAAATATCTAGATTTCCTCTTTAATATCACCAAATTTCATAGAAAAATTTGTTCATTTGATATATAAAATCATCGTGTGAACGTAGCTGTCTCTAATCGTTTACTTTATCTCAATTCCAGATTTTAGTTTTAACTTTGGAAAATCATAACAATTCGGTTACTTATACAATTAAGGTGTTCTTGGTGTCCATTTAAAGCTCTGTATCTTAGATACCATCACGCCCAAGTTCAGACTAAAACTCGTTGAGTTACACATCAAAATCATCGTCACATCACCGTGCCTCACAACAGAGTTACAGAAACATACACCATGCATGCTAGCATATCATCCCATAGTGTCATGTGAGTCATATAAATTATTATACAAACTTAATCATCAACATTTACTCTCTTCCATTGAGAGGATACAGCACCCAAAACATAGTTATGCATGTGGAAGGAATGAGATTTCATGGAAATCCCAATAGCAAGTTACACAAACTATAATATCATGCATGAATAATTGTATGCTTAACATGTTATCATGTGATGGGAGCTACTTCATAATGGTACATAAGCAAACTATAACATGCATATTGTCATGACATAACTTGCAAGGAGTTGCAATCATTCATACTCATCATCAACATGATGATACATTCTTATGCTCAACCAAACACCATAATCAATAAGCAAGCAAACAATTAAGCAAACATGAAACTATAGTTAGGTATTATTGCTACCTCTTAGCTATCTTGGTCAAGACATTCTTGGGATGATTTCCTTGCTTCACAAATGTCAAAACCTAGCCATTATAAAATAATATCAAATTACAACTCAACTTGAACACAAAACTAAGACTAGGTTTTCACTAGCTCCCTTTCTTTCTCTACTTTATGTTTCCTACTTCCATCTTTCCAAAATAAATTCTCATGGTTCATTTCCACATAATTTTTCATTTAGAATCTGAATATGAAATAAGAATTTCCAAAATCAAAACATACCAATTGCTACAGTATCAAACCGAAATGGATGTCCCTTTTTCAAAAAATTCACATTTTGATTCCAATGCTTCCAATACTTGTTCTCCTACTTTATCCCCACACAATTTTCCATTTTCAACTCATTGGAAGCATCAAAATCATGAAATTCCATCATATTAACAGTGCCACATACAGTACCAGCAAGAACACAAAACCCTAAATCCAAACATACTTGAATTCCAAAGCATATACCACTTGATTCTAGCTTGTTTAAGCTTGTCTAAACTATCCATAACATAAAACTCATATTTTAACCATATATGAGCAGAACTTCTAGAAGCAACCATAAGGGAAATATAGCATGAAAACCCCTTAAAACCATGAGCTAACTTGCTAGAACAAAGCTCAAGATCAAGGGAGATGATTACCTTGCTGGTTACTTCACTTTGGTTGCTTCCTTCTTGGTTGAATGGAAATTTTGCAAGAGTTTCCCTATGGTTCACCATGCATGCATAAGTGATCTGAATAGGGGGAGTATTTATAGAGAAATTTGGGTTGAAATGGATGGCCAAGATTGATTTAGTTACTATTTGATCTAAAGGCTCACATTTAATCTTGGATTTAACTTTTTCTAAAAAGAATAATTATAACATCATGTGGGAAAGCTCATGGGACACCTAATAGGGGTATGTGGCGTGCTCATAGTGTAAGGAAGCTTCTAGAAAAATTCTAATCCAATCCGGTACCGATCAGAGCAGTTTCACAACAATCAGACTATTTTTTGTTCCTAATTTTTTTATAACATACCAGGATATGTGTTATATCCTGGAAATTAATGTCTAGGCTTCTCATACCATTGAAAATGTTAGAATGAGTATTTATCTTCCATCCATCCCTTGGGAAATGACCAAAATACCCTTGGTGTCCTTTCTTGTACTGTACTTACCCTAACGGCATAATTGTCATTTCACCCCTCTTTGTACTTCCTTATGGCATACACTGGCTCTAATTAATCACATTTATACTATGTGCCACATTTTTTTCCTATCCAGAATGACCAAAATGAATCCACTACTGGTACAGTATGGGCATCCTAGGGCATTTTCATAATTTCGCACTTTTCCTGGACTGCTTTAGTTTCTAGCCCACATAACTGTCCAGTCACCTTAATGGGATCATGATGGCACTATTTGGTCCTTATTTCCTGTATTGCCTTTATGGCCCAATTCACTTTACAACTTTCCCGATCCTATTTATTGGGTATTTTATTTCACTGAAAAATCTGGTATGGCTTCTACAGGCTTCCTTTTATGATTCTGTCAATTTTATAAATTCATATATTAAATATATGAATTTTTTATAAAGTCTCATCTGATTTTGAGATCTAAAAAATACTGTAGTAATTCCTTCCGACTTCAGGAATTTATATCAATTAATCGGGATCTCAAATCAAAATTCTGTATTGCGTTAAACTGACCGGAATATTTTTGTCTATCTACTGGTAAAATTTGGGTCTGATATGATTCTGGGTATTTTTGGCCTGTTTTGGCTCAACTTTTCCATATTTATATTTAGGTCCCTTAACTTTTGAATAATTACACTTTAGTTCCTAAACTTTTCATTAATTGCATTTAGGTCCCTCTTTTTATTTCTACTTCAACTTTTTGTCTTCAAACTTTTCAATTTGCATTTTGGTCCCTATTCTTTCCTTAGTTATTAATCCTTCCCTTTCCTTTCTCAATTTGATATAGTTTATTCCAAGAAACTCATACCTATTTTAGATAATCTGTACACACATATCAGATAGGAAAATTGGGGATATGACAATAGAGCTATACAAGCTCCAAGTGTTAGAGTTGTGCATATTAAGGAAAGGAATGCTTGAATTTCGATATTAGAGCTTTGCATTCATGAGAAGGTATGTAGTCCTATAACATGTTGGCTAGACATTATGCGTGTTAGAGTATGTGGCCCTACTTAGCAGTAAAGTAAAGAAAAGAACAATTGCATATGTCCTCTTTATGTACTGATTATAATTGTTACAGACAATGAGAGTAGCTAAAATAGCTAAAAAACTCCTAAGACTTCTAATGTAAATTGATTAAAGTATAGTATGAGGCTTAAGTCAAACCTAAAATAATTGTAAATTGATTAAAGTATAGTATGAGGCTTAAGTCAAACCTAAAATAATAGATAAGTTATTAGCTAGAGAATTGCTAAGGTCTACAAAAATGGTACTAGTATATGGGAACAAATTAGAATTATTTGATGCACTAAGAGGCATCAATCAGATGCTATAGAGACAATGAGAATGAAGACACCAACCTCACTGAAGTTTATCAGCTAGAGGATTGGTACAATATGTGTTTAAGCTAGCTAGTGCAATACACTGACATATGAATAATTAGTTTATGGAATATTCAAAAGTAGATCATCCATCCAATGATCTTAAGTAGATCTACTGATAAGACACATTTTGTATATGGTTTATGTGACACCTTTTAGAGCTTTATAACAACTTTACCATTCATTTATGCCTTAAATTATACTTTTGTGGTAATATATGATTGTGCGTGGCAATGTGCTAACAAAAGGGTCAAATGGTAAATTACCTATTCTAAACTGCATATATTCTGTTATTTACTGATTTGGACTTCTACAATAAGCTTTTATTTTATATTACAAGTATTTTGGAAGAGAGCAAGGACCAGGAAAGAAATCACAAGCTAATAAAAGTGAAACCACGCTCCTGCACATTTTAATCATGACCAAAGAGTCCGTCGGTTGTGACCTTTATTCTTCTGGAATGTTCTCTATGTTTATAGGTCACGACCAAAACATGGATATGGTCGTGATTAATATGCGAAATCGCTGAAGCTGCACGTTTTGAATTAGGTTATACAGAAATAAAAGGGGAAGGAAGGCTATCATCAAGTGGAGGCTAGTTTTTGACCTGATTAGGCTAATAAGCAGTACTCTCTGATAATCTTCTCCACACCTGCCATCATTCTACACCTCTCCATAGATTTCTCCACCTTTTCACGCTATCAACCTACCACCTTCTCACTGTTTCTTCATGATGTCTTAATTGAACAATGATTGTAGTGCAATAGGAGTCATGAGAAGCTAAACCTTTAGCCTCTTGGTGATGAATCATATATCTTGAGCTCATGGACTAAAAAATATCATGTGCTTCCCCAAGTGTCGTACCAAGCTGAGGTTGGTCTACGACTACAACATACTTGGGATCATTCTTTTCCATACCTGCATCATTATTAGAGATTAGATCTTTCAAAAATGTTAAGGTATGAGATGTAATTTTGGAATGAGAATGAGGTTGAGAAAAGTTATAATGTATTAGCCCTTTAACCAAAGCAATGGAGTGTGGAACTGAAGGAGTGTGGGGTTTCTTGGTTACGTCTGGTATTTCTAATCGTGACCTTTAATCTTCTCATCATGACTTCAGTTGACAGGGTGTGTCTCTGGAACTTTTAGTCACAACCTGTTCATCTGTTAGTCGCGACTTATGGTTGTAGAAAGGCTCTCTCTCAGTAGATTGATATGTAGTCACAATAACTTCATCTTTGAGTCACGACTGGAAGTCTCTGGGCTTTTGTGTCATGACCATAATGCCATTAGGTCGTGACTCATATTGACAGTGGATCTCAGGTTCATGTTTAGTTACGACGGGGAGGCAATTTGGTCACGACCGTTGGTCATAGAAATTTGACCATTCTTCAATTATTGCACTTCTAGCTTCCAGAACATCTTGGGATCCTGCAAGATCACTCAACGAACCTTTTGCAAGTGCATTATCTCTATCATTATCATGCAAACTCAGTTCATGCTCATCCCTAGTCTCTTAAATAGCATAATCAATTGTGCTATTGCCAGGGAACCAAGTAATTGGTTCCCTAGTAATTGATTGTCAATTACCTGATTCATCTTTTTTGCTTTTGTTTGCTTTTAGTGTTTAGTAGTTTTTAATGTGCATTGCATTGCATTATGCACTTTTATGAGTATTCTGCAAAATCAGTCTCTGTGATTACGAGTCAACCAAAACTCACCTGCGTCGTGACTCTTACTCTCTGTGATGTTAAGTCGCGACCAAACACTACTTGTGTCATGACCTGATTGTTCCCCTATGAAATTTAACTACTCTATGAAAACCAGTCGTGACATTTAATACCTTAAGTCATAACCACTTTTCTCTGTGATATTGTGTTGTGACTAAAACACTCTTAAGTTGTGACTAACTGAAAATTTCTTTCTGTGCAACTTTCGTAACTGACTGTGATTGATTGCATTTATTATTCTCTATCTGTTCTGCATTACATGCGTAAAAAAGCTAAACCATTAGTGCTTTTTGAACCTAAAATTGAGAGAAGATTTAGGAAACTAAAGAGAGAGTTTAGAGAATTTAGAAAAGAAGAAGCAAAATCTAGTTCCTCCTCTAGTATTCCAAAGTTTCAAACTAAACCGAATATGGATGACAATAATCATAATGGGCCTAATGGGCATGGAGAAAATGAAATACCAATGAACCCAGAAGATAATAGAAGTGTGAGGAAAAATAATCATTCACATGTGAATTATGATCCTTATGGTTTCTATACTGAAGAAGCTAATTTTGAGATTAAAGGAGCTTTGATTGCAGCCTTACCTAAATTTCATGGTTTTTCAGGAGAATGTCCATACAAGCACTTATAAACCATGCATATGATCTGTTCTTCAATGAAGCCCCCAATGATCGCACTGGATAATGTCTTAAGAAGGTATTTTCATTTTACCCTGGAAGGGAAGGCTAAGGAGTGGCTATACAATTTGCCCACCCATTTCTCTACTCTTACATGGGATCAGCTGAAGTTGACATACCTTGAACAGTTTTTCCTGACTTCAAATACCACTCGAATAAAAAAGGAAATCACTAATATTCTACAAAAGGGTGGAGAACCTCTACATGAGTATCGGACGAGGTTTCTTAACCTAAGAAGTAGTACTCTTGTGCTCTCTGATCATCTTCCCCACCCTTGTCATCATTCTACACACCTCCAGAGAATTCTCCACCCTTCACACCATCAACCTACCACCTTCTTACTGTTTCTTCATGACACCTCAACTGAACAACGATTATAGTGTAGCAGGAGTCATGAGAGGTAAACCTTTAATCTCTTAGTGATGAATCAGATATCTTGAGTTCATAGACTCAAATGGGGAGTTTCTTCTATTCTAATTTGTATCTTCTCTCTTATGATTGCTGCTACAACTAGGGTTTTCATCTTATGAGCAATTTTTGAATATCGATTGATTTTTCATTAGATTATATTTTGTAATTGGATTCAGATGATTTGACCGTTTTCTTTTAATAGAATATTTTAGTTTCAATTTTAAGAGAGTGAGTTATTATCAGCGATCGTTGTTAATTAATTCATTGCTTGAAATATAGGGTTTTCAATCAATGACCATTCGAGGGTGTTTTCATCATCTAAATTCAATTTATAAACTAAGTAGGTTATGACAGTTCACTAATAGTTCTTAGTCTAGATTTGATCAAATGGGTTTAAGGAAAATTAGGGTTATGGACTCAATCGATTGATTGAGGTTTTCTTTGAGACTTAGTGATTTATAAACTCTAATTTTAAATGTGAGAGCAAGGATAAACACGTTTTCATCATCAAGAGTCTGTCATAGCATATTTCTCAACTCAACCAACTCATTTTCTTCATAAAGAAAAATCCAAAAATATCTACTTTTCTGCACCCTACTTTTTTAGCATGAATCACTAAAACCCAAAAACCATTTTATCCCTACTCAGGTTTTTCATTGATTTTGACATCCAAACTACTAGATTTCTACATAAAAGGCTCCTCGAGAAGAATGATATAGTTGTAACTTATACTATATTATATTTAGTGCAATAACTTTATTTTTTATAGATCAGGCCACAACCAGAGGCTAAAGGTTTAGCTTCTCATGACTCCTGTTGCACTGCAATCGCTGTTCAATTGAGACGTCATGAAGAAACAGTAAGAAGGTGATAGGTTGATGGCGTGAAGAGGTGAGAAATCTGTGGGGAGGTGTTGAATGATGGCAGGGGTGGAGAAGATGATCAGAGAGCATGAGAGTATTGCTTATTAGCCTAATCATGTCAAAAACTAGTCTCCCTTTGACGACAGCCTTCCTTCCCTTTTAATTTCTACATAACCTAATTCAAAACGGGCAGCTTTAACAATTTCACATTTAAGTCATGACTAGATCCATGTTTTGGTCATGACCTGTAAACACAGAGAACATTCCAAAAGAATAAAGCTCATAACCGGTGAACTCTTTAGTCACGACTAAAATATGTAGAAGCGTAGTTTCACTTTCATTGGCTTATGATTTCTTTCCTGGTCCTTGCTCTCTTCCAAAATACCTGCAATCCAAAATAAAAGCTCATTGTAAAAGTCTAAATTAGTAAATAATAGAATATATGTAGTTTGAAACATCCTATTTTACCACCTTAGAGTATGTATTTGGAAGCATATTTAATTAGAGGAACCATCACATTAGCCCAAAAATTAAAATTTTAAAACTTACTTATTGGGTATTGTTCACTTGATAATTTCCAGATTTACAGTCCAACTTTACAAAATCATAACTAAACCTAAAACAATTGTATGGAGGTGATCCAAATTTCTAATTGAAGCTCTTTCATATCTCTTTAAGGGAAAAATATAAATCTGGACATTTACCTTGCCAATTGATACAGTTAAATTGTTACTTTTTACTGTTCATATGACAAATTCTGGAAATTTTAGATTCTGTCTCTTAACTTTGAAAATTCATTTCTCTTGATATACAGATCCAAATGAAGCATATTACCTATTCATTTATAGATCTAGATGTGTACTACTTGCTCATTAAATTTTGTGGATTAATTCATTCATTTGGACCTACGTTTTTACCATTTCAGTTTCTTTTCTTTTACTTTAAAAAATTATTCAAGCATCGATAAACCATCTCTTTTGCCTTTTATGCATTCACACACATCATAAGGTTATGCCATAATTCTTTCATACATTTTCTTTACACACAATGGATATTACATAACATTACATAAAACAATTAGCATACATGCATGCCATCATTTGGCTACTCTTCCTCTTCCATGCCTTAGCTCATGTTGAAAGGAATTGGAAGACACACAGCGGAAATTAATTTAAAATTTTTTCATTCCTTGCCAGGATCTACCGTATGTGTTTAAGTCAAGTGGGAAGAAGCATTACCCTCAGTGTTCCTCAGTGACTTTCATAGCTTCTGGTCAAGACGTTCACGGCTTCTCTCTGTGGCTCGTGCTCCCTTTCCGATCGCAAGAAGTCGATGACTCAGGTCAGCTTCCTTTACTGGTATCCACACGAATAGCGTTCCAACCACGAACGACGTGCTAGCGTCTCTTGTGTCTCCAGGGCTTTTCCAAGAATTCATCCTCTCTGTCTCTATTTCGACAGTTTCTTATCTGTAAACCTTTTACAGATTCCCCTTCGGCCTTTCTGTGTTCTCTGTGTATCTTGCTAAAAATGCAGCTCCTAAAATCAGATATATAGGATGCTATGCATTTTTCTCTCTACCGAATTGGATTTTGGAGTTAATCTTATATTAATTCCTAAATTAATACAATATCATATATTGTATAATTTTATAAGAAACTAATTAAATAAATAATATTAAATCCGTCCCACATATTTAATTACCTATTTATTTAACTTTAAATAAAGATGAGACTGAACTATATTTGATTTATTCTCATAAATCAAATTTTAGATATCCTATCAATTTGAATTTCAAATTCAAACGTGATAGGGATTTAATTTATCCTTATAAATTAAATCTTATAAATATCTCTTATATGAGATATCCTATCAATTTGAATTTCAAATTCAAACGTGATAGAGATTTAATTTATCCTTATAAATTAAATATCATATATCTCATATATATAATATATATACACGAATTTATATATATACGAATATAAATATAAATAAATATATACATCCAACCTGGACCATTCATTGAATTTGGACATGTCTTAGATTCAATAAATCTGGACATCATAGCTCGTGTTGGGCTACTTTGTGTGCGACCCTGTAGGCCCATATGAAGTTGGCAGTGGGTCATTTGCTATACTAGCCCACAAGTCACAAGCAGTCTCTAGCAAGACATAACGACTACCCAAATCATATGAGGATCATTAAACGATGTAATCTTTTATACAACCATATCATGTCCCTTCTGTCACGCGATATTTTGGTCATGGTTGAGGCATGGATAATATCATCCTCCTATTCCTGACCGTTACTTTCTCGATCCCTGAGTAGTCTGACTATAGAAATGGAACTACCTTTCCATTACAGTATGGCCATACATTTCTCAGACTCACTCATCGAGGGGCCCAGTAATATCTCTCTACGAATGTGAGGGACAAATTCCATCTTGACCATTCACATTCCTCCGCATGAAAAACCACTAAACCTGAACATAGTCTTTATGATCACTCGGTCAAAAGTGACTTTTGACTAGGTCAAAGCTGAGCGTTTGTCATGTACGAATCTATGATGATCTCAGGTCAAAGGGCATATTGACATGGTTTGTATATGAGAGAAGCTTATGACATTACCCATGCAGTTCTCTCATAGCGGGTCGGTCCAACACCTTGTACTCTTACATGTGCTTATGACTCTGATTTATATCTCTATATATCTTCAAAGTCATACTGGTCTTATTTCATCTGTGCTCCCACAGAGATGACCGACCAGAGACATTTAGGATAAGATCATGAATTATCCAAGGATGGTCATCACAGTAAACATGCAAATAATATGATAACACAATTAATAAATTCATAAACCAATAATGTTCATAGACAATGATTGGCCCCTAGGGCACGATTTCCAACACATGTACCAAACATGATTCTTCCATCTTGAATAACCTATTATGGTTAGTTATGGGAGGGTGAGATTTTAGGTAATCTCAGTAGCAAATATTACCACTTAAATATGCAAGATAGATGCTAATGTATGATACGTAATTTCATTAAACTTTATTTGATTAGTGGCATGCCATCATGCTATGTACTTTTGCATAAAAGTCCATGGCCATGAAAAACATGTTATTCACAATACATTTAACATCATTTATCATGTCACAACATCATTCAAATATCATATACATGTCAACACATAAGCATACCACATCAAGCACATAAAGAGGTACGTCCACCACCTTGCATCATACATTACATCATCAAGGGACACTTTATAGGGCTAGGTGGCAAAATTCCAATGGGGGAAAGCTTCTAGAAAAATTCCAGTCTAATCCAGTACCGGTTCAATCTGATTCCCCAAAAATCAGACTATTTTATAAATCTAATTTTTCTGAGATTTCATAATATGCTTTCTGACCTTAAATCTAGTATCCAGATTCTTTCTACTATTGACATTCTTGCACTAGGTTAGTACTTAATTATAGATCCCTTAGAAAATGACTGAAATGCCCTTGGTTCACTGTCTTGCACTACATTAACCCTAAGGGTATAATTGTCATTTTATACCTCTTTACTTCTTATCAGGGCATATACTGACATTGACTAATCACTCCTGTACTTTCCTAGACATTTTTTATTTGTCCCAATGACCAAAATACCCTTCGTCCAACTCTGCTTCAACGACATAACAGTGGCATACCTTCAGTGGCATTTTCGTAATTTTATATTTTTCTCAATATTTATTAGCCCTGGCCCACATACTTATCTAAAAATATCATTGGGCCTATAAGGTGCCATTCTGGGTTCTTTGTATGATCCAATACCTTCATGGGCTAAATTCCCGAGAAATTCTCCCGAAACGTATTTATCGGGTGTTTTAATCCACTATAAATTCCATAATAAATTCTACAAAACTCCTTTTTAAGCTCCATCAGTTTTAGAAATTCTTATATTAATTATAGGAATTTATTACCAAATTTCATCTGATTCTAAGGTCCAAAAAATACTGCAATAATTTTTCTTGATCTCAGAAATTTATATCAATTATCGGGACCTCAAATCAGAATTCTGTGTTGGGTTAAATTAATCAGAATAATTTTGTCTATTTTCTAGTAAATTTTGGGATTAATCTGATTCTGGACATTTTTGGGCATTTTTCAGTTCAACTTTCTTATAATTACATTTAGGTCCCTCAACTTTTGGCTAATTGCATTTAGGTCCCTATACTTTTGGTTAATTGCATTTAGGTCCCTCCTTTTGTTTCTACTTTCACTTTTGGCCTCCAACCTTTTTCTAATTTTCATTTAGGTCCCTCTTCTCCTTCAAGACTCATTTAATCTTTATTATTTCTTCTGATCATTATCATAATCCTTTCCAAACCTCTTTCCACTATCAGTATTATACATATAGGGAAAATTTAGGATATGACACAGTTTGGAAGAGTTAATTTACCATTTTACCATTTTGTTAGCACATTGCTACGCACAATCATGTATTACCACAAAAGTATAATTTAAGGCATAAATGAATGGTAGAGTTGTTATAAATCTCTAAAATGTGTCACAAAAACCATATACAAAATGTTTCTTATCAATTCCTCCACAGTTGAACATTTACACTCCTGGACAAAGAAATGAATAACACCTAGAACAATAATATTAAATTCAAGATAACAGTATAATACATAGTGTACCTTGAAAACAAATAACTCCCCATCCTTTGGGAATGCAAAGGTGATAATGTGAGCAATGCCAAGCAATCAACTATTAAGTGAAATCAACCTCAACTGTATGAGTGCAATAGATCCTCTCAAAGGTTAAGTGTTTAGCTCTCTATTTTCTCTCATTGTTGGGGTTCTTTCACTCAGATTCAAATTGGAAAACACCCTACCATATACTTGTAATAGCTCTAAATCTCAGCAACTATATAACACTTATGCAAAGAATCAAGAGGTCTTTTAGGGTTAAAATGATGGAGATGGGCCACATGGAATGGAATGTGAAGAGTAGAAATTAAACAATAAATATGTAGTATGAATTCATGTCTCTAGGGATGTAGTTTTGAAAATTGTGCTAATGAGAGTTGATAAAGGTGCCCTCTCCCCTTTTCTTTTCTTTTTCTTGCACTCTTTTTTTCAGTGCAATATGCTTGTTTTCTCTTCTTCTTTTATTTGGAACCTTGTTCACGGGAGCTGCAGCACAATAACACAATAATGATGAATTTTTGACATGAACAAAAATTTTATTTCAAGATGATGTTTATGAACATATGAATTTCTATAAGAATGGAAAAAAGAAAAAGTGATGGGCTCAAAAGGGGTGACTAGGGATGTAATATGTAGTGGGCTTGTGTTTGGGATAAAGGGGTTTAGAAAGAATGCCTCTATCATGTTTAGTTCATAAATGCGCAAGTAACTCTAAACTCAGAGCCAAGCAAGTTCTAGAGAATATAAACCAATTGAATAATCACTCAATATAGAATTTAAGGCTGAGAATCCTTCTAACAAAGGTTTTGATCTAGATTCCTCATAAGTTAAAGTCTTAAACAATATTCATCATTCGCTAGGCATTAAAACACTTATCACAACTGAAAACCCTCTAAATGATCATTTACAAGTTTTAAAGTAATCACTTATAACCATGTGATAATCCAAATGTAACAGTGAAGGCTTATGTGCTTTCAAATTCAATTTCCAAGATATTTCAAAAAGTTCAAGTTGGGAAATGGTTTGTAGGAGTTAAAAGTTTTTGAAAGAAGGGAACAATGAATTATTCTCAGTAGTTCAAAAAGGGATCCTTCTATATAGCCTTGAACAAGGCAAAGAGAAGGTAATTGGATATTTTTCAACTATTGGTCGCGACGTATGATGGTGAAGGTCACGACCAAATGTCACAATGGTGCATGCTCAGGACTTTCAAAACATTTAGTCACGTCCATAGGGTGTATCTTTCGTGACACATGTCATATCCTAATTTTTCCCTATCCGTATAGTCCTGATAGTGGAAAGAGGTTTGGAAATGATTATGACAAAGAATAGAAGAAATGATAAAGGTTAGATGAGTCCTAAAGAAAGAGAAGTACTAAAATGTAAAGTAGAAAAGGTTAAAGGCAAAAAGTGAAAGTTGAAACAAATATTGGGCCTTTAAGTGTAATTTTCAAAAGTTAAGGGACTTAAATTCAAATAGCCAAAAGTTCAGGGGTTTAAGTGCAATTATTCAAAAGTCAGGGACCTAAATGTAATTATGAGAAAGTTAAACCGAAAAAGATTCAAAAATGTCGGGAATCATATTAGACTCAAATTTTATCAGTAGATAGACAAAGTGATTCCAGACAGTTTAAGGAGTCACGGAATTTCGATTTGAGGTCCCGATTAATTGATATAAATCCCTGAATTTAGAAGGTATTATTGCTGTATTTTTTAGATCTCAGAATTAGATAAAAATTTACTATAAATTCTTATATTTAATATATGAATTTATAAAACTGACAGAGTCAGAAAAGGAATCCTGTAGAATTCTTACAAGATTTTATGGTAAAATAGAATACCTAATAAATAGGATCGGGAGAGTTGTCTTGTGAATTGGGCCATATAGGCAATAAGCCCATATTAAGGCTCAAATGGCACCATCATATGCCCAATAAGGTAGTGAGATAGTTAAGTGGGCCAAAGTCCAGAGTAGTCTAGGAAAAGTGTAAAATTACGAAAATACCCCTAGATGCCCACACTTTACCAGAGATAGATGGAGGGTATTTTGGTAATTCTGGATAGGCCAAAAATGTCCAAGACAGTATAAGGATGATTAGTTAGAGCCAATATACACCTTGAGGCAATGTAAAGAGGTGTGAAATGACAATTATGCCCTTAGGATTAATATAGTGCAAGACAGTGAACCAAGGGCATTTTAGTTATTTTCCAAGGGATCTATAATTAAGTTATGTCCAGTATAAGAGTGTTACTGATAGAAAGAATCTGGATACTAGATTTAAGGTCAGAAAGTATATTTTAAAATATTAGAAAAATTAGATTTATAAAATGGTCTGGTTTTTGTGGAATCGGACCGAGCCGGTACCGGATTGGACTAGAATTTTTCCAGAATATTCTTCCCCCATTAGAATTTTGCCACATAACCCATTTGAGGTGTCCCTTGTGATGTCATGGATGATGTCACAATTACCTTTTTGAAAAAGTTAAATCCAAGATTAGATGTGGGCCTTTAGATCAAATAGTAACCAAATCAATCTTGACCATTGATTTCCGCCAAGATTTTTCTATAAATACCCCATCAAATATGCATCCAAACTGTGTCTTGTCAACCCTTGGGGAAACTCTTGCAAAATGAAAACTCAAGCCAAGAGAAAAAAGATTCAAGGTACCAAAGTTCAAGTAACCTAGAGATTAAAGGTAAGCAATCTCTCCTAGCTTATTTTCCTTTGATTTGGGAGCTTGAACTTAGGGTTTTCATAGGGAAAAGTTGAGTTTTCTCAAAGGTTTTGTGCTGCCCAAAAACCTTAGATGAAAGGGGAAAGAAGAAATTAAAGTTAGAAATATATGATTGAAGCTTAAACAAGCTAGTTAAGTGATTGGTTGTTGAATCAAATTGATATTCTTGACTTTGCCATGATGTACCCTATTTGGTATGAACTGTTCATGAGGGAAGTAAATGGAATTTCAATGATTTAATGCTTCCATTGAATTTATATGATGATTTTGTGTAAGATTGAAAAGGTTTTGAACCTTGGAAACATTAAAATATCAAGATTGTAGTTTTTGAAATCTTCACAGTCACTGTTCACTCACATGAACAGTGATTGGAATTTCATGATTTTGATGCTTCCAATGGTTTTAAAATGAAAAGTTGTGTGGGTTAAATTGGAGAAACAAGTATGGGAAGCATTAGAATCAAAATGAGAATTTTTGAAAGAATTGTGTACATGTTTTCTGTTCTGTACAGCAGGCCATGAAGGAGTTGGAATTTCATGATTCTAAGCTCATAAATGAATTCAAAAGATGAAATTGTCTAGGGTAAATTCAAGACATCAATTGTTTGAAGAGCCAAGTTGATTAGTAAAGATTAGAGAAAGTATGATAATAAAGAGTGTAATAAGGTTAGTCTTGAACATGGTTGGAGTTCATGAGTCCTAATGAATTATGTGATGAATATGAATGTGTTTAGGACTTTGAAACATCCAAGAAGATGTTGGAAAGTGATTGACATAAAGGCTTCTTGGTTGGAAAGCTAGGGAGCAAGTGCAAAAGATCAAGAGCAAAGCTTAAGTGCAAGGTAGTGAACTTACCTCTTTATGTGCTTGATATGGTATGCTTATGTGTTGACATGTACATGTTATTTGAATGATGTTGTGACATGATAATTGATGTTGAATTTATTGTGAATAACATGTTTTCCATGGCCATGTACTTTATGTAAGAGTATATAGCATGATGGCATATCACTAATCAAAGAAAGTTTAATGAAATTACATATCACGCATTAGCATCCATCTTGCATATTTAAGTGGTAATGTTTGCTACTGAGATTCCATAGAATCTCACCCTTCCATAACCAACCAATTTAGGTCAAGCATGATAGAAAATGTATGCATGGAGAAGAGCTAAAGAATGGAAGAAAGAAATGGAAGTAATTGAGATTCTAGCGTATGCTATGGATTATTTATGTATGTAAATGTCCTATAAGGTATCCATCTATATGATGAAGCTATTTGTAATACTTATGGCACATGTACAAGATGTATATGAATATTGAGAAGCTTATGTGATGGCTTATGCATGCTGGAACAATTATTGAAAGTAAAAGGAAGGAAACTGAAATGGTAAAACATAGGTCCTAAAGCAGTTTTGTTGTGGCTTCAGTTTGACCTAGCAAATGAAGGAATTATTTCATGAAATTTTACAAGTGTGTAGTACACATCCAAAGATTTAAGTTCAAAGGTAGAATGTTCCATTTGTATTTGTATATCAAGAGGAATGAATTTCCAAAGTAAGGGACCAGAATCTGTTTCCAGAGTTTTTAACTAAATGAACAGTAAACTTCAACAAATAAACTTTATTAATTGGCTAATCATTTGGTCTGGAAATTATTTTCCCCTTAAATTTCAAGATGTTATCTTCATGTAGCTTTTTGAACCACTTCATTTTGAGTTTTCTAAGATTAATTATGATTTTTTGAAGTTCGTTACGTAATCTAGAATACCATATGAACAGTAATTCGAGAAAGAGTAAAATTCCAGATTTGGCTAATGAACTTCCAAGGTCTTGTAAGTGGTTCTAAATGCTACTGAATGGTCCCTAAAACTTATGAAAGTGAGGATGTTATAACGTAAACATATAGAGAGTAATAGTCATGACCAAGGGGGTACCCATATTTGTCGTGACCGATATGTACATAGGTCACGATCGCAGGTCACAAAGAGCATATTAAGTCCAAAGTCTCATTACAGGTCATGACCAAAAAGCTAGTATGTCATGACCATCTTTCACAGAGACTATCGAGTGGTAGTTGTCAAAGTCCCAAAATGATTTTTCATGCTAAAACCTTTCCAGTTATCAACAAAGTTTAAAACGGGGGTCCAATTTTCAGCAATTCATCACATGTTAAGATAAAAAACAAAAATTTTTGTGATGAAAAGATTGGATTAGAAAAGATTGAGTAGCACACAAGCAAGACATCTCCCCCACAATTAAACTTGACAGTGTCCTTACTGTCAATAGAACTAAAGCAGAAAATATCACAATCACAATCATAAAGCCGATCAAATGTAGCTGTAATACAGCAGGTAGCCTAATCACTCAATGCAAATTAACAATTTAGCACATAGTCACATTCAGGTCATACAAAGCAATACTAGTAAGGCAAAGATGACAATATGGATAAGCTAAGATCATACATGTGAGTGTGGAAACTCTAGAGGGAACAATCAATGACTAAACGATATATGGGTAGGAACGGGGGTGTTCAAAATAGAAAGAACCCTAGAATAAATAGAAATAAACAGAAAATGAAAACTACCCTATTGAAGCATCAAATAGAAAAATTAACTACTACTCTTACTGTTTATCCCTTTCTAATCACCAAACCAACATGTCAAGCAAATATGAATTCGTAAAGGAAAAAGATAGGAAAGGGAAAAATAGTGGATTGACAGTAGTCAAGAATGAGAGCGATGAATTGATACCTACTAGAATGCAAAATTCATTGAGGGTTTGTATCGATTATCGGAAGTTGAACGATTCTACTAGGAAAGATCATTTCCCCTTACCTTTTATTGATCAAATGCTTGAGAGACTAGCAGGGAAAGCCATTATTGTTTCCTAGAAGGATATTCAGGGTATTTCTAGATTCTAATAGACCTGAGGGACCAGGAAAATACCACATTTACATGTCCTTTTGGTATATATGCCTATAAAAGAATGCCATTTGGTTTATGTAATGCTCCAAGCATATTTCAGCGTTGTATACTCTCTATATTTGCTGATTTCATTGAAAACTGCATGGATGTGTTCATGGATGATTTTACTGTATATGGAAATTCTTTTGATGAGTATCTAGAAAACCTTGATAGCATCCTTTCTAGATATATTGAAAAAAATGGTTTAAAACTTTGAAAAGTGACATTTCATGGTTGATCATGGAATAGTACTTGGACATCTTATATCTAACAAGGGGATTGAGGTGGATAAAGAGAAAATTGAAGTCATTTCCTCATTACCCTATCCCATAACTTTAAAAGAACTTCGATCTTTTCTGGGACACGTTGGATTTTATAGAAGATTCATCAAAGATTTTAGTAAAATTGCTTTGCCACTCTCAAAACTTCTTCGAAAGGACACTGAATTTGTTTTTTCTGCTGATTGAAAAGAGGCTTTCAAAAAACTGAAGGATTGGTTGGTTTCTACACCTATCCTAACTTCACCAAATTGGGATCTTCCTTTTGAACTATCATGTGATACTTCCAATTATGCTGTAGGAGCTATGATAGGACAAAAGGAAGATAATTTATCTAGGGTAATTGTTTATGCCTTTAAGACAATTGATGCTGCTCAAATTAATTATACCACTACTGAGAAAGAATTATTTACAATTGTGATGCCTTTAGATAAATTTAGAGCATATCTCATTAACTCCAGAGATGTAGTTTACACAGATCATGCAGCAGTCAAGTACTTATTCTATAAGCCCTAATATAAGCCAAGATTTCTATGGTGGATACTACTACTTCAAGAGTTTGATATAGAAGTGAGGGATTGGGCTGAAAATGTGAACCACGTTGCAGATCATCTAAACAGGCTAATAATAGAGACAACAGGAGTACTTAGTTTTGACCTTATTTGTGATTCTTTCCCTAATCAATCCCTTTGTTTAATTGCTATTGTAGAACCTTGGTATGTTTATTTAGTTAATTTCATTGAGATTGGCCTAACCCCATATCATTTTTCTAAGTTTCAGGGCTAAAAGCTTAAGAGTGAATCCAAGTACTTTATTTGGGACAAGCCTTTTCTGTGGAAGTTGTGCTCAGATCAGGTATTGAGACGATGTGTGCCAGACCAAGATCACAAATTAGTTTTAGAAGCTTGCCATTCATAGGTTTGTGGTGGTCATTTTGGGGGAAAATGATTGCACGTAGGATCCTTGACTCTGGTTTTTATTGGCCTTCCCTTTTTAAAGATGCTTTTGAGTTTTGTAGAGCCTGGGATATGTGCCAGAGATTTAGGGGATTAGCAAAAGGTATGAGATGCCACAATAACCTATTATGTTCTGTGAGGTTTTTGATGTATGGGGAATATATTTCATGGGCCTTTTCCACCTTCAATAGGATTTCGTTACCTTTTATTGGTTGTAGACTATTTGTATAGGTGGGTGGAGTCCATTCCTATAAGACTAGATAATGACTAAATAGTCTCCAAGTTTCTAAGATCTCACATATTTAGTAGATTTGGATCACCTAAAGCACTAATTAGTGATCAAGGCACCCATTTTTGCAATAAGTTAATCAATCGCTTGTCGGTAAAATATGGTGTCACTCATAAAGTCTCAACCCCATATCACCCTTAAACCAATAGTCTTAAAGAGGTTTCTAATAGGGAAATTAAGCATATTCTTGAGAGGATTGTTAAGCCATCCAACAAGGATTGGAATTTATGACTTGATGATGCATTATAAGTAGAAAACAAAGTTAATCCACGACGTTCACATTCTGAGAAAGAGTTTTAAGGAGGGTGACAGAGTATTAAAGTACCAAGCTATGTTCAAGTTTAAACATGGAAAATTCAAAACTAGATGGGATAGACCTTACACAATTGTTAAAGTCCACGGCTTCAAGATGATTAAATTGAAACTTTATGAGGAACCTGCTTTGCCGCCTTGAGGCCAGATTTTCCCTTTCCTATCTCTTTCCTTTAAGAATTTATATGTGCTTGACATGTTGGTTTAGTGATTAGAAAGGGATGAACCAGTAGAAGTAGTAGTTCATTGTTTTGCTTGATGCTTCAGTAGGGTAGTTTTTATTTTCTGTTTATTTCTTTTTATTCTAGGGTTCTTTCTATTTTGAACACCCTCGTTCCTATCTATATATCGTTTAGTCATTGATTGTTCCCTCTAGAGTTTCCATACTCACATGCATGATCTTAGCTTACCCATCTTGTCATCTTTGCCTTACTAGTATTGCTTTGCAAGACTTGAATATGACTATATGCTAAATTGGTAATTTGCATTGAGTGATTAGGCTACCTGCTATTCTACAACTACATTTGATCGGCTTTGCAGAGTGACTGTGATATTTTTCGCTTTAGTTCTATTGATAGTAAGGACACTGTCAAGTTTAACTGTGGGGAAGATGTCTTTCTTGTGTGCTACTCAATCTTTGCTAATCCAATCTTTTCATCATAAAAACTTTTGTTTTTGATCTTAACGTGTGATAAATTGCTGAAAATTAGACCCCCATTTTAAACGTTGTTGAACTGGAAAGGTTTTAGCATGAAAAAATATTTTGGGACTTTGACAACTACCACTCGATAGTCTTTGTGAAAGATGGTCACGACATACTGGCTTTTGGGTCATGACTTGTAATGAAACTTTGGACTTAATATGCTCTCTGTGACCTGCGGTCGTGACCTATGTACATAGAGGTCATGACAACAACTCTCTATCGATTAGAGTCGTGACATGAGTACCCACTTAGTCATGACTATTACTCTCTATGTGTTTATATCATGAAAGATACACCTCATAGATGCGACTAATTATCTGAAAGTCCTGAGCATGCACCCCTGTGTCATTTGGTCACAACCTTCACTGTTATGTGTACCAAACAATGTTTAAAAATGTCCAATTACCTTCCTTTTGCCTTGTGCAAAGCTGTATATAAGGACCCTTTTTTTAAACTATTGAGATTCTTTCACAAATAATTCATTGTCCCCTTATTTCAAAACCTTATTAACTCCTAGAAACCATTGCCCCACTTGATTTTTTTTGGAAAATCTTGGAAATTTAATTTGAAAAACACCTAAGCATATGCTGTTACATTTGGATTATCATATAGTTCAAAGTGATTACTTTAAAACTTGTAAATCATCATTTAGAGGGTTTTCAGTTGTGATAAGTGTTTTAATGCCTAGTTGACAATTTTCACAACTACATCCATGGAGACATGAATTCATGCTACATATTTATTGTTGAATACATATAATACTTTCTACTCTTCACATTCCATTCCATGTGGCCCATCTCCATCATTTCAACCCTAAAAGACCTTTTGATTCTTTACATAAGTGTTATATAGTTGCTGAGATTTAAAGCCATTACAAGCATATGGTAGGGTGTTTTCTAATTTGAATATGAGTGAAAGAACCTTAACAATGATAGGAGATAGAGAGCTAAACACTTAACCTTTGAGAGGATCTATTTTGCTCATACAGTAGAGGTTGATTTCACTTAGTAGTTGATTGCTTGGATTGCTTACATTATCACCTTTGCATTACCAAAAGGATGACAAGTTATTTGTTTTTAGGGTACACTATGGATTATGCTATTATCTTCAATTTAATAGTGTTGTTCTAGGTGTGATTCATTTCTTTGTCTAGGAGTACAAAGTTTCAAGTATGGGGTAATTGATAATACATTTTGTATATGGTTTTTGTTACACCTTTTAGAGCTTTATAACAACTTTACCATTCATTTATGTCTTAAATTGTACTTTTGTGGTAATACATGATTATGCGTGGCAATGTGCTAACAAAAGGGTAAAATGGTATATTAACTCTTCCAAACTGCATATATTCTATTATTTACTGATTTGGACTTTTACAGTGAGCTTTTATTTTGGATTACAGGTATTTTGGAAGGGAGCAAGGACCAGGAAAGAAATCACAAGCCAATGAAAGTGAAACCACGCTCCTACACATTTTAGTCGCGACCAAAGAGTCTGTAGGTCGCGACCTTTATTCTTCTGGAACGTTCTCTGTGGATCTAGTCATGACCAATATGCAAAATTGCTGAAGTTACGTATTTTGAATTAGGTTATGTAGAAATAAAAGGGGAAGGAAGGTTGCTGTCATATCCTAATTTTTCCTTATCTGTATAATACTAATAGTAAAAAGAGGTTTAGAAAGGATCATGATGATGATTAGAAGAAATAATAGAGGTTAAATGAGTCTTGAAGAAAAAAAGGAACCCAAACAAAAATTAGAAAAGGTTGGAGGCCAAAAGTTAAAGTAGAAACAAAAGTTGGGCAAAAAGTGGTAATTTCCAACAGTTTAGGAACCTAAATGTAATTAAGCAAAAAGTCAGGGACATAAATGTAATTATGGAAAAGTTCAGTCAGAAAAGGCTTAGAACTGCTTGGAAGTATTCCAGTCCCATATTTCATCAGTAAATAGAGAAAGTTATGCTGGTTAATCTAGCATAATACAGAAATTTTATTAGGATTCTAGATAGTGGATATTTATCTGATAATCTGAAAGTTATCTGAAATTTTATCAGATCTCATGGACCTCAGGTATAAGTGGAAAAGTTACAGGAAGGTGTGCCCCATGACATCAGATGTCATGAATCTGACAGAACCCCGAAGGAGCTCTGTATGAAAAGCTGTCCCCATATTAGTGAATTTTGACGGGAGTTTGAGGACACCCGTAATCGGATTAGGAAACTTAGCAGTAAGTAAGCCTGGATAGAATGGACTCATATGACCTCGTATATGGTCCTAGGATGAAACTAAGGAGGGCCCAAAACCTAGGATACCAGTTCATCAGTAGAAGAGGCTAGTGTGCAGGAAAGGTGCAAAATTACAAAAATGCTCCTATAAGACTATATTGTACCAGTGATGAATGGAGGGCATTTTGGTCATTCTGGAAGGCTAAAAACGTGGGATATAGTATAAATATGATTATTTAGAGCTAGTATAGGCCTTGAGGAAGTACAAAGAGGGGTGAAATGACAATTATGCCCTTAAGGTTAATATAGTGTAAGAAAAGACACTAAGGGTATTTTGGTCATTTTCTGAAGGATGGATGGAAGATAAATACTCAGTCAATGTCAATGGTATGAGAAACCTAGACATTGATTTCTAAGACATAATATATATCCTGAAATATTATAAAAATTAGGAACAGAAAACAATATGATTTTTGTGAAACTGCTCTGCTCGGTACTAGACTGGACTAGAATTTTGCCTATCAGTATATTTTACTTTTTCTAGCCAAACATGGCCCTAGTGATGTCATGCATGATGAAAATACTAAGGCTTCTAGGGCAAGATTGGTTTAAGAATGAATATAGACCACTAGATCAAATAATAACCAAATCAATCTTGGCCATCCATTTCTACCCAAATTTCTCTATAAATACTCCTCATTTTAGATTGGTTTTGGCAACTTTGGCAACCCTATGGAAAACTCTTGTAAAATTTCCATTCAACCAAGAAAGAAGCACACAACTTGGAGAACAAAGTAAGGTAATCATCTTCCTTGATCTTGAGCTTTATTCTAGCAATCTAGCTCTTGATTTTAAGGGATTTTTTGTGCCCTATTTCCCTTGTGCTTGCTGCTGGAAGTGCTATCCATATATGGTTAGAATATGAGTTTTATGTTATGGATAGTTTAGATAAGCTAAAATAAGCTAGAATTAAGTGGTAAAAGCTTGAGAATCCAAGTATGCATGAAGTTAGAAGTTTGTGTTCATGGCTGCTTGTCATATCCTAATTTTTCCCTATTTGTATAATACTGATAGAGGAAAGAGGTTTGGAATGGATTATGATGATGATCAGAAGAAATAATAAAGGTTAAATGATTCTTGAAGGAAGAAAGGGACCTAAACAAAAATTAGAAAAGTTTAAAGGCCAAAAGTTAAGGTAGAAATAAATATTGGGCCAAAAGTGATAATTTAAGAAAGTTAAGGGATTTAAATGTAATTAAGTAAAAAGTTCAAGGGCAAAATTATAATTATAGAAAGATCAGCTCGAAAAGGGTTAGAATTGCCCGGAAGTATTTCAGTCCCACATTTCATCAGTAAATAGAGGAAGTTACGCTGGTTAATCTAGCATGATCCATAAATTTTATTAGGGATCCAGACAGCAGATATTTATCTGACAGTCTGAAAGTTATCTAAAATTTTATCAGATTTCATGGACTTCAGATATAAGTAGGAGAATTACAGGACATTGTGCCCTATAGTTTCAGATGTCCTGGATTTGACAGAACCCTAGAAGAAGTTCTATATAAAAAGTTATTCACATATTAGTGAATTTTGACGGGAGTTTAATAACACTCGTGATCCGATAATGGAACTTATTGGTATACAAGCCTGGATAGAATGAGATCAAATGACCTCATATATAGGCCCATGATGATGTAAAGGAGGGCCCAAAACCCAGGGTATCAGTCCATCAGTAGAAGGGGCTAGTATCTAGAAAAAGTACGAAATTATGAAAATGCCCTTAGATGCCCAGAATGTACCAGAGATGGATGGAGGGCATTTTGGTCATCTGGGATAGGCTAAAAACATGGGATATAGCTTAAGTATGATTATTTAGAGCCAGTATAGGGACTGAGGTAGTACAAAGAAGGGTGAAAAGACGATTTTACCCTTAGGGTCAATATAGTGAAAGAAAGGACATCAGGGGTATTTTGATCATTTCCCAAGGGATGGATGACAGATAAATACTCAATATAACAATGTCAATGGTATAAGAAGCCTAGGCATTGATTTCCATGATAGAATACATGTCCTGGTATATTATAAAAAAATTAGGAAAAGCAAATAGTCTGGTTGTTGTGAAATTGCTCCGATCGGTACCGGATTGGACTAGAATTTTTCCAGAGGCTTCCTTACATGATAATTTTGCCACATGCCCCATGCGGTGTCCCTTGAGTTGTCCCTTGTGATGTCATGGATGATGTCACACTTAGGTTTTTGAAAAAAGTTAAATCTAAGATTAAATGTGGGCCTTTAGATCAAATAGTGCACAAAGTAATATTGGCCATTAATTTTTATATGAATTTTTCTAGAAATACCCCCTGAATTCTGCCTAAAACTGTGAGTTTTTGATACCTTGGGGAAACTCTTGCAAAATGAAAACTCAAGTAAAGATAAAGAAGATTCAAGGTACCAAAGTTCAAGCAAGCTAGAGATTAAAGTTAACCAATCTATCCTAGCTTATTTTCCTTTGATTTGGGAGCTTGAACTTAGGGTTTCATGGGAGAAAAGTTGAGTTTTCTCTAAGGTGTTGTGCTGTCCAAAAACCTTAGATGAAAGGGAAAAGAATAAATTAAAGTCAGAGGTTTATGATTAAAGCTTAAACAAGCTGTTAAGTAATTGGTTGTTGAATCAAGTTGATATTCTTGACTTTGCCATGGGTGAACCTATTCGGTATGCACTTTTCATGATGGAAGGAAATGGAATTTCAATGATTTAATGCATCCATTGAATTTATATGATAATTTTGTGTAGGATTGGAAAGGTTTTGAACCTTGGAAGCATTGAAATTCCAAGATTGTAGTTTTTGGAATTCCTCACGATACTGTTCACTCGCATGAACAGTGATTGGAATTTCATAATTTTTATGCTTCCAATGGTTTTAAAATGAAAAGTTGTGTGGGGTAAAGTTGAGAAACAAGTATGGGAAGAATTAGAATCAAAATAAGAATTTTTGAAAGAATTGTATGCATATGTTCAATTCTGTACAGCAGGCCATGAAGGAACTGGAATTTCATTATTCTAAGCTCTTAGATGGATTTTAAATATGAAATTGTGTAGAATAAAGTCAACACATCAATTGATTAAAAGGCCAAGTCCATTAGTTAAGATTAAGGAAAATAAGTGAGCTTAATGTTCAAGAGGAAGTTATGTTAGATAAAGTGAGTTTAATGCTCAAGGAAATTAGATGATGATGTAGGAATGGTTATGTGATGTTAGGGATTGATTGATATGCTCCAAAAGAGGCAGCCACATATCCAAGTGAAGTGAGAAGAAAGAAGCAAGATAAAGTGAAAGAAATCAAGTATATGAGGTAGTAAACTTATCCTAAACTTATATGCATTGAATGTTATGCTTGATGTGCTATGGCTTTGTTAAATTGTGTTGCAAATGTGCTTATGTATGAAGCTCTATTGTTATGATTACTTTGGCCAATTGTATTTCATATGTTACATGGAAGCATGCACATTACACAATGTTAACACTTTCACAAGCAAGCACAAGTATCTACATTAATGTATGCATTGTTTAGTAATATTTGCTACTGATATTTCCCAAAAAATCTCATTCCTTTTTATGTAAAACCAATCCCATAGGTTTGTGAATAAAGAAATAGGATGATGAAGCATGAAGAAAAGCTAGGGATTGGATGGTATATATGTTATGTAAATGTGTAATGTTGTATGACCAATGTAAGTAGTGATGGTCATGATGTAAAGAAAAATAGTAAATGATGGAATAAATGTATGAAATTTTACATACATTTATATGACAGGCCAAGCTTTGTTTTGACACCAAGAATGCCTTATTTTGATGTCTTTACAAAGAGAACTAATTTTCCAAAAGAAGGGACCAGAATCTGTTTCCATGATTTTTGACCAAATAAATAGTAATATTTGGCAAATAAAATATATTAATTGATGAGTCATTTGGTCTGGAAATTATTTTTTTCTTAAATTTCAAGATGTTATCTTCACGTATCTTTTTGAACCACTTTATTTCTATTTTTCTAAAATTAATTATAATTTTTTGAAGTTGATTGTGTAATCTGGAATACCATATGAACAGTAACCCAAGAAAGAGTAAAATTTCAGATTTGGCTAATGGACTTTCAAGGTCTTGTAAGTGGTTCCAAATGCTACTGAATGGTCTCTAAGACGTATAAAAGCAAGGATGCTATATTTTGGTATTAGAGAAGAAGTTGTTGGCATGATTTAAGATATTTCTAAGACCCTAACTCTAAATAGTAAGTACTTTGTTAAGTTAAGGTATGTATTGAGATAGTTAGCATTCTTAATTAAGAAAATATTGCAAGAGTAGATATGGGCTTTCATAAGGTTAAGTCATAGGCTTCAGTTAATAAGGGAGACCCCGGCTAGTAGTGATATGTGAGGATATGTACATCCAGACATTGATCATCCCTCAGACAATAAAGAGAGTTTAGATGAGAGTATAGGGGATCGATCAGGAAAGTCTATAGTTGAATGTCCCATAGATGTTTCTATAGACTCAAACCTGCAGTCTAAAGGTCATGTAGAGATTCAGCCTGAAGCCAATATGCACTAGTTGATGTTGAGTCTAGTGACTCTATACGGTATAAGTTTGTTGGAGTGCCCTCTAACCTTGACATAAGCTTTATCCCTCCTATGAGAGGATAGATTACAGCTGAGGAAGCTGAGTACTGGTACTAGATTATGGGTATACCAGATATTATTCCTCCTCTACCAGAGTTTGAGAATAAAGTTATTATGAGTAATATATCACAATCCCCTAATTCAGACATCCAGTCAGAGTTTATGATAGTTCCTGTCTATTCCCAAAGTCTAGGAATATGTGACTTTATAGAGAAAGATCAGCATGATGTTCCTGGTCCTAGTCAACCCCAGCCTTCTTTATTAAAGACAGATAATACTGACTGTATCAGTCTCAAGAAAGCTGTGAAAAGTCAATTTCTCAATTTAAGTCAGGGCATGGATAGAAGTATAAATCAAGAGCAGTTAGTTTACCTACAGTTTCTTAATTCTATAGTAAGGATGGTAAACATATACACAGTGGAGGCCTTAACATAAATCAAGTTTATGCTCTAGCAGATGGCATGAGATGGTAGTGAGTCAAGTACTGCTATATACCCCTACATGGCATATAGAGCTAAGTGAGTATTTGGCAAATGATCTGCCAACCGATATACAAGGGTGCTACTTCTGTTTGCAAAAGTATGTGTAGTTTATGATTTGCTAGAAAATAATGTAAAAGAGATAAGGGGTAATGTAAGCATGTAAATATGGTAAAGTAATTACTCACATGTATGATAGTTATGATGTACCCCGAATATATAATTGAGATGTATGTAATATATGTATAAATGTTATGGTAACATGAAATATGAAGTTTTATGTGATATAATGAAATGATTGTTGATTGAACATGTACGTGAATATATTCCCTTTTTAATGTGATTATGATGTATAGACATGAATGAGTCTTAATTGACTCTAAAGATGCTGACCTCACTGAAGGTTATCAGTTAGAGGTTTAGCATAGAGTGTAGGCAAGTTAAACAGTACAAAGCACTAAGATACAGAAGATTAGTTTAAGAAGAGGTTCAGAAGTAGATCCTTCATATGATCATCAGGAGTTGATCTACAGTATGAAAGACTTTGTGCAGGTAGTCTTTACAGAAAAGAATAATGAGAATTTAGAACGAGACTTACCTAAGAATGATCTAATACATGGCTTGCCTAAGAACGAGACTTGCCTAAGGATAAAGACGTGATGGCTAATAGATAAAAGGTTAATGTTCCTAAAGTAGAGGGATTCCATCATGAAGAGATAGTAACCTAATGCTCTGCCCTAGAAATAGTAATGCTAGGTAACGAATGAGATCCAAGTGACTTAAATTAGTCAGGATCCAGAGTCAGACCAGAAAGGAATCACAGTCCAGTCAATAGCAGACTGAGATTGATAGACAGAAAGAGTTAAGAGATACAAAGAGATACAGAAGTTACTCTATACGAGATGGAGAGGGATATGTAATTAAGTGGTGGCCCAGTACAGGAATGTTAATAGTATAAAGGATCCTGAATAAATGATCAGGACCTAGGGATTAAGATGATTAAGGGATATAATACTTTAAAGTCTACCTAGTTAATTGTTTAATTACAATGTGAGATAAGGGATGGTTGAGCAAACTATATAATAGTGATATGGCTTATGTTGCCATAAGTTATGATGAGAAGTTGCATCTCCTTGCAGTTGTCATATGATAACACGCATGTTATAGAATGCTTAAATGATTGCATCTCCTTGCATATTATGCATGTTGAGTATGCTGTGATAAATGAATACTCCCATTTACATTACATGCAGGGTAGAGTAGATTTGATGAGAAAATTTTGATAAATTTATTGCTCCTATATCCTACTACATGCAGTTAAATAATTTAACCTGATGATGATAGTGTTATAAATCGTGCCCTAGGGGCCAATCATTGTCTTATAAACATTATTGATTTATGAATTTATGAATTGTGTTATCATATTATTTGCATGTTTACTGTGATGACCATCCTTGGATAATTCATGATCTTATCCTAAATGTCCCTGGTTGGTCATCTATGCGGGAGCAGAGATAAAATAAGACCAATATGACTTTGAAGATGTATAGAGATATAAATCAAAGTCATAGGCAATGTAAGAGTACATGGTGTTGGAATGACCCGCTATGAGAGAACTGCATGGGTTACGTCATAAGCTTCTCTCATATACAAACCATGTCACTATGCCTTTTGACCTGAGATCATCATGGATTCCTACATGACAAATGCTCAGCTTTGACCTAGTCAAAAGTCACTTTTGACCGAGTTATCATAAAGACTATGTTTGGGCTTAGTAGTTTTTCATGCAGAGGAATGTGAATGGTCAAGATGGAATTTGTCCCTTACATTCGTAGAGAGATATTACTGGGTCCCTTGATGAGTGAGTCTGAGAAATGTATGGCCATACTATAATGGAAAGGTAGTTCCATTTCTATAGTCAGACTACACAGGGATCGATAAAGTAACAGTCAGGAATAGGAGGATGACATTATCCATGCCTCATCCATGACCAAAATATCGCGTGACAGAAGGGACATGATATGGTTGTATAAAAGGTTACATCATTTAACGACCTCATATGATTTGGGTAGTTATTATGTCTTGCTAGAGACCGCTTGCAACTTGTGGGCCAATATAGCAAATGGCCCACTGCCAACTTCATATGGGCCTACAGGGTCGCACACAAAATAGCCTAACACGAGCTATGATGTCCATATTCAATGAATGATCCAGGGTGGATGTATATATTTATTTATATTTATATTCATATATGTATAAATTCGTATATATACATTATATATAAGAGATATATGAGATTTAATTTATAAGGATAAATTAAATCTCTATCATATTTGAATTTAAAATTCAAATTGATAGGATATCTCATATAAGAGATATTTATAAGATTTAATTTATAAGGATAAATTAAACCTCTATCACATTTGAATTTGAAATTCAAATTGATATGATATCTCAAATTTGATTTATGAGAATAAATCAACTATAGTTCAGTCTTATCTTTATTTTAAGTTAAATAAATAGGTGAATTAAATCTATGGGATGGATTTAATATAAATATTATTTATTTAATTAGTTTCTTATCAAATTATACAATATATGATATTGTATTAATTTCAGAATTAATATAAGATTAACTCCAAAAATCTAATTTGGTAAAGAAAAACACATAGCATCCTATATATCTGATTTTAGGAGCTACGTTTTAAAAAGAGATAGAACACAGAAAGGCCGAAAGGGAATTTGCAAAAGATTTGCAGATAAGAAACTACCGAAATAGAGACAGAGATGACAAATTCTTGAGAAAGCCCTGGAGGGACAGGAAATGCTAGCACGTCGTTCATGGTTGGAACGCTGTTCGTGTGGATACCAGTAGAGGAAGCCGACCTGAGTCGTTAACTTCTTGCAATCAGAAAGGGAGCACGAGCCACAGAGAGAAGCTGTGAATGTCGTGACCAGAAGCTGTGGAAGTCACTGAGGAACACTGAGGGTAATGCTTCTTCCCACTTGACTTAAACACATACGGTAGATCCTGGCAAGGAATGAAAAAAAAATTTCAGTTAATTTCCGCTTCGTATCTTCCAATTCCTTACAGATAGAGCAATAGAAAAGTGATGAACAAAATAGTGAGCCAGTTAATTTCCAAAGAATAGAATGAGAAATTATGATCAGACAATGATAGTTAATGGGATAGAGAATGAGATTGAAGATGAAAGATTAATAGTGAATTTATAGATAAATGATTATATTACTTAGGACATATCCCTTCATTAGGGATAAGGTGTATGAATGATGTACTATGAATACGAAAGGAAATCAGACGTAGTTAAGAAAGATGATACGGCTCTAAGAAAGAGCAATTTTTAAATAATATAAGTTAATATTTTTGCAATAGAGCTAGATTGCTCTTGCGATAGAGTAAGATAGCTTTTAAAATAAAACCAAGAGATGGGACAGTATAACTCAGATAGAGTAAGGTCCCTCTGATGAGATAAATATATGATAATAGATATGTGCGTGTAGAGCCTGTGTAGCTCTCTACAGTAATAGATATAGTAAAGTTATGAAAGATAAGAGTGATATGAGAAATTTCTGAGTGATAGAGGAAATAAGTAAAGTCCTAATAGATAATATTGGCTTCTGTGATCATTCTTGGGAAATTATTTGTTGAGTTAACAACTATGTAGAAGTGACTGACCTTATAACTTTGTCTGTTGGTTTAGGTCTTCTAGAGATGAGAATACAGTACAACAGAATCGTAGTAGATTCTAGAGGATAACAGTTAGATCCTAGTATGGCTCCTAGAGAATAGAATTCTAGGGTCACAGATAGATCCTGAAGAGACTTACGGTTGATCGCAGTAGATCCCGATGATCGCAGTAGACCTAGTCTAGAGAAAGAAACTATTGAGCCATAAGTACAGTATGTGTTTAAAAAGACGAATGCGAAGGAAAAGTTAAGGTATAAAAGCTTCACAAGTTGCTTAACTCATAACAGAGAGAGTACCCATGATGCTAGTTTCAGATAGCCTTATTACTATCAGGGACTAAACTCAAAATCTCCTTACACGTAACAGGAACTAAGTGATCAAAGTTAAAGTTGTTAGCCATGAGTCCCAAGGATTTATAAGAATATTTCATAAGATATGAGAAAGGGTCAAATGAGAATAAAAAGATCCTTACGATAAGATTATAAAGAATAAGAATGAAAGGTAAATAGATCCTCCAGATGAGGATAAAGAGATTAGAAGGCCAGATAGACTGAAGAGAGATAGTATAAGATGGGTCTAAGATAGTAAAGTACTAGGGTTAAAGCCTCTTAGCACTAGTGCTTCAGATTTATATATGCACTTTTAAGTTAAGCATGCTCAGGCAAGAATGGCCCAATGATAGGTGACCCCTAGGAAGTGATAGAAAAAGGTAGAAAGGCCATAGAAATTGGCATATATGCATAAAGCTATGTAAAATGATAGAAAGAGCTATGAAAAGCTAGAAAGGGTTATGAATAGTAAGAGACTTCCTTATGTCAAGTCCAAATGAAATGGATTTGAAAGATAAACTATGATACAGCCATATTTGACCAGATATGCCATGTTATGGTATGGAAAAAATGCGAAATGAGAAATGCTATAAAGAGTATGTAATGAGATATGTTATGAGAAATATGTATTGAGAAGTACGATATGAAGTGGCTTTATAACTTGCCTTATAAACAAATTGAGAGGCTATATTTTTGAAAGGGATAAGATGTTTGAATGATAAGTTACAGATGAAGGAGCAAGTGAGAGCTTTCACTCCTTGCATGAAATTCCAAGCATTATGTTATGTTTATAGAATATGCTAAAGCTCTGAATGTTAGAGCAGTGCAAGCTCTGAGTGTTAGAGCTGTGCAAGCTTCGAGTGTTAGAGCTGTGCATATTAAGAGAAGGAATGCTTGAGCTCTAATGTTAGAGCTTTGCATTCATGGGCAGGAATGTAATCCTGTAATATGTTGGCCAGGCATTATGCATGTTAGAGTATGTGCTCCTATATGCTCCTATGTGCTCCTATTTAGTAGTGAAGCAACAAAAATGAGTCTTCTCTCTGACATAAGTCCTATGTGCTCCTATATGCTCCTATATGCATGTTAGATCTAACATAAATCCACTCTCTGTATTATGATGAGTTATTAAAGATTATGAGAATATATGATATGAAAATGAGAGATAAAGTTTTGCGGATGTTTAGAGAATTTCGCTAGATACCCAGATGATCAATAAGTAATTGCTCTAAGAAGTATGATGAATCATTAACAAAAACTCCAGAGTACAATAGTATTTGAGAGAGTTTAATATGAAAGAAATGGACACTAATCACAAGTTTAGTATGGTGAGAAGTCCATATGTAGATAGATTTATAACGAAAAAGTAAGTAATAAAATGAACTGGAGTTCAACTCTGATTGAGTTGATTCAGAACACAAGATTATCATAGTAAAGATATGAAGAATTGCGGATATGAAAAGTACTCCGTTAAGATGTCAAGATAAAATATAAGAGATAGATATCCCAATCCTTGATTGAGGTGTTGAGTAAATTTCGAGGACGAAATCTATTTTAAGGGGGTAGAAATGTTATATCCTAATTTTTCTCTATCTGTATAATACTGATAGAGGAAAGAGGTTTGGAAAGGATTATGACAATAATCAGAAGAAATAATAGAGGTTAAATGTGTCTTGAAGAAAGAGAAGGACATAAACGCAAAGTAGAAAAGGTTAAAGGCCAAAAGTTAAAGTAGAAACAAGATTTGGGTCAAAAGTGGTAATTTCTAAAAGTTAAGGGACTTAAATGTAATTAAGTAAAAAGTTTAATGGCAAAATTGTATTTATGGAAAGATCAGCCTGAAAAGGGTTAGAACTGCCCAAAAGTATTTCAGTCCCATATTCCATCAGTAAAAAGAGGAAGATATGCTGGTTAATTTGACATGATACATAAATTTTATTAGGGCTCTAGACAACAGATATTTATCTAATAGTCTGAAAGTTATCTAAAATTTTATTAGATTTGATGGACTTTAGATATAAGTAGGGGAATTACAGGAAAGTGTGTCCTACAATGTCAGATGTCATGGATCTGACAGAACCCCGGAAGAAGTTCTGTATAAAAAGTTATTCACATATTAGTAAATTTTGACGGGAGTTTGATAACACCCGTGATCTTATAATAGAACTTATTGGTATGTAAACCTGGATAGAAATAGATCAGATGACATCATATATAGGCCCATGATGACGCCAAGGAGGGCCCAAAACTCAGGGTACTAGTTCATCAGTAGAAGGGGTCAGTGTCCAGAGAAAGTGTGAAATTACGAAAATGCTCCTGGATGTCAATATTGTACCAATGATGGATGAAGGGTATTTTGGTCATTTGGGACAACCTTACAACCTAGTATATAGTATAAGTATGATTAGTTAGAGCCAATATATGCCCTGAGGTAGTACAAAGAGGGGTGAAATGACAATTATACCCTTAGGATTAATATAGTGTAAGAAAGGACACCAAAGGTATTTTGGTTATTTCCTAAGGGATGGATGGTAGATAAATACTTAGTATAACAATGTCAATGGTATGAGAAGCCTAGAAATTGATTTCCAGGACAGAATACATATCCTGGTATATTATAAAATATTAGGAACAGAAAATAATCCGGTTGTTGTGAAACTGCTCCAATCAGTACCGGATTGGACTGGAATTTTTCCAGAGGCTTCCTTACATGATAATTTTCCCACATACACCATGAGGTGTCCCTTGAGTTTTCCCTTGTGATGTCATGGATGATGTCACAATTAGCTTTGTGGAAAAAGTTAAATCCAAGATTAAATGTGGGCCTTTAGATCAAATAGTGCATAAAGTAATCTTGGCCATTGATTTTCCATGAATTTCTCTATAAATACCCCCTCAAATTCTGCCCAAAACCATGAGCTTGTGATACCTTAGGGAAAATCATGCAAAATGGAAACTCAAGCCAAGACAAAGAAGATTCAAGGTACTAAAGTTCAAGCAAGCTAGAGATTAAAGGTAAGCAATCTATCCTAACTTATTTTCCTTTGATCTGGGACCTTGAACTTAAGGTTTTCATGGAGAAAAATTGAGTTCTCTCTAAGGTGTTGTGCTGTCCAAAAATGTTAGATGAAAGGCAAAAGAAGAAATTAAAGTTAGAGACATATGATTGAAGCTTAAACAAGCTAGTTAAGTGGTTAGTTGTTGAATCAAGTTGATATTCTTGACTTTGCCATGGTTGAACCTATTCGGTCTACACTTTTCATGAGGGAAGAAAATGAAATTTCAATGATTTAATGCTTCCATTGAATTTATATGATAATTTTGTATAAGATTGGAAAGGTTTTGAACCTTGGAAGCATTGAAATTCTAAGATTCTAGTTTTTGAAATTCTCCTCTATTACTGTTCACTCGCATGAATAGTGATTGGAATATAATGATTTTGATGCTTCCAATGGTTTTAAAATTAAAATTTGTGTGGGGTAAAGTGGAGAAACAAGTATGGGAAGCATTAAAATCAAAATGATAATTTTTGAAATAATTGTATGCAAATGTTCAGTTCTATACAGCAGGCCATGAAGGAGCTTGAATTGTGTTGCACATGTGCTTATGTATGAAGCTCTGATGCTATGATTACTTTGGCCAATTGTATTTTATATGTTACATGGAAGCATGCACATTATGAAACATCCTCCTTTTCTTACATCTTAGGGACCAAATGGTAGCATCTGGAACTACTTCTAAGGCTATTGAAGTCAAATTACTCAATCTGAAATTTTACTCTTAGTGAGTACTGTTCACTGTGTAAATTCCAGATGAGTGACCTGACTTCAATAAATCATAACTAATTCTAGCAAAATCAAAATGAAGTGGTTTAAATTTCTACATGAAGCTACCTTAATGCTCTTTTAGGAAAAAATAACTCGTTAACCATGCCTTGACCAGGTCAACCTCATCAAACATCTGAATTTTACTGTTCATCCTGTATTTTTCCCAGATTCCAGCATTTTGGTCCCAACATCTGCACTATCCAATCCCCAGCTTCTCTTCATGCTTCTTCAATCTTTTTCTAACATACCTATAGGATTGGGATTACATAAAGGGGGATGAGATTTCTACGGAAATCTCAATAGCAAACAATACTAAACAATGCATGCATTAATATAAATACTTGTGCTTACTTGTGAAAGTGTTAACATTGTGTAATGTGCGTGCTTCCATGTAACAAATGAAATACAATTGGCTAAAGTAATCATAGCAATAGAGCTTCATACATAAGCACATGTACAACACAATTCAACAAAGCCATAGCACATCAAGCATAACATTCAATACATACAAGTTTAGGATAAGTTCACTACCTGACGTGTAGCATTTCCTTCCAGCTTCTAGCCTTGTCTCTAAGGTCCCTTCTTTTCATCATTTAGATCCTATACATAGCATAATAATATCTTTATTATTATCTACTATAGCTCTACTTAACTCATGTTTAATTAGGGGTAATATCCTTAATCTGACATTCCGCTGGCTTTCTTTCTACCTTTAGCTACCTTCATTAATAGAGATATTTCTCTATTATAACTATTAAGAGCAATCCTCTACTTTATTAGATCAGGGACTAGATAACTTACTTAACTCATTCTTAAGCTCTACCCAGTCCCTAAGCTCCTTGGACTGCTCCTGGCTTCGCCAGAACTCCTTCCTTTCTTTCTTTCTCTCTATCTCTCTTCTTTCTCTTATTTTGCCTTGCTTAGCCATGGGAATAGAGTGAGGGGGAAGGGTCTATTTATAGGTGAGTGGAGGTGAAATGAATGGCTCAGATCAAATCATGATGAATGGCTCAGATAGCTTAGCTTCCTTAAGAAGCTTTGCCTATATCATCATGATGACATCATCCTCCTTGATGACTCACCAATATGACATCATTCAAGGACACCTCAGGGGACACCTCAGGGGGTATGTGGTGCAATTGGTGGGGCCCTTGGGACACCTCACTAGCTGACTCAGTCTCTCCAGAGAATTCCAGAGTCTTTTCCTGGAATGAACAGCTGAGATTGTGCCACGTGTCCTTTTTACTTTTTTCCCTTTTTCTAATCTCATGACATGTGTCATTAACTTTTCTTCTTTTCCTGTAATCATGCCATGTGGCGCCTTATGGGTACCATGAGGACACCTTTCATGCCACCTCATGGTCTAAAGTCATATCTGATCACTTTTCCCAGTTCTATACTTAACCGGGTAACTTTACTTTATGGAAAAGCACTAAAATATTATTTTAATGCCTCTTAAAATCCATAAATACTGGACCTACATTTTTGGACTCTTGGATTGCTATCTTGGATTTCTAACCAAGCCCAAACACTTTGGTGGCTTGGTTCCCAATAAACACCTCTTACTTTTCCGTTATGCCCACAGGGACTTTCACTATTCACGATTATTCCCTATACTTTCTACTTTCTTGTAGTTTAGTCTTTGAACATTATCTGTATACTTCTAGGACTCCTGCATAATAAGGCCTAGTAGCCTACCTTTTTCAGGCTACAAACTAGGCTTCTAGGCCTAAAAATTGGGATATGACATTTCTCCTCCCCTTAAAATAAATTTTGTCCTCAAAATTTCAGGGTTAAATCTCTATTCATTCCTTGATGAATTGTTTCTCTGAGGAGAATGTCCCTTTCTTTTCAAGCCCTTCTTAACTTTTCTGACTATCTCACATAACTTTGTGCATTTATGCCAACCTTTTGTGGCATTTACACCCTTTCTCATATAATTGTGTTCTACCTTTACTTTATCTCATACCCTCTTCTCTAGGTCTTACTAGCCTTTTAATCTCTTTATCCTTATATGAAGGATTTATCTACTCATACTTTTCCATTCTCAAAACATAAGGGGTTCTCTTCTCTATTCCTCAGCCATACTTCTACAAAACTTTTTGAACATCATCATTCAGACTTAAACTTGGACTCCATCTTCATAAGGGTAAACTAAGTTCAGTCTGTCTATAATATAGGCTATAAGTTTTCTAGATGAGTTGATCAACTTGTAAAGCTCCTTACCTTAACTTCGTCTCTGGTACTCATCTTTCCAGAGAGATACTGTACTATTTTCATTTCTTTATGGCTCCTTACTTTCCTTAGGCTAGGTATAACTGCGACCTTAGGATCTAACTGCGATCAACCATAAGCCTCTTTAGAATCTAACTGTGACTCTGAAGCTGTTAGGATCTAACTGTGACCTTTGAGCCATTTTAGGATCTAACTGCGACCCTCCAGAATCCTCTATGATTTTGTAGTTTATTCGTCAAAATTTACTGTTCATTTGGTCAAAAATTCTGAAGACAGATTCTGGTCCCTTACTTTGGAAATTCATTTCTCTTGTTATACACATCCAAATAAAGCGTTCTACCTTTGCATTTAAAGCTCTAGATGCGTGCTACATGCTCATAAAAGTTTGGTAAATAATTCCTTTATTTGCTAAGTCATACTGAAGCCACAACAAAACTGCTTCACGACCTACATTTTTACCATTTCAGTTTCTTTTCTTTCACTTCCAATAATTGTTCCAACATGTATAAGCCATCAAATAAGTTTCTCAATATTCATATACATCATGTACATATGCCATAATTATTACAAATAGTTTCATCACATAAATGGACACCTTACAAGGCATTTACATACCTAGATAATTCATAGGATATAATAAGATCTCAATTACTTCCATTCCTTTTGTCCATCTTTAGCTCTTCTCCATGTATACCTTTTCCATCATGCTTAACCTAAATTGGTTGGTTATGGGAGAGTGAGATTCTAGGGAATCTCAATAGCAAACATTACCACCTAAATATGCAAGATGGATGCTAATGCATGAGATGTAATTTCATTAAACTTTCTTTGATTAGTGACATACCATCATGCTATATACTTTTACATAAAATGTATGGCCATGGAAAACATGTTATTCATAATACATTCAACATCACTTATCATGTCACAACATCATTCAAATATCATATACATGTCAACACATAAGCATACCACATCAAGCACATAAAGAGATAATTTCACTACCTTGCACTTAAGCTTTCATCTTGATCTTTAGCCCTTGTTCCCTAGTTTTCCAACCATGAAGCCTTTATGTCCATCACTTCCCAACATCTTCTTGGATGTTTTCAGGTCCTAAACACATTCATATTCATCACATAACTCATTAGGACTCATGAACACCAACCATGTTCAAGACTAACTTTGTTACACTCTTTATTGTCATAACTTTCTCTAATCTTCACTAATCCTACACAAAATTATCATATAAATTCAATGGAAGCATTAAATCATTGAAATTACATTTCCTTCCATAATGAACTGTACAGACCAAACAGGTTCACCCTTGGCAAAGTCAAGAATATCAACTTGATTCAACAACCAATCACTTAACTAGCTTGTTTAAGCTTCAATCATATGTCTCTAACTTTAATTTCTTCTTTTCCTTTTCATCTAAGGTTTTTGGACAGAACAACACCTTAGATGAAACTCAACTTTTCTCCCAAGAAACCCTAAGTTCAAGCTCCCAAATTAAAGGAAAATAAGCTAGGATAGATTGCTTACCTTTAATCTCTAGCTTGCTTGAACTTTGGTACCTTAAATCTTCTTTATCTTGACTTAAGTTTCCATTTTGCAAGAGTTTCCCCAAGGTTCATGAGGCCACAGTTTTGAACCAGATTTGAGAGGGTATTTATAGAAAAAATCTTGGTGGAAGTTAATGGCCGAGATTTGTTTGTACACTATTTGATCTAATGGCCCACATTTAATCTTGGATTTTATTTTTTGAAAAAGAAGATTTATGACATCATTCATAACATCACAAGGGACAACTCAAGGGGACACCTCATGGGGTTATGTGGCATAATTCCAATGGGGGAAGAATGTTTTAGAAAAATTCCAATCTAATCCGGTACCGGCTCAATTTGATTCCCCAAAAACTGGACTGTTTTATAAATCTAATTTTTTTCAAATTCCATAATACACTTTTTGACTTTAAATCCAGTATCCAAATTCTTCCTGCCATTGACATAATTGTACTGGCCATAACTTAATTACAGATCCCTTGAAAAATGACTAAAATGCCCTTAGTTTATTGTCTTTTACTATATTAACCCTAAGGGCATAATTGTCATTTCACACCCCTTTATACTGCCTCAAGGTATATACTGGATCTAACTAATCATCTTTATACTATATTGGATATTTTTGTCCTATCCAGAATGACCAAAATTCCCTCTATCCATCACTGGTACATTATGGGCATCTAGGGGCATTTTCGTAATTTCACACTTCTTCTGGACTACTCTGGACTCTGGCTCACTTAACTGTCTCACTACATTATTGGCCTCATGATGGCGCCATTTGGGCCTTCACATGGGCTTATTGCCTTTATTGCCCAATTCACAAGACAACTCTCTCGATCCTATTTATCGGGTATTTTATTTCACTGTAAAATCCCATAAGGATTCTACAGGATTCTTTTTCTGATTCTATCAATTTTATAAATTCTTACATTAAATATGGGAATTTATAGTAAAGTTTTATCTGATTTTGATGTCTGAAGAATACTATAATAATTCTTTTGACTTCAGAAATTTATATCAATTAATCGGGACCTCAAATCAAAATTCTGTGTTGTGTTAAACTGACCGAAATAATTTTGTCTATCTACTGGTAAAATTTGGGTCTTATCTGATTCTTGGCATTTTTGGCCTATTTCAGCTCAACTTTCTCATATTTATATTTAGGCCCCTAAACTTTTGAATAATTTCACTTAAGCCCCTGAACTTTTGGTTATTTGCATTTTGGTCCCTCCTTTTATTTCTACTTTAACTTTTGGCCTTTAAACTTTTCTAATTTTTGTTTAGGTCCCTTCTCTTTCTTCAAGACTCATTTAACTATTATCATTCCTTATAATCTTTGTCATAATCCTTTCCAAATCTCTTTCTATTATGAGTATTATACAGATAGGGAAAATTTAGGATATGACATTTATACCCCCTTAAAATAAATTTCATCCTCAAAATTTACTTAGAACCTCAGTCAAGAATCTTGGATAAATATCCTTGTCTTGTTTTTGAATAAGGACTGGGGTATCTACCTCTTATCTTTTATTTTGACATCTTAGCGGGGTACCTTTTATGTCCGCAGATCTTCATATCTTTACTATCATTACTTTCCTTTTATTCTGAATCAACTCAATCAGAGTTGAAACTACCTTATTCTGCTACTTACTTCATTGCTTTGCATCCATTTACATATGGACTTCTTACCCCACTGGACCTGTGAGTAGTGTCCATTTCTTTCATATGAAACTCCCTCAAATACTACTATATTCTAGAGCTTCTGTCAACTATTCATCATACTTCTTAGTACAATCACTTATTACTCATTTGAGTATCTAGCAGAATTCTTTAAACATCCGCAAAACTTTACTCTCATTTTCATATTATCATACTTCTTATCATCTTCAATAACTCATCATAATACAGAGAGAGAGGACTTATGTCATTATTATTTCTTTCTTTACTTTACTCCTAGATAGGAGCACATAGAAGCATATAGGAGCACATACTCTAATATGCATAATGCCTGGCCAACATATTGCAGGACTACATACCTGCTCATGAATGCAAAGCTCTAACATCGGAGCCAAGTATTCCTTCTCTTAATCTGCACAGCTCTAACACTCAGAGCTTGCACAACTCTATCACATAGAGCTTGCACTGCTCTAACATTTGGATCTTTAGCATATTCTACAAACATAACATAACATAATATAATGCCTGGCCTTTTATGCAAGGAGTGAAAGCTCTCATTTGCTACTTCATCTGTAACATAACACTTAAACATCTTATCCCTTTCAAAAAGGGAACCTCTCGATCTGTTTATAAAGCTAGCTATAAAGCCACTTCATATTGTATTTCTCAATACATATTTCTCATAACGTATCTTATTATGTACTTTTCATAGCTCTTTTTATCATTTTACATAACTCTGTGCATATATGCCAATTTTTATGGCATTCACATCTTTTTCTATCACTTCCTAGGGGGTCACCTATCATTGGGCTACTCTTGCCTGAGCACGCTTAACTAAAAAGTGCAAATATAAATCTGAAGCACTGGTGCTAATAGGCTAAATTCCTGGTACTCTACTATCTTAGCCCCTTCTTATACTATCTTTTTTGGGTCTATCTGGTCTTCTATTCTCTTTATCCTCATCTATAGGATCTATTGGTTTCTCATCCTTACTTTCGATAATCTTATCATAGGGATCTCTTTATTCTTATTTGACCCCTTCTTATATCTTATGATATATTCCCATAAAGTCTTGGTACACATTGTTAACTACTTTAACTTTGATTATTTAGTTCCTATTGCGTGTACGAAGATTCTGAGTTTAGTCCTTAATAGTAATAAGGCTATATGAAATTAGCATCATGGGTACTCTCTCTGTTATGAGTTAACCAACTTGTGAAGCTTCTATACCTTAACTTTTCCTTGGTATTCGTCCTTCCAAAGAAATATTGTACTTATGGCTCATTACTTTCTTACTCTAGGCTTGGTCTACTATGACCCTCAGGATTTACTGTGATCAACTGTAAGCCTTTCTAGGCTAACTATGACCCTGTGAGCCATACTAGGATCTACTACAATCGTCCAGAATCTACTGCGATTTTTTTGTACTGTATTCTCATCTACGGAAGATCTAAACTAACGGATAAAGTTACAAGGTTAGTCACTTCTACATAGTTGTTAACTCAACAAATAATTCCCCAAAAATGATCACAGAAGCCAATATTATCTATTAGGACTTCACTCATTTCCTCTATCGCTCAGGAATTTCTCATATCATTCTCAACTTTCATAATTTGACTATGTCCATTACTGTAGAGAGCTACATAGGCCCTACCATTCACATATTCATCATAATCTGTCCATTCTCTAGGCTCTATCTCAAGAGCAATCTTACTCTATTGCAAGAGCAATCTAGCTCCATTGCTAAAACACTTCCCCTGTCAGAGCTACATCATCTTTCAAAAATAATTCTCTTCCATTTCATACTCATAGCATATCATTCATATATCTTACACCTACAAAGGGATAAATCCTGAATATCGTAATAATTTATCTATAGATTCACTATGAATCTTCATCTTTAATTTTATTCTTTATTCAATTAGCCATCATTGTCTGATCATACATTCTCATTCTATTATTTGGGCATTAACTAGCTAACTATCCTGTTTATCACTTTACTATTGCTTTTCTATCGTTTTATCATTAACTTGTTGAATTATTTAATTGCATGTCATATGGCATGGGAGCAATGTAACTTTCTCATCTGGTATACTCTACCCTGTATGTGTAAGGAATTGGAAGACACACAGCGAAAATTAATTTAAAAATTTTTCCATTCCTTGCCACGATCTACCGTATGTGTTTAAGTCAAGTGGGAAGAAGCATTACCCTCAGTGTTCCTCAGCGACTTCTACAGCTTCTGGTCACGACGTTCACGGCTTCTCTCCATAGCTCGTGCTCCCTTTCCGATCGCAAGAAGTTGATGACTCAGGTCAGCTTCCTCTACTGGTATCCACACGAACAGCGTTCTAACCACGAACGACATGCTAGCGTCTCTTGTCCCTCCAGGGCTTTCCTAGGAATTCGTCCTCTCCGTCTCTATTTCGGCAGTTTCTTATATGCAAACCTTTTGCAGATTCCCCTTCGGCCTTTCTGTATTTTCTGTGTGTCTTGCTAAAAACACAGCTCCTAAAATTAGATATATATGATGCTATGCGTTTTTCTCTCTACCGAATTGGATTTTGGAGTTAATCTTATATTAATTCTGAAATTAATACAATATCATATATTGTATAATTTTATAAGAAACTAATTAAATAAATAATATTAAATCCGTTCCACAGATTTAATTACCCATTTATTTAACTGTAAATAAAGATGAGACTGATCCATATTTGATTTATTCTCATAAATCAAATTTAAGATATCCTATCAATTTGAATTTCAAATTCAAATGTGATAAGGATTTAATTTATCCTTATAAATTAAATCTTATAAATATCTCTTATATGAGATATCCTATCAATTTGAATTTTAAATTCAAACATGATAGGGATTTAATTTATCCTTATAAATTAAATCTTATAAATATCTCTTATATGAGATATCCTATCAATTTGAATTTCAAATTCAAAGGTGATAGAGATTTAATTTATCCTTATAAATTAAATCTTAAATATCTCTTATATAATATATATACGAATATAAATATAAATAAATATACACATCCACCCTGGATCTTTCATTGAATCTGGACATGTCTTAGATTCAATGAATCTGGACATCATAGCTCGTGTTGGGCTATTTTGTGTGCGACCCTATAGGCCCATATGAAGTTGGCAGTGGGCCATTTGCTATATTGGCCCACAAGTTGCAAGCGGTCTCTAGCAAGACATAATAACTACCCAAATCACATGAGGTCGTTAAATGATGTAACCTTTTATACAACCATATCATGTCCCTTCTGTCACGCGATATTTTGGTCATGGTTGAGGCATGGATAATGTCATCCTCCTATTCCTGACCGTTACTTTCTTGATCCCTGAGTACTCTGACTGTAGAAATGGAACTATCTTTCCATTATAGTATGGCAATACATTTCTCAGACTCACTCATCGAGGGGCCCAGTAATATCTCTCTACCAATGTGAGGGACAAATTCCATCTTGACCATTCACATTCCTCCGCATGAAAAAACACTAAACCCGAACATAATCTTTATGACCACTCGGTCAAAAGTGACTTTTGACTAGGTCAAAGCTGAGCGTTTGTCATGTAGGAATCCATGATGATCTCAGGTCAAAGGGCATATTGACATGGTTTGTATATGAGAGAAGCTTATGACATTACCCATGCAGTTCTCTCATAGCGGGTTGGTCCAACACCTTGTACTCTTACATGTGCTTATGACTCTGATTTATATCTATATATATCTTCAAAGTCATACTGGTCTTATTTCATCTGTGCTCTCACATAGATGATCGACTGGGGATATTTAGGATAAGATTATGAATTATCTAAGGATGGTCATCATAGTAAACATGTAAATAATATGATAACACAATTGATAAATTCATAAATCAATAATGTTCATAAGACAATGATTGGCCCCTAGGGCACGATTTCCAACATCCTCTCACTTGCACTAGGTACAATCATTAATTTGACTAATTCCCATTGACCTAACATGATGCTCATGCTTTGCCTGCGTAAGCGGCTTTGTTAGAGGATCAGTAACATTATCTTCTCCTGCTACTTTGCATATTTTTATATCACCTCTATCGTTGATTTCTCTAATGAGATGAAATCGCCTGAGAATATGCTTGGTCCTTTGATATGACCTAGGCTCTTTAGCCTGTGCAATGGCACCGCTATTGTCATAGAGCAAAGTTATTGGATCTGAGATGGTAGGTATCACTCCTAGTTCTGTGATGAACTTCTTGATCTAAACGGCTTCCTTAGCTACATCTGATGCTGCTATATACTCAGCTTTCATTGCAGAATCTGCTACAGTGCCCTGCTTAAAGCTCTTTCAGCTTACTGCTCTATTATTAAGGAGGAATATATACCCAGACTGCGATTTTTGGCCATCCTGGTCAGTTTGGAAACTCGCATCTGTGTAACCAGTTACACAGAGTTCGTCATCCAATCCACCATAGACCAAAAATAAGTTCTTAGTCCTTCTTAAGTACTTAAGGATATTCTTGACAGTAGTCCAATGGCCCTCACCAGGGTCCTGTTGATATCTGCTACTCATACTTAAGGAAAACGAGACATCTGGTCGAGTACATAACATGGCGTACATGATAGATCTTATGGCTGAGGCATATGGAACTTTACTCATGCGACCTTGCTGATCAGATGTACTAGGACACATATCTTTGCTAAGGTGAATACCATGAGACATGGGTATGAAACCTCTCTTTGATTTGTGCATACTGAACCTATGCAGTATTTTGTCTATGTATGTACTCTGACCAAGTCCTAGAAGTCTTTTAGATCTATCTCTATAGATTCTGATTCCTAGGATGTAGGTGGCTTCACCCAAGTCTTTCATCGTGAAAGACTTTCCTAACCAAGACTTGACAATTTGCAAGGTAGGAATGTCATTCTCAATAAGTAGGATGTCATCAACATAGAGTACCAAAAACACAATTGTGCTCCCACTAACCTTCTTTTACACACAAGGTTCATCGATGTTTTGAAGAAATCCAAACTCTTTGACTACTTCATCAAAACAATGATTCCAACTCTGAGAGGCTTGCTTCAGTCCATAAATAGACCTTTGAAGCTTGCACACTTTACCAGAGTCCTTGGAATGCACAAACCCTTCAGGTTATGTCATGTACACATCCTCAAGGAGCTTTCCATTAAGGAAGGCTGTCTTGACGTCCATATGCCATATTTCATAGTCATAATATGCTGCTATGGCAAAGAGGATTCTGATTGATTTGGCCATTGCAACTAGGGAAAAGGTCTCATCATAGTCCACACCATGAGTTTGAGTAAATCCTTTTGCAACTAGTCGTGCCTTGAAGACATTTACATTTCCATCCATGTCAGTTTTCTCCTTAAAAACCCACTTGCACCCGACAGTTTTTACACCTTCAGGTGGGTCGACTAAGGTCCTAACCTTATTGTCGTACATGGATTGCATCTCAGACTTCATGGCATTAACCCATTTTCAGAGTTTGGTCCCACTATAGCTTCTCGATAGGTAGTCGGCTCATTATACTCAATGAGCAATACATCATGACTATCAGAAATCCATATCTCTGAGGCTAAAGTCGTGCCCTATTAGATTTCCGTTGACCTTGCATGACTTAAGGAGTCTCAACAACTTGTTGTGAGTCTTCTCTGTTTTCCATCTACAGTTCTGTGGTGTCTCGTGGCTCTCGAATTTATTCGAGGTGTTCCTTACTCCCACTGGTTCTTTTAGAGATAAATTCTCATTCGAGAAAGATACCATTTCTGACAACAAACACTTTGTTATCAGCAGGGTTGTAAACGTAATATCCCTTGGTTTCCTTAGGATATCCCACAAAAAGGCACCTTGAGGATTTGGGCGCTAATTTGTATGAGGCTTGTTGCTTAACATAGACCTCACATCCCCAAATCTTGAGGAAATATAAACTAGGCATTCACCCAGTCCATATCTCATATGGAGTCTTTTCAATTGCCTTAGATGGAACATGATTGAGTGTGAACGCAGCTGTCTCTAGGGCATGGCCCTAAAAGGAGGGCGGAAGATCTGTTCGACTCATCATGGATCAAACCATATCTAATTGTGTTTGATTCCTCCGTACAGAAATGCCATTCTATTGTGGTGTCCCTGAAGGAGTCAATTGTGAGACTATCCCACAACTCCTAAGATGATCTATGAACTCTTGGCTCAAATATTCACCACCCCGATCAGATCGAAGGGCTTTAATTATTTTGCCAAGCTAGTTTTGTACTTCATTTTGAAATATTTTAAACTTTTCAAAAGACTCAGATTTATGTTTTATCAGATAGATATACCCATATCTGCTGAAATCATCTATGAATGTTATGAAGTACGAATAACCTCCTCTGGCATTTGTGTTCATCGGTCCACACACATCTGTATGTATGAGGCCTAATAAATCAGTGGCCCTCTCACTGTGCCCAGTGAAAGATGACTTTGTCATCTTTCCTAACAAGCAAGACTCGCAAGTTTCATATGATTTAAAATAAAATGAGTTTAGAAATCCATCTTGATGGAGTTTGGAAATGTGTTTCTTATTTATGTGGCCCAAACGACAGTGCCAGAGGTATGTGGGATTCAAATCGTTTGGTTTGACCCTTTTGGCAGTTATGTTATAGATATTTCCATGATTGGGTTATTCCAAATTTAATATGTAATGATCAACATGCAAATCACTATAAGCATAGAAAACATCATTACGATAAATAGAACATCTACTATTCCCAGCAATGGAAGTGAAACCTTCCTTATCCAAATAAGAAAGTGAAACAATGTTACTACTTAAAGCAGGAACATAATAGCAATTGTTCAAAACTAACAAAAGCCCAGTGGGCAGAACTAATTCATAAGTGCCTACAGTTAACGCAGCAACCCTTGCTCTATTTCTAACTCGTAGGTCAACCTCGCCCTTTTTTAGCTTCATACGTCCTTTAGTCCCTACACATTTGTACAAATATGAGAACCACATGCAGTATCTAATACCCATGAGGTGGAAGTAGAAAGATGAATGTCTATAACATAAATACCTGAAGTGATAGCCTCGCTATCCTTCTTGTTCTTTTTCAGATCTTCGAGGTAGAGTTTGCAATTTCTCTTCCAATGACTTAGTTCATTGCAGAAGAAGCAGACTCCTTCCTTAGGAGGCTTTGCCTTCTTTGGTGCAGGCTTAGTTTTGGGCTTACCTGACTCTTTGGTCTTACCTAATGAGCCATGACCCTTCCCCTTGCCTTTGCCTTTCTTTTTCATACCCTTTCCTTTCTGAACCATCAAAACACTACTAGGCTTATTCTTAAGACTGGGCTCAGTAGTTTTAAGCATCCCATGCAGTTCAGAAATAGATTTCTCCACGTTGTTCATGAAAGGAATTGGAAGACACGCAGCGGAAATTAACTTGAAAATTTTTCCATTCCTTGCCAGGATCTACCGTATGTGTTTAAGTCAAGTGGGAAGAAGCATTACCTTCAATGTTCCTCTGTGACTTCCACAGCTCCTCTTCGTGGCTAGTGATCTCCTTTCGATCGCAAGAAGTCGACGGAGTGTTCCTCAGTGACCTCCACAGCTTCTCTCCGCGGCTCGTGCTCTCTTTCTGATCGCAAGAAGTCGATGCCTCAGGTCGGCTCCCTCTACTGGTATCCACACGAACATCATTCCAACCACGAACGACGTGCTAGCGTCTCCTGTCCCTCCAAGGCTTTCTCAACAATTCGTCCTCTCCGTCTCTATTTCAACAGTTTCTTATCTACAAACCCTTTGTAGATTCCCTTCGGCCTTTTGTGTTATGTGTGTTCTAAAACATAGCTCCTAAAATCAGATACATAGGATGCTCTGCATTTTTCTCAACCGAATTGGATTTTTGGAATTAATCTATATTAAATCCGAAATTAATACAATATTATATATTGTATAATTTGATAAGAAACTAATTAAATAAATAATGTTTATATTAAATCTGTCCCACATATTTAAATCACCTATTTATTTAATTTAAAATAAAGATAAGACGGGGCTATATTTGATTTATTCTCATAAATTAAATTTAAGATATCATGTCAATTTGAATTTCAAATTCAAACGTGATAGAGATTTAATTTATCCTTATAAATAAAATCTTGTAAATATCTCTTATATAAGATATTCTATCAATTTGAATTTGAAATTCAAACGTGATAGAGATTTAATTTATCCTTATAAATTAAATATTGTAAATATCTCTTATATGAGATATCCTATCAACTTGAATTTCAAATTCAAACATGATAGAGATTTAATTTATCCTTATAAATTAAATCCTATATATCCCTTATATATAATGTATATATACAAATTTATATATATATATATATACGAATATAAATATAAATAAATATATACATTAACCTTGGATCATTCATTGAATCTGGACACGTCTTAGATTCAATGAATCTGGACATCATAGCACATGTTGGGCTATTTTGTGTGTGACCCTGTAGGCCCATATGAAGTTAGCAGTGGGCCATTTGCTATACTGGCCCACAAGTCGCAAGCGGTCTCTAGCAAGACATAACAACTACCCAAATCATATGAGGATCGATAAACGATGTAACCTTTTATACAACCATATCATGTCCCTTCTGTCACGCGATATTTTGGTCATGGATGAGGCATAGATAATGTCATCCTCCTATTCCTGACCGTTACTTTCTCGATCCCTGAATAGTCTGACTGTAGAAATGGAACTACCTTTACATTACAGTATGGCCATATGTTTCTCAGACTTACTCATTGAGGGGCCCAGTAATATCTCTCTATGAATGTGAGGGACAAATTCCATCTTGACCATTCACATTCCTCCGCATGAAAAACCACTAAACCCGAACATAGTCTTTATGATCACTCGGTCAAAAGTGACTTTTGACTAGGTCAAAACTGAGCGTTTGTCATGTAGGAATCCATGATGATCTCAGGTCAAAGGGCATAATGACATGGTTTGTATATGAGAGAAGCTTATGACGTAACCCATGCAGCTCTCTCATAGCGGGTCGGTCTAACACCTTGTACTCTTACATGTGCCTATGACTTTGATTTATATCTCTATACATCTTCAAAGTCATACTGGCCTTATTTCATCTCTGCTCCTACATAGATGACCGACTAGAGACATTTAGGATAAGATCATGAATTATCCAAGGATGGTCATCATAATAAACATGCAAATAATATGATAAAACAATTAATAAATTTATAAATCAATAATGTTCATAAGACAATGATTGGCCCCTAGGGCACATTTTCCAACAGTTCATATTGTAGTTCATGACAAACTGGTCATAACTTTCTGGGAGTGAGTTCAAGATCAAATCCGTAGCTAACTCCTGGCTCATGGGAAATCCAAGCCTCTCAAGGTGATCAATGTACCCCTTCATCTTTAAGACATGAGTACTGACTGATGTACCTTCAGCCATCTTGCAGGAATGTAAGGCCTTAGTGGTCTCATACCTCTCTTGCCTTGCCTGTTGCTAGAACATTTCCTTGAGATGCACAATCATCTCATAAGCCTCCACATGTTCCAGATCTCTTTAGAGCTCCAGAACCATAGTGGCTAGCATAAAGCATCCCACATCGACAGAGTCTTTGTCATATCTCCAATTTTCTGACTTGATGTACCTGTACAGTTTATCTGCAATAGATATAAGATTCTTGGAATAAACTGTATCAGATTGCAAAAAGAAATGGAAGGATTAATAACTAAGGAAAGAATAGGGACCAAAATGCAAATTGAAAAGTTTGAAGACAAAAAGTTGAAATAGAAATAAAAGGAGGGACCTAAATGCAATTAATGGAAAGTTCAGGGACTAAAGTGCAATTATTCAAAAGTTAAGGGACCTAAATGAGTTGAGCCAAAACTGGCCAAAAATGCCCGAAATCAGATCAGACCCAAATTTTACCAGTAGATAGACAAAAATATTCCGGTCAGTTTAACGCAACACATAATTTTGATTTGAGGTCCCGATTAATTGATATAAATTCCTGAAGTTAGAAGGAATTATTACAGTATTTTTCAAATCTAAAAATCATATGAGACTTTATAGGAAATTCATATATTTAATATATGAATTTAAAAAATTGACAGAATCAAAAAAGGAATCCTGAAGAAGCCAAACCGGATTTTTTAGTGAAATAAAATACCCGATAAATAGGATCGAGAGAGTTGTAACGTGAATTGGGCCATAAAGGTAATACAGGCAATAAGCCCATAATAAGGCCCAAATGGCGCCATCATAAGCCCATTAAGGTGATTGGACAGTTATGTGGGCCAGAGACCAGAGCAGTCCAGGAAAAGTATAAAATTACGAAAATGCCCCTAGATGCTCGTACTGTACCAGTGATAGATGGAGGTCATTTTGGTCATTATGGACAGTTCAAAAACGTGGGAAATAGTATAAATATGATTATATAGAGTCAATATATGCCCTGAGGCAGTGTAAAGAGGTGTGAAATGACAATTTTGCCCTTAGGGTTAGTATAGTGCAGGAAAGGACACTAAGGGTATTTTGGTCCTTTTCCAAGGGATGGATGGCAGATAAATATACAGTATATCATTTTCAATGGCATGAGAAGCCTAGATATTAATTTCCAGGATATAATACATATCCTGGTATATTATAAAAAATTAGGAACAGAACACAGTCCGGTTGTTTTGAAACTGCACTGATCGGTACCGGATTGGACTGAAATTTCTCCAGAAGGTTCTTTGCATGGGCAGCACGCCACCTAACCCTCTTAGGTGTCCCATGAGCTTTCCCACATGATGTAATAATTATTCTTTTTAGAAAAAGTAAAATCCAAGATTAAATGTGAGCCTTTAGATCAAATAGTAACCAAATCAATCTTGGCCATCCATTTCAACCCAAATTTCTCTATAAATACCCCCTATTCAGAAAACTTCGGCCTGCATGGTGAACCATAGGGAAACTCTTGCAAAATTTCCATTCAACCAAGAAAGAAGCAACCAAAGTGAAGTAACAAGCAAGGTAATCATCTCCCTTGATCTTGAGCTTTGTTCTAGCAAGTTAGCTCATGGTTTTAAGGGGTTTTCATGCTATATTTCCCTTATGGTTGCTGCTGGAAGTGCTGCTCATATGTGGTTAAAATATGAGTTTTATGTTATGGATAGTTTAGACAAGCTTAAACAAGCTAGAATCAAGTGGTATAAGCTTGTGAATTCAAGTATGTTTGGATTTAGGGTTTTGTGTTCTTGCTGGTACTGTACGTGGTACTGTTCATATGATGGAATTTCATGATTTTGATGCTTCCAATGAGTTTAAAATGGAAAGTTGTGTGGGGATAAAGTAGGGAAACAAGTATTAGAAGCATTGGAATCAAAATGAGAATTTTTGGAAAACAAGAGCATGCATTTCGGTTTGGCACTGTAGCAATTGGTATGTTTTGATTTTGGAAATTCTGATTTCATATTTGGATTCTACATTAAAAATTATGTGGAAATGAACCATGAGAATTTATTTTGGAAAGGTGGAAGTAGGAAACATAAATTAGAGAAAGAAAGGGAGCTAGTGAAAACCTAGTCTTGGATTTGATTTCAAGTTGAGTTGTAACTTGATATTATGTTGTAATGGCTAGGTTTTGACATTTGTGAAGGAAGGAAAGCACTTCAAGAAGGTCTTGACCAAGATAGCTAAGAGGTAGCAAGGATACCTAACTATAACTCATGTTTGTTTAATTGTTTTGCTTGCTTGTTGATTATGGTGTTTGGTTGAGCTTGAGCTTATGTCATCATGTTATGATGAAGTATGAATGATTGCAACTCCTTGCAAGTTATGTCATGACAATATTCATGTTAAAGTTTTCTTATGTACCATTATGAAGTAGCTCCCATCACATGATAACATGTTAAGCATACAATTATTCATTCATGATATTATAGTTTGTGTAACTTGCTATTGGGATTTCCATAAAATCTCATTCCTTCCACATGCATAACTATGTTTTAGGTGCTGAATCCTCTCAAGGGAAGAGAGTAAATGTTAATGATTAAGTCTGTATAATAAGTTATATGACTCACATGACACTATGGGATGATATGCTATCATGTAAGGTGTATGTTTCTGTAACTCTATTGTGAGGCCGTGGTGATGTGATGATGATTTTGATATGTAAACCAACGAGTTTTAGTATGAAATTTGGTGTGAAGTTATATAAGATACAGATATTTAAATTGACACCAAGAACGCCTTAATTGGATAAATATCCGAATTTTTATGATTTTCCAAATTTGCAAGTAAGATCTGGAATTGAGATAAAACGAGTGCTGAGAGGCAGTGACGTTCACGCAATGATTTCATATATCAAATGAACGAATTGTTCTATGAAATTTGGTGATCTTAAAGAGGACGTCTAACTCTTTAATTCCATATGTAACACAGTTCATTTGGATAAGTAACCAAAGAGAAATGAATTTTTGAAGTTAAGCAAAGAAACTAGAACCTCCAGATTTTTACCAAATGAACAGTGATTTTTACCAACAAATTGATTTCATTTGGACCAGAAAACCTTAGTTTCATATTTTCTCCTCAAATATTTACGAAATATATTTCATTAGAAATTGGAACCACATTATTTTGATTTTTCTACAATTAATTATGAATTTTCAAAGTAGGGTACATATTCTGGAATTACCAAATGAACAGTAATAGTGAACAGTACCCGAAAGCAAATCTTTTGGAAATGGATATTTTCAAAGCAAATGATCATGTAATTGGTTCCAATCACTTCTAATGGAGTATAATTGAGGTTAAAAGTAAGGATGTGACAGTCTTCCTTATGCTTTGTGTAAGCATCTCTCTGAGCTTTAGGAGCATTGGCTGCTGGCCCCTCAGGAATGGGTTGATCTAGGACATGCACCTTTCTTTCCTACTTGAGAACAATTCTCAAGTTCCTAAACCAGTCAAGAAAGTTTGTCCCATTGAGTTTGTCCTTCTCAAGGACAGATCGCACCGATAATGTAGTAGTATTACTAGTCGTCATGATTCTACAATTAAAATATGCAATTTAATTAGCAATCTCCCACTGAATAAACAACCCTAAATTGAATAGTTAGTGGGTTAAGATCCATATTTGGCTCAAACTTAAGTCCGCTTTGGCAGGACCCTTAAATTAAGTTATTTAGGTAGGTAACACCTTTACCAATTACATCAAATGTAACTCTTAGATGTTCATGGGATCCTATCATCATATGATCTGGCATGTTTTAATCCCATCTAATGCCTTGAGACCTAAAACCATTTTGTTAATCTTAATTAAGTCAAACAATAATAAACATGTGAGAGTAGCACCATTACTCTTGCTTATCTCCCCAAGATAACTCAAAAGCACCCACTTTGGTGGAGTCCACAATTGAGCGATCGAGGTTTTGACAAGTGTTCATAAATTGATGACATTATGACTTAAGATTTCATTTACAGGGCTTAATTTAACTATCTGGTTTATACGAATGCATGTTTCTCAGTTTGTATCTCATACAAGTAATATGCATGTGCTGATATAATCATAAGATGCATAATTAAACGTGATGCAATATGGCTCACCTATCCTAAGTCCCCTCAAGCCAATGAGAGGAGCTCTCTAGTAAGAAAAGGAAATTACATATATAAACCTCTTTTAACATTCGAGGGGAGTGAGATGAGAAGAGAATGTACATTGAGAGTATATATATAGGAAGGCATGACACGTAGGCCGTATTTAAAAAAAAATTACAACACTTGCAATCTAGAGCCATATTGTTTACTATGCCCAAGCATTCAAGAATCAACATTCAGATTTAATTGCAGGGCAATTGATGTTTGAGATCTAAAACATTCACAAAATAACATATGTTACAGTTATGTTGTGCTACGAATAGGTAGCCACGGCGGTCCCCCTAGCTGACTGCCCCCAGAAAAAAAATTTGCTTTATAAATAATCACGAATCTGAAATCGGTTTTCTTGGACCACATCTACATTAATTGATCAAATCAAAACGTATCACCACCTATTTCAATTCCCTTTTAGATTCCTTTTATGTCATACATAATACGGATCCCTTATATGTCACACATAAAACGTATATCATACGATTGGCTATGACTAACACATATCATATGAATCAACAATCAAGCCTAACTTAAACACAAAACGGCATGGCTCTGATACCACTGTAAGGAATTGGAAGACACGTAGCGGAAATTAATTTAAAAATTTTTCTATTCCTTGTCAAGATCTACCATATGTGTTTAAGTCAAGTGGGAAGAAGCATTACCCTCAGTGTTCCTCAGTGACTTCCATAGCTTCTGGTCACAACGTTCACGGCTTCTCTCCACGGCTCGTGCTCCCTTTCTGATTGCAAGAAGTCGACGACTCATGTCAGCTTCCTCTACTGGTATCCACATGAACAGTGTTCTAACCATAAATGACGTGCTAGCGTCTCTTGTCCCTCTAGGGCTTTCCCAAGAATTCATCCTCTCTATCTCTATTTTGGCAGTTTCTTATCTGTAAACTTTTTGTAGATTCCCCTTCGGCCTTTCTGTGTTCTCTGTGTGTCTTGCTAAAAACGCAGCTCCTAAAATTAGATATATAGGATGCTATGCGTTTTTCTCTCTACCGAATTGGATTTTAGAGTTAATCTTATATTAATTCCAAAATTAGTACAATATCATATATTGTATAATTTTATAAGAAACTAATTAAATAAACAATATTAAATCTGTCCCACAGATTTAATTACCTATTTATTTAACTGTAAATAAAGATGAGACTGATCCATATTTGATTTATTCTCATAAATCAAATTTAAGATATCCTATCAATTTGAATTTCAAATTCAAACGTGATAGGGATTTAATTTATCCTTATAAATTAAATCTTATAAATATCTCTTATGTGAGATATTCTATCAATTTGAATTTCAAATTCAAACGTGATAGGGATTTAATTTATCCTTATAAATTAAATCTTATAAATATCTCTTATATGAGATATCCTATCAATTTGAATTTCAAATTCAAACGTGATAGAGATTTAATTTATCCTTATAAATTAAATCTTATATATCTCTTATATAATATATATATATATATGAATATATATATACGAATATAAATATAAATAAATATATACATCCACCCTGGATCTTTCATTGAATTTGGACATGTCTTAGATTCAATAAATATGGACATCATAGCTCGTGTTGGGCTATTTTGTGTGCGACCCTGTAGGCCCATATCAAGTTGGCAGTGGGCCATTTGCTATACTGGCCTACAAGTCGTAAGCGGTCTCTAGCAAGACATAACGACTACCCAAATTATATGAGGATCGTTAAACTATGTAACCTTTTATACAACCATATCATGTCCCTTTTGTCATGCGATATTTTGGTCATGGTTGAGGCATGGATAATGTCATCCTCCTATTCCTGACCGTTACTTTCTCGATCCCTGAGTAGCTTGACTGTAGAAGTGGAACTACTTTTCCATTACAGTATGGCCATACATTTCTCAGACTCACCCATCGAGGGGCCCAGTAATATCTCTCTACCAATATGAGGGACAAATTCCATCTTGACCATTCATATTCCTCTACATGAAAAACCACTAAGCCCGAACATAGTCTTTTTGATCACTCGGTCAAAAGTGACTTTTGACTAGGTCAAAGTTGAGTGTTTGTCATGTAGGAATCCATGATGATCTCAGGTCAAAGGGCATATTGACATGGTTTGTATATGAGAGAAGCTTATGACGTTACCCATGCAGTTCTCTCATAGCGGGTCGGTCCAACACCTTGTACTCTTACATATGCCTATGACTCTGATTTATATCTCTATATATCTTCAAAGTCATACTGGTCTTATTTCATTTGTGCTCCCGCATAGATGACCGACCAGGGACATTTAGGATAAGATCATGGATTATCCAAGGATGGTCATCATAGGAAACATGCAAATAATATGATAACACAATTAATAAATTCATAAATCAATAATGTTCATAAGACAATGATTGGCCTATAGGGCACGATTTCTAACACCTATTTCAATTTTTCTACATTTATTTATAAATTTTCAAAGTTGGGTACATGTTCTAGAATTACCAAATGAATAGTAACATGAACAGTACCTGAGAGCAATTCCTTTGAAAATAAAGGTTTCTAAGGAAAAAGGCTATGTAGTTAGTTCCAATGATTTTCGAATGAGTATAATTGAGGTTAAAAGTAAGGATATGACATACAGGGCCACACAGTCTTATCCCTCGCGCTAGATAAATAATAAGGTGTACCATGATGTCAAGAAAGGTAGGAAGAAATAATTTTTCAAGTTGGTACAAAATAACATTACCCTCGTGCTCCAATACATCTAACTTTTCAATCTCAAAGACTTTGCCACATATAGCATTGAAGAAGAATCAAATTCATGTTACAAAGTGTCTTAAATCATCTTAAAGGATGCCTCGAATAGTAACTGGGAGTAATTGTTGCATCAAGAAGTAACACCTTAATTTCGTCCATCTTAGGGACCATTTGATAGAATTTAGAACCACTTACAAGTCCATTAAAGTTCAATTGCAAAATATGGAATTTCCAAGCTTCACAAGGACTTTTCATATGGTAATCCAGATTAAGCGATGAACTTCAAAAAATCATAATTAATTCTAAAAAATCTGAATGTCGTGGTTCAAAAAGCTACACAATGCTAACATAATGAAATTTAAGGGAAAAATACTTCCTCACACCAATTGACCAGTTAGCTAAGTCAACTATAATGTCAAAATTTACTATTCATTTGGTCAAATTTTTGGAGAACAATTTCCAATCCTGAATTTTGAATTTTTTCTTTGTATAGATGGAGGAATAAGGCATTTTTGGTGTCAAAATGAAGATTGACATGTTAACTAAATACTGGTAAAGTTTTATAAATTTATTCTATCATTTACTATTTTTCATTACATTATATATGTCACTGTCTCGCTACAAGTTACTGTTCACTATGACAATTTTCAACATCAATACATATATTCATGACATACATATCAATCATGCTATCTATCTTCTAAATTATTTTCATGCATCTTCATTTTCTTCCATCTTTGAAGAACCTATTGATGTTGGAGTGACATGGAGGGGTAGATTTTAGGGAAAATCTCGGTAGCAAATAGAAACCATACAATGTATGCAACTATATCTTGATGTTAATATGTGTGCACTTAATGATCATACTTGCATAATGATACTTACATGCTTCCATGTCCCTTAATTATAACATATTGCCAAAGCATAAAAATAAACAGAGTATCACTTAATCATACATGCTTCACATCATCAAAGTAAGCAACCAACACATAAAATATCCAAGCAATATAAGCCTACAGGTAGCTAAGTTCACTACCTCTTACTCCTTGCTTTCCTTATCCTTTTCTTTTACCTCTTGCTTCCTACTTCTAGATATGTGACTTCCCTCTTTAAGAACATAATCCAAATCCTAACATTGAATTACCATAACTCATTACAATTCAACTTCCTTGAATATTGAACTTTATCTACTAAAGTAACTTTATTTAATATTTGTCAATTAGCTTGGTCTTTGAATTAATTGATATCTTGACTTTACCCTATACAATTTGGCCTTCTTAATCCATTTATAAACTCAAAATTCCCAAATTGCAGTAGCTAGATACTGTTTTGGACAGAATTGCATAACTTCCTTTTTTCTTTCAAAAATTCTTTTTTTGATTTCAATGCTTCCAATACTTGTTTATCTACTTTACCCCACACAATTTTTCACTTTAAAATCATTCGAAGCATTAAAATCATGAAATTTCAATCACTATTAATGTGTATGAATAGTAATAGAGAATACTTCTAAAAGTTAATACTTTCAATTCAATGCTTCTAAGGTTCACAACCTATCCAATCCTATACAAAATCATATTTTAAATTCAATGGAAGCATAAGATCATTGAAATTCTATCTCCTTATATACATAACAGTGTAGACCAAAAGGTCTCTTTCATGATAAAGTCAAGAATTTTAACTTGACTCAATAACCAATCATCTAAACTAACTTATCTAAATCTTAATCACATAGTTCTTATCATATCCCAATATTTAGGCCTAGAAGCCCAGTATGTAGCCTGAAAAAGGTATCCTACCAGGCTCTATTGAGTAGAAGTCCCAGAAGTATACATATGATATTCAGGACTAAACTACAAGTAAGTGAAAGTTCAAGGACTAAATTGTAAATAGTGAAAGTCCCTAGGGCCATAATGGTCATTTTGGAAAAGAAAGGGATGTTTTTTGGGAATTGAACTACCAAAGTGCTCGAGCTTGATTAGAGGCCAAGATAGCATTCTAAGGGTCTAAAAACATAGCCCACGAGGGATGTGGACCCAAGTGGCATTAAAATATTAGTTTAGTACTTTTTCAATAAAGTAAAGTTACCCGGCCAAAGAGAGAAATGGGGAAAGTGATTAGATAAATCTTTAGACTCATCTGGAACCATGAGGTGGCATAAAAGGTGTCCTCATGGGACCCACAAGGTTCCACATTGCATGAGTCTAGGGAAAGAAGAAAAAGCTAAAGACACGTGGCACAATCTTAGCCATTCATTCCAGGAAAAGACTCTGGACTTCTCTGAAAGTGCTGAGTCAGCTGGTGAGGTGTCCCAAGGGCCCCAACTTTGTGCCACCTAGCATGTGAGGTGTCCCATGGATGATGTCACTTTGATTAGTCATTGAGGCCGATGATGTCATCATGATGATGCAGGCAAGGCTTCTTGAGGAAGCTAAGCCATCTGAACTATTCATCGCGATTCAATCTGATCCATCCATTCCACCTCCACTTAACTATAAATACCCCATTCTTCCCTCACTTCATTCCCACAGCCAAGCAAAGGAAAAGGAAGAGAAAGAAGAGAGAAAAGAGAAAGAGAGAAAGAAAGAAAGAAAGAGAAAGAAAGGAGGAGTTCTGGTGGAGTTAGGAGCAGTCTAAGGAGCTTAGAGATTTGACAGAGTTTAGGAATAAGGTAAGTTATTCTAGCCCTTACTCTAATAAATTAGAGGATTGTTCTTATGATGTTAATAGTTATAATAGAGAAATATCTCTCTTGATAAGGTTAGCCGTGGATATAAAGAAAGATAGGGGATTGTTAGATTAAGGGTATTACCTCAAGTTAAACTTGAGATAAGTAAAGCTATACTGGATAGAGTAATAATAAAGATATTATTATACTATGTATAGGCTCTGACCTATGTAAAGAAGGAACCTTTGAGCAAAGGCTAAGAGCTAGAGGAGAGACTACACGTCAGTTAGTAAACTTATCATAAACTTGTATGCATTAAATGTTATGCTTGATTGTGCTATGGCTTTGTTGAATTGTGTTGCATATGTGCTTATATTTGAAGCTCTGTTTCTATGATTACTTTGTCCAATTGTATTTTATATGTAACATGGAAACATGCACATTACACAATGTTAACACTTTCACAAGCAAGCACAAGTATTCACATTAATGCATGCATTGTTTGGTACTGTTTGCTATTGAGTTTTCCCCAGAAATCTCACCCCTTCCATATCAATCCAATTACAGCATGTCTTCACAAGATGAAAGAGATAAAGATGCATGAAGAGACATTAATTATTTAACATGATTGATATGTGATTCATGTATGTATAATTGCTAGAAATTGTCACTGTGAACAGTAACTTGTGGTGAGCCAGTGACATTTGAGCTGTAATTATAAATAGTAAACGATTGAATAAATATATGATATTTTTCTAGTAAATAGTAGACATGCCAAGATTCAATTTGATATATAGAACATCTCATTTGGATGTATACATATGGAGATATGATTTTTCAAAGTTGGGACCATAAATGCTGGAATCAGGGGAAAATGCTGGTTGAACAGTAAAATTGGAACATTGATCGACATTGACTTGGTCAAGGCGTGGTCAACAAGTTATTTTTTCCTGAAAGAGTATTAAGTTATATTTGTGTATCAATTTGAACCACTTCATTTCAATTTTTTTGGAATTATTTATGATTTTTTGAAATTAGGTCACTTCTCTAGAATTTGCACAGTGAACAATACTCAGTAGAGTAAAATTCCAGATTATGTAATTTAACTTCCATTACCTTAAAAGTGGTTTTAGATGCTACCATTTGGTCCCTTTGATGTAAGAAAATTAGGATGTTATAGTTCTAACTTTAAATTCTTCTTTCTCCTTTCATCTAGGTTTTGTAAAGTATATATACCCTAGAGAAACCTCATATTTATTCCATGAAAACTCTAAGTTCAAGCACCCAAATTAAAGTAAAATAAGCTAGGATAGATTACTTACCTTAATCCCTAGCTAGCTTGAACTTTGGTGCCTTGAATCTTGTCTTGGCTTGATTTTCCATTTGACCATAGTTTCCCAAGGTATCATATGCCACAGTTTTGCAAGGAAAATGGTGGGGTATTTATAGAAAAATTCCATGGAAAATGAAAGGCCAATATCACTTTGTGTACTATTTAATCCAATAACTTATATTCATTCTTATATCGAACTTGCACACCAAGACAATTTGGGATAAGATGACATGTTAAAAATCTTCTCCGTCCTTACCTTGGACTCAATGTGTGCTGCTTATATGAGCCCACCATGTGCAATTCTTGTCTTTCCTTGAAGCTTCCTTAATTTCTTTTCTTTTATTTTTCAAAAATTCATAAATTATCTATTATTTCACTTGGGCACCAAAAAACCTTTTGGGACATATTGGGTTGCTACAAGAAGCCATTATTGGGCCTCCCTTGGGTCCAATTGCTAATTGGCACAAATCCCAAGTGATAAGACACATTTTGTATATGGTTTATGTGACATTTTTTAGAGCTTTATAATAACTTCACCATTCATTTATGCCTTAAATTGTACTTTTCTGGTAATACATGATTGTAAGTGGTAATGTGCTAACAAAATGTTAAAATGGTAAATTAACTCTTCTAAACTGTATATATTATGTTATTTACTGATTTTGACTTTTACAGTGAGATTTTATTTTGGATTACAGGTATTTTAGAAGAGAGTAAGGACCAGAAATAAATTACAAGCCAATAAAGTGAAACCACGCTCCTGCATATTTTAGTCGTGACCAAAGAGTCTGATAGTCACGACCTTGATTCTTCTAGAATTCTCTTTATGTTTATAGGTCATGACCAAAACATGCATCTGGTCGCGACTAATATGCGAAATAGCTGAAACTACGCGTTTTGAATTAGGTTATGCAGAAATAAAAGGATGAGGAAGGCTACCGTTAAGGGAGGCTAGTTTTTTACCTGATTAGGCTAAGAAGTATTACTTTCTCGCTCTCTAATCACCGTATCCACCTCTGCCATCATTCCACACCTCTCTACAGATTTCTCCACCTCTCTACACCATTAACCTACAATTTTCTCACTGTTTCTTCATGACATCTCAACTAAACAGCGATTGCAGTATAACAGGAGTAATGAGAGGCTAAATCTTTAGCCTCTTGGTAATAAATCAGATATCTTGAGCTCATGGACTCAAATGGGGAGCTTCTTCTGTTCTAATTTGCATACTCTCATCTTGTGATTGTTGCTAGATCTAGGGTTTTCATCTTATGTGCAAGTTTTGAATATCGATTGATCATTCTGATATTAGACTTTATAATTGAATTCAGATGATTTGAACGTTTGCTTTTAATAGAATATTTTAGTTTTGATTTTAAAAGAGTAGGTTATTATCAGCGATCGTTCTTAGTTAATTCCTTGTTTAAAATATAGGGTCTTCGATCGATGACCATTTGGGGGCATTTTCATCATCTAAATTCAATTTACACGCTAAGTGGTTTATGACAGTTCACTAATAGTTCTTAAACCAGCTTTAATCAAAGGGGTTTAAGGAAAATTAGGGTTCTCGACTCAATCAATCGATTGAGGTTTTCTTTGAGACTTAACACTTTCTAAACTCCAACTTTAAACGTGAGAGCAAGGATAGATACGTTTTCATCATCAAGAGTCTTTTATAGTATATTTCTCAACTAAACCAACTCATTTTCACATAAACAAAAATCCAAAAATATTTACTTTTTTACACTTACTTTTATTGCATTAATCACTAAAACCCAAAAACCAGTTTATCCCTACTCAGATTTTTCATTGATTTTGACATCTAATCTACCAGGTTTCCACATAAAAGGTTCCTCAAGAAGAACGATAAGGTTGTGCCTTATACTACATTCTATTGGGTGCAACAAACTTTATTTTGATGGATCAGACTATGACAGTCAGGCCTCCTTAATGGCATCATTGTCGGGGAGCCAAGTAATTGGTTCCCTAGTAATTGATTGTCAATTTCATTAGCTACTTGAGTCATCTTTCTTTCTTTTGTTTGAATTTTAGTTTTTATTAGATTTTAAATTGCATTGCATTGTATTAGGCACCTTTATGAGTTTCTATAAAATTAGTCTTTGTGACTGCGACTCGCGACCAAATCTTAACTGCATTGCGACCATTACTTTCTGTGACTTTAAGTCATGACCAAACAACATTTGTGTCATGACCTGATTGCTCCCCTATGAAATTTGACTACTCTACAAAACCAGTCGCAACTAAATGAAATTTTTTGGCTGTCCAACTTCCATGACTGACTTTGACTGATTGTATTTATTATTCTCTATCTATTCTATATTACATGCGTAAAAGAGCTAAACCATTAGTGCCCTTTGAACCTAAAATTAAGAGAAGACTTAGGAAACTAAAGAGAGAGTTTAGAGAATTTAGAGAAGAAGAAGCAAAATCTAGTTCATCCTCTAGTATTCCAGAGTCTGAAATGAACCATAAATGGATGACATTAATCATAATGGGCCTAATGGGCATGGAGAAAATAAAATACCAATGAACCTAGAAGATAATAGAAGTGTGAGGGAAATTAATCATTCGCATGTGAATTATGATCCTTATGGTTTCTATACTGAAGAAGCTAATTTTGAGATTAAAGGAGCTTTCATTGCAGCCTTACTTAAATTTCATGATTTTGTAAGAGAATGTCCACACAGGTACTTACAAACCATGCATATGATCTGTTCTTCAATGAAGCCTCCAATAACTGCACTGGACGATATCTTAAGGAGGTGTTTTCATTTTACCTTGGAAGGGAAGGCTAAGGAGTGGTTATACAATTTGTCCACCCATTTCTCTACTCTTACATGGGATCAGCTGAAGTCAACATACCTTAAATAGTTTTTCCCAGCTTCAAAGACCACTCAAATGAAAAAGGAAATTACAAATATTTTGTAACAGGATAGAGAATATCTACATGAGTATTGGACGAGGTTTCTTAACCTGTTAGCTCGATGCCCTCACCATAACATGACCAAGACTGATTTAGTAGATATTTTCTTTGATGGTCTCCTTCCTCATAATCAGGTTTCCTACAATGCTACAGCAAATGGATCCTTGAGAGATAAGACTCTATAAGCAAGTTGGGAGTTATTCTATAGGATGTCCAATTAAGGCCATCATACAGGGGATATAAGGAGAATTCCTATATCTTCTTCATAAGCGAGCTATATTGGGAAACATAATGGAGAAGAGGATGAATTTGGTTGAAAGAGAGCTACATTCCACAAAACAAGTTCATGTAGTGGATACCTCATAAGCCTTTGTTACAGGATGTGAATCATCCGGTTCTATGATGCATACTACCAGTATATGTGATAGACAGTATGAAGAAGTGGTAGTAATGTATAAAGGGAAAGATAATCAATACCAAAAGAGAGACCCATACTCTAACACATACAACCCTGGTTGGAGAGACCACCCAAACTTTAGGTGGGGGTGATAGGCCAAATCAATTCCAAGGAGGTGGTGCTTCCTTAAGCAACTACAAAAATAATGTAAGGTCCATAGTTCCAACTCACCCTATGACCTTATTAACATCAAGGCCAGATGAGACTTCTCAATTGTATGGATACGTAGATGAATAATATGGATAGTAGAATGACCAATATAGACAAGAAGCTCAAAGAGAATGACGGTCAATTCAGCTCCATAGCTTCAATCCTTTAAAGTATGTAGAAGGATAATGCTGATATTCACAGGAAACTTGAAGAGTTAAGTTCCAAGAATGCAGATATCACAAGTTACTTAACTCAAGTCTCCAATACACTGAGTGACATTCAAGGAAAGAGCAGTGGTAGCATACCTTCGAATACTATCATCAATCTGAGGGGTCAGAATGTTATATCCTTTAGAAGTGGCAAAAAGGTGCATTTTAAGGAAGTTGATACAACAGAGCAACAACAGAGTAGGAAGTGGAAGATGCTAAAATTGAGAATTCATCTCTACCATAGGTACAAATTGAGAAATCTGAAAGTGCTAAAGAATAGCAGCTTGTAATAAAGAAGCCAACCTAAGAAGAGAACTGATAGACCCAAGTAGAGATGTAAGAGCTGTAAGAAAAAGCATCAATAGTACCAAGTATAGCCTACAAAGGAAAGCAACCTGAGGAGAAGCTAAAATTGAGCAAACAAGGAGCCTATATGCACAAAGGTTAGGAGGTAAGTATAAAAGATCTCCCTTTTCCTAACCCTTACTTTGCTGGAAATAAAAGAATTGACCCTGATTTTACAAAAGATACTTATGCTCTATTCAAAAAGTTAGAAATAAATACTCATTTGGCTAAGTTCCTCAAGAAAAACCCTAAGTATGAAAATTTTTTGAAAGAACTCTATGCTGAAAAAAAATAGGCCTCCTGAGAGAATCCAGGTGAGTGCTAATGTGTCATCACTATTTAAGGCTAAACTACCTATTACGTACCAAGACCCAGGATCCTACACAATCCTATGTACTATTGGAATATTCCTATTAAGTGAGTGTTACTAGATCTAGGGGCAACCATTAATGTAATACCTTAGTCAGTATATCAAGCCTTAGGAATAAACAACCTTAGAGACACAAACATGGTGCTCTAGTTGGCTAATAGGTCAATTAGGTATCATAAGGGAATCCTTGTGGATATTCTAGTACAGGTTAAGGACTTAGTGTTCCTGTCATATCCCCAATTTTCTTACCGGATGTAACTGTACAGTTTATATGAAATGGACATGTGATTCTTGGAATAAACTGTATAAGAATGAGAAAGGAAAGAGAAGAATTATTGTTTAAGATAGGCAAAAAACGTGTAATATGGTATAAATATGATTATTTAGAGCCAATATATGCGTTGAGGCAATACAGAGATGGATAAAATGACAATTATGCTCTTAGGGTTAATATAGTGCAAGAAAGGACACCGAGGGTATTTTGGTCATTTTCCAAGGGATGGATGGCAGATAAATACTTAGTTTAACAATTTCAATGGTATGAGGAACCTAGACATTAATTTCTAGGATAGAATACATATCTTGGAATATTATAAAAATTATGAACTGAAAACAGTCTATTTTTTATGAAATTACTCCGATCGGTACGGGACTGGACTGGAATTTTTTTTTGTCAGTATATTTTTCTTTTTCCAACCAAACATGCACCTAAATGATGTCATGCATGGCATCAAAAGGCAAGGTTTCTAGGGCAAGCTTGTGCAAGAATGAATATGGACTATTAGATCAAATAGTAACCAAATCAATCTTGGCAATCCATTTCACCTCAAACTCATCTATAAATACCCCTATTCATATTGGTTTTGGCATGATTGACAACCATAGGGAACCTCTTGTAAAATTTCCATTCGACCAAGAAAGAAGCACACAACTTGAAGCAACAAGCAAGGTAATCATCTCCCTTGATCTTGAGCTTTGTTCTAGCATGTTAGCCCATGGTTTTAAGGGATTTTTGTGCTATATTTCCCTTATGGTTGCTGCTGGAAGTTCTATCCATATATGGTTAGAATATGAGTTTTGTGTTATGGATAGTTTAGACAAGCTTAAACAAGCTAGAATCAAGTGGTATAAGCTTGGAAATTCAAGTATGTTTGGAATTAGGGTTTTGTGTTCTTGGCTGGTACTATGCATGACACCATTCATATGTTGGAATTGCATGATTTTGATGCTTCCAATGAGTTTAAAATGGAAAATTGTGTAGGGATAAAATAGGAGAGCAAGTATTGGAAGCATTGGAATGAAAATATGAATTTTGGAAAACAAGAAAGTGCTTTGGTCAAGAGCAGAACTTTATCATGTGATTTGATTTTGGATATTCTAGTGTCATATTTGGATTCTACATGAAAAATTATGTGGAAATGAACTATGAGAATTTGTTTTGGAAAGATAGAAGTATGAAACCTAAAATAGAGAAATAATGGAAGTTAGTGAAAACCTAGTCTTAGTTTTGTGTTCAAGTTGAGTTGTAACTTGATATTACTTTGTAATGGCTAGGTTTTGACATTTGTGAAGGAAGAAAATCACCCCAAGAAGGCCTTGGCAAGGATAGCTAAAAGGTAGCAAGAATACCTAACTATAGTTTCATGTATGCTTGATTGTATGTTTGCTTGTTGATTATGGTGTTTGGTTGAGTTTGAGATTATGCCATCATGTTGATAATGAGATATAAATGATTGCAACTCCTTTCAAGTTATGTGATGACAATATGCATGTTAGAGTTTGCTTATGTACAATTATGAAGTAGCTCCCATCTCATAATAACATGTGAAGTATCCAATTAATCATGCATGATATTATGGTTTGTGTAACTTGCTATTGGGATTTCCATGAAATCTCATTCCTCCCATATGCAAAACCATGTCATAGGTTCTGGAAATTCTCAAGGAAAAAGGGTAAGCATGGATGGTTAGACATGTATAATAAGTCAAATGAGTTACTTGATATCATGGAAGCATGTGCTGTGATGTATATTGGATGTTCATATGTTGGTGTTCTGAGGCCATGACATTTTGATGATATTTACAATACATTAATTAACGAGTTTGAACTTGAAATTTGGCATGAAAATAGTTAAGATACATAGATTTAAATGAACACCAAGAACACCTCAATTGGTTAATTATTCAAATTGTTATGATTTCTCTAAGTTGAAGTAAAAATCTGAAATCGAGAGAAAGTAAGCAACTGGAGGCAGTGACCTTCCGACGTGTATTTTGTGTAGTAAATAAACGAGTTTTTTTGTAAAATTTTGTAATATTAAAGATCACATCTAGAGATTTAAATCCATAGGTAAACACAGTTCATTTGGATAAGTAATGAAAGAGAAATGAATTTTGAAGTTCAAGCAAAGAAACTGGAACTTCCATATTTTACCAAATGAACAGTATTTTTCAAGGAATAAACTTATTTCATTGGGACAATAGAACCTCAGTTTTATATTTTTCCTTCAAATTTTAATGAAAGAGTTTTCATTAGAAATTAGAACTGCCCTATTTCAATTTTTTCTACATTTAATTATGAATTTTCAAAGTTGGATTCATGTTCTGGAATTACCAAATGAATAATAAAAGTGAATAGTATCCGATAGCAATTCATTTAAAAATGAATGTTTTTAAAGAAAAAAGGCTATGTACTTGGTTCCAATGACTTTCCAATGAGTATAGTTAGGGTTGAAATTAAGGATACGATAGTTTCCAGCTGATTTTATATTTTGGACATGTCTAATGAGTTAGTAAATGACAGTACTTTGATCCTAGGCCGACCTTTCTTCCAAACTTTCAAGACCATCATTAGTATGAAGCACAATTCCATCACAGTGGAAGTTGGAGAACATGTGGTAACCTTTAACATGAATGAAGCAATGAAATTTCCTTATGATAATTCTGCTTTTACTACTTTGAATGGCATTGATTATGCTGTTAAAGAGACTAGGGATGAACATGAACTAAGTTTACATGATAAACATAGAGATAATGCACTTGCAAAAGGTTTGTCGAGTGATCTTGCACGATCCAAAGATGTTCTAGAAGCTAGAAGTGCAAAGATTGAAGTAGGGTCAAATTTATGTGACCAAAAGTCACGACCAAATAGCCTCCCTATCGCGACAAAAAATCAACCTAAGATCCACTGTGAAGATCAGTCACGACGAAATGGCATTATGGTCACGACACAAAAGCCCAAAGAACTCCAGTCATGACACGGAGATGAAGTTGTCGCGATTACACATCAATCTAATGAGGGAGAGCCTTTCTGCGACCACAAGTCGTGGCTAAAAGATGACAGGTCATGACAAAGAGTTCTAGAGACACACCCTGTCAACTGAAGTAATGACAAGAAGATCAAAGGTCATGACCAGAATCACCAGATGCAAGCAAGTAACCCCACACTCCTTCAGCTCCATACTCCACTGCTTTTGTTAAAGGGCTAATACATTCTAACTCTTCTCAACCTCTTTATCATTCCAAAATTACATCTCATACCTTAAGGTTTTTAAAAGATCTAATCTCTAATAATAATATAGGCATGGAAAAGAATGGTCCCAAGTACGTTGAAGTCATAGACTAACCTCAGCTTGGCGTGACACTTGGGGAAGCACATGATAAATTGGATGACCTACACAAAGAGCAACTATAGGGAATATACGAAGGAGGCAAAGGAATTATTTCCTAAGTCTGTTACTGCCACATACCAACCATAGTTGGGTAAGTTCAAATTTAATGAGGGAGAATTCAAGACGGGCCTGGACGAATGTCAGTACAAGATGCACGGTTGTGAAATGCTGAAGTGGAAAGAGAGGGTAAATGGGAAAACCTTCCAATCAAACAACCATCTCTAAAAGTTTTATGATTTCCCACCGCCGCCTTGGTGCCAGGTTGTCCCTTTCCTATCTCTTTCCTTTACGAATTCATATGTGCTTGACATGTTGGTTTGGTGATTGGAAAGGGATGAACCAGTAGAAGTAGTAATTGTTAATTTTTTCTTGATGCTTTAGTAGGGTAGTTTTCATTTTCTATTTATTTCTATTTATTCTATGCTTCTTTCTATTTTGAACATCCCCATTCCTGTCCATATATCATTTACTCACTGATTGTTCCCTCTGGAGTCCACACTCACAAGCATGATCTTAGCTTACCCATCTTGTCATCTCTGCCTTATTAGTATTGCTTTGCATGACCTGAATGTGACTATGTGCTAAATTGTTAATTTGCATTGAGTGATTAGGCTACCTCCTATTTTACATCTACATTTGATTGGTTTTGCAAAGTGACTGTGATATTTTCTGCTTTAGTTCTATTGACAGTGAGGACACTGTCAAGTTTAAGTGTGAGGGAGATGTATTTGCTTTTATGCTACTCAATTTTTGCTACTCAATGTGACATTCTTTTATTAATCCAATCTTTCATCACAAACTTTTTGTTTTTGATCTTAACGTGTGATTAATTGCTAAAAATTAGATCCCTGCTTTAAACTTTGTTGATAACTAGAAAGGTTTTAGCATGAAAAATCATTTTGGGACTTTGACAATTACCACTCAGTAGTCTCTGTGAAAAATGGTCGTGACCTATAATGAAACTTTAGACTTGGTCTGCTCTCTATGACCTACGTTCGTGACTTATGAACATAGTGGTTGTGATAATAACTCCCTGTTGATTTGAGTCACGACTTGATTACCTACATGGTCACGACTATTTCTCTCTATGTGTTTGCATTGCGAAAGATATACCCCATAGACGCAACTAAATATTTTGAAAGTCTTGAGCATACACCCCTGTGACAAGTGGTTACGACCTTCACTGTTCTACGTCACGACTAATGTTTGAAAAATGTCCAATTACCTTCTGTTTGCCTTGTGCAAAGCTATATAGTAGGATCCCTTTTGAACTATCGAGATTTTTTCACAAATAACTCATTATTCCCTTATTTCAATACCTTTTTAGCTCCTAGAAACCATTGCCCCCATTTGAACTTTTTGAAATATCTTGGAAATTGAATTTGAAAAAACCTAAGCCTTCGCTGTTACATCTGGATTATCACATGGTTCTAAGTGATTACTTTAAAACTTGTAAATCATTATTTTAGAGGGTTTTCAGTTGTGATAAGAAGTGTTTTAATGCCTAGTGAATGATGGGCATTGATTGAGTCTTTAGCTTTTAAGCAATCTAGATCAAAACCTTTGTTAGAAGGATTCTAGTCCTTAAATTCTATATTGAGTGATTATTCAATTGGTTTATATTCTCTATAACTTGTCTTGGCTCTGAGTTTAGAATTACTTGCGCATTTATGAATTGAACATGATAGAGGCATTATTTCCAAAGCTTTTTATCCCAAACACAAGCCCACTACATGTTACATCCTTAGTAACCCCTCTTGAGCCAATCACTTTTTCTTTTAATCATTCCTATAGAAAGTCATATGAACATAAACATAATTTTGAAATAAAATTTTTATTCATGCCAAAAATTCATTATTGTTGTGTTATTGTGCTGCAGCTCCCATGAACAAGGTGCCAAATAAAAGAAGAGAAAACAAGCATATTGCATTGAAAAAAAAAAGAGAAAGTGCAAGAAAAATAAAACAAAAAGAGAAGAGAAAAGGGCACCATTATTAATTCTTATTAGCACAATTACCAAAGCTACATCCCTAGAGACATGAATTCATACTACATATTTATTGTTGATTGCATATAGTACTTTCTACTCTTCATATTCCATTCCTTGTGGCCCATCTCCATCATTTCAACCCAAAAAGACCTCTTGATTCCTTACATAAGTGCTATATAGTTTATGAGATTTAGAGACATTACAAGCATATGGTAGGATGTTTTCCAATTTAAAGCTGAGTGAAAGAACCCTAACAATGAGAGGAAATAGAGAGCTAAACACTTACCCTTTGAGAGGATCTAATGCACTCATACAGTTGACGTTGATTTCACTTAGTAGTTTAATGCTTGGCATTACTCACATTAACACCTTTGTATTCCCAAAAGACGATGAGTTATTTGTTTTCAGGGTAACCATGGATTATGCTGTTATCTTGAATTTAATAGTGTTGTTTTAGGTGTGATTTATTTCTTTGTCCAAGAGTATAAAGGTTCAAGTGTGGGTGAATTGATAAGACACATTTTGTATATAGTTTCTGTGATATTTTTTAGAGCTTTATAACAACTTTACCATTCGTTTATGCCTTAAATTGTACTTTTGTGGTAATACATGATTGTGCATGGCAATGTGCTAACAAAAGGTTAAAATAGGTAAATTAACTCTTCTAAACTGTATATATTCTATTATTTATTGATTTTGACTTTTACAATGAGATTTTATTTTGGATTACAGGTATTTTGGAAGAGAGTAAGGACCAGAAATAAATTACAAGCTAATAAAGTGAAACCATGCTCCTGCATATTTTAGTCATGACCAAAGAGTCTGATAGTCACGACCTTGATTCTTCTAGAATTCTCTTTGTGTTTACTGGTCATTACCAAAACATGGATCTGGTCACGACTAATATGCGAAATAGCTAAAACTGCGCATTTTGAATTAGGTTATGCAGAAATAAAAGGATGAGGAAGGCTACCATCAAGGGAGGCTAGTTTTTTACCTGATTAGGCTAAGAAGTATTACTTTCGTGCTCTCTGATCACTGTATCAACCTCTGCCATCATTCCATACCTCTCTACAGATTTCTCCACCTCTCTACACCATTAACCTACCATCTTCTCACTGTTTCTTCATGACATCTCAACTGAACAGCGATTGTAGTATAACAGGAGTAATGAGAGGCTAAATCTTTAGCCTCTTGGTAATAAATCAGATATCTTGAGCTCATGGACTCAAACGGGGAGCTTATTCTGTTCTAATTTGTATATTCTCATCTTGTGATTGCTGCTAGATCTAGGGTTTTCATCTTATGAGCAAGTTTTGAATATCGATTGATCATTCTCATATTAGACTTTATAATTGAATTTGGATGATTTGAATATTTGCTTTTAATAGAATATTTCATTTTTGATTTTAAGAGAATGGGTTATTATCAACGATCATTGTTAGTAAATTCATTGTTTAAAATCTAGGGTTTTCAATTGACAACATTCGGGGGCATTTTTATCATCTAAATTCAATTTATACGCTAAGTGGTTTATGACAGTTCACTAATAATTCTTAAACCAGTTTGATCAAAGGGGTTTAAGGAAAATTAGGGTTCTGGACTCAATCGACGATTGTGGTTTTCTTTGAGACTTAGGGCTTTCTAAACTCTAACTTTAAATATGAGAGCAAGGATAGATAAGTTTTCATGGTCTTATCCTTCCTCAGGTTTTCATTTATTTTGACATCCAATCTACTAGGTTTCCACATAAAAGTCTTCTCGAGAAGAACGATAGGGTTGTGCCTTATACTATATTATATTGGGTGCAACAAATTTTATTTTGATGGATCAGACCATCACAGTCAGGCCTCATCACCAAGGCACTTCCGTTATACCGATATTCTTAAATTACCCTAATTTTTTAGTTAAATTATAAATAACTCTTTTAATGGTTTTGACATTTTTATAAATTAATTCTAATATAAAATAAATTTCTTGAGAAGTTTCATAATTTTTTAAAACCCATAAGTCCTGATAAAAATTCTATACCTTTTTTCTAATCCTTTATCGGTGTCCTTTTTCACCTTAAATTCTCTAATTAGTTGTACATGACTCTTTTTTTACTTTTGTCAATTTTATAAATTCTTATATTAATTATAAGAATTTACTCCTAAGTTTCATCTAATTATGAGGTCCGTAAGATACTGTACTAATCTCTAAACTTTAGAAATTAATATTAATTTATCAGATCCTCAAATTAAAATTTCTTGTTATGTTAAACTAATCAAGATAACTTTATCTATTTTATAGTCAAATTTGGGTTCTATGCAATTTTTGTCTTTTTCTAGCTCAACTTTCCATAGTTACAATTTTGCCCATGAACTTTTAGAAATTATACTTTAAGCCCTTAACTTTTCATAGTTACACTTAATGGCCCAAAATTGATGTCTACTTCCATTTTGCACCATGGAACTTTTAGACTTTTAATTTTAGCCCCTTTTGTTTCCAAAATATCCATTATGTCCTTGAAACTTTTATTAATTGCAATTTAGTCCCTAGACTTTCACTAAATTGCAATTTAGCCCTAGACTTTCACTAAATTGCAATTTAGCCCCTTTTCCTTTATAACTTTATACCTTCTCTCTTTCTTTAGCTTAAAACTTATCTTAATCATGATCTGTTCTTCTGATTACCATCTCAATCCTTTTATAACATCTTTCATCTATCAGTTTGATACATATAAAGAAAATTTTGGATGTTACCAAGACATGACAATCATGAGACTTTTGGCCTACTAATTTCAAGTCTTTCATCGACACAATCTTCTTAAGATTTAATGAGTACCAAGAGGGAACTTTAATTTGTTGCAAACACTCACAAATAATTCTTTTATAATCTTTAGACAAAATATAAATCTCTTCAACACAATAATTCCCTTTACTATTTGGCTTTGGATGAAATCTTCTCATATTCCTATTTCTTACAAATATAATCTTGCTTTTAAACTATCCTTGGAACTACCTTGTATGTTGAGAAATGTTCCAACAATGTTGTCATGCATTTTTCTCCACATGCATGACATCAATACAGTTCCTTGCATGAAGATCTTGCCAAAACGGAAGCTCAAATCAGACATCTTTTTTTCCATATATTTTTCTCACTTCTCTTCATAGTTTTACTAAAAGTAACATTGATGTCTTTCAACTTTTCATAAACTTGCTTTCCAGTCTTGTCTAATAAATCTTCTATAACCTAGGTAAAATGTCTTTCTTCTATGACGTAGTTGATAGTAGCAAGTCCCTTCCTCACAAATTGGATATGCTTTATGCCCTTAACACTATACCCTGATAAATTTCTATATGCAAGAAAATCATTAACTATATAAAAGATCATGGCCTTCATATTAAAACCGTCATTCTTATTCACATCCAAAATGTCCATACCTTTTCAGAGCTTCTTCAAATCTTCAATCAAGTGTCTTTGGTAAATGTCTATATCATTTTTCAATTGTTTTGGTCTTGAGATCAACATAGACAACATTACATATTCACGTTTCATACACAATAAGGGGATATGTTGTAAATTAACAAGAGGATGGGCTATGAAATATGTATACTGTTAAGGCTACCATAAGGGTTCACGCTATATGTACTAAGTCCAAGCCTTAGGTTTTGTGGTTCATTACGAAACTCGGGAAATAAATCATTAATCTTTTTCTATTGCAAAGAATCAGCCGAATGATGAAGTTTTCCATCAAAATCCTTTCCGTCACACATAATAGCATTTGTTGCATCATCTTTATTAGCAAAGAGGCACTTCAATGTTGGTATAATTGGAAGATACCATAACATCTTAGTAGGAGAGTTGTTTGATATGTACCTTATTATCTTTTGGATACTTTGTCACATCCCAATTTTTCCATATCTATATAAGACTGATAAAGAAATGAGGTTTGGAATGGATTCTGACAATAAATAGAGAGGAAATATAATGATTAGACAAAGGTATAAAGAAGAGAGAATAAAGTGAAAACCCTAAAAGTTTTATGGTATGAAATATAAGTAGACATAAGCTTTGGGCCATTAAATATAATTATAAAAAGTTGATGGCCCAAAGTGTAATTTTTAAGAGTTCTGGGGCAAAATGGTAATTATAGAAAGTTGAGCCAGTAAAGGCCCAAAATTGCCCAAAAATTTTGACTCTAAATTTTAACATCAAATAGAGAAACTTATTCTTATCAGTTTAATGCGACACGAAATTTCAATTTGAGGTCCTAATAAATTGATATAAATTTTCAAGGTCTACAAATTATTATAGTATCTTATGAATCTCAGAATTAGATGAATTTTGATAGTAAATTCTTATAATTAATATAAGACTTTATAAAACTGACAGGAGTAAAAAAGGAGTCCTGTAGAATTAGTTAAAGAATTTAAGGTGAAAAGAATACAGATAAAGAATTAAAAGAAACATATGTAATTTTTATCAAAACTTCTGAGTCTTAAAAACTTATGAAACTTTGTAAGAAATTAGAATGATTTTTTTAAAAATATTAGAACCAATAAAAGAGGTGTTTAGAATTTATCTTAAAAATCTTAGTAATTTAAGGATATAAGTATAGGAAGTACCTTAGGATGTATGCTCAAAATTATGGTTTGGGAATTAACAAGCCCAACATGATGTCATATAGGTGTCCATAGAGCCCAAGAAATTGTCATGTAATTAAATGAATTTTCTAGAATATTCTATTAATTTTTGAAAAATAAGAATTCAAAGAAAAATCAAGAGGTGCAAGGTGGCATGTGAGGTGTCTTGTGGGACCCACATGCTTTACACATGGCACCAAGAAGAAGAAGAAAGGGTTATACCATGTGCTCAATTATAATAAAATAAAATAAAATAATATAAGAATTAATTTAATGATGATGAAAGATAATTAATAAATAAAATAACCAATAAGATTCAATATAGAGGACTTGTAATAATTAGTTGAAGGAGGAATATTTTGGTCCCTTGAGCCTAGAAATTTGGTTATAAATACCTCTCCCATTCTTCACAAAATCATGCCCTCTTGGAACCCTTGGAGAAATTCTTGTCATTCAAAAACTCAACCAAGATAAAGGCAATTCAAGGCACTTCAAGATCAAGGTAGTTAAAGCATAAGGTATGTGATCTTTCCTAATTTAGTTGTAAATGTTTTGGAAGGGTAAAACCTAGATTTTATTGGTTGAAAATTCCATTAAACCCATAGCATACTGGCTGTCCAAATTTAAATTTGAAGGAGGAAGAAGGAAATATAACTAGAACTATGTGATTAATGCTTAGATAAGTTGGTTTAGATGATTGGTTATTGAATCAAGTTAATATTCTTGACTTTTTCATAAAAGAGGGATTTCGGCCAAGGATGTTCTGGTTAGGAAAAAGTGAAATTTCAATGATCTAATACTTCCATTGAATTTATATGATGATTTTGTGTAGGATTGGATATATTTGGAACCTTGTAAGCATTGGAATTGAAAGTTGTAATTTTTAAGTCTTCTCTATTACTATTCACACACTTGAATAATGATTGGAATTTTATGATTTTGATGCTTCCAATAGTTTTAAAATGAAAAATTGTGTGGGTAAAGCAGATAAACAAGTATTGGAAGCTTTGGAATCAAAATAAGAAGTTTTAAAAGAACATGAGAAACTTTTCAGTTATGTATAAAACAAGTTTTTATCTGCTAGAATTTGGAAATTATGAGTTTATAAATGTATTCAAAAGGACAAATTGTGTAGGGTAAAGTCAAGACTTTAATTAATTCAAAGGTCAAGCTAGTTAGAAGGAATTAGGAAAAGTTACACTAATTAATAACCAAGCTTAATACTCTTGAGTAATAATTGAGTTAGTTAATGAATGAGTGGATAATAATGCATGTGTACAATAATGCAATGATAGCAGTTGGTTTGTTTGAGAAAGAAGACAATTTTACATCAAGCAAAGGGGACAAGAAAGAGGATAAGGGAAAAGTAAAGCACTAAGGTAGTAAACTTACCTAAACTTGTATGTGTTAAATATATGGTTGATTGTGTTATGGGTTGATTGATGTTATTTATATGTAATTGTTGAAGCTATGTGCTATGATTACTTTAGCCAATTGCATTTCATATGTTACATGGAAGCATGCACATTACATTATGCTGACACAATTACAAGCAAGCACTAATACCAAGCATTGATGCATACATTGTTTAGTATTGTTTACTACTAAGATTTCCTTAAAAATCTCACCCCAAATTAGATCTCCAATCAACAGCAACCTCAAGCATGAGAGATGAGGAATGATAGATGATGATATTATTTACTTGTATGGTTATGTTATAGAAGTTTTGGGATGAATGTATGTAAAGTTAGTTGTTAAAATTTGTCCTTGAACCATAGACAATTTTAAGCTTTGGCACTTGATCTGTAATTAAAAATAGTTAATGATATAATAAATGTATGATATTTTAGTAGTAGTTAATTAATATGCCAAGCTTCATTTTGACAATAAGAATGCCTTATTTTAATGTCCGTACAAACAGAACAAAATTTTTAAAGTCAGTGATTAGAATCTTTTTTCTATAATTTTTAACCAAATAAATAGTAATTTTTGACGTCAAAGTTGACTCAGTTGAATGGTCAATTGGTATAAGGAAGTATTTTTTTCCTTAAAATACATCATGTTAGATTCAAGTAGCCTTTTGAACCACTTTATTTTGATTTTTTTAGAATTATTTATGATTTTGTGAAGTTCATCACTTAATGTGTAATTAACAAATGAATAGTAACTGTGAACTTGGAAATTTTGGATTTTGAGATTGAACATCAATGGATTTGTAATTGGTTCTAAATGATAATGAATAGTCTCTAAGACATATGAAAGTAAGGTGTTACACACTTTTCTTCATCTTTGAATTCTTCATGTACAATATCCAATCATTTGGACATGCATGAATCTTTTTATATTGTATGCCTAGTGGACAACATATTTTATTCACATCGTAGTATTATTTGTGGGGCATATTTTCTTCTAGAAACATGTCTTGCAATAAGTCAAGCAATTCAAAAAAACCACTATAACTCCACCCATGTCATGCTTTTACATTTACCAATCTCAACACCGCATTCAATAGGTTGTATTTTATGCACCCTACATATAGAAGTTTTTCTATATCATTGCATATATTACCATATCATATGACTATATAAAAGCATCTTCTCCAACATCATGAATCATGTCCTCTACTGTCATATCCTTACTTTTAACCTCAATTATAATCATTTGAAAATCACTAGAACCAACTATATAGCCTTTTGCCTTAGAAACATTCATTTTCAAAAGAATTGCTCTCAGGTACTATTCACACTACTGTTCATTTGATAATTCCAGAACATATATCCAACTTTAAAAATTCATAATTAAATGTAAAAAAAATCAGAATAGGGTGGTTCCAATTTCTAATGAAAGCTATTTCATTGATATTTGAGGGAAAAATATAAAAATGAGGTTTCATTGTCCCAATGAAATCAGTTTATTTGTTGAAAAATACTATTTATTTGGTAAAATCTTGAAGTTTAGTTTCTTTGTTAACTTCAAAAATTCATTTCTCTTTCATTAGTTGACAAAATGAACCGTGTTACCTATGGATTTAAATCTCTAGACGTACTCTTTCATCTCACAAAATTTTATGGAAAATCTCATTCATTTACTATACAAAATTAATGTTAGAATGTTACTGTCTCCAATTGCTTACTTTATCTCTATTCCAGAATTTAACTTCAACGTAGAAAAATCATAACAATTCGAATACTTAACCAATTGAGGCATTCTTGATGTTCATTTATAGATATGTATCTTAGCTATTATCATTCCAAATTTCAAGATCAAATTCGTTCATTAAGGCATTACAATCTTTGTCACACCACGATGGCCTCAGAGAACAATTACAGAATCATACATCATACATCCATCATATCCTTTCATAGTGACATGTAACTCATATAATTGATCATAAAAGTTCAACCATCTATGTTTACCCTTTTTCCTTGTGAGGTTTCAGCACCTATTACATGGTTATGCATATGGAAAGAATGAGATTTCATGAAAATCCCAATAGCAAGGCATACAAACTATAATATCAGGCATGATTAATTAGATACTTAACATGTTATCATGAGATGGGAGCTACTTCATAATGGTACATAAGCAAACTCTAACATGCATCTTGTCATGACAAAACTTGTAAGGAGTTGCAATCATTCATACTTTATCATCAACATGATGACACAATCTCATGCTCATCCAAACATCATAATCAACAAGCAAGCATACAATCAAGGAAACATGAAACTATAGTTAGGTATTCTTTCTACCTCTTAGCTATCCTTGTCAAAGTCTTCTTAAGATGATTTCCTTCTTTCACAAATGTCAAAACCTAGCCATTACAAATTAATATCAAGTTACAACTTAACTTGAACACAATAACAAGACTATGTTTTCACTAACTTCCATTCTTTCTCTATTTTATGTTTCATACTTCCATCTTTCCAAAATAAATTCTCATGGTTCATCTCCACATAATTTTTCATGTAGAATCCAAATATAAAACCAGAATTTTCAAAATCAAAACACCTCACAAGATGCTATGCCAAACTGAAATGAAACCCTTGATTTCCAAAAATTTACATTTTGATTCCAATGCTTCAAATACTTGTTCTCCTACTTTATCCCCACACAATTTTCCATTTTAAATTCATTGGAAGCATCAAAGTCATGAAATTCCAACATATGAACAGTGTCACATACAGTAACAGCCATGAACACAAACTTTCAATTACATGCATACTTGAATTTCTAAGCTTATACCACTTGATTCTAGCTTGTTTAAGCTTATCTAAACTATCCATAACATAAAACTCATATTCTAACCACATATGGACAGCACTTCCAGCAGCAACCACAAGAGAAATATGGCACAAAAAACCCTTAAAATCAAGAACTAGCTTGCTAGAATAAAGCTCAAGATCAAGGGAGATGATTACCTTGCTTGTTGCTTCAAGTTGTGTGCTTCTTTCTTGGTTGAATGGAAATTTTTCAAGAGTTTCCCTATGGTTCCCAAGCATTCCAAATAGGGTCTGAAATGAGGGGGTATTTATAGATAAATTTGGGTGGAAATGGATGGCCAAGATTGATTTGGTTACTATTTGATCTAATGGTCCATATTCATTATTGAACAAACTTGCCCTAGATGCCATGCCTTTTGATACCATGCATGACATCACACAAGGCCATGTTTGGTTAGAAAAAGGTAAATATACTGATAGGGAAAATTCTAGTCCAGTTTGGTACTGATCAGAGCAGTTTCCCAAAAACTAGACTGTTTTCGGTTCCTAATTTTTATAATGGATGGCTCAGATTGAATCGTGATAAATGGCCCATATCACTTAGCTTCCTCAAGAGGCTTTGCCTGCATCATCACGATGACATCCTCCTCCTTGATGACTCACCAACATGACATTATCTAAGGACACCTCATGGGACACTAAGGGCATATGTGGCGCAATTGGTGGGGCCCCTGGGACACCTCACCAGCTAAATTAGCCTCTCCAGAGAATTCCAGAGTCTTTTCTTGGAATGAACGGCTGAGATTGTGCCACGTGTCCTTTTTACTTTTTCTCCTTTCTCTAATCTCATGACATGTGTCTTTAACTTTTATTCTGTTCCTGTAACCATGCCATGTGGCACCTTGTGGGTCCCATGAGGACATATTTAATGCCACCTCATGGTCTAAAGTCATATATAATCACTTTTCCCAGTTCTATCCTTAATCGGGTAACCTTACTTTATTAAAAAGCACTAAAATATTATTTTAATGCCTCTTAAACTCTATAAATACTGGGCCTACTTTTTTGGGCCTTTTAAATGTCATCTTGGGTTTCTAACCAAGCCTAAGCACTCTGGTGGCTCAGTTCCTAAGAAACACCTTTTACTTTTTCATTATGCCCACAGGGACTTTCACTATTCATGCTTTAGTCCCTAAATTTTCACTTTCTTGCAGTTTAGTCCCTAAATATCATCTGTATACTTATGGGACTCTTGCATAATAGGGTCTAGTAGCCTACCTTTTTCAGGCTATATATTAGGCTTCTAGGCCTAAAAATCAGGATATGACACTGGTATACTTAACTGTCTAGTCACCTTATTGGGCCTATGTTAAGGCGCTATTTGGGCCTTGGTATGAGCTCATGACCTTTATGGCACAAATTCCATGACATCTCTCTCGATCATATTTATCGGGTATCTTATCCACTGTAAAGTCTAGTAAGAATTCTACAGGAATCCTTTTCTGACTCTATCAATTTTATAAATTCTTATATTAAATATAGAAATTTACTATGACGTTTCATCTAATTCTATGGTCTAAACAATACTATAGTAAATCCTTCTAACTTCAAAAATTTATATCAATTAGTTGGGACCTCAAATCAAAATTCTGTCTCCTTAAACTGACCAGAATAATTTTATTTATCTACTGGTAAAATTTGGGTCTAATATAATTATGGACATTTTTAGCATTTTTCGGTTCAACTTTCTCATAATTACATTTAGGTCCCTGACTTTTTACATATTTACATTTAGGTCCCTAAACTTTTGATAATTACCACTTTTGGCCCAACTTTTATTTCTACTTTAACTTTTTACCTTCAACCTTTTCTAATTTGCATTTAGGTCCCTAAACTTTCCTTAGTTAACAATCCCTTTCTTTCCTTCCTCAATCTAATACAGTTTATTCCAAGAATCTCATGTCCATTTCATATAAACTGTACAGTTATATCAGGTAAGAAAATTGGGGATATGACATCTACCGAATCATCATTAGCCATATTATCATCAAAGGTCTATTCTACCTATTCAAATATACTTGACATTTCCATATTTTTACCATGCCATACCATACCTTGTAATTGTTATAAAACCCATCACAAATTAGATGAGTGTACATATCTACAGGATTTTGTTTCCTCTCATTCAAATATCTCACATAAGAATAATAAAACCTTCCATTTTCATCATCACCATTTTGTTTAGAAAAATCCAAAAACTCCTTCACACCATTGATAAACTCATATTTTTAGTGATTTTTAGTATGTTTAAAGTGAGTTTTATTATTGATTTTGTCATATCTCCAATTTTCTTACCTAATGTAAATGTATAGTTTATATGAAATAGATATCAAATTCTTGGAGTAAACTGTATCAGATTGGGAAAGGAGAGAAAAGGGATTATGAACTAAGGAAGTTTAAGGAGACTAAAATGCAAATTTGAAAAGGTTGTTGGTAAAAAGTTAAGGTAGAAATAAATGTTGGGCCAAGAGTGGTAATTTCCAAAAGTTAAGGGACTTGAATGTAATTAAGTAAAAAGTTCAAGGGTAAAATTGTAATTATAGAAAGATCAGCCCGAAAAGGGTTAGAACTGCCCGGATGTATTTCAGTCCCATATTTCATCAGTGAATAGAGGAAGTTACATTGGTTAATCTAGCATTATACATAAATTTTATTAGGGCTCTAGATAGCAGATATTTATCTGATAGTCTGAAAGTTATCTAAAATTTTATCAGATCTCATAGACTTTAGATATAAGTAGGGGAATTGTAGGAAAGTGTGCCCTATAGTGCCAAATGTTATAGATCTGACAGGACCCTAAAAGGAGTTCTATATAAAAAGTTATCCCCATATTAGTGAATTTTCACAGGAGTTTGAAAACACCCATGATCCAATAATGGAACTTATCAGTAAATAACGCTAAATATAATGAACTCAGAAGGCCTCATATATGGGCCTATGATGATGCCAAGGAGGGCCCAAAACCCAGGGTACTAGTTTATCAGTAGAAGGGACCAGAGTCCAAAAAAAGTGTGAAATTACGAAAATGGCCAGAGATGCCCACATTGTACCAATGATAGATGAAGGGAATTTTGGTTATTTGGGATAGGCTAAAAATTTAGCACATGGTATAAATATGATTAGTTAATCCAGTATATGCCCTGAGGTAGTACAAAGAGGGGTGAAATGACAATTATGCCCTCAAGTTAATATAATGCAAGAAATGACACTAAGGGTATTTTGGTCATTTCCTAAGGGATGGATAGCAAATACATTCTAACATTTTCAATGGTATGAGAAGTATAGACATTTATTTCTAGGACATAATACATATCTTGGTATATTGTAAAAAATTAGGAACATAACACAGTCCGGTTGTTGTGAAACTGCTCTGATCGGTACCGGATTGGACTAGAATTTTTTCAAAGGCTTCCTTGCATGAAAATGGCGCCACATACTCCCATGAGGTGTTCCTTGAGCTTTCCCTTATGATGTCATAATTATTCTTTTTGGAAAAAGTTAAATTCAAGAATAAATGTGAGCCCTTAGATCAAATAGTGTACAAATCAATCTTGGCCATCAATTTCAACCAAAATTTCTCTATAAATACTGCCTATTCAGATTGCTTCAGCATTCATGGTGAACCATAGGGAAAGTCTTTCAAAATTTCCATTCAACCAAGAAAGAAGCACACAAAGTGAAGTAACAATCAAGGTAATCATCTCCCTTGATCTTGAGGTTTGTTCTAGCAAGTTAGCTCATGGTTTTAAGGGTTTCATGCTATATTTCCCTTATGTTTTCTGCTGTAAGTGCTTCCCATATGTGGTTAAAATATGAGTTTTAGGTTATGTATAGTTTAGATAAGCGTAAAGCTAAAACCAAGTGTTATAAGCTTGGGAATTCAAATATGTTTGGATTTAGGGTTTTGTGTTCTTGCTGGTACTGTATGTGAAACTATTCATATTATGGAATATCATGATTTTTATTCTTCCAATGAGTTTAAAATGGAAAATTGTGTGGGGATAAAGTAGGAGAACAAGTATTGGAAGCATTGGAATCAAAATGTGAATTTTTGGAAAACAAGAGCATGCATTCGGTTTGGTACTGTAGCAAGTGGTATGATTTGATTTTGGAAATTCTAGTTTCATATTTGGATTCTACATGAAAAATTATATGGAAATGAACTATGAGAATTTATTTTGGAAAGATGGAAGTATGAAACATAAAGTAGAGAAAGAGAGGGAGTTAGTGAAAACCTAGTCTTGATTTTGTGTTCAAGTTGAGTTATAGCATGATACTACTTTGTAATAGCTAGGCTTTGACATTTTTGAAGGAATGAAATCATCCCAAAAAGATCTTTACCAAGATAGCTAAGAGATAGCAAGGATACCTAACTATATTACATGTTTGCTTAATTGTTTGCTTGCTTGTTGATTATGGTATTTGGTTGAGCATGAGAATGTGTCATCATGTTGATGATGATGTATGAATGATTACAACTCCTTGCAAGTTATGTCATGACAATATGCATGTTAAAGTTTGCTTATGTACCATTATGAAGTAGCTCCTATCTCATGATAACATGTTAAGCATCCAATTATTCATGCATGATATTATAGTTTGTGTAACTTGCTATTGGGATTTCCATGAAATCTCATTCCTTCCATATGCATAACCATGTTATAGGTGCTAGAACTTCACAAGGGAAAAGGGTAAGCATAGATGGATGAGTTTGTATAATGAGTTACAATACTTACTTGACCTTATGGAAGCATATGATAGCATGTATGGATGAATGGTGTATGACTCTGTATTTTTTGTTTGAGGCCATGATGGTGTGACGATGGTTAGGATGCCTTAATCAATGATTTTTAACCTGAAATTTGACATGATTATATTTAAGATACAGATCTTTAAATGGAGACCAATAACACCTCATTTGGGTAAGAATTCGAATTGTTATGATTTTTCTAAGTTGAAGTTAAAATTTGGAATTAAGATGAAGTAAGCGTTTAGAGGAAGTGATGTTCACATGATGGTTTCATATAAAAAATAAACAATTTTTTCTATGAAATTTTGTGAGCTTAAATAGGACGTCTAGAGCTTCAAATCTATAGGTAACACGGTTCATTTAGATAAGTAACCAAAGAGGAATGAATTTTTGAAGGCAAAGAAACTGGAACTTCCAGATTTTATCAAATGAATAGTGATTTTTAACCAGTAAACAAATTTCATGTAGATAAGAAAACCTCAGTTTCATATTTTTTTCCCTCAAATATTATGAAAAAGCTTTTATTATAAATTGGAACCACATTATTTGAATTTTTCTACAATTAATTATGAATTCTCAAAGTATGGTACATGTTCTGGAATTATCAAATGAACAGTATCCGAGAGAAATTCTTTTGGAATTGGATGTTTTCAAAGTAAATGATCATGTAATTGGTTCCAATCACTTATAATGGAGTATAATTGAGGTTAAAAGTAAGGATGTGACAGATTTTATCCACATATACTAATATGATGATAAATTAATTAATAAAATTATAATGGAACAAGTGGAAATTAATTGATTTGATTTTAGTGATTAATTGGATAAATAATCTATAAATTTCCATTTTGCAGTGACCAATCAGCATATTAGATCATTTAACAACTGGACATTAGACATGTGCTAGATTGAAGAAGATAATAATAAATTTAATCACAAGGTTAATAGGAGCAAGTAAGATGCTATTTAAAGGCACTTGCTAACAAAATCACATTGGGTTTACAGCACATATGCAACACAACAAAATGGAAGTTGGTGATTCACACATATGCTGTAACATATTCATGCAGCTACCATTCAATCCTTTCATTCCATATTCTCCTATTTAACATACACAGTAACACACATCAAGGAGCATTCCATTTTCACGCCTTGACTCATGACATTATCTCTCATCTTACCATTCCAAATCACATATTATGTACATCACACATTCAGTTCCATTCTCTCATCCATTCCATACTCATACTCATTCCTACTCTATCTCCATTTTCCATTCTTCTTCTTCTCCATTTTCTACTCTACAACTTTCCTTTGTTCTAGACCATAGAACTAGAGGAAAGTGCAGCAATCATCTTCATCTTCTTCCATATTCACAATGACTGTTACTGTGTTTTTTGTTGCTGCTAAAGTTCATATAGCAATGCAAGGCTAACCTATTGTGCTCTCTTGGAGATTATGCTGAACTAGAATGTTTAAGCTGAATAAGGAGTTTTATTGTGTCTTAAGTCCGATTTAATTGTATTGAGTTGATATAGTTACTTCTAATTTATTAATTCAATTAGAGTTATTAGAGGACAAAGAAGTAGGAAACTGAGTTGGATTTCTTATTTCTATATTGTTGATACTTTGATTGATTTTCATCTTTAGACTGATTTGGACATGGCTGTAGTTGATTAGAGTATTCATAAGATATAGTACAGTTGTATCTGTTTACTTCATCTTCTTCTATCTCTAAGTTGAATGATTAATAATCTCTATTAATGTCTGCGAGTTGTAGCTTTGAACGAGATTTAGCTAGCGAGTTGTTAGCTAACATATTCTAATTCAATAGATTAACTTCTCATATTCTATGGATAATGAAGGTAAGGTAATCTCCAAGGGAACACACTTATCATTCATTCATCTCATTATCATAAACACTTAAAACCAAAAACAATAGCATAGGATTTACTTTCATAAGTTAGATAAAATCTTATCACACACTATCGCTTTAACTTGTTAATCTGTAACTCATCATATTAATTAGGTATCTTAGCATCTATCTAGGCTCCTTGTGAATCGACCTAGCTTAGCCTCCACTTTCTATTGGATAGCTTAGTTTTGTTTGATAGTTAAAATGACAGTTATTACCCGCCAGAATACTCAACACTTGTTCATTTAGCATTTATCCAACTACATCCATATTTGTGGAAGACTAAAAAACTAGAAAACCAAAAAAAGAAAACCTCACTTGTAGCTAATTCCGGTAGAGAATATATCACCCACACAAAGCTCACTAATTCAAACAAGTAAATGATAGCAATTAATCCACACAAATAACAACAAAAGCTACCAGTAGTGCATAAATTTTTAGTTATTGAGACAAGGAGTTCAAAACAAAACTCACAAGTGACAGAATGATCGAGAAAATTTACACGTGCGAACCAGTGAAAAATGAGAGATCAGAGGCGCAAATGGGGTTTCAATTAAACTAAAGTGTATTTAGTAAGCAAATATACACTAGATGAAAAGGAAAACCAGTGTAGAAAGATGGTACAGTCATTTTTAAATTATTAAAAAGTATTTCGAAAGAAAATATATATTGGATCAAATGAACAACCAGTAGAGAAATAACTTTTTTCTAAATTGGCTATAATTCACTTCAGATTTGGAAAGTTTTCAATATCTGATCAAAAGTAAAGTGGTGTAGAAAGATTCCAGGTCATTTATTAATTAGTAAAACTTATTCCATAAGCAAATCTACACCAGATAAAATTTGCAATTGATATAGAAAAAGTTATAATATACACCTGATATTGACATGTCCAGTTTCAATCTTTTGTATTTTTTTTAGTTTTTGAAATATAAAAGGAACACCAAGTTATCAGAACAAGAAACTTCATTCATTCAGAGTTTACTAATAACTTTACATCTAAAGTTTGAAATTTAAGGAAAAAATTATCAACCTATATATAATATATTCTCTCCTTTTTTTCATTACATAAAAAATAAAAAAGGAGGGGCAGATAAAGGTGCAAGTTTTCACTCCACAGAGTTAGAGTTTTGGGATTCAATGTGAGAGGATTAACAGGATTATATAAGCTATCATTCTGTTAATGACATCAAACTTTGAAGCAGAAGGCTCTGAAATGGTCTTTCAGTCTATCAACTTTTAGAGTCAGTTCTTCCATGGAGTCCTCCAGGCTATTGAAATGCAGATGAGTTCCTCAAGGTGCTCCATCAAAGTGACAACCCAGGGAGAATGAGTAATAAACTCTTATTTGTATTGATTTTAGTGTGTATAAAAAAGAGTTTTATTATTGATTTTATCCCCATTTACGAATATAATGAGCAATTAAATAATAAAATAAAGTTAGAACACTGGGAAATTAATTGATATAAGTTTGGTCATATATTGGAATAATATCTTATTAGATAAATAATTTGTATCTTTTAAGTACCCATTATAGGAAATGCTTATTAATCACCAAGTCAACTTGCTGCTGTAACTAAAATAGATATAGGAGTTATAATGAAATAGAAATGGTAAGTTGGACAGCTGGATCAACCAATTAAGTAAGCTGATAACAGAAGCAAGTGGGGGGATTCACACGTGTTATAGCAAAATGCAGAACAGGATTCACACATGGCTAACAAAAAGAAGTGGGCTAACATATTGTTGGATGCATGTGCTAGCACTAGAGAAGAGATCATTCACACAATATATCTGCTCACTTACTCCAACACAGTTCATTTAGACTTTATCCACTAAACACATGCTATTCACACTACTCCTAGGGCATTCATTACATATCACATATCATTCCACTCCATTCAACACACATCACATAGCTCTGTTTCTACTTCATTTCTTACTCTCTCAATCCATCTCTCCTATCTATCTCTCACAACTTTCTATCTCTATATCCATATTTTGTCATCTACATTTCTCCTATGTTCTAAGCAATTGAACCATAGGAACTTATCACTTCCATCTTAATCTTCTTCTTCTATATTCACCATGACTGTTACTAATCTACTTGATATTGTTATTAAGGTCTTGACATCAAAACAAAGCTAGATCCATTGTACTATGTTAGAGATGATACTAAAGCATAATCCTTGATATAAACAAGCAGTTCAATTGTGTCTTTAATTCCATATCTAATTGTATCGAGTTGATATAGTTAATTATGATTTTATTGTTTCAATTAGAGTTAGTAGATGATAAATGATTAGGGAACTGAGTTGGATTTCCTATTTCTAAATAATTAAGCTTTAATTGATCTTCATCTTTGAACAAGTTGGACATGCCTGTAGTTAATTAGATTAATTCTATAATTGAGTAAAGTTGTATCTGTTTAATTCATCTTTTTCTATCTCTTGAGTTGAATGATTCATACTTCTCTATTCAATGTCTGCGAGTTGTAGGTTTAATTGAGATTTAGCTGGGAGTTGTTAGCCAACACATTCTAATTGAACTAATTAATTCCTAATATACAGTGGATAATGAAGGTAAGGTAATCTCTAAGGGAATACACTTGTTATTGATTCATATCATCATCATTAATACCTAAATTCATGAATAGTAGCATAGGATTTATATTCAGAAGTTATTCAATATCTCATCTCACAATTTATCTAATTAATTTGTAATTTGTGGCTCATTGGATTAATTAAGAATTTTAGCATCCATTTAGGCTCCTTGTGAATCAACCTAGGTTAGCTTCACTTTATTATTGGTTAGCTTAGTTACTTGTTTGATAATTAAAAGTAACAGTTATATAAATTGCATCATTGTCGGGGAGCCTTAGTTGTTAAAGTTTTATAAGCAATCTGCTGGGCCTAAAAAACATAACAATAATATAGGTGCTTAAGTTTTTTTGCTAATTTAGTATTTTGTCTTTTTGACTCACGACCAATTGCCTGTTTAGTCGCGAATATAATGCAAAAATTGATTTCTAAGTCTATGAATTTTAGTCACGACCATATACATATTTGGTCACAACCTGAAATTAGTTTTTAAATCATTTTGCTCTCTGTAACTTTTAGTTGTGACCATAGTACTTTTTGGTCACAACCAAAAATCTGTATCCATCAAATTTTCTTCTTTGTAATTTCTACTCAACCAAATTGAACCTAGTCATGACCAAAAATTAGTGTTTAATTCATATTTACTCTCTGTGATTTTTAGTCATGACTGAGTGATTTTTGGAAACAAAAAAAACTTTTAATTTCAAGTATTTGCTCTTTGAAATTTTGTGATAACCAAAGTGACATTTGGTCACTACTAAAAATCCTGATTCAAATATTTTGCTCTTTGTGACTAACAATCGCAACTTAAAATTCATTTTTTTCACAATTGCAGTTTTTTTATTGTTAGTCGTGAATAAAGTCCTATTTCATCACGACTTGATATTTTTGTATTGTGATTGCATGATCTTGATTTCTAAAATTACTGCATTGTGATGTACTTAATATCCTACATTATTGTTGAGTGTGATTTACATGAACAGAAGCTCTAAATTCTTTCCTTTGGATAGAGAAATCAATAGAATACTTAACCAAATTAAGAAAGCTAAAATCTTAAATCTAGCTAGTGTTACATCTATTGTTGAGCTTAGTTCCCATGGCGAATCTGTTATAGCTGAGATTAAATTTGCAATTAGTGATATCTTAGATAATCATTTTGTCATAGATCATCTTAATGAGGGTAAAGCTCATACTCATAATCAGAATAATCAATATTAAGGGAATAACATGAATAATTGAAAGGCATGCAGGAGCGTAAGAGAACTTACTTCTTCTAATGCAAACTATGATCCCTTTTGCACTTGTCCTACTTTAGATGTTAATTTTGAGCTGAAAGGTCCTGTTTTAAGTAACTTGCCAAAGTTTTATGGATTGGCAGGTACGGATCCTTTTAAGCATTTAAAGACTATGCAGTGGGTTTGCTCATCCATGAAACCTGTAGATGCTGTGTAGAGACAAGTATTCTGTAGGTGCTAATGGGCATGATGGGCATAATAGATAAGGAGAAAATGAACTGCCAATGAATTTAGAAGATAACAGAAGTATGAGGGCAATAAATCATTCGCATGTGAATTATGATCTTCATGACTTTTATACTAAAGAGGCCAATTTTAAAATTAGAGGAGCTTTGATTGCAGCCTTACCTAAATTTCATAGTTTTACAGGAGAAGGCCCATATCGTCACTTACAAATCATGCATATAATATGCTCTTTGATAAAGTCTCCATTCACTGCATTGGATGATGTTTTAAGGAGGTGTTTGTAAGGAATTGGAAGACACGCAGCGGAAATAAACTTTAAAAATTTTCCATTCCTTGCCAGGATCTGCCGTATGTGTTTAAGTCAAGTGGAAAGAATCATTACCCTTAGTGTTGCTCAGCGAATTTCACAGCTTCTCTACGTGGGTGGTGATCTCTTTCTGATCGCAAGAAATCGATGGAGTGTTCCTCAGCGACCTTCACAGATTCTCTCCGCGGACGGTGGTCTCTTTCCGATCACAAGAAGTCGACGCCTCAGGTCGGCTTCCTCTACTGGTATCCACACGAACAGCGTTCCAACCACGAACGACGTGCTAGCGTCTCCTGTCCCTCCAAGGCTTTCACAAGTCTCCGTCTCTATTTCGGCAGTTTCTTGTCTGCAAACCTTTTGCAGATTCCATTCGGCCTTTTGTGTTCTGTGTTATTTTCAAACGTAGCTCCTCCAATCAGATATAGAGGATGCTATGCCTTTTTTTTCACTTGACCTCATTGGATTTTGGAGTTAATCTTATATTAATTCCGAATTGATACAATATCATATATTGTATAATTTTATAAGAAACTAATTAAATAAAATAATATTAAATCCGTCCCACAGATTTAATTACTTATTTATTTAACTTTAAATAAAGATGAGACTGAGTTATATTTGATTTATTCCCATAAATCAAATTTGAGATATCCTATCAATTTAAATTTCGAATTTCAAACGTGATAGAGATTTAATTTATCCTTATAAATTAAATCTTATAAATATCTCTTATATGAGATATCCTATCAATTTGAATTTCGAATTTCAAACGTGATAGAGATTTAATTTATCCTTATAAATTAAATCTTATAAATATCTCTTATATGAGATATCCTATCAATTTGAATTTCAAATTCAAACGTGATAGGGATTTAATTTATCCTTATAAATTAAATCTCATATATCTCATATATATAATATATATATATATACGAATTTATATATATACGAATATAAATATAAATAAATATATATACATTCACCTGGATCTTTCATTGAATCTGGACATGTCTTAGATTCAATGAATCTGGACATCATAGCTCGTGTTGGGCTATTTTGTGTGCGACCCTGTAGGCCCATATGAAGTTGGCAGTGGGCCATTTGCTATACTAGTCCACAAGTCGCAAGCGGTCTCTAGCAAGACATAACAACTACCCAAATCATATGAGGATCGATAAACGATGTAACCTTTTATACAACCATATCATGTCCCTTCTGTCACGCGATATTTTGGTCATGGATGAGGCATGGATAATGTCATCCTCCTATTCCCGACCGTTACTTTCTCGATCCCTGAGTAGTCTGACTATAGAAATGGAACTACCTTTCCATTACAGTATGGCCATACATTTCTCAGACTCACTCATCGAGGGGCCCAGTAATATCTCTCCACGAATGTGAGGGACAAATTCCATCTTGACCATTCACATTCCTCCGCATGAAAAACCACTAAGCCCGAACATAGTCTTTATGATCACTCGGTCAAAAGTGACTTTTGACTAGGTCAAAGCTGAGCGTTTTGTCATGTAGGAATCCATGATGATCTCAGGTCAAAGGGCATATTGACATGGTTTGTATATGAGAGAAGCTTATGACGTTACCCATGCAGTTCTCTCATAGCGGGTCGGTCCAACACCCTGTACTCTTACATGTGCTTATGACTTTGATTTATATCTCTATACATCTTCAAAGTCATACTGGTCTTATTTCATCTGTGCTCCCACATAGATGATCGACCAGGGACATTTAGGATAATATCATGAATTATCCAAGGATGGTCATCATAGTAGACATGCAAATAATATGATAACTCAATTAATAAATTCATAAATCAATAATGTTCATAAGACAATGATTGGCCCCTAGGGCACGATTTCCAACAACCTCCCACTTGCACTAGGTACAATCATTAATTTGACTAATTCCCATTGACCTAACATGACGCTCATGCTTTGCCTGCACAAGCGGCTTTGTTAGAGGATCAGCAACATTATCTTCTCCTGCTACTTTGCATATTTTTATATCACCTCTATCGTTGATTTCTCTGATGAGATGAAATCGCCTGAGTATATGCTTGGTCCTTTGATGTGACCTAGGCTCTTTGGCCTGTGCAATAGCACCGCTATTGTCACAGAGCAAAGTTATTGGATCTGAGATGGTAGGTATCACCCCTAGTTCTGTGATGAACTTCCTGATCCAAACGGCTTCCTTAGCTGCATCAGATGCTGCTATATACTCAGCTTCCGTTGCAGAATCTGCTACAGTGCCCTGCTTAGAGCTCTTCCAGCTTACTGCTCCATTATTGAGGAGGAATATGTATCCAGACTGCGATTTTTGGTCGTCCTGGTCAGTTTGGAAACTCGCATCTGTGTAACCAGTTACACAGAGCTCATCATCCAATCCACCATAGACCAAGAATAAGTCCTTAGTCCTTCTTAAGTACTTAAGGATATTCTTGACAGCAGTCCAATGGCCCTCACCAGGGTCCTGTTGGTATCTGCTAGTCATACTTAAGGCAAACGAGACATCCGGTCGAGTACATAACATGGCGTACATGATAGATCCTATGGCCGAGGCATATGGAACCTTACTCATGCGACCTCGCTGATCAGATGTACTAGGACACAGATCTTTGCTGAGGTGAGTACCATGAGACATGGGTATGAAACCCCTCTTTGATTCGTGCATACTAAACCTATGCAGTATTTTGTCTATGTATGTACTCTGACTGAGTCCTAGAAGTCTTTTAGATCTATCTCTATAGATCCTGATTCCTAGGATGTAGGTGGCTTCACCCAAGTCTTTCATCGAGAAAGACTTTCCTAACCAAGACTTGACAATCTGCAAGGTAGGAATGTCATTCCCAATAAGTAGGATGTCATCGACATAGAGTACCAAAAACACAACTGTGCTCCCACTAACCTTCTTGTACACACAAGGTTCATCAATGTTTTGAAGAAATCCAAACTCTTTGATTACTTCATCAAAACGATGATTCCAACTCCGAGAGGCTTGCTTTAGCCCATAAATGGACTTTTGAAGCTTGCACACTTTACCAGAGTCCTCGGAACGCACAAACCCTTCAGGTTGTGTCATGTACACATCCTCAAGGAGCTTTCCATTAAGGAAGGCTGTCTTGACGTCCATCTGCCATATTTCATAGTCATAATATGCTGCAATAGCAAAGAGGATTCTGATTGATTTGGCCATTGCTACTGGGGAAAAGGTCTCATCATAGTCCACACCATGAGTTTGAGTAAAACCTTTTGCAACCAGTCGTGCCTTGAAGACATTTACATTGCCATCCATGTCAGTTTTCTCTTTGAAAACCCACTTGCACCCGACGGTTTTTACACCTTCAGGCGGGTCGACTAAGGTCCAAACCTTATTGTCGTACATGGATTGCATCTCAGACTTCATGGCACTAAGCCATTTTTCGGAGTTTGGTCCCACTATAGCTTCTCGATAGGTAGTCGGCTCATTATGCTCAATGAGCAACACATCACGACTATCAGAAATCAGAAATCCATATCTCTGAGGCTGAAGTCGTGTCCTATTAGACTTTCGTGGACCTTGCGTGACTTGAGGAGTCTCAACAACTTGTTGTGAGTCTTCTCTATTTTCCATCTGCAGTTCTGTGGTGTCTTGTAGCTCTCGAACTTCTTCGAGTTGTACCTTACTTCCACTGGTTCTTTTAGAGATAAATTCTCGTTCAAGAAAGATACCATTTCTGACAACAAACACTTTGTTATCAGCAGGGTTGTAGACGTAATATCCCTTGGTTTCCTTAGGATATCCCACAAAAAGGCATTTTGAGGATTTGGGCGCTAATTTGTCTGAGGCTTGTTGCTTAACATAGACCTCGCATCCCCAAATCTTGAGGAAAGACAAACTAGGCGTCCTCCCAGTCCATATCTCATACGGAGTCTTTTCGATTGCCTTAGATGGAACACGATTGAGTGTGAACGCAGCTGTCTCTAGGGCATAGCCCCAAAAGGAGGGTGGAAGATCTGTTCGACTCATCATGGATCGAACCATATCTAATAGTGTTCGATTTCTCCGTTCAGAAACGCCATTCCATTGTGGTGTCCCTGGAGGAGTCAATTGTGAGAGTGTCCCACAATTCCTAAGATGATCTATGAACTCTTGGCTCAAATATTCACCACCCCGATCAGATCGAAGGGCTTTAATTGTTTTGCCAAGCTGGTTTTGTACTTCATTTTGAAATATCTTGAACTTTTCAAAAGATTCAGATTTATGTTTCATTAGATAGATGTACCCATATCTGCTGAAATCATCTATGAATGTTATAAAGTACGAATAACCTCCTCTGGCATTTGTGTTCATCGGTCCACACACATCTGTATGTATGAGGCCCAATAAATCAGTGGCCCTCTCACTGTGCCCAGTGAAAGGTGACTTTGTCATCTTTCCTAACAAGCAAGACTCGCAAGTGTCATATGATTCAAAATCAAATGAGTTTAGAAATCCATCTTGATGGAGTTTGGAAATGCGTTTCTCATTTATGTGGCCCAGACGACAGTGCCAGAGGTATGTGGGATTCAAATCGTTTGGTTTGACCCTTTTGGCGGTTATGTTATAGATATTTCCATGATTGGGTTGTTCCAAATTTAATATGTAATGATCAACATGCAAATCACCATGAGCATATAAAACATCATTACGATAAATAGAACATCTACTATTCCCAGCAATGGAAGTGAAACCTTCCTTATCCAAATAAGAAAGTGAAACAATGTTGCTACTTAAAGCAGGAACATAATGGCAATTGTTCAAAACTAACAAAAGCCCAGTGGGCAGAACTAATTCATAAGTGCCTACAGCTAACGCAGCAACCCTTGCTCTGTTTCCAACTCGTAGGTCAACTTCACCCCTTTTCAGCTTCCTACTGTCCTTTAGTCCCTGCACATTCGTACAAATGTGAGAACCACATGCAGTATCTAATACCCATGAGGTGGAAGTAGAAAGATGAATGTCTATAACATAAATACCTGAAGCGATAGCCCCGCTATCCTTCTTGTTCTTTTTCAGATCTTCGAGGTAGAGTTTGCAATTCCTCTTCCAATGACCCGGTTCATTGCAGAAGAAGCAGACTCCTTCCTTCGGAGGCTTTGCCTTCTTTGGTGCAGGCTTGGTTTCGGGCTTGCCTGACTCTTTGGTCTTACCTGATGAGCCATGACCCTTCCCCTTGCCTTTGCCTTTCTTTTTCGTACCCTTTCCTTTCTGAACCATCAAAACACTACTGGGTTTCTTCTTAAGACTCGGCTCAGCAGTTTTAAGCATCCCATGCAGTTCAGAAATAGATTTCTCCATGTTGTTCATGTTGTAGTTCATAACAAACTGGTCATAACTTTCCGGGAGTGAGTTTAAGATCAAATCTGTAGCTAACTCCTGGCTCATGGGAAATCCAAGCCGTTCAAGGTGATCAATGTACCCTTTCATCTTTAAGACATGAGCACTGACTGATGCACCTTCAGCCATCTTGCAGGAATGTAAGGCCTTAGTGGTCTCATACCTCTCTTGCCTTGCCTGTTGCTGGAACATTTCCTTGAGATGCACAATCATCTCATAAGCCTCCATGTGTTCCAGATCTCTTTGGAGCTCCGGAACCATGGTGGCTAGCATCAAGCATCCCACATCGACAGAGTCTTCCTTATGCTTCATATAAGCATCTCTCTGAGCTCTGGGAGCATTGGCGGCTGGCTCCTCAGGAATGGGTTGATCTAGGACATGCGCCTTTCTTTCCTGCTTGAGGACAATTCTCAAGTTCCTAAACCAGTCAAGAAAGTTTGTCCCATTGAGTTTGTCCTTCTCAAGGACAGATCGCAGCGATAATGTAGCAGTATTACTAGTTGTCATGATTCTACAATTAAAATATGCAATGTAATTAGTAATCTCCCACTAAATAAACAACCCTCAATGCAATAGTTAGTGGGCTAAGATCCATATTTGGCTCAAACTTAAGTCCGCTTTGGCAGGACGCTTAGATTAAGTTATTTAGGTAGGTAACACCTTTACCAATTACATCAAATGTAACTCTTAGATATTCATGGGATCCTATCATCATATGATCTGGCATGTTCTAATCCCATCTAATGCCTTGAGATCCAAAACCGTTTTGTTAATCTCAATTAAGTCAAACAATAATGAACCTATGAGAGTAGCACCATTACTCTTTGCTTATCTCCCCAAGATAACTCAAAAGCACCCACTTTGGTGGAGTCCACAATTGAGCGATCAAGGTTTTGACAAGTGTTCAAAAATTGACAGCATTATGACTTAAGATTTCTTTTAGAGGGCCTAATTTAAGTATCTGGTTTATAAAACGCATGTTTCTCAGTTCGTATCTCATACAAGTAATATGCATGTGCTGATCTAATCATAAGATGCATAATTCAAACGTGATACAATATGGCTCACCTATCCTAAGTCCCCTCAAGCCAATGAGAGGAGCTCTCTAGTAAGAAAAGAGAAATTACATATAGAAACCTCTTTTAACATTCGAGGGGAGTGAGATGAGAGGAGAAGGTACATTGAGAGTATATAGAGGAAGGCACGACACGCAGGCCGTATTTTTTTAAAAATTACAACACTTGCAATCTAGAGCCATATTGTTCACCATACCCAAACATTCAAGAATCAATATTCAGATCTAATCGAAGGGCAAAAAACATTTACAAAGTAACATTTGTTACGGTTATGTTGCCTGTAGTTAATTAGATTAATTCTATAATTGAGTAAAGTTGTATCTGTTTAATTCATCTTTTTCTATCTCTTGAGTTGAATGATTCATACTTCTCTATTCAATGTCTGCGAGTTGTAGGTTTAATTGAGATTTAGCTGGGAGTTGTTAGCCAACACATTCTAATTGAACTAATTAATTCCTAATATACAGTGGATAATGAAGGTAAGGTAATCTCTAAGGGAATACACTTGTTATTGATTCATATCATCATCATTAATACCTAAATTCATGAATAGTAGCATAGGATTTATATTCAGAAGTTATTCAATATCTCATCTCACAATTTATCTAATTAATTTGTAATTTGTGGCTCATTGGATTAATTAAGAATTTTAGCATCCATTTAGGCTCCTTGTGAATCAACCTAGGTTAGCTTCACTTTATTATTGGTTAGCTTAGTTACTTGTTTGATAATTAAAAGTAACAGTTATATAAATTGCATCATTGTCGGGGAGCCTTAGTTGTTAAAGTTTTATAAGCAATCTGCTGGGCCTAAAAAACATAACAATAATATAGGTGCTTAAGTTTTTTTGCTAATTTAGTATTTTGTCTTTTTGACTCACGACCAATTGCCTGTTTAGTCGCGAATATAATGCAAAAATTGATTTCTAAGTCTATGAATTTTAGTCACGACCATATACATATTTGGTCACAACCTGAAATTAGTTTTTAAATCATTTTGCTCTCTGTAACTTTTAGTTGTGACCATAGTACTTTTTGGTCACAACCAAAAATCTGTATCCATCAAATTTTCTTCTTTGTAATTTCTACTCAACCAAATTGAACCTAGTCATGACCAAAAATTAGTGTTTAATTCATATTTACTCTCTGTGATTTTTAGTCATGACTGAGTGATTTTTGGAAACAAAAAAAACTTTTAATTTCAAGTATTTGCTCTTTGAAATTTTGTGATAACCAAAGTGACATTTGGTCACTACTAAAAATCCTGATTCAAATATTTTGCTCTTTGTGACTAACAATCGCAACTTAAAATTCATTTTTTTCACAATTGCAGTTTTTTTATTGTTAGTCGTGAATAAAGTCCTATTTCATCACGACTTGATATTTTTGTATTGTGATTGCATGATCTTGATTTCTAAAATTACTGCATTGTGATGTACTTAATATCCTACATTATTGTTGAGTGTGATTTACATGAACAGAAGCTCTAAATTCTTTCCTTTGGATAGAGAAATCAATAGAATACTTAACCAAATTAAGAAAGCTAAAATCTTAAATCTAGCTAGTGTTACATCTATTGTTGAGCTTAGTTCCCATGGCGAATCTGTTATAGCTGAGATTAAATTTGCAATTAGTGATATCTTAGATAATCATTTTGTCATAGATCATCTTAATGAGGGTAAAGCTCATACTCATAATCAGAATAATCAATATTAAGGGAATAACATGAATAATTGAAAGGCATGCAGGAGCGTAAGAGAACTTACTTCTTCTAATGCAAACTATGATCCCTTTTGCACTTGTCCTACTTTAGATGTTAATTTTGAGCTGAAAGGTCCTGTTTTAAGTAACTTGCCAAAGTTTTATGGATTGGCAGGTACGGATCCTTTTAAGCATTTAAAGACTATGCAGTGGGTTTGCTCATCCATGAAACCTGTAGATGCTGTGTAGAGACAAGTATTCTGTAGGTGCTAATGGGCATGATGGGCATAATAGATAAGGAGAAAATGAACTGCCAATGAATTTAGAAGATAACAGAAGTATGAGGGCAATAAATCATTCGCATGTGAATTATGATCTTCATGACTTTTATACTAAAGAGGCCAATTTTAAAATTAGAGGAGCTTTGATTGCAGCCTTACCTAAATTTCATAGTTTTACAGGAGAAGGCCCATATCGTCACTTACAAATCATGCATATAATATGCTCTTTGATAAAGTCTCCATTCACTGCATTGGATGATGTTTTAAGGAGGTGTTTGTAAGGAATTGGAAGACACGCAGCGGAAATAAACTTTAAAAATTTTCCATTCCTTGCCAGGATCTGCCGTATGTGTTTAAGTCAAGTGGAAAGAATCATTACCCTTAGTGTTGCTCAGCGAATTTCACAGCTTCTCTACGTGGGTGGTGATCTCTTTCTGATCGCAAGAAATCGATGGAGTGTTCCTCAGCGACCTTCACAGATTCTCTCCGCGGACGGTGGTCTCTTTCCGATCACAAGAAGTCGACGCCTCAGGTCGGCTTCCTCTACTGGTATCCACACGAACAGCGTTCCAACCACGAACGACGTGCTAGCGTCTCCTGTCCCTCCAAGGCTTTCACAAGTCTCCGTCTCTATTTCGGCAGTTTCTTGTCTGCAAACCTTTTGCAGATTCCATTCGGCCTTTTGTGTTCTGTGTTATTTTCAAACGTAGCTCCTCCAATCAGATATAGAGGATGCTATGCCTTTTTTTTCACTTGACCTCATTGGATTTTGGAGTTAATCTTATATTAATTCCGAATTGATACAATATCATATATTGTATAATTTTATAAGAAACTAATTAAATAAAATAATATTAAATCCGTCCCACAGATTTAATTACTTATTTATTTAACTTTAAATAAAGATGAGACTGAGTTATATTTGATTTATTCCCATAAATCAAATTTGAGATATCCTATCAATTTAAATTTCGAATTTCAAACGTGATAGAGATTTAATTTATCCTTATAAATTAAATCTTATAAATATCTCTTATATGAGATATCCTATCAATTTGAATTTCGAATTTCAAACGTGATAGAGATTTAATTTATCCTTATAAATTAAATCTTATAAATATCTCTTATATGAGATATCCTATCAATTTGAATTTCAAATTCAAACGTGATAGGGATTTAATTTATCCTTATAAATTAAATCTCATATATCTCATATATATAATATATATATATATACGAATTTATATATATACGAATATAAATATAAATAAATATATATACATTCACCTGGATCTTTCATTGAATCTGGACATGTCTTAGATTCAATGAATCTGGACATCATAGCTCGTGTTGGGCTATTTTGTGTGCGACCCTGTAGGCCCATATGAAGTTGGCAGTGGGCCATTTGCTATACTAGTCCACAAGTCGCAAGCGGTCTCTAGCAAGACATAACAACTACCCAAATCATATGAGGATCGATAAACGATGTAACCTTTTATACAACCATATCATGTCCCTTCTGTCACGCGATATTTTGGTCATGGATGAGGCATGGATAATGTCATCCTCCTATTCCCGACCGTTACTTTCTCGATCCCTGAGTAGTCTGACTATAGAAATGGAACTACCTTTCCATTACAGTATGGCCATACATTTCTCAGACTCACTCATCGAGGGGCCCAGTAATATCTCTCCACGAATGTGAGGGACAAATTCCATCTTGACCATTCACATTCCTCCGCATGAAAAACCACTAAGCCCGAACATAGTCTTTATGATCACTCGGTCAAAAGTGACTTTTGACTAGGTCAAAGCTGAGCGTTTTGTCATGTAGGAATCCATGATGATCTCAGGTCAAAGGGCATATTGACATGGTTTGTATATGAGAGAAGCTTATGACGTTACCCATGCAGTTCTCTCATAGCGGGTCGGTCCAACACCCTGTACTCTTACATGTGCTTATGACTTTGATTTATATCTCTATACATCTTCAAAGTCATACTGGTCTTATTTCATCTGTGCTCCCACATAGATGATCGACCAGGGACATTTAGGATAATATCATGAATTATCCAAGGATGGTCATCATAGTAGACATGCAAATAATATGATAACTCAATTAATAAATTCATAAATCAATAATGTTCATAAGACAATGATTGGCCCCTAGGGCACGATTTCCAACAGTGTTTCCATTTCACTTTGGAAGAGAAGGGTAAGGAGTGGTTATACAATCTACTAACTCATTTCTCCCCTCTTACTTGGGATCAGTTGAAGTCAACATATCTAGAACAGTTCTTCCTGGCCTCGAATACAACTCGATTGAAGAAGGAGATTACAAACATTTTGTAATAGGATGGAGAGTCATTACATGAATATTGGACAAGATTTATCAATTTGTTGGCTCGTTGTCTGCATTACAACATGACAAAGGCTGATCTAATAGATATTTTCTTTGATGGTCCACTCCCTCTGTCATATCCTAATTTTTCCCTATATGTATAGTACTGATAGTGGAAAGAGGCTTATAAAGGATTATGATGAAGATTAGAAGAAATGATAAAGGTTAGATGACTACTAAAGTAGAAACAAGATTTAGTACAAAATGGGTAATTTCTAAAAGTTAAGGGACGTAAATATAATTAAGTAAAAAGTTTAAGGGCAAAATTATAATTATAGAAAGATCAGCCCGAAAAGGGTTAGAACCGCCCAAAAGTATTTCAGTCCCATATTCCATCAGTAAATAGAGGAAGGTATGCTGGTTAATCTAGCATGATATAGAAATTTTATTAGGGCTCCAAACACCAGATATTTATTTGATAGTCTGAAAGTTATCTGAACTTTTATCAGATTTCATGGACTTCAGATATAAGTGGGGGAATTACAGGAAAGTATATCCTATAGTGTCAGATGTTATGAATCTAATAGAACCCCGAAAGAAGTCCTGTATAAAAAGTTATTCACATATTAATGAATTTTGACAAGAGTTTGATAATATCCATGATCCGATAATGGAAATTATCGGTATGAGTCTGGATAGAATAAGATCATATGACCTCATATATAGGCCCATGGTGATGTCAAGAAGGGCCCAAAACCTAGGGTACCAGTCCATCAATAGAAGTCGCCAGTGTCCAGAAAAAGTGTGAAATTACGAAAATGCCCCTAGATGCCTAGATTGTACCAGTGATAGATGAAGGGCATTTTGGTCATCTGGGATAGGCTAAAAACATGGAACATGGAATAAATATGATTAGTTGAGCTAGTATATTCCCTGAGGTAGTACAAAGAGGGGTGAAATGACAATTATACCCTTAGGGTTAGTACAGTGTAAGAAAGGACACTAAGGGCATTTTGGTCATTTTCCAAGGGATGGATGGCAGATAAATCTTCATTATATCATTTTCAATGGTATGAGAAGCCTAGACATTAATTTCCATGACAGAATACATATCCTGGTATATTATAAAAAATTAAGAACAGAACACAGTCTAGTTGTTGTGAAACTACTCCGATCGGTACCGGATTAGACTGGAATTTTTCCAGAAGCTTCGTTACATGGACAACATGCCACATACCCCTCTTAGATGTCCCATGAGCTGTCCCACATGATGTCATAATTATTCTTTTTAGAAAAAAGTTAAATTCAAGATTAAATATGAGCCCTTGGATCAAATAGTACACAAATCAATCTTGGCCATCCATTTTCACCCAAATTTTTCTGTAAATACCCCCCATTTCAGACCTATTCGGCAGCCCTTGGAACCATGGGGAAACTCTTGCAAAATTTTCACTCAACCAAGAAAGAAGCACACAACTTGAAGTAAGAAGCAAGGTAATCATCTCCCTTGATCTTGAGCTTTATTATAGCAAGTTAGCTCTTGGTTTTAAGCAGTTTTTGTGCTCTATTTCCCTTATGGTTTCTGCTGGAAGTGCTCTCCATATGTGGTTAAAATATGAGTTTTATGTTATGGATAGTTTATACAAGCTTAAACAAGAGAGAATCAAGTGGTATAAGCTTGGAAATTCAAGTATATTTGGATTTAGGGTTTTGTGTTCTTGCTGGTACTGTACGTGGTACTGTTTATATGATGGAATTTCATGATTTTGATGCTTCCAATGAGTTTAAAATGGACAATTGTGTGGGGATAAAGTAGGAGAACAAGTATTGGAAGCATTAGAATCAAAATGTGAATTTTTGGGAATCAAGGGCTTCACTTCGGTTTGGTACTGTAGCAACTGAAGTATTTTGATTTTGGAAATTATAGTTTCATATTTGGATTCTACATGAAAAATTATGTGGAAGTAAACCATGAGAATTTATTTTGGAAAGGTGGAAGTAAGAAACATAAAGTAGAGAAAGAAAGGGAGCTAGTGAAAGCCTATTCTTGATTTTGTATTCAAGTTAAGTTGTTAAGTTGTAACTTGATATTATTGTGTAATGGCTAGGTTTTGACATTTGTGAAGGAAGGAAAGCGCCTCAAGAAGACCTTGACAAGGATAACTAAGAGGTAGTAAGGATACCTAACTATAACTCATGTTTGTTTAATTGTTTTGCTTGCTTATTGATTATAGTGTTTGGTTGAGCTTGAGCTTATGTCATCATGTTATGATGAAGTATGAATGATTTCAACTCCTTGCAAGTTACGTCATGACAATATTCATGTTAGAGTTTTCTTATGTACCATTATGAAGTAGCTCCCATCTCATGATAACGTGTTAAGCATCCAATTATTCATGCAAGATATTATAGTTTGTGTAACTTGCTATTGGGATTTCCATGAAATCACATTCCTTCCACATGCATAACTATGTTTTAGGTGCTGGATCCTCTCAAGGGAAGAGAGTAAATGTTGATGATTAAGTTTGTATAATAAGTTACATGACTTACATGACACCATAGGGTGATATGCTAGTATGTATGGTGTATGTGTCTGTAACTATGTTTTGAGGCTAACGCTTTATGATGATGGTTATAACATCTAAACCAATGTTTTTTTTAGTATAAAACTTGGCATGATTAAATTTAAGATACAGATATTTAAATGAACACCAAGAATGCCTCATTTGGATAAGTATCCGAATTGTTATGATTTTCCAAATTTGGAAGTAAAATCTGGAATTGAGATAAAATGAGTGCTGAGAGGAAGTGACATTCACGCAATGTTTTCATATATCAAATGAACAAGTTTTTCAATGAATTTCTATGACCTTAAAGAGGACATATAGATCTTCAAATCCATAGGTAACACAGTTCATTTGGATAAGTAATCAAAGAGAAATTAATTTTTGAAGTTAAGCAAAGAAACTGGAACTTCCAGATTTTACCAAATAAACAGTAATTTTAACCAATAAACTAATTTCATGTGGACAATAAAACCTCATTTTCATTTTTTTTCCTCAAATATCTATGAAAGAGCTTTCATTAGAAATTGGAACCACATTATTTCAATTTTTCTACAATTGATTATGGATTTTTAAAGTTGGGTACATGTTCTGGAATTAGCAAATAAACAATAAAAGTGAACAGTACCCGAAAGCAATTCTTTTGGAAATGAATGTTTTTAAAGCAAATGATCATGTAATTGGTTCCAATCACTTCTAATGGAGTATAATTGAGGGTAAAAGTAATGATGTGACACCCTCACAATCAAGTGTTCTTGAATGCAGCAACAAATGGATCTTTACAAGATAAGACTCCACAAGCAAGTTGGGAATTATTCCAGAAAATGGCTAATGAAGACCATCAAACTGAGTATCCAAGGAGAATGACCTCATCATCTTCGGGTAATTCAAAAGAGATTTTGGCAAAAGTAGAAAAGAGGATGAATTTAATTGAAAGAAAGCAACATTCCACAAAGCAAGTTTATGCAGTGGGAACTTCACAAGTACTAGTTACAGGATGTGAGTCATGCGATTCAATGATACATGCTGCAAGTACATGCGGTTCAAGGAAGAGAAAGTCTACCAAAAGAGAGATCTATACTCCAACACATACAATCCTGGTTGGAAAGACCACCCAAATTTTAGGTGGGGGAGTGTGGAAAATAGGCTAAACCAATTCCAAGGAGGTAGTGCTTCCTCAAGTAACTACCAAAATAATGCAAGATCTATGGTTCTAACTCACCCTAATGATTTAGTGACATCAAGACCAGATGAGACTTCTCAATTATTGAAAAGTATGGCTTCACAGATGAACAACATGGATGGTAGAATCACCAATATAGACCACAGCTTAAAGAGAATGATGGTCAATTCACCTCTATAACTTCAATCCTTCAAAGTATGTAGAAGGATAATGCTGATGTACACAGGAAACTTGAGGGGTTAAGTTCAAAGAATGTAGATATTACAAGTCATTTGACTCAATTTTCCAATACACTGAGTTACATCCAAATGAAAAGCAATGGCAGCATACCTTCAAATACTATCATTAATCTGAAAGGTCTGAATGTCATATCACTCATAAGTAGGAAAGAAGTTTGATTTAAGGAAGATGAAACAAGGGAGGATCTGGAAGATTTTGAGATGAAAATACAACATTTTCGCATATGAAGATTGAGAAATTAGAAAGTGAGAAAGAACAGCAGCTTATGATCAAGAAGGCAACCCAAGAGGAGAACTCACACACACAAGAGGAAACACAAGAAAAGCAAGAAGAGGAAGTGATAATTCCAAGTTCATCATACAAGGGGAAGCAAATTGAGGAGAATATGGAGTCGAGCAAGCAAGGAGGCTCTACGCATATAGGTAAGGAGCTAAGTATAAAGAATCTCCCTCTTCCAAAATCTTATTTTGTTGGAAAGAAAAAGATTGATTCCGAATTTGCAAAAGATGCTTTCAATCTCTTCAATAAGTTAGAAATAAACATCCCTATGGTTAAATTCCTCAAAAGAAATCCTAAATTTGCTAAATTTTTAAAAGAGTCATGTTATGATAAGAAAAAGTTTAGGCCTCTTGAGAAAATTTAGGTGAGTGCTAATGTGTTATCACTTTTTAAGGCTGAATTACCAGTTAAGTGCCAACACCCAGGATCTTACACAATCCCATGCACAATTGGTAAGGTTCATATTAAGGGAGCATTATTAGATCTAGGGTTGCCATTAATGTATTGCCTTGGTCGGTATACCTAGCCTTAGGTATTAAAAATCTTAAAGACACAAGTGTAGTGCTCCAATTAGCTAATAGATCAATAGGGAGTCCTTGAAGATATTCTAGTATAGGTGAAGGATTTAGTGTTCCTAGCTGATTTCTATGTTCTGGACATGTCCATTTAACTAGTGAATGAGAGTACTTTGATTCTAGATAGACATTTCCTTCAAACTTTCAAGACGATCATTAGTATGAAACATAGTTGTATTACAATGGAAGTTGGAGGACATGTAGTGACTTTCAATATGAACAAAGTGTAACATCCCAAATTTTCCCTATCTGTATATGACTAATAGAGGAAAGAGGTTATGAAGAGATTAGGATGGTAATCAGAAGAAAAGATAATGATTAAGATAAGTGTTAAGCCAAAGAAAGAGAGAAGGTATAAAGTTGTATAGCAAAAGGGGTTAAATTGCAATTTAGAAGAAGTCTAGAGACTAAATTACAATTAGTGAAAGTTTCAAACGGTCATTTTAGAAAAGAAATAGACTAAAGTGAAAACTTTAAAAGTTCCATAGTGTAAAATGGAAGTAGATGAAACATCTTACTTTTACTACTTTAGAGTATGTATTCAGAAGCATATTTGATTAGCAGAAGCATTATATTAGTCCAAAAATTAAAATTTTAAAACCTACTTATCAGGTACTATTCATTTGATAATTCCAATATTTATAGTCCAACTTTAAAAATTCATAACTAATTGTAGACAAATCGTATGAAGGTGATCCAAATTTATAATTGAATATCTTTCATAGTTTCTTGAGGGAAAAATATAAATCTTGACATTTACCTTGCTAATTGATACAGTTAAATCATTACTTTTTACTGTTCATATAGAAAATTATAGAATTTCTAGATTCTGTCTCTTAACTTTAGAATTTCATTTCTCTTGATATACACATCCAAATGAGGCATATTACATATGAATTTAAAGATATGGATGTGTACTACGTGCTCATAAAATTTTGTGAATTAATTCCTTCATTTGCTAGGTCAAATGAAAGTCACAACAAAACTGCTACAGGACCTACGTTTTTTACCATTTCATCTTCTTTCTTAAATGTTCATAAATTAATCTAGCATTCCTAAACCATCAAATAAGCTTCTCATATATCCATATACATCATGTACATATGCCATAATTATTTCATACAGTTTTATCACATAGATAGACATCTTACATGGCATTTACATACATGGATAATTCATAGCATATGCTAGGATCTCAATTACTTCACTTTATTTCTTCCATTCTTTAGCTCTTCTCCATGCATATATTTTCTTTCATGCTTGACCTAAATTAGTTGATTATGGGAGGGTGAGATTCTAATGAATCTCAATAGCAAACATTACCCCTTAAATATGCAAGATGGATGCTAATACATGATATGTAATTTCATTAAACTTTCTTTGATTAGTGACATGCGATCATGCTATATAGTTTTGCATAAAAGTGCATGGCCATGGAAAACATGTTATTCACAATACATTCAACATCATTTATCATGTCATAACATTATTCAAATATCATATATATAACATCCTTCTTTTTCTTACATCTTAGGGACCAAACGATAGCATCTAGAACCACTTCTAAGGCTGTTCAAGTCAAATTACACAATCTGGAATTTTACTCTTAGCGAGTACTGTTCATTGTGCAAATTCCAGAGGAGTGACCTGACTTCGAAAAATCATAACTAATTCTAAAAAATCAAAATGAAGTGATTCAAATTGATACACGAAGCTAATATAATTCTCTTTCAGGTAAAAATGACTCATTGACCACGCCTTAACCAAGTCAACTTTGGTCAATGTTCTAAAATCACTGTTCCTCCAGGGTCCTGTCCCTGATTCCAGCATTCTGGTCCCAATTTTGATAAATCATATCTTTATGTGTAGACATTCAAATAACACATTCTATAGATCAAATCGAAGATTGGCATGTCTACTATTTACTGGAAAAATATCATCCATTTATTCAATCATTTACTATTTATAATTACAGCTTAAATGTCATTGCCTCACCACGAGTTACTGTTCATAGTGACAATTTCCAGCAATTATACATACATGAATCACATATCAATCATGCTAAGCAATTAACATTTCTTCATGCATATTTATCTCCTCTATCTTGAGAAGACCTGCTATAATTGGATTGATATGGAAGGGGTGAGATTTATGAGGAAATCTCAGTAGCAAACGGAAACCATACAATGTATGCAACTATATGCTTGATGTTACTACGTGTATACTTAATGATCATGCTTGCATCATGATAACATACATGCTTCCATGTTACTTAATTATAACATATGGCCATAGTATAAAAAGAAACAGAGCATTACTTAATCATACATGCCTCACATTATCTAGGTAACAAAACATCACATAAAACATCCAAGCAGTATAAGCATATAAGTAGGTAAGTCTACTACCTGGTGTGAAGCCTTTCCTTCCAACTCTTAGCCTTGTCTCTAAGGTCCCTTCTTTTCATATGTTTGAGCCTATACATAGCATAATAATATCTTTATTATTATCCAGTATAGCTCTACTTAACCCATGCTTAACTAGGGGTAATATCCTTACTCCGATATTCCCCTAACTTTCTTTCTCTCTTTAGCTACCTTTATTAATAGAGATATTTCTCTATTCTAACCACTAAGAGCAATCCTCTACTTTATTAGAGTAGGGACTAGATAACTTACTTACCTCATTTCTAAGCTCTGCCCAGTCCCTTAGCTCCTTAGACTGCTCCTGGCTTCACCAGAACTCCTTCCTTCCTTTCCTTTATTTCTCTTTCTCTCTTTCTCTCTTCTTTCACTTCTTCCTTTGGCTCTTGGCCGTGGTGTGCCTTGAAATGGGAGGGTAAGGGTCTATTTATAGGTGGAGGGAGGTGGAATGGATGGCTCAAATCAAATCGTGATGAATGGCTCAGATTGCTTGCTTTCTCAAGAAGCTTTGCTTGCATCATCATGATGACATCACCCTCCTTTATGTCTCACCACTAATGACATCATCCAAGGACACCTCAGGGGACACCTCAGGGGGTATGTGGCGCAATGGTGGGGCCCTTAGGATAAATCACCAGCTAACTCAGCCTTTCTAGAGAATTCCAGAGTCTTTTCCCTGAATGGACGGCCGAGATTGTGCCACGTGTCCTCTTGCTTTTTCTCCTTTTCCTGTAATCATGCCATGTGTCCTTGGCTTTTCTTCTTTTACTGTAATTATGCCATGTGGTGCCTTGTGGTCGCCATTTATGCTATCTCATGATTCCATATCACTTTTCCCAGTTATATCATTGACCGAGTCACTTTACTTTATTGAAAAAGTACTAAAATAATATTTTAATGCCTCTTGGACCCACATCCCTCTTGGGCTACGTTTTTGGACCTTGGATTATCATTTTGGGTTTCAAACCAAGCCCAAGCACTCTGGTGGCTTAGTTCCCAAGAAACACCTCTTACTTCTTTATGCCCACAGGAACTTTCACCATTTTCCCTGAATTTTCACTTTCTTGCAGTTTAGTCCCTGAATATCATCTGTATACTTCTGGGACTCCTGCACAATAGGGTCTAGTAGCCTTCCTTTTTTAGGCTATATACTAGGCTTCTAGGCCTAAAAATTAGGATATGGCATTTCTCCTCCCCTTCAAATAAATTTCGTCCTTGAAATTTGGGAGTTAAATCTCTATTCATTCCTTAATGAATAGTTTATTTGAGGAGAATGTCCCTTTCATTTCATAACATTTTCTTGACTTTTCTTAACTCTTCTTAACTTTTCTGACTATCTCGCATAACTTTGTGTATCTATGCCAAACTTTTGTGGCATTTACTCCTTTTCTCATATAACTGTGTTCTTTCTTCACTCTATCTTAGACCCTTTTCTCTGGGTCTTGCTAACCTTTTAGCTTCTTTATCCTTATCTGAAGGATTTATCTATTCATACTTTTCTATTCTTAAAACATATGGGGTTCTCTTCTCTATTCCTTAGGCATACTTCTACAAAACTTTTTGAATACCATCACCATGACTTGAACTTGGACTCCATCTTCATAAGGGTAAACTAAGTTCAATCTGTATGTAATATAGGCTATAAATAAATTTAGTTAATCAACTCGTGAAGCTCCTTACCTTAACTTCGTCTTTGGCACTTATCTTTCCAGAGAGATACTGTACTATTCTCTTTTCTTCATGGCTCCTTACTTTCCTTAGGCTAGGTCTAACTATGACCTCGGGATCTAACTGCGATTAACCGTAAGCCTCTTCAGAATCTAACTATGACTCTAAAGCTGTTAGGATCTAACTACGACCCTTGAACCATGCTAGGATCTAACTGCGATCCTCCATAATCTTCTGTGATTCTGTTGTACTATATCATCTCTGAAAGATCTCATCCAACAGACTAAGTTATAAGGTTAACTGCTTCCACTTGTTGATAACTCAATAAAAATTTTAAAATACATTTCGTAGCCCATATTATTTACTCAGACTTTACTTATTTCCCCTTACTCAGGAGTTCCTTCTCATCCTTCTTACTCTGTTGTGGTTTACCAATTACAGTTTAACCACTTGCCATTGCACTCTGTTGGTATGGCCTCATCATAACTTCTTATTTATATATGTGCTCTAACTGTGAGCCATTTAAACTATGCTCTAACTGTGAGCAATCTGTACCAGATCTAACTCTTATCTAAAGAGTGATCTGACTCATCTAAATCTAGCTCTATCTGAGAGCCATATGTTTCATATCCAACTCTTATCTGAAGAGTGATATGAAAACAATCTCTTCACTGTTATCTCTTACTCTTTATGTATACCATTTATTTTGATAGAGTTATAACACTACCACCCTCTTAGTACTTGCTATAACCCTAACATAAGAAATGGCCCTAAGTACAGTATTCATAAGTCTGTAGAAATACCTGAGTAACCCCAATCATACTATAATAATTTTCCCATTTACTGAGATTGTCTATCATCCTGGGAAAATTCTTATTGCATGTCGTATAGCAAAGTCAAGAATATCAACTTGATTCAACAACCAATCAGTTAACTAGGTTGTTTAAGCTTCAATCATATAACTCTAACTTTAATTTATTCTTTCTCCTTTCATCTAAGGTTTTGGACAGCACAAACACCTTAGAGAAAACTCAACTTTCTTCTATGAAAACTCTAAGTTCAAGCTCCCAAATCAAAGGAAAATAAACTAGGATAGATTACTTACCTTTAATCTCTAACTTGCTTGAACTTTGATACTTTGAGCAAGAAAAGGGCAAAAACTGCCTGAAAGCATTTTAGTCCTAAATTTTACCATAAAATAGAGAAAGTTATTTTGATCAGTGTAACATAACACATAATTTTGATTTGAGGTCCAGAAAAATTGATATAAATTTCTAAAGTCAGGAGATTATTGCAGTATCCTCTAGACCTCATAATCAGATGAAATTTAACAGTAAATTCTTATAATTAATATAAGAATTTATGAAACTGACAAACATAAAAAAGGAGTCCTGTAGAATTCATTATGAAATTTAAGGTAAAATTGGACACCGATAAAGGGTTAAAGGAAATGTAGGGAATTTTTATCAGGCTTTATGGGTCTCAAAAAATTATGAGAATTTGTAGGAAATTCATTTTATATTAGAATTAATTTCTAAAAATTTTAAAACCATTAAAAGAGGTGTCTAGTATTTATCTAAAAAATCAAGGTGATTTAAGAATATCAGTATAAGGAACGTGCCTTAGGATTTGTGCCAATTAGCTATTGGACCTAAAAGAGGCCCAATATGATGTATTATACAAGCCTAATAAGCCCAAGGAATTGTTATGTGGTCAAATGAATGTTTAGAATATTTTATGTATTTTTAAAAGATAAGAATTTAATAAAATCTAAGAAGCATGTGAGGTGTCCTTGTGGGACCCACAAGCTTTACACATGGCACCAAGAAGAGGAAAGGAAGATTACATCATGATTTAAAATATAATAAAATAATATAAGAATTAACCTAATAATGATTAAGGTTAATTAATCCAAAAACTAACTCCTCAAATTCAAGATTAAGCTATTGTAATAATTAGAAAACATGAGGACATTATGGACCCAAGGTGCCAAAATTTTGGCTATAAATACCCCTCCCATTCTTCACAAAATGGTGCACCCTTGGTTCCCTTGTAGAAACTCTTGTCATTTGAAAACTCAACCAAGATAAAGGCAATTCAATGCACTTAGTGATCAAGGTAGTCAAGGCATAAGGTATGTAATCCTTCCTAATTTATTTAGATATGTTTTAGAAGGGTAAAACCTAGGTTTTAGTGGTTGAAAATTCCATTAAACCTAGAGTATGCTTGCTATCCAAATTGTAAGTTGAAGGAGGAAGAAGAAAATAAAGGTAGAACTAGGTGATTAAGGTTTAGATAAGTTAGGGATGATTGGTTATTGAATTAAGTTATGCTCTTGACTTTGTCATTGATGGAGGCATTCAGCCTAGGTCTTTTTGGACCAAGAACAATGAATTTCAATGATCTAATGCTTCCATTGAATTTATATGATGATTTTGTGTAGGATTGAATAGATTTGGAACCTTGTAAGCATTGGAATTGAAAGTTGTAATTTTTAAGCCTTCTCTATTACTGTTCATACATGTGAACAATGATTAGAATTTCATGATTTTAATGCTTTCAAGGGTTTTAAAATGAAAAATTGTGTGGGGTAATATAGAGAAACAAGTATTGGAAGCATTGGAATCAAAATGAGAAGTTTTGAAAGAATTATGTACATGTTTTCGGTTTTTCCTAGCAAGACATGGAGGAACTGTAATTTCATAATTCTAAGTTCACAAATGGATTTGGAAGATGAAATTGTGTAGGGTAAAGTTAGGACACAAATTAATTCAAAGCACAAGATAATTAACCCCAAATTAAGAAAGATAGGGGTTAATTGATTAAGTTAAGTTTAATGTCCTTATATGCCAATTGAGTTGAATCATGATGAATAAATGAATATGTGATGTTTAGGATTTGGTTTGTATGCTCAAATAGGCTAGTCACACATCAAGAAGTAGGAAGCAAGAGGTAAAGGAAAAGGATAAGGAAAGCAAGGAGTATGAGGTAGTAAACTTACCTAAACTTGTAGTGTTGAATGTATGGTTGATTGTGTTATGGCTTGATTGATGTTGTTCATATGTAAATGTTGAAGCTCTCTGTTATGATTACTTTGGACAATTGTATTTCATATGTTACATGAAAGCATGAACATTATATTATGTTGACACAATCACAAGCAAGCACTAATACCAAGCATTAATGCATACATTGTTTAGTACAGTTTAATACTGAGATTTCCCCATAAATCTCACCCCAAATTATATCTCTAATCAACAGGAACCTCAAGCATGAGAGAGAAAGAATGCTAGATGATTATATGGTTTGCTTATATAGTTATGTTATAGACAAGTTTTGGGATGAATGTATGTAAAGTTAGTTGTTAAAATTCTACACTGGAACAAAAGACAATTTTGAGCTATGACACTTGGGCTGCAATTAAAAATAGTTAATGATATAATAGTGTACTATATTTTATCAATAGATATTTAACATGCTAAGCTTCGTTTAGACACCAAGTACGCCTTATTTTGATGTCTGTGCAAAGAGAAAGAATTTTCCAAAATCAAGGACCAGAATCTATTTTCAGATTTTTTATCAAATGAATAGTAATCTTTAAGGACTAAACTGTATTAATTGGTTAAGCATTTGTCAAGAACTTATTTTTCCTTTAAATTTAAAGATATTATCTTCGAGTAGAATTTAAACCACTTTATTTCAATTTTTTTAGAATTAATTATTATTTTTCGAAGTTCATCGCTTAATCTGGAATTACCATATGAATAGTACTCATAAAGAGTGAAATTCCAGATTCTGTAATTAAACTTCAATGGACTTGTAAGTAGTTCTAAATGCTATCGAATGGTCCCTAAAATATATAAAAGTAAGGTGTTACATGAAGTGATGAAATGTCCTCTTGATAATTCTGCTGTTTAGTTGAATGCAATTGATTATGCTATTAACGAAACTAGGGATGAGCATGAATTAAGTTTGCATGATGAGTATGATCCTATGTCGCATAATTCCTAAAACTCCCATGAAGTATTTCAGGAGCATGAGGATTTAGATTCATCTTATAGTGCTTATGATATCTATTTTGAATCTCTCTCATATATTTATTCTTTTTCTTGCTATTATGAAGGTAATACTCATATTTTCATTGCTTTGATGTGAATAGCATGCTTTCAAAGATTTCTCATTCCCATCTAACTTTGATACAATTTTATCATTTTCCAGTGATAATGGTGTTGGAAAGGAATTTGTGAGTGATTTTATAGAATACAAGACATTGTGGAAGCTGGAAGTGGAACAAACAAAGAGGGTCGAGTTTATGTGACCACAAGTCATGACGTCAAGACCTCCATGTCGCGACTAGATATGAACTTGATGAGAAAGAGACTCTCTGTGCAATGGAGTCACAACAAGATGATTGTTTGGTCATGACCAATATCTCCCGAGATAATATGTCACGACGTGAGGATGATGATGTCACGACTAAATGTTAGGATGCTTAGGGACAGTCTGTCTGTGATCCCAAGTCACAACTAAATGACTAGTACATCGTGAACAAATGTTCCAAAGATACTCACTATCAATTGGATTCGTGATGAGAAGTTAAAGATAACCCTAAGAGGTCACGACCAAAAATAACATACACAGCCAGTGAAATTCAATTTCCTTCAGCTCCATATTCTGCTGTTTTGGTTAAAGGGCCAATATGTTCTAACTCCACTTATCCTTACTCACATTCACTAGTTACCTCTCATACTTTAAGATTCTTAAATGATTTCACCTCAAATAATGATGCAAGAATGAAAGAGACTGATCTAAGTTATGTTATAGTTGTAGATCAACTTAAGCTTGGTAGAACACTTGAGGAGATTGAAAGCAAGATAGAGAATCTAAACGAATCGAAGGAGAGTGATCCTAAGTATGTTGAAGTGGTATACCAACCTCAATAGGGTAAAGTACTTGAGGAAGTGGAATATACAAAAGATATAAAGGAAACAACACCGAAGTTTGTTGCTAATTTATACGAGGCACAGTTAGGAAAGTGCAAGTTTAAACAAGGAAAATTCACAACAAGCTTTGATGGTCTTTGCAATGTAATCAAAGTGCATGATTTTGGTATGCTAGGGTAGAGATTGAAGGTAATGGGGAAAAGTTGTCAATCAAACAACCATCTGTCAAAATTCTATGAGTTCCCACCACCGCCTTGAGGCCAGGTTGTCCATTTCCTGTCTCTTACTTTTTACAAGTTTTCTTAATGTGCTATATGTTTGACATGTTAGTTTGATGATTGGAAAGGGATAAACTAGTAGAAGTTGTCACATCCTTACTTTCAACCTCAATTATACTTATTCATAAGTCATTGGAACTAATTACATATCCTTTTGCTTTAGAAACATCCATTTTCAAAAGAATTACTCTCAGGTACTATTCACTTTTACGATTCATTTGGTAATTCCAGAACATGTACCCAACTTTGAAAATTCATAATTAAATGTAGAAAAATTGAAATAGGTTGGTTCCAATTTTTAATGAAACCTATTTCATTGAATTTTGAGGGGAAAATATAAAACTAAGGTTCCATTGTCTCAATAAAATCAATTCATTCGTTGAAAAACACTGTGTATTTGGTAAAATCTGGAAGTTCCGGTTTCTTTGCCTTAACTTTAGAAATTCATTTCCCTTTAATTACTTGTCCAAATGAACTGTATTACCTATGGATTCAAATCTCCAGACATTCTCTTTAAGCTCACCAAATTTCATGGAAAAACTCGTTCATTTGCTATACAAAATTCACACATTACTACATCCAATTGTTTACTTTATCTCTATTCCAGATTTTAACTGTAACTTTGGAAAATCATAATAATTTGAATACTTAACCAATTGAGGTTTTCTTGGTGTTCATTTAATGCTCTGTATCTTAGCTATTGTCATGCCAAATTTCAAGTTCAAACTCGTTGGTTTAGGCATCATAATCATCATCACAACATCACAGCCTTAGAACACAATTACATAATCATACACCATGCATACTATCATATCCTTCCAAAGTGTCATGTAAGTAATGTAACTTATTATAAAAAATCATCCATCTACGTTTTCCCTTTTTTCTTGTGAAGATCCATCACCTATAACATGGTTATACATATGGAAAGAATGAGATTTTATGGAAATCCCAATAGCAAGTTACACAATAGTACATAAGCAAACTCTAACATGCATATTGTCATGACATAAATTACAAGGAGTTGCAATCATTCATACTTCATCATGGACATGATGACACATCTCATGCTCAACCAAACACCATAATCAATAAGCAAGCAAGCAAGCAAGCAATCAAACAAACATGAAACTATAGTTAGGTATTCTTGCTACCTCTTAGCTATCCTTGTTAATATCTTCTTGAGATGCTTCCCTTCCTTCACAAATGTCAAAACCTAGCCATTACAAAGCAATCTCAAGTTACAACTCAACTTTAACACAAAACCAAGACTAAGTTTTCACTAACTTCCATTCTTTCCTCAATTTATGTTTCATACTTCCATTGTTCTAAAATAAATTCTCATGGTTCATTTCCACATAATTTTTCATGTAGAATCCAAATATGAAACTAGAATTTCCAAAATCAAAACATGTCACATGCTACAGTACCAAATCGAAGTGTATGCTCTTATTTTCTAAAAATTTGCATTTTGATTCCAATGCTTCCAATACTTTTTCTCCTACTTTATCCCACACAATTTTCCATTTTAAACTCATTGAAAGCATCAAAATTATGAAATTTCAACATATAAATAGTGTCATGCACAGTAACTACAATGAACACAAAACCCTAACTTCATGCATATTTGGATTCCCAAGCTTATACCACTTGATTCTAGCTTGTTTAAACTTATCTAAACTATCCATAACATAAAACTCATATTCTAAACATATTTGGACAGCACCTCTAGCAGTAACCTCAAGGGAAATATGGTACAAAACCCCCTTAAAACCATGAGCTAACTTGCTAGAACAAAGCTCAAGATCAAGGGAGATTATTACCTTAATTGTTACTTCACTTTATGTGCTTCTTTTTGGGTTGAATGAAAATTTTGTAAGATTTTCCCTATGGTTCACCATGCATGCCAAATGGGTTCTGATTTGCGGGGTATTTATAGATGAGCTTGAGTGTAAATGAATGGCCAAGATTGATTTGATTACTATTTGATCAATGGTTCATATTCAATCTTGCACTTGGCTTGCCCTAGAAGCTCCAACCTTGACATCATGCATGACATAATTTAAGGTTATGTTTGGCTGAAAAAGGTGAAATATATTGATAGGAAAAATTTCAGTCCAGTTTGATACCGATCGGAGCAATTTCACCCAAGTTAGACTGTTTTCTGTTCCTAATTTTTATAATATACCAGGATATGTATTCTGTCCTAGAAATCACTGTCTAGGCTTCTCATACCATTGAAATTGTTATACTGAATATTTATCTACCATCCATCCCTTGAGAAATGACCAAAATACCCTTGGTGTCTTTTCTTGCAGTATATTAACCCTAAGGGCATAATTGTCATTTTACCCCTCTTGGTACTGCCTTATGGCATATACTGGCTCTAACTAATCATATTTATACTATGTGACACACTTTTGGCCTGTCCAAAATGACCTCCATCCATCACTGGTACAGCATGGGCATCCAAGGGTATTTTTGTAATTTCACACTTTTTTTGCACTGCTCTGGTACCTGGCCCACTTAATTGTCCAGTCACCTTAATGGGCTCATGATTTGGGCCTTCATATGGCTTTTTGCATGTATTGCCTTTATGGCCCAATTAACAATACAACTCTCCCGATCCTATTTATCGGGTATTTTATTTCACTGTAAAATCCTGTATGGCTTCTACAGGATTCCTTTTTTGACTCTGTCAAGTTTATAAATGCTTACATTAAATATATGAATTTCCTATAAGGTCTCATCTGATTCTGAGGTTTGAAAAATACTGTAATAATTCCTTCTGACTTCAAAAATTTATATCAATTAATCGGGGACCTCAAATCAAAATTCTGTGTCGCGTTAAACTGACCGGAATATTTGTCTATCTACCGATAAAATTTGGGTCTTATCTGATTTCGGGTATTTTTGGCCTATTTTGGCTCAACTTTTCCATATTTACATTTAGGTCCCTGACTTTTTGCATATTTACATTTAGGTCCCTAAACTTTTGGAAATTACCACTTTTGGCCTAACTCTTGTTTCTACTTTAACTTTTGGCCTTCAACCTTTTCCACGTGCGTTTAGGTCCCTATTCGTTCCTTAGTTATTAATTCTTCCCTTTCCTTTCTGAATCTGATACAGATTTTTCCAAGAATCTCACATCTATTGCAAATAAACTGTACAGTTACATCAGGTAAGAAAATTGGGGATATGACATTCTTGGTGCACTGGTCAAAACAGAATCATGGTAACAAGGGTTCTTTTTAAAAAATCTCACTTTTGATTTTAATGCTTTTAACTCTTGTACCTTGGCTTAATCCTATACAATTTCTCCTTATGGACTCATTGGAAGCATCAAAATCTTCAAAATCAAATCTTTTGATACTGTTCCAGTACAGACCTAAAAGTCTCACAAAGTGGGAAAATGGAAACTACACAATTAATTCAAGCAAAAACCAACAATCTAAGCTTGTCTAATTCTTAATTTCATGTCTCTAACTTCAATTTCTTCTTTCTCCAATATTGTACAGTTCTGGACAGCATCACCACATAGGGAATATCTCACTTTTCTTCCATTAATATCCCAAGATCAAGCTCTTGAATTGAAGGAAACTAAGCTAGGATAGATTACTTATCTTAGTTCCTAGCTAACTTGACTTGTGTAGCTTGGATTTCCTCTTGTCTTTACTTGATTCTCACTTGGGTAGCACCTCCCTATTCCTTCTCTAACTTGACGCAAATGTGAAGGAAAATAGAGAGTATTTATAGACTTAAAGCAAGGCAAATGGATGGCTAGGATTGCTTTAGTTACTATTTAATCCAATGGTCCATAATCCACCTTGCACTTTGTCTTGCCCACCAAGTTTTGATGACATCATGGCTTATATCACCAAGAAACCTTTCATGCTAGGTGGCACTATGGTGGGGCCCTTGGAGCACCTCAGCTACTGACTCAATGCTTCTAGAGAATTCTAGAATCTTATCTCATAATAAATGGCTGAAATTATGCCATGTGTCCTTAGCTTTTTCTTGAGTTTTCTTCTTTCCTTAGCTTAGTGCCATGTGGCATCTTAGTGGGTCCCATGAGGACACATTTCATGTTCTTATCCTTATTTTCAAACTTAATTATACTTAGTTGGAAGTCATTTGAACCAATTACATAGCTTTTTGTGTTAGAAAGATGCATTTTCAAAAGTTTGCTTCTCGGGTACTGTTCATAGTTATTGTTCATTTGGTAATCCAGAACATGTACCTAAATTTGAAAATTCATAATTAATTGTAGAAAAATTGAAATAGGGTTATTCCAATTTCTAAAGAAAGCTCTTTCATTTAAATATGAAGAAAAAATGAAAAACTAAAGTTTCATTGTTCCAATGAAATCAGTTTATTCGTTGAAAAATATTGTTCATTTGGTAAATCTGGAAGTTCCAGTTTCTTTGCCTTAAATTCAAAAATTTATTTCTCTTTTGTTACTTGTCCAAATGAACTGTGTTACCTATGGATTTAAAGATACAGATGTTTTCTTTTAGCTCATAAAATTTCATAGAAAAACTCGTTCATTGTCTATATTAAATTAATGTTGGAACATTACTGCCTCCAGTTGCTCATTTTATCTTAATTCCAGATTTTAACTCCAACTTAGAAAAATCATAATAAATTGAATACTTAACCAATTGAGGTGTTCGTGGTATCCATTTAAATCTCTATATATTAGCTATTTTCATACCAAATTTCAAGTTCAAATTCATTGGATAAGGCATTGTAAACATCATCACACCACTACGGCCTCATAGTACAACTACATTATTATACACTATGCATCCCACCATATCCTTCTATAGTGTCAAGTAACCAATATAACTTATTATACAAGTTCAACCATCTATATTTACCCTTTTTCCTTGAGATGTTCTAGCACCTATGACATGGTTATGCATATGGAAAGAATGTGATTTTATGGAAATCTCAATAGCAAGTCATACAAACTATAATATCATGCATGATTGATTAAATGCTTAACATGTTATCATGAGATAGGAGCTACTTCATAATAGTACATAAGCAAACTCTAACATGCATATTATCATGACATTAGTTTCAAGGAGTTGTAATCATTCATACTTCATCATAAATATGATGGCATAATCTCAAGCTCAATCAAACACAATAACTAACAAGCAAGCATACAATCAAGCAAATATGAAACTATAGTTAGGTATTCTTGCTACCTCTTTAGCTATCCTTGACAAAGTCTTCTTGAGATGGTGTCCTTCCATCACAAATGTCAAAACCTAGCCATTACAAAGTAACATCAAGTTACAACTCAACTTGAAAATAATTCCAAGACTAGGTTTTCACTAACTTCCATTATTTTTCTATTTGATGTTCCATACTTCCATCTTTCTAACATAAATTCTCATGGTTCATTTCCACATAATTTTTTATGTAGAATCCAAATATGAAACCAGAATTTCCATTTTAATTCACATTTTAACTCTAATGCTTCCAATACTTGTTCTCTTACTCTATCCCTACACAATTTTCCATTTTAAACTCATTGAAAGCATCAAATCATGAAATTCTAACATATGAATAGTGATTCGTAGAGTAGCAGCCAAGAACACAACCCTAACTACATGCATACTTGAATTTCTAAGCTTATACCACTTGATTCTAGCTTGTTTAAGCTTGTCTAAACTATCCATAACATAAAACTCATATTCATATCACATGTGGATAGCACTTCCACAGCAACCACAAGGGAAATAGGTTATAAATACCCTTTAAAACTAAGAGCTAACTTGTTAGATTTAAGTCCAAGAACAAGGGAGATAGTTACCTTGCTTATTGCTCCAAGTTGTGTGCTTCTTTCTTGCTTCAATTGAAATTTGGCCAGAGGCTCCCTAAGGTACCATGCATGCCGAATCAAGTCTAGTTTGGGGGGTATTTATAGAAAATCTTGGGTGGAAATAAATGGCCAAGATTAGTTTGGTTGCTATTTGATCTAATGGTCCATATTCATTCTTGAACCAAGCTTGCCCTAGAAGCCTTAAGCTTGATGCCATGCATGACGTCATTTAGGGCCATGTTTGGCTGGAAAAAGGTAAATATACTGATAAGAAAAATTCTAGTCCAGTATGGTACTAATCGGAGAAATTTCACAAAAAATAGACTGTTTTATGTTCCTAATTTTTATAATATTCCATAATATGTATTATGTCATGGAAACCAGTGTCTAGGTTTATCATACCATTGATATTGTTAGACTAAGTATTTATCTTCTAACCATCCCTTGGGAAATGACCAAAATACCCTTGGTGTCATTTCTTGCACTATATTAACCCTAAGGGCATAATTATCATTTTACCCCTCTTTGTACTACCTTAGGGCATATACTGGCTCTAACTAATCATATTTATACTATATGGGACGTTTCTAGCCAGTCCATAATGACCAAAATGCCTTCCATCCATCACTATGCAATCTGGCCACCTATGGGCATTTTCGTAATTTCACACTTTTCTTGGGTTGCTCTGGATTAATTGTCTCGCTACCTTATTGGGCCTCTTGGGATGCCATTTGGGCCTTAGTATTGGTCCATTCTCTGTATGGCACAAATCTCAATAAATCTCTCCTGACCATATTTAGCGGGTATTTTATTCCACAGTAAAATCCTGTAAGAATTCTACAGGATTCCTTTTCTGACTCTATCAGTTTTCTAAATTCTTATATTAAATATAGGAATTTATTATAAAGTTTCATCTGATTCTGATGTCTAAAAAATACTGTAATAATTCTTCCTGATTTTAGGAATTTATATCAATTAATTGGGACCTCAAATCAAAATTCTATGTTGTGTTAAACTGACCAAAATAATTTTGTCTATCTACTGGTAAAATTTGGGACTAATCTGATTCTGGGTATTGTTTAGCCTTTTTCAGTTCAATTTTCTCATAATTATATTTAGGTCCCTAAACTTTTGGTTAATTGTATTTAGGTCCCTACACTTTTGGTTAATTGAATTTAGGTCCCTACTTTTGTTTCTACTTTCACTTTTGGCCTCCAACCTTTCCTAATTTTCATTTAGGTCCCTACACTTTACTTAGTTAATAATCCCTCTCTTTCCATCCTCAATCTGATACAGTTTATTCCAATAATCTCATGTCCATTACATATAAACTGTACATATACATCAAATAAGAAAATTGGGGATACGACATCATGCCACCTCATGGCTTCTAGCCAAATCCAAAGCTTTATCTAATCAATTTCCCATTTATAACTTCAACCGAGTAATTATACTTTACTGAAAATCACTAAAACATTATTTTAACTCCAGTTAGACCCACATAATCCTTGGGCTACATTTTTGTACCTCTTGAAATGTCATCTTGGGTCTCTGATCAAGCTCTAGTACTCAGATTGCCTAATTCCTGAGAAATTTCCCTTGGCAATTTACCAAAATGCCCACGGTTCCTCTTTATTTACTTTAATGATTCTAGGGGCATTATTGTCTTTTTACATTTCAACAGAATATTTCTTTACCTAGGTTAACTATTTCTGTAGCTCTCTTTGACCTTTTATCTTGGGTAAAATGACTAAAATGTCCTTCACTTATTTCTTAATTATTTTTATAATACATGGCATTTTTGTTGTTTTCACATTTTTTGAATATTTTTGGACATTGTCCCCTTTAACTGTTGAATTGATATCATGGGTATGTGCCTCAGTTAGCGTTATCATGACCCTCTTGTGATGTCATTTGGGCTCATTCAGTCCCAGCTTGCTTACTGCTTAAGTTTCATAATCGGATATCGGGTGTCCATAAACTCCCGTCAAAATTCACTAAAACGTGAATAACTTTTCCTACAGAACTCCTTTCGGGATTCCATCAGTTCCCTATCCTCTTGCTTCATATGACGCACCTTCCTATAACTTCTTATTTATATCTAAGGTCCAAAAGGTCTGATAAAAAATTTAAATAACTTTTAGACTATCAGATAAATATTAGCTATCTGGAACTCTAATAAAATTTCTATATTGGGCTAGATTAACTTACACAATTTTCTCTATCTACTGATAAATTTTGCGACTGAAATGCTTTCAGGCAGTTCTGAGCCTTTTATGACTCAACTTTCTATAATTACCATCTTGCCCTTGTACTCTTGAAATTTTCACTTTAGTCGCTCAACTTTTTATAATTACACTTAATGGCCTATAACTTGTACCTACTTTCATTTTTGGCCTTAGGACCTTTTTAATTTACATTTAAGTCCTTCAATTTTCTTTAATTGCAATTTAGTCCCTAGAGTTTCTCTAAATTGCAATTTAGCCCCTTATCTATTTCTTTGGCTTAAAACTTTTCTTAATCATTATCTTTTCTTCTGACTACCATCACAATCCGTTCATAACGTCTTTCCTCTATCAGTCTTATACAGATAGAAAAAATTTGGAATGTTAAATTTCTACCACCTTAAAATAAATTTCGTCCTCAAAATTTAATTCGTACTTTAGTCAAGTAATCTTGGATATGTCTCCTATATATATCCATTTTTACTTTATGACTAAGAATTGGGGTATCTACCATACACCATACTTCTCATTATATATATCATATTACGCATCTTTTCTTGCGTATTGTATATTTCTCTTTACGCATTGTGATTCTTTTATCACCCTTTTCTTTATGCATTCTATAATATTTTTTTGGCTTATAGCTTTGCCGGTATCTGGGGAGGATCTTGCTCATAAGCCTTTCTAACCTCCTTCAAAACTAAAACTATAACTTGATTGTTTTTTAGATCTTCTCCAATTAGAAATGACATAAGAGTCTAATCTCTTACTTTTTCTAACTCTTTCTAACTTTTCTCTCTATCTATCTGTCTCTTTCTTTTCCACAGTTCCTCTTCTTAAAACTGGTATAAGGAAATACTCGTCATCTAACTATTTCTTTCTTTCTTTACAGTTCCATTATGTGGAACTAGTACAAGGGATATTGAAGTCCCTTATTTTCTCTACTAAGCACTTGTACTATTTTCTATTTATGTTCTTCTGTGCTTATCCTATTCTTTCTTTTTATTATGCTAGCTAGCAATGTTCTTTCTCATTATTCTATAGCATCTTTCTAACTTTGTGACCCCACATTGCTTCTTAGTGAGTCACCTATCTCTAGGCTATTCTGGCCTGAGCACCTTTTAGTTAAGTGTGCTATTAGGTTAGGGCTTAAGTTATACTTCATATGGCTCTAAGCCCTAATATATCCTTTCTTATAGAACTGTGTTATATCTTTACTCTGATTTGACCATCTTTCTCTAGGCCTCTCTGGCCTTCTGATCTCTTCATCCTCATATAGAGGATCTATTTGCTCATACTTGTTTATTCTTAAGACATATGGGGTTCTCTCTTCTGTTCCTCAGTCATACTCCCATAATCTTTTGAATTCCAATACTCAGATTTGAACTTTGGACTTTGTCTTCATTTAAGAGAACTAAGTTCAATCTAGAGGCTAGTTGGAAATACCATGGATACTCTCTTAGTAAGAGTTAGTTAACACTTTATCCTTGGTGATTGTCTTATCATAAAGATATCAAGTTGTCCTATTCCTTTTCTTCATGATTCACATAATCCTGTTCTTAGGCTAAGTTATTCATGACTCAGAATCACCCGTTGTCATTCTAAGCCTTTTTAAGAACTATCGGATTCTGGGATATCACTCCCTTGTGAATCATGTTAATATCAACTGTATCTCTTCTAGAAGACTTTAACAATGAACTAAGTTTTAGGGTTAATTACTCCCTTATTGTTGATAACTCAACAGATAATTCTCCATTACCATCTTCTCTAGCCCATCTTACTTACTAAGACTTCACTTAATCTCTCTTTTACATAGGAGTTCTTCTAAACTTTATTTCTTTCTTGTGGATTACCATGAGCTATTGCCATATGCAAATTGAAACATCCTTACTTTCATACTTCTTAGGGACTATTTAGTCGCACTTAAAAATACTTACAAGACCTTGGAAGTCCATTAGCTAAATCTAGAATTTCTCTTCTCAAGTTACTGTTTATATGGTATTTCTAGATTAGGTGACGAACTTCAAAAAATCATAATTAACTCTAGAAGAATCAAAATGAAGTGGTTCAAAAAGATACGTGAAGATAACATCTTGAAATTTAAGAGAAAAATAATTTCTAGAACAAATGCTTATTCAATTAATGCAGTTTAATCATTAAAGATTACTATTCATTTGGTCAAAAATTCTAAAAATAGATTTTTGTCCCTTACTTTGGAAAATTCATTTTCTTTGTACATACATCGAAATAACGCATTCTTGTTGTCAAAACAAAGCATGACATGTTAACTAAATGTCTATAAATTTTCATACATCTATCTCCTCATTTACTATTTTTCATTACATCATGACTATCACTGCTTATATTGGTCATATAGCAACATTACATATAGCAATTCCTCACATAACATATATACTATCCAATCCCTAGTTCCTCTTCATGCTTCATCATCCTCTTTCATCAATCATAAACCTACTAGGGTTGGATTACATGGAGGGGTGGGATTTCTAGAGAAATCTCAGTAGCAAACGGTACTAAACAATGCATGCATTAATGCAAATACTTATACTTGCTTGTAAAAGTGTTAACATTGTGTAATGTGCATGCTTCCATGTAACATATGAAATACAATTAGCCAAAGTAATCATAAAAATAGAGCTTCAATCACAAACACACATGCAACACAATTCAACCAAGCCATAGCAGAACCAAGCATAACATTCAATACATACAAGTTTACGATAGGTTTACTACCTTACTTGCTTGATTTCTTTCACTTCAACTTTTCCTCTTTCTTCTTACTTCTCTTGGAAGTGTACCTGCCTCTTTGGAATCCACAATCAAATCCTAACATCACATATTCATTCATCCATTACAATCTAACTTTCTCTTGAACATTGAGCTCATTTAACTACATTAACTTTCCTTAATCTTAACTAATGGATTTGGCCTTTGAATCAATTGATGTCTTGCCTTTACCCCACACAATTTCATCTTTTGAATCCATTTATGAGCTTGGAATCATGAAATTCTAGGTCCTATGCACTGTTCTAGACAGATTTGAAAAATATGCATAATTCTTCAAAAAATTCTCATGTTGATTCCAATGCTTCTCATACTTGTGTCTCTACTTTATCCCACACAACTTTTCATTTTAAAACCATTGAAAGTATCAAAATCATGAAATTCAAATAATTGTTCATGTGAGTGAATAGTAATAGAATAACTTCAAAAACTACAGCTTGGAATTCCAATGCTTTCAAGGTTCAAAACCTATCCAACCCTACACAAAATCATCATATAACACTGATAGTGAAAAGAGGTTTAGAAAGGATCATAACGAAGATCGGAAGAAATGATAAATGTTATATGAGTATTGAAGGAAGAGAAGGACCTTAATGCAAAGTAAAAAAGGTTAAAGGCCAAAAGTTAAAGTAGAAACAAAAGTTAGGCTAAAAGTGGTAATTTCCAAAAGTTAAGGGACTTAAATGTAATTAAGTAAAAAGTTCAAGGGAAAAATTGTAATTATAGAAATATTAGCCCATAAAGGGTTATAACTGCCCAGAAGTTTTTCAGTCCCATATTCCATCAGTAAATAGAGAAAGTTATGCAGGTTAATTTGACATTATACAGAAATTTTATGAGGGCTCCACACTGCAGAAAATTATCTAATAGTCTAAAAGTTATCTGAATTTTTATCAAATTCCATGGACATCAAATATAAGTAGGGGAATTACAGGAAAGTATGCCCTATAGTGTTAGATGATATGAATCTGATAGAACCCTGGAAGAAGTCCTGTATAAAAAGTTATTCACATAATAATGAATTTTGACGGGAGTTTGATAACACTCGTGATATGATAATAGAACTTATCAGTATGTGAGCCTGGATAGGATAAGATCATATGACCACATATATAGGCCCATGATGACGCCAAGGAGGGCCCAAAACCTAGGGTATCAGTTCATCAGTAGAATGGGCCAGTGTCCAGAAAAGGTGCGAATTATGAAAATGCCACTGGATGCTCAGATTATACCAGTGATAGATGGAGGGCATTTTGGTCATCTGGGATAGGCTAAAAATGTGGAACATGGAATAAATATGATTAGTTGAGCCAGTATATGCCTTGAGGCAGTATAAAGAGGGGTAAAATGACAATTATTCCCTTAGGGATAGTACAATGCAAGAAATGACACTAAGGGTATTTTAGTCATTTCCCAAGGGATGGATGGCAGATGAATATTCAGTATATCATTTTCAATGGTACAAAAAGCCTAGACATTAATTTCTAGGACATAATACATATCCTGGCATATTATAAAAATTTAGGAACAGAACACAGTCCGGTTGTTGTGGAACTGCTCTTATCGGTACCGAATTGGACTAGAATTTTTCTAGAAGCTTCCTCCCCCTAAGATTTCGCCACATAAGCCCATGAATTGTCCCTTGAGGTGTCCCTTGTTATGTCATGATGATGTCATAATTTGCTTTATGAAAAAGTAAAATCCAAGATTAAATGTGAGCCCTTGGATCAAATAGTAACCAAATCAATCTTGGCCATTGATTTCCACCTAGATTTTTCTATAAATATCCCCTTCATTTCTGCAGCAAACCATGAGTTCATGGACCCTTGGGGAAACTCTTGCAAAATGAAAACTCAAGCCAAGACAAAGAAGATTCAAGGTTCCAAAGTTCGAGCAAGCTAGAGATTAAAAGTAAGCAATCTCTCCTATCTTATTTTCCTTTGATTTGGGAGATTAAAATTAGCTTTTTCATGGGGAAAAAGTTGAGTTTTCTCTAAGGTGAGGTGCTTCCCAAAAATCATAGAGGAAAGGGGAAAGAAGATATTAAAATTATAAACTTATGATTGAAGCTTAAACAAGCTAGTTAAGTGATCGGTTGTTGAATCAAGTTGATATTCTTGACTTTGCCATGGTGTGCCCTATTTAGTATGCACTGTTCATGAGGTAAGGAAATGGAATTTCAATGGTTTAATGCTTCCATTGAGTTTATATGATGATTTTGTGTAGGATTGGAAAGGTTTTGAACCTTGGAAACATTAAAATCTCAAGGTTGTAGTCTTTGAGATTCCTTACAGTGGCTGTTCACTCGCATGAACAGTGATTGGAATTTCATGATTTTGATGATTTCAATGGTTTTAAAATGAAAATTTGTGTAGGGTAAAGTGGAGAAACAAGTATGGAAAGCATTAGAATCAAAATAAGATTTTTTTGAAAAATTTGTATGCTTATGTTCAATTTTGTACAGCAGGCAATGAAGGATCTGGAATTTCAGGATTCTAAGCTTATAAATGGATTCAAAAGATGAAGTTATGTAGGGTAAACTCAAGACATCAATTGGTTCAAGAGCGAAGTAGATTAGTGAAGATTAGAGAAAGTTATGTCAATAAAGAGTGTAACCAAGTTAGTCTTGAACATGGTTGAAGTTTATGAGTCATAATGAGTTATGTGATGAATATGAATGTGTTAAGGACCATGAAACATCCAAGAAGATGTTGGGAAGTGATGGACATAAAGGCTTCATGGTTGGAAAGGTAGGGAGAAAGTGCTAAAGATCAAGAGGAAAGCTTAAGTGCAAGGTAGTGAACTTACCTCTTTATGTGCTTGATGTGGTATGCTTATGTGTTGACATGTACATGATGTTTGAATAATGTTGTGACATGAAAAATGATGTTGAATGTATTGTGAATCATATGTTTTCCATGGCCATGCACTTTATGCAAAAGTATATAGCATGATAGCATGTCACTAATCAAAGAAAGTTTAATGAACTTACATATCATGCATTAGCATCCATCTTGCATATTTAAGTGGTAATGTTTGCTACTGAGTTTCCCTAGAATCTCACTCTCCCATAACCAACTAATTTAGGTCAATCATGATGGATAATGTATGCATGGAGAAGAGCTAAAGTATGGAAGAAGAAAAGTAAAGTATTTAAGATGTTAGCATATGCTATGCACTTTCCATGTATGTCAAAGCCATGTAAAGTATCTATTTATGTGATGAAACTATTTGAAATACTTATGGCATATTTACATGATGTATATGAATATTAAGAAGCTTATTTGATAGCTTATGTATGCTGAAACAATTATTGAAAGTAAAAGGAAGGAAAATGAAATGGTAAAAACATAGGTTCTAAAGCAATTTTATTGTGGCTTCAGTTTGACCTAGCAAATGAAGGAATTAATTCATGAAATTTTATGAGCATGTATTGTACATCCACATATTTAAATGCATAGGTAGAATGTTTCAATTGGATGTGTATATCAGGAGAAATGAATTTCTAAAGTGAGGGACCAGAATCTGTTTCCAGAGTTTTTGACCAAATGAACTGTAAACTTTAATGAATAAACTGTATTAATTGGCTAATCATTTGGTCTGGAAATTATTTTTTCCTTAAATTTCAAGATGCTATCTTCACATATATTTTTGAACCACTTCATTTCAATTTTTCTAGAATTAATTATGATTTTTCAAAGTTTGTTGCCTAATATGGAATACCATATGAATAGTAACCTGAGAAAGAGTAAAATTCCAGATTTGGCTAATGGACATCCAAGGTCTTGTAAGTTGTTCTAAATGCTACTGAATGGTCCCTAAGATGTATAAAAGTAAGGATGTTACATTCTTCCTCCACAGTTTGCATCAAAAATTGTGAGGTATATATAGCCAAATTCCATGGAAAATCAATGGCCAAGATTACTTTGTGCACTACTCAATCTAATCGCTCACATTTAATCTTGGATTTAACTTTTCTAAAAACCTAACTATGACATCATCCATCACATCATCAAGGGACAACTCATAGGTCTATGTGATGCCATTCCAAGGGAAAGAAAATTCTGGAAAAATTTTAGTCCAATCCGTTACCGGCTCAATCCAATTTCCCAAAAACTATAATGTTTTATAAATATAATTTTTCTGAGATTCCATAATATGATTTCTAACCTTAAATCCAGTATCCGGATTCTTTTTACCATTGACATTCTTGGACTAGGCCTAAACTTAATTACAGATCCTTGGTAATTTTACCAAAACGTCCCTTGGTTCTTCTTTATTTACATCTTAAGGGCACTATCGTCTTTTCAAACCTCACCAGAGTATTCCCTAACCTTGGTCAACTATTTTAGGAATTCTCCTTGACCATCTAACCTTAGTAAAATGACCAAAATGCTCTCCGTCTGACTCTGACTCAATGATACAACACAGTGGCATACTTAGTTGCATTTTCATAATTTTACATTTTTTGGTCTTCATTAGCCCTGGCCTACATACTTATCTGAAAAATATTACTGGGCCTATAAGATACCATTTTGGGCCCTCTACATGATCCACTAACTTCATGGGCTCAACTCCTCAGAAATTCCCCCAAAACATATTTATCAGGTGTTTTAATACACTATAAATTCTATAATAAATTCTACATAACTCCTTTTTGAGCTCTGTCAGTTTCATAGACTCTTATATCAGTTATAGGAATTTACTATCAAATTTCATCTAATTCTGAGGTCTACAGGATACTGTATTAATTTCCCTTTTTTTAGAGAATAATATAAATTTGTCGATACCTCATCGAAATTATGTGTTACATCAAAATGGTTAGAATAATGTTCTCAATTTACTGAAAAAATTTGGGACTAATATGATTCTTGGCATTTTTAGTCTTTTATGGCTCAACTTTCTCATAATTACCATTTTGCCTTTGAACTTTTGAAAATTAACTTTAGGCCCTTAACTTTTCATAATTACACGTAATGGCCTAAAGTTTACTTCTACTTTCATTTTTCACCATGGAACCTTTAAACTTTTCATTTTAGTCCCTCTCTTTCTTCAAGACTCATCTAACCTTTCTCATTCTTTCTTGTCATCATCACAATCCTTTCTAAACCTCTTTCCTCTATCAGTATTATACAGATAGGGAAAATTAGGATATGACACAAATTGCCATAGGCGTTTGCCTTATGTTATTACATATCCGTATAATAACTTTCTCATATAATCTCATATGAATATGTGATATATCTGTGAGCAATTTGTATCAAATCTAACTCTTTTCTAAAGAGTGATCTTTACTTATCTGAATCTAGCTATATCTGAGAGTCATTTTGTTCATATCTAACTCTTATATAAAGAGTGATATGGAAGAAATTTCTTTACTGATGTCTGATGTTCTTTCTGTATACCATTTATTTCAATAAATTTATAATACTACTACTTTCTTGGTACTTGCTATAACCCTGCCATAAGAAATGGTCCTAAATACTGCATTCATAAGTTTGTAGAAATACCTGAGTAAGCCCAATCATACTGTAAATGACTGTCCCACTTGCTGAGACTGTCTGTTATTCTGGGTATTTTTTAATTACTATCTTACACTAGCTTTCTCATCTAACTGACTCTCATCATTATCTTATATCTATTCCTAACTTTAATCTAACTCTGACCCTGATCTTAATTTCCATTATACTCTTAATCTTAATCCTTAAGGATTAACTAACACTAATTAATTTATCTATTTCTCTAATCATGTGGAACAAATATAACAGGTCTGGAGTAGTTCTACTATGACATGCTAGACATTACCATTTAAATATGCATAAGGTGTTATCACCTTAAACCAATGAGAGTAATTGCATTTTATAGTCATTTCTGCTAGCAAATAATAGACACCTGAATCATCGATCATATCTACTTAGCGATTGTTATCCTTTAATCCTTTCTTTGGATTACCTCCGATGACTTTCTTACCTTCTCTTTGTTATGTGCAAAACTTTCTTTTGCATTTGAAATCTCTCATATGTCATATTTTGCAAATATACCCTGGCAAAGTGTCCCAACTTACCACATTTGTAGCAACTTCCTCGACCTGACAATCAAAGCCTATTCCCTGTGGTCTCTACCATAGTTCTCATATATTTTAGACTCTGATTACATGTCTACATCTCCTAGCTTACTATTCTTCTACTTCTTAACTACTTCTTATTACCTTTTCTGAAAACTAAAGGCTCTCTAAAATATCCCTATCAGAAACACTGAAAGGATTAATCTTTTAGAGTTTGCCTTTATCTTTTCTGGGCATCACAAGTTTGTCTCTGTAATCTTGCTTACTTCTATCGCTTCATTGAACCTCTACAACTTCCTGGGAAAATTTCTATTTCTTGTAACACCAAATTCAATATGTGAGTTAACTACTCAGTCATTTAACTCTCATTGTTCATGAGGCTGAACTTAACTAAGTATCCATCAGAGGATTACTCTTACCCTACTTTAACAATTTAACTTAGCCTCACGCTCATCTATATCTGGCTGAGAAAAATGCTTCTCATAAACTACTAAAGAAAAACTTCCCAAGTCAGTGGATCATTTATGTCTTTATAGAGTAACTTATGTACTTTTCTATAGTTATATACTATCTTCTTCCTTAGGAGATTCTGACCATCTACTAGTCCTAGTTTGTTCCTACCTTGACTCTAACTCCTTGATGACTTCTCTCTATAATCATCATAGCTGCTACGACTGTCATAATAACAACATATGTTTCTTAAACTTGAGTTACCGAGATTCCATCTATCATCTGCTACTATTACTCCTGCTATCTAGAGTGCCCTATATTGGTCTACTGATCCCTCCATGATAGGGTTTATTTATTTTGGGAACATTAGCTTTCTATCTCAGTCTCATACTTTTGAACCTTCTGTTCAGGAAAAACTAAACGAAGTTTGTCATAATGTAGATAAACTCCTAACTACCTTATAGAGGATCTACCTTTGAACACCTTCTTCATCTAGTCTTCAATGTCCTAGTGCCTCGCATGTATGGCTTGCCTGCACCTTATACTAAACCTCTAGCTTATAAACTTTAGAGAGGTTGATGCCTTTGTTCTCATCATTACCATAATGTCTAATCTCAATTTCTAGGGATTTTAGGTTCACAGAACGATTCTATTTTGTTCCCCTAGTGTTATCTTGAACTAACTCTTGTATCTTAGCTTTTTTTTATCTTGAATAGGTCAACTTCTTTGACCTTAGACTAGTCAGCTTCTGTCTATATCAATAGTAAGAACTGCTCTCTGTTGATGTTCCACTTAATCCACCCACATCGTGTTAAGAAACACGAGACCTTAGAGTATTGGCTAACTATCTACGATTGCTTTGTCCATCATACTAGTCTTATTGTATCTAACATCCTCTGTGTATCCCAGTCATGACTTGAGTATTGAATAGTTGTGACTCACGTTGTCTGTGAACTTTTATCACGACCATCTCAATCTTCTCGTCACAACAAGACATCTTTTGAATTCTTTTGTCGCGACCAAATGTCTTCTACCATCGTGACTTGTACATATCTTTCTCTAAACATTCTCTTACTAAGGTTCCTTATATGAATCCTATTTTAAGCAGTAAATGAATCATGTAGGAAGGGAATCTTCTTGGTTTACTTAATATTCAGACTTAAGTGATATTAAATAAGTATCTTAACATTAACATAATGTTAACTACTTAGGTTTAGGTTCTATAATTACCCTATCCAATGCTAGAAACTTTGCTCTGATACAAAAAATGTAACACCTTAATTTCGTACATCTTATGGACCATTTGTTAGCATTTAGAATCACTTATATGATCAATGAAGTGAAATTACACAATCTGGAATTTCACTCTAACTAGTTACTGTTCATTTAGCAAAACTCCAGACAAGTGATTCAACTTCAAAAATTCATAACTAATTCTAGAAAAATTGAAATGAAGTGGTTCAAGTTGTTGTATGAAGGTAACATAAGCCTTTTTTAAAGAAAAAAATATGAATATGACCAAACTCCTGACCCATTAATATAGTATTGGCGTGGAAAATTATTGTTCATTTGGTCAGTTTCACAGTTACTAGATTTAGTTCCCTAATTTTGAAAAATTCGTTCTCTTTGTACAAATATCGGAATGAGGCATTCTTGGTACCAAAACAAAGTTCAACATGTCTATTCAAAGGTTAACTATTTTTCTAGGTCTCAACAAAACACAACAAGAACTGAAATAAGTACTTAATACACACATTACATATTTTCATAAAAATTTTCATACAACAAAGTATATTTGCATCATAACTTCTTCATTCTCCTTCCTTGCTTTCATAAGATGGCCCTGATGTAATGTTTGTATAATGGAAGGGGTGAGATTTTGGGGAAAATCTTAGTACCAAAAGTAAACCAAACAATGTACGTAACTCAATGCTTGATGTTAATATGTGTGTGCTTAATGATCATGCTTGCATAATGATATATTTACATGCTTCCATGTTCCTTAAATTATAACATATGGTCATAGTATAAAAATAAATAGAGCATCATTCAATCATATGTGCTTCACATCATTAAAGTAAACTGACATAAAACATCCAAGCAAGCAAAGCATACAAGTTAGGTAAGTTTACTATCTCTTACTCCTTGCTTTTCCATATCATTTTCCTTTACCTCTTGCTTCCTACTTCTCCTTGAGGTGTGAATACCCTCTTTGAGAACACCAACCAAATCCTAACATAACAACATACTCATTACAATTTATTACTATCAAGTTCTAAACTTCCTAAACCAATAAGTCATTATTTGTCTTTAATTTTGGTTAATTACTTTACCTTTCAAATTAAATTGTGCCTTGACCATATCCCACACAATTTTGCACAAGGAATCTAAATAAGAATTAATAATGAACAAATTCCAACTCCTCCTTGGTGTACTAGTCATAATAGAACTATGGCAACAAGGGTTCTTTTTCAAAAATCTCACTTTTGATTTTAATGCTTTCAACTCTTGTACCTTGGCTCAATCCTATAGAATTTCACCTTATAGACTCATTGGAAGCATCAAAATCTTCAAAATCAATTTTTTTGATATTGTTCGAGTACAGACCTAAAAGTCTCACAAAGTGGGAAAATGGAAACTACAAAATTAATTCAAGCAATTATTTTAACTCCAGTTAGACCCACATAATCCTTCGGCTACATTTTTGTACTTCTTGGAATGTCATCTTGGGTCTCTGATCAAGCTCTAGTACTCGAATGGCTCAATTCCTAATAAACTTGCCTTGGAAATTTACCAAAATGTCCTTGGTTCCTCTTTATTTACTTTAATGATTATAAGGGCATTATTGTCTTTTCACATTTGAACAGAATATTTCTTGACCCATGTTAACTATTCCTATAGCTCTCTTTGACCTTTGTCTTGGGTAAAATGACTAAAATGTCCTTCACTCATTTCTTAATTATTTTTATAATACATGGGCATTTTTGTCATTTTGCACATTTTCTAAATATTTTTGGACACTGGACAATTTAACTTTTGAACTGATATCATGAGTCTGGACCTTAGTTGACATCATCATGGGCCTCTTGTGATGTCATTTTGGCTCATTCAGTCCCAGCTTACTTACTGCTTAAGTTTCATAATCGGATATTGGGTGTCCATAAACTCCCGTCAAAATTCACTAAAACATTATTAACTTCTCTTACAGAACTCCTTTCAGGGTTCTGTTAGTTCCTTATCTTCTAGCTTCATAGGACACATCTTCTTATAACTTCTTATTTATATATGAGGTCCAGAAGGTCTTATAAAAAATCAAATAACTTTTAGACTATCAGATAAATATCAACTATCTGGAACTCTAATAAAATTTCTACATTAGGCTAGATTAACTAACACAATATTCTTTGTCTACTAATAAAGTTTGGGACTAAAATGCTTTATGTAACATCCTTACTTTTATACGTCTTAGGGACCATTCAATAATATTTAGAACCACTTATAAGAAATTGGAACTCCATTAGCCAAATCTAGAATTTTACTCTTTCTCGAGTTGCTGTTCATATGGTATTCCAGATTACGCAACAAACTTCGAAAAATCATAATTAATTACAGAAAACTCGAAATGAAGTGGTTCAAAAATCTACGTGAATATAACATCTTGAAATTTAAGGAAAAAATAATTTCCAGACCAAATGATTAGCCAATTAATACAGTTTATTCGTTAAATTTTACTGTTCATTTGGTCAAAAACTCTGGAAACAGATTCTAGTCCCTTACTTTGGAAATTCATTTCACTTGATATACACATATAAATGAAATGTTATACCTATACACTTAAAGCTATAGATGTGTACTACACGCTCATAAAATTTCATGAAATAATTCTTTCATTTTCTAGGTCAAACTGAACCCACAACAAAACTGCTCCAAGACCTACATTTTTACCATTTCATTTTCCTTTCTTTCAATTTCCATAATTGTTCCAGCATGCATAAGCCATTAAATAAGCATCTCAATATTCATATACATCATGCACATATGCCATAAGTATTACAAATAGTTTTATAACATAAATAGACACTTTACATGGCATTTATATACATGGGTTATTCATAGCATATACTATCTTTTCCTCCATTCTTTAGCTCTTCTCCATGTATACATTTTCTATCATGCTTGACCTAAATTGGTTGGTTATGGAAGGGTGAGATTCTAGGGAATCTTAGTAGCAAACATTACCACTTAAATATGCAAGATGGATGCTAATGCATGATATGTAATTTCATTAACTTTCTTTGATTAGTGACATGCCTCATGCGATATACTTTTACATAAAGTGTATGGCCATGGAAATGTGTTATTCACAATCCATTCAACATTATTTATCATGTCACAACATCATTCAAATATCATATACATGTCAACACATAAGCATACCACATCAAGCACATAAAGAGGTAAGTTCACTACCTTGCACTTAAGCTTTCCTCTTGATCTTTAGCATTTGCTCCCTAGCTTTCAAACCATGAAGCCTTTATGTCCATCACTTCCCAACATCTTCTTGGATGTTTCCAGGTCCTAAACACATTCATATTCATCACATAACTCATTAGGACTCATGAACTCCAACCATGTTCAAGACTAACTTTGTTACACTCTTTATTGTCATAACTTTCTCTAATCTTCACTAATCCACTTGGCTCTTGAACCAATTGATGTCTTAACTCTAACCTAAACAATTTCATCTTTTTAATCCATGTATGAGGTTAGAATCATGAAATTCTAGCTCCTTCATGGCACTTTGTACAGAACTTAACATAAGCATACAATTCTTTCAAAAATTCTCATTTTGATTCTAATGCTTCCCATATTTGTTTCTCCACTTTACCCCACACAACTTTTCATTTTAAAACCATTGCAACCATCAAAATCATGAAATTCTAATCACTATTCGTGTGAGTGAACAGTAACTGTGAAGAATTCCAAAAACTACAATCTTGAGATTTTAATGTTTCCAAGGTTCAAAACCTTTCAAATCCTACACAAAATCATCATACAAACTCAATGGAAGCATTAAGTCATTGAAAATCCATTTTCTTCCCTCATGAGCAGTGTAGACCGAACAGGGCACACCATGGCAAAGTCAAGAATATCAATTTGATTCAACAACCAACCACTTAACTAGCTTGTTAAAGCTTCAATCATATTTTTCTAACTTTAATTTCTTCTTTCCCCTTTCATCTAAGGTTTTTCGACAGCAACTCCCCTTATAGAAAACTCAACTTTTCCCCCATGAAAACCCTAAGTTCAAGCTCCTAAATGAAAGGAAAATAAGCTAGGAGAGATTGCTTACCTTTAATCTCTAACTTGCTTGAACTTTGGTACCTTGAATCTTCTTTATCTTAGTTTGAGTTTTCATTTTGCAAGAGTTTCCCAAAGGATTGGAATGCCACAGTTTTGATGCAAAATTGAGGGGGTATTTATTGCCAAAATCCATGAAAAATCAATGGCCAAGATTGATTTGATTACTATTTGATCTATGGGCTCACATTTAATCTTGTATTTAACTTTTTCTAAAAAGAATAATTATGACATCATGTGGGATAGCTCATGGGACACATCAGAGGGGTATGTGGCATGCTGTCCATGTAGGGAAGCTTCTGGAAAAATGCCAGTCTAATCTGGTACCGATTGGAGCAATTTCACCATAACTGGACTGTGTCCTGTTTCTAATTTTTTATAATATACCAGGATATGTATTCTATCCTAGAAATCAATGTCTAGGCTTCTCACACCATTGAAAATATTAGACTGAGTATTTATCTACCATCCATCCCTTGAGAAATGACCAAAATACCCTTGGTGTCCTTTCTTGCACTATATTGACCCTAAGGGCATAATTGTCATTTCACCCCTCTTTGTACTACCTCAAGGCATATACTGGCTCAGCAAATCATATTTATACTATGTGACACATTTTTAGCCTATCCCAAATGACCAAAATGCCCTCTATCTATCACTGGTATAATCCGGGCATCTAGGGGCATTTTCATAATTTCACACTTTTTCTAGACACTGGCCCCTTCTACTAATGGACTGGTACCCTATATTTTGGGCCCTTCTTGGCATCATCATGGGCCTATATATGAGTTCATCTGATCTTATTGTATCTAGGCTCACATACCGATAAGTTCTATTATCGGATCACGGGTGTTATCAAACTCCCGTAAAAAATCACTGTTATGGGAATAACTTTTTATACAGGACTTCTTCCAGGGTTCTGTCAGATTCATAACATCTGAGATTGTAAGGTACAGTTTCCTATAATTCCCCTACTTATATATGATGTCCATGGAATCTGATAAAAATTCAAATAACTTTTAGATTATCATATAATTTTCTGCTGTCTGGAGCCCTAATAAATTTCTATATCATGCCAGCATAACCAACATAATTTCCTCTATTTACTAATGGAATGTGGGATTGAAAAACTTCTAGGCAGTGACAACCCTTTTCGGGCTGATCTTTCTATAATTAGAATTTTGCCCTTGAACTTTTTACTTAATTACATTTAAGTTCCTTAACTTTTGAAAATTACCACTTTTGGCCCAACTTTTGTTTCTTCAATACTCATCTAACCTTTATCATTTCATATGATCTTCGTCATAATCCTTTTCAAACATCTTTCCACTATTAGTAATATACAGATAGGGAAAATTTAGGATATGGCATTTCTACCCCCTTAAAATAAATCTTGAAACATCCTCATTTCCACACATCTTAGAGACCAAACGATAGCATCTAGAACCACTTTTAAGACTATTGAATATAACTTACTCAATCTCAAATTTTACTCTTAGTGAGTACTGTTCACTGTGTAAATTCCAGAGGAGTGACCTGACTTCGAAAAATCATAACTAATTCTAGAAACATCAAAATGAAATGGTTCAAATTGATATTCGAAGCTAACTTAATGCTCTTTCAGGGAAAAATAACTCATTGATCATGCCTTGACCAGGTCAACATCATCAAACATCTAAAGTTTATTGTTCATCCTACGTTTTCCCTGATTCTAGCATTTGTCCCAACATTTGCACTATCAATTCCCCACACTATCTCCATGCTTCTTCAATCATTTTCTAACATACCTGTGGGATTGGGATTACATGGAAGGGGTGAGATTTTTGGGGAAATCTCAGTAGCAAACGGTAACCATACAATGTATGCAACTATATGCTTGATGTTACCATGTGTGTACTTAATGATCATGCTTGCATCATGATAGCATACATGCTTCCATGTTACTTAAATATAACATATGGTCATAGTATAAAAAGAAACAGAGCATTACTTAATCATACATGCTTCACATCATCAGGGTAAGAAAACATCACATAAAACATCCAAGCAGTATAAGCATACAAGTAGGTAAGTGTACTACCTGGCGTGTAGCCTTTCCTTCCAGCTCTTAACCTTGTCTCTAAGGTCCTTTCTTCTCATAAGTCAGAGCCTATACATAGCATAATAATATCTTGATTATTATCCATTATAGCTTTACTTAACTCATACTTATCTTGGGGTAATATCCTTAATCTGACAATTCCCTAACTTTCTTTCCTTCTATGTATGACTACCTTTATTAAGAGAGATATTTCTCTATTCTAAATACTAAGAGCAAGCCTCTACTTTATTAGAGCAGGGACTAGATAATTTACTTACCTCATTCTTAAGCTATGCCCAGCCCCCAAACTCCTTGGACTGCTCCTGGCTCTGCCAGAACTCCTTTCTTTCTTTCTCTTCCTTCCTTCCTTTCTCTCTTCTTTCTTGCCTCTTGGCTGTGGCATTCCTTGAAGGGGAAGGGTCTATTTATAGTTGAGTGGAGGTGGAATGAATGGTTCAGATTGAATTGTGATGAATGGCCTAGATCGCTTAGCTTCCTCAAGAAGCTTTGCCTGCATCATCACAATGACATCACCGTCCTTAATGACTCACCAATATGACATCATCCAAGGACACCTCAGGGCATATGTGGCATAATTCGTGGGGCCCTTGGGACATCTCACCAGCTAACTTAGCCTTTCCAGAGAATTCCAGAGCCTTTTCCTAGAATGAGCGGCCGAGACTGTGCAACGTGTCCTTTTTACTTTTTGCCCCTTTTCTAATCTCATGACATGTCCTTAACTTTTCTTCTTTTCCTGTAATCATGCCATGTGGCGCCTTTGTGGGTCCCTTTTATGCCACCTCATGATTCCATATCACTTTCCCTAGTTCTATCTTTGACCGGGTCACTTTACTTTATTGAAAAACACTAAAATATTATTTTAATGCCTCTCAAACTCCCATAACTATTGGGCCTACGTTTTTGAACTTTTAAATATCATCTTGGGTTTCTAACCAAGCCCAAGCACTCTGAAGGCTCAGTTCCTAAGAAACACCTCTTACTTTTCTGTTATGCCCATAGGGACTTTCACTATTTTCACTGAATTTCTACTTTCTTGCAGTTTAGTCCCTAAACATCATTTGTATACTTATGGGACTCCTGCATAATAGGGTCTAGTAGCCTACCCTTTTTAGACTATATACTAGGCTTCTAGGCCTAAAAATTGGGATATGACAAATTTTGTCTTCGAAATTTACTCAACACCTCAGTCAAAAATCTTAGATACATATCCTTTTCTTCTTTTGGACTAAGGACTTGGGTATCTATTTCTCATTTTCTATTTTGACATCTTAGCGGAGTACCTTTCATGTTCACAAAATCTTTATATTTTTACTATGATCATTCTTCTGTCATAAATCATCTCAATCAAAGCTGAACCCCAGTTCATTCTATCACTTACTTTCTTGCTATGCATCTATTTACATATGGACTTCTCACCATACTAAATTTGTGAGCAGTGTCCATTTCTTTCATATCAAACTCCCTCATATACTACTTTACTTTGGAGTTTCTATTAACTACTTATCATACTTCTTAGTGTAATCACCTACTGCTCATCTGAGTATCTAGCGGAATTCTCTGAACATCTGCACAACTTTATCTCTCATTTTCATATTATTATACTTCTGATCATCTTTAATAACTCATCATAATACAAAGAGAGGACTTATATCATTATTCTTTCTTTTATTGCTCTACTGCTAAATAGGAGCATATAGGAACACATACTCTAACATGCATAATGCCTGGCCAACATATTGTAGGACTACGTACCTGCTCATGAATGCAAAGCTCTAACATCAGAGCTCAATCATTCCTTCTCTTAATATGCACATCTCTAATACTCGGAGCTTATACAGCTCTATCACATAGAGCTTGCACTACTCTAACATTTAGAGCTTTAACATATTTTACAAACATAACATAACATAGCATAACATAATGCCTGACATTTTATGCAAGGAGTGAAAGCTCTCATTTGCTCTTTCACATGTAGCTTAACATTCAAAGATCTTATCCTTTTCAAAAAGGAAGCCTCTCTATCTGTTTACAAGGCTAGACATCACGCCACTTCATATCGTACTTCTTATTACATACTTCTCATAACATATTTCATTACGTACTCTTCACAGCAATTCTCATTTCGTATCTTTCTATCATTTTACATAGCTTTGTGCACATATGCCAATTTTTATGGCATTTACACCTTTTTATATCACTTCCTAGGGGGTCACCCATCATTGGGCTACTCTTGCTTGAGCACGCTTAACTGAAATATGCAGATAAAAATCTAAAGCACTGGTGCTAACAGGCTCTAAGCCTAGTTCTTTACTAGCTTAGACCCATCTTATACTATCTCTCTTGGGTCTATCTGGCCTTCTGATCTCTTTATCCTCATCTGAAAGATATACTTATCTCTCATTCTTATTCTATGTGATCTCATCATAGGAATCTCTTTATTCACATTTGGCCCCTTTCTCATCTCTTATGAACTATTCTTATAAATCCTTGGAATTCAAGATTAACAATTTTAACTCTGATTACTAGGTTCCTGTTCATGTATGAAGATTTTGAGTTTAGCCCCTAATAGTAATAAGGCTATCAAAATTATGTCATGGGTACTCTCTCTGTTATGAGTTAACCAACATGTGAAGCTTATATACCTTAAATTTTCCTTGGTATTCGTCCTTCTAAAGAAATACTGTACTTATGGCTCATTACTTTCTTGCTCTAGGATTGGTCTACTATGACCCTTGGGATCTATTGTGATCAACCGTAAGCCTTTTCAGGATCTAACTGCGACCTTGTGAGCCATACTAGGATCTAACTATAATCCTCCATAATCTACTGCGATTCCGTTGTATTGTATTCTCATCTCTGGAAGATCTAAACCAATGGAAAAAGTTACAAGGTTGGTCACTTTCACATAGTTGTTAACTCCACAGATAATTCCCCAAAAGTCATCACAGAAGCTAATATTATCTATCAGGACTTTACTCATTTCCTCTATCACTCAGGAACTTCCTATATCATTCTCATCCTTTAAGCATTCTCTAACATGCGTGTCATCATATGACAACTACAAGGAGATGTAATTTCTCGTCATATCTTATGGCAACATAAGCCATATCACTATTACATGGTTTGCTCAACTATCCCTTATACTCACATTGCAATTAAATAATTAACTAGGTAACCTTTAAACATTATGTCCCTTTAACACCTCAACTGCTAGGTCCTGATTATCTATTTAGGTACCTAAGTCATTTATTTGTTTCACTTAGGCTGCCACATCACCCTCTTACTAGGGTATAGACTCAACCCTTCTTTACTCTTTCTTACATGAGGAATAGGGGAGTCACTTTATCTTTGAACCTGTGGCTACCTCACTAGGTCATATTCATTCTATCATATTATCTCTTATCGCCAGTAAAACTTATGTGTCTCTAGGGCAGAGCATTAGGTTACTATCTCTTCATGATAGAATCCCTCTATCTTGGGAACATTAACTTTCTATCTATAAGCCATCACGTCCTTATCCTTAAGCCATATATTAGGCTCATTTCTAGGCAAGTCTTTCATAATATAGATCAACTCCTGATGATCATACGAAAGATCATAGATCAACTCCTGATGATCATACGAAGGATCTACTATTGAGTATTTTCTTAAACTGGTGTCCTTTGGAGTATATTAGGTTAATGCCCTCTACTGTATGTCTATTCATCATCCATGCTACAACATTGAGGAACTGCAGGTAACTAACTGTTATTAATCTTTGCTTTTATCCATCCCTTGACCTAGACTGAATAATTCACTCTCCGCAGCTTTCTTAAGACCAATATGGTTAACATTATCTGTCTTTAACAAAGAAGGCTGGGGTTTATTAGGACTAGGAACATCCACTAATCATGACATATTCCTGGACTTTGGGAATAGACAGGGACTACCATAAACTTAGACTGGATATCTGAATTAGGGGATTGTTGTATCTTACTTATCTCACATATATCCTCAAACTCTGGTAGAGGAGGAATAATATATGGTCTACCCATAATCCAGTACTAGTACTCTACTTCCTCAGCCGTAATTTGTCCTCTCATCGAGGAATATAGCTTACATCATGATTAGAATACACTCTAACAAACTCATACTGTGTAGAGTCACTAGACTCAATATCATTAGGTGCATTCACGGCTTCAGGATGAACCTCTACATCACCTCCAAACTTTAGGTTTGATTCTACAAAAACATCTATGGGACATTCTACTGTAGACTTTCCTAACTGATCCCCTATATTCTTATATGAACTCTCTTTATTGTGTAAGGGATTATAAGAGTCTGGATGTACCTATCACTACTATCACAGAGTCTTTCTTATCAACTGCCTTATTTACTAAGGCTTCTGACTTGACTTTATCACATATCATATCTACTTTTGCAATATTTTCTTAATTAAGCAATGCTAACAATCCCATTACATACCCTAACTTAACAAAGTACTTACTATTTAAAGTTAGGGTTTGGGAATAATCTCATATCAGTCCATAAATAATCTATTCATAGTATTTCTTAAGCCAGAATCCTTTGCTCTGATACCAAAATATAACATCCTTACTTTTATATGCCTTAGGGACCATTTAATAGCATTTAGAACCACTTACAAGACCTTGGAAGTCCATTAGCCAAATCTGGAATTTTACTCTTTCTCGGGTTACTGTTCATATGGTATTCTAGATTACGCAACAAACTTCAAAAAATCATAATTAATTATAGAAAACTTGAAATAAAATTTTTCAAAAAGCTACGTGAAGATAACATCTTGAAATTTAAGGGAAAAATAATTTACATACCAAATGATTAGCCAATTAATACAATTTATTCGTTAAATTTTACTGTTCATTTGGTCAAAAACTCTGGAAACAGATTCTGGTCCCTTATTTTGGAAATTCATTTCTCTTGATATACGCATCCAAAGAAAATGTTATACCTATGCACTTAAAGCTTTGGATGTGTTCTACATGATCATAAAATTTCATGAAATAATTCCTTCATTTGCTAGGTCAAACAGAACCCACAACAAAATTGCTCCAAGACCTACGTTTTTACCATTTCATTTTCCTTTCTTTCACTTTCCATAATTGTTCCAGCATGCATAAGCCATTAAATAACCTTCTCAATATTCATATACATCATGTACATATGCCATAAGTATTACAAATAGTCTCATCACATGAATAGACACTTTACATGGCATTTACATACATGGGTTATTCATAGCATATACTATCCTTTCCTCCATTCTTTAGCTCTTCTCCATGTATATCTTTTTCATCATGCTTGACCTAAATTGGTTGGTTATGGAAGGGTGAGATTCTAGGGAATATCAGTAGCAAACATTACCACTTAAATATGCAAGATAGATGCTAATGCATGATATGTAATTTCATTAACTTTCTTTGATTAGTGACATGCCTCATGCTATATACTTTTACATAAAGTGCATGGCCATGGAAACATGTTATTCACAATCCAACATCATTTATCATGTCACAACATCATTCAAATATCATATACATGTCAACACATAAGCATACTACATCAAGCACATAAAGAGGTAAGTTCACTACCTTGCACTTAAGCTTTCCTCTTGATCTTTAGCATTTGCTCCCTAGCTTTCCAACCATAAATCCTTTATGTCCATCACTTCCCAACATCTTCTTGGATGTTTCCAGGTCCTAAACACATTCATATTCATCACATAACTCATTAGGACTCATGAACTCCAACCATGTTCAAGACTAACTTTGTTACACTCTTTATTGTCATAACTTTCTCTAATCTTCACTAATCCACTTGGCTCTTGAACCAATTGATGTCTTGACTCTAACCTAAACCATTTCATCTTTTGAATCCATTTATGAGGTTAGAATCATGAAATTCCAGTTCCTTCATGGCACTTTGTACAGAACTGAACATAAGCATACAATTCTTTCAAAAATTCTCATTTTGATTCTAATGCTTCCCATACTTGTTTCTCCACTTTACCCCACACAACTTTTCATTTTAAAACCATTGCAACCATCAAAATCATGAAATTCCAATCACTGTTTGTGTGAGTGAACAGTAACTGAAGAATTCCCAAAACTACAATCTTGAGATTTTAATGTTTCCAAGGTTCAAAACCTTTCCAATCCTACACAAAATCATCATACAAACTCAATGGAAGCATTAAGTCATTGAAAATCCATTTTCTTCCCTCATGAGAAGTGTAGACCGAACAGGGCACACCATGGCAAAGTCAAGTATATCAATTTGACTCAACAACCAACCACTTAACTAGATTGTTAAATCTTCAATCATATGTTTCTAACTTTAATTTCTTCTTTCCCCTTTCATCTAAGGTTTTTCTACCTCACCTTAGAGAAAACTCAACTTTTCCCCCATAAAAACTCCAAGTTCAAGCTCCCAAATCAAAGGAAACTAAGCTAGGAAAGATTGCTTACCTTTAATCTCTAGCTTGCTTGAACTTTGGTACCTTGAATCTTCTTTATCTCGGCTTGAGTTTTCATTTTGCAAGAGTTTCCCCAAGGGTTCGCATGCCACAGTTTTGATTCAGAATTGAGGGGTTATTTATAGCCAAAATCCATGAAAAATAATGGCCAAGTTTAATTTGGTTACTATTTGATCAATTGGCTCACATTTGATATTGGATTTAACTTTTTCTAAAAATAATAATTATGACATCATGTGGGACAGCTCATTGGACACCTAAGAGGGGTATGTGGCATGTTGTCCATGTAAGGAAGCTTCGGAAAAATTCCAATCTAATACGGTACCGATCGGAGCAATTTCACCAGAACTGGACTGTGTCTTGTTTCTAATTTTTATAATATACCAGGATATGTATTCTGTCCTGGAAATCAATGTCTAGACTTCTCATACCATTTACAATATTAGACTGAGTATTTATCTGCCATCCATCCCTTGAGAAATGACCAAAATACCCTTGGTTTCCTTTCTTGCACTATATTGACCCTAAGGGCATAATTGTCATTTCACCCCCTCTTTGTACTACCTCAGGGCATATACTGGCTAAACTAATCATATTTATACTATGTACCATGTTTTTAGCCTGTCCCAGATGACCAAAATTGCTTCCATCCATTACTTGTACAATCCGAGCATCCAGGGTTATTTTTGTAATTTCACACTTTTTCTGAACATTGGCCCCTTCTACTGATGGACTGGTACCCTGGGTTTTGGGCTCTTCTTGGTGTCATCATGGGCCTATATATGAGGTCATCATGGACTGTTATTGGAATATGGGACTGAAAAACTTTCGGGCAGTTACAACCCTTTTCGGGCTGATCTTTTTATAATTACAATTTTGCCCTTGAACTTTTTACTTAATTACATTTAAGTCCCTTAACTTTTGAAAATTACCACTTTTGGCCCAACTTTTGTTTCTACTATAACTTTTGGCCTTTAACCTTTTCTACTTTGCGTTTAGGTCCTTCTCTTCAATACTCATATAACCTTTATCATTTCTTCTGTTCTTTGTCATAATCCTTCCAAACCTCTTTCCACTATCAGTATTATATAGATAGGGAAAATTTAGGATATGACACTTTCGGTCAGTTTTGAGCCTTTTATGACTCAACTTTCTATAATTTCCATCTTGCCCTTGTACTATTAAAATTTACACTTTAGTCCCTCAACTTTTCATAATTACACTTAATGGCCTATAACTTGTACCTCCTTTCATTTTTGGCCTTAGGACCTTTCTAATTTATATTTAAGTCATTGAACTTTCTTTAATTACAATTTAGTCCTTAGTTTCTCTAAATTGCAATTTAGCCCCTTATCTCTTTCTTTGACTTAAAACTTATCTTAATGATTATCTTTTCTTCTTATTACCATCACAATCCCTTCATAACATCTTTCCTCTATTAGTCTTATACAGATAGGGAAAATTTGGGATGTTACAATATATCAGCTCACTCATTCGAGCATAGTTCATTCAGATTTTATCCACTGAACACATGCTATTCAAACTGCTCCTAGAGCCTTCATTACATATCACACATCATTCCACACCATTACACATTACATAGCTTTGTTTCCACTATATCTCTCACTCTCTCACTATATCTCTCTATCACACCATTCTATCTCTCTATCTCCATTCTCTCCCTCATCAGCACTTCTTCTCTGTTCTAAGAAATCGAACCAGGGGAACTTATCACTTCCATATTTATCTTCTTCTTCTACATTCACCAGGATTATTGCTAATCTACTTGCTATAATTATTGAGGTCTTGACATCAATAGAATCCTAGATCTATTGTACTCTCTTCGAGATGATGTAGAACTATAATCCTTGATCTGAATAGAGAGTTCAATTATGTCTTTAATTCTAGATCTAAATGTATGGAGTTAATGTTGTTAATTCTAGCTTTATTGATTGAATTAGAGTTAGTAGATGATAAATGATTAGAGGACTAAGTTAGATTTCATATTTCTGCATAATTGATCTTCATCCTTAAACTAGTTAGACATAGCTATAGTTAATTAGAGCAATTCTATAATAGAGTATAGTTGTGTCTGTTTAATTTATCTTCTTCTAACTCTTTAGTTGAATTATTCATATTTCTCTATTCAATATCTATGAGTTATAGCTTTGATTGAGATTTAGCAAGCAAGTTATTAGCTAATACTTTCTAATTCAACTAATTAACTCCTAATATTCTGTGGATAATAAAGTTAAGGTAATCTCCAAGTGTACACACTTGTCATTGATTCATATAATCATCATTAATACCTAAATTCATAAATAGTAGCATAGGATTTACATTCAAAAGTTATTCAATATCTCATCTCATAATTTATCTAATTAATTTGTTAATTTATAACTCATTGGATTAGTTAGGAATTTTAGCATCTATTTAGGCTCTTTATGAATTGACCTAGGTTAGATTCACTTTACTATTGGTTAACTTAGTTACTTGTTTGATAATTAAAAAGGACAGTTATCAAGAAGAAGGAACTGAAGGGTGAGGGTAATAATATTTGTCTTTAAAATTGTCTATGTTTCTTTTGTGTGGCGGAGAAGGAGGTATGTGTGAGGAAGAAGACATTGAAGGGTTCAGATAGAAGAAAAGAAAAGCAAATAGAAATAAAGTGATGAGACGAAAAGTACTGATCATATGAAGGGTATACATATAAGGTTAAGGAATGAGAACAGTTTCAAAAAAGAATATAGAAGAAGGCAATTGGCTTTCTATCATAATGACTACAAACATTGGGAACTAAGGAACTGAAATTAACCATATGAAGAAGTTACAGAAAACAAGCTGGAAAGCATATACAATAAACTGAATAGTTACAATAGTACAAAGCTAGTTTACACCTAATAAAATGACATCAAGTGTAGAAAGAGAACATATAAATTGTACCTAAAGGCAACTGGTGTAGAAAGAACTTTTTCTAAATTGGACATATATTCAACCAGTATAGAAAGTATATTTTACATCGGCTATAGAAGTATCCGATCTAGTAATTTTCTTCTATACCTGTCATATGTACATCCGGTGTAAATATTTCATCTTATTTACAAAAATAGGGCTTTAGAAAACCTATTTTGTAGTAGTATGGATTTAGTTGGTCCATCAAGAGTCAAAAGTTTCAGTGGAAACTTATATACTCTGGTAATAGTTGACGACTATTTCAAATTTACTTGGATTTATACCTTTCTTCTAAAGATGAAACATTTATTGTGTTTATTGTGTTTTCCAAAAAGATGCAAAATGAGAAGGTATATTTATTATGTCTATCAGGACTGATCACAAAGCAAAATTTGATAATACTAATTTTGCTTAATTCTATGACAACTATGTGATCAATCATAACTTTTATGCACCAAACCAAAACAAAATGGAGCTGTTGAAAGGAAGAATAGAGCTCTCACATAGATGGCTAGAGCAATGCTTAATGGCAAGGGTGTTTTAATGTGTTATGGGCAAAGGCTATGAACACAGCATGTTATATATGCAATCGAGCGTAATCAGACAAATACTCAACAAGGCACCGTATGAGCTCCATAAGGACGCAAAACTAATCTTGCTCATCTAAGGATATTCGAGAGAAAATGCTTCATTCACAACAACAATAAAGAAAACTTGGATAAATTTAATCCTAAATTTGATAAGGGTATCTTTCTTGGCTATTCTAATTGTAGTAAAGCATATGGTCTTTTTAACCAAAAAAAAATTACAATAGAAGAATATGTGCATGTAGTATTTTTTGAAATAGAACAAATTTCAAATGCCTTTAGATGATTAAGCTGAGATAATACAGCGTCTTGAAACACTAAAATTAAACAAATAACCCATTGTTGATCAACCTAATAGTCATCCTAATGAGTTCGAAAAAGATCAACCTAGAGCCTAGAAACATAATAGAAATCACCCTTTAGACTAGGTTATTGGTGAAGTCGATGAGGGAGAAAGAACCCAGAGATAAGTGTTTAATGAAGTGCATTTCTTTGCATTTATTTCTAACACTGACCCCACTAACATAGAAGAAGCACTATCAGCAGAGGAAACTACTTTCCGGTCATTATTCCACTTAGTCCAGCCACATCGTCTTAAGAAATATAACGTAACATACCTATCTGAGGGTTATTGTAGTCGCTTCCACCACACTAGCTCGTGACTAAAATTTTTTATGTTATGCTGTTTCTTCTAGCTCACATGATACGACGTGACTAGATTATTTTGTGTTCTTCCATCGTGGCCAATGTTTTTTCCTTATCGTGACCTGAACTCCTTTATGTATATTAGTTGTCACATCCTAATTTTTCCCTTCCTGTATGGAACATACATTAAAATCTATAAAGGAAAGATAGATGAAAGAGTTTTAGAAGGGATTGTGATGATGATTATAAGAAATGATAAAGGTTAGGTAAGTTTTAAGTTAAAGAAATACATGAAATGTATATAGTTATAAAGCTTTAGGACGTGAGCGTCATTTTAATGAAAGTTCAAGGACTTAAGTAAAATTTAGAAAAGTTCTTCGGATAAAAAAAAGTAGAGATAAAATTTGGGCTAAGAAGTGTAATTTTAGAAAGTTTGAGGGACTTAAATGTAATTTATCAAAAGTTAAAGGGCAAATATGTAATTATAAAAAAGTTGAGCTGAAAAAGCCCAAAGTTGCCCAGAAGTAGTTAAGCCCCAAGTTTTACCAGGAAATAGAGAAAATTATTCTGATCATTTAATGCAACATAGAATTTTGATTTGAGGTCTCGATGGATTTATTTGAATTTCTAAAGTTTAGAAAAATTAGTACAATATCTTTTGGATCTCAGAATCAGATGAAATTTTATAGTAAATTCTTATAATTAATATGAGAATTTATGAAGATGACAGAACAAGAAGAGTTATATAGAATTTATTATGTAATTTAAAGTAGAATAAAACACTTGATAAATATTTTTAGGAAAAATTTCTTGGGAGTTAAGCCATGAAGGAAGGGGACCATGTAGAATGCCCAAAATGGCTCTACATAGGCCTAATAATATTTTCATATAAGTATATGGGCCAATACTAATAAAGACATAGAAAAATATAAAATTACAAAAATACTATTGTGATGCCTTGTGTTGTGCCATTTAGCAAGAGATGAATGTAAGGATTTTGGTCATTTTGTACAGGTCAAATGTCATATCCTAATTTTTCCCTATCTGTATAATGCGGATAGAGAAAAGCGGTTTGGAAAGGATTGTGATAATGAATAGAAAGAAAAAAATAATGATTAGACAAAGGTATAAAGATGAGGGCCTAAATAAAAAGTTTAAAAGTTCTATGGTGAAAAATAAAAGTAGAAATAAACTTTTGGCCATTAAGTGTAATTATGAAAAGTTGAGGGCCTAAAGTGTAATTTTCAAAAGTTCTGGGACATAATGGTAATTATTGAAAGTTGAGCCGAAAATGCAAGAAAAATGTCTAGAATCAGATTAGTCCCAAATTTTCCCAGTAAATAAAGAAAATTATTCTGATCAGTTTGACGCAACACAGAATTTTGATATGAGGTCCCAAAAAATTTATATTAATTTATGAAGAAAGAAAACTTAATATAGTAAACTCTATACCTCCAAATTAGATGAAATTTGGCAATAAATTCCTATAATTAATATGAGAATTTATGAAACTGACATAGCTCAAAAAGGAGTTCTATAGAATTTATTATAGAATTTACAGTGGATTAAAACACCCGATAAATATGTTTTGGGGGAATTCTTGGGAATTGAGCCCATGAAGGTGGTGAATCATGTAGAGGGCCCAAAATGGCACCTTATAGGCCCAATGATATTTTTAGATAAGTATGTGGTCTAGGGCTAATAAAGACCAGGAAAAATATAAAATTATAAAAATACTACTGAATGTATGCCACTGTGTTGTGTCATTGAGTCAGAGTTAAACGAAGGGCATTTTGGTCATTTGGATAGGTCAAAAACATCTAGGAAAGTATAGGAGTGATTATTCCATGTCAGTATATGCCCTAATAAGAAGTAAAGATGTGTAAAATGACAATTATGCCCTTAGGGTTAATATAGTGCAAGATATTGAACCAAGGGCATTTCGGTCATTTTTCAAGGGATCTGTAATTAACTTTTGACCTAGTAAAAGAGTGTCAATGGTAGGAAGATTACATATACTATATTTAAGGTTAGAAAGCATAATATGGAATCTCAGAAAAATTAGATTCAAAAAATAGTATGGTTTTTGGGGAATCGGACTAAATCGGTGTCAGATTGGACTAGAATTTTTGTAGATGCTACCTCCCTTTATAATTTCATCACATGGGATTTGAGATGTCCTTTGATGATGTAATGGATGATGTCATTTCATTGGTTTCTAGGGCAAGCTAATCCAAGATCGAATATAAGCTATTATATCAAATATGCACAAAATGACCTTGGCCCTTAATTTTCCATGGAATTTTTCTATAAATACCCCCACTATTTTTGAAGCAAACCGTGGCATGAAAAACCTTGGGGAACCTCTTGCAACATGAAAACTCAAGCCAAGACAAAGAAGATTCAAGGTACTAAAGTTCAAGCAACCTAAAGATTAAAGGTAAGCAATCTATCCTACCTTATTTTTGTTTGATTTGGGAGCTTGAACTTAGGGTTTTCATGGAAGAAAGTTGAGTTTTCCCTAGGGTGTTGTGCTGTCCAAAAATGTTAGCTGAAAGGAGAAAGAAGAAATTAAAGTTAGAGTTATATGATTGAAGCTTAAACAAGCTAGTTAAGTGAATGATTGTTGAATCAAGTTGATATTCTTGACTTTTCCATGGTTGAACCATTTTATTTTGCACTGTTCATGATGGAAATAAATGGAATTTCAATGATCTAATGCTTCCATTGAATTTATATGATGATTTTGTATAGGATTGGATAGGTTTTGAACCTTAAAACCATTGGAATTCCAAGTTGTAGTTTTTAAAGTTATTCTATTACTATTCACTCGTATGAACAGTTATTTGAATTTTATGATTTTGATACTTTCAATGGTTTGAAAGAAAAGAGGGTGTTATGTAATTCTGTATAGAATAGTGTATAGGAGCTGGAATTTCATGATTCTAAGCTCATAAATGGATTCAAAAGATGAAACTGTGTAGGGTAAAATCAAGACATCAATTGGTTCAAGGGGCAAGTTAATTAGTGAAGACTAGAGAAAGTTATGTTAGTAAAGGTTAAGAATTTGTCAAGGATAGTCTTGAACATTGTTGGAGTTCATGGTCCTAATGAATTATGTGATGAATATAAATGTATCTAGGACCTTTAAACATCAAATAATATGTGGGAAGTGATTGACCGAAAGGCTTCATGGTTGGAAATCTAGGGAACAAGTGCAAAAGATCAAGAGAAAAGCTTAAGTGCAAGGTAGTAGACTTACCTCTTTATGTGCTTGATGTAATATGCTTATGTGTTGATATGTATATGATATTTGAATGACATTATGACATGATAAATGATGTTGAATGTATTATGAATAACTTGTTTTCCATAGCCATGCACTTTTATCCAAAAGTATATAGCACGATGGATGTTACTAATTAAAGAAAGTTTAATGAAATTACATATCATGAATTAGCATCCATCTTGCATATTTAAGTGGTAATGTTTTCTACCGAGATTCTCTAGAATCTCACCCTCCCATAACCAACCATAATAGGTTATTCATGATAGAAGAATCATGTTTGGTACATGTGCTAAGGAATGGAAGAGGAAGAGTAGACAAGTAATGGCATGCATGTATGTCAGCCTTTTTATGTAATGTTATGTAATATCCATTATATGTAAAAAAAAATGTATGAAAGAATTATGACATAACCCCATGATGTATATAAATGCATGAAAGGCAAAAGAGATGGTTTATGCATGCTGGAACAATTATTGAAATTAAAAGAAAGGAAACTGAAATGGTAAAATGTAAGTCCTATAGCATTTTGTTATGGCTTCAGTTTGACCTAGCAAATGAAGGAATTAATATACAAAATTTTATGAGCATGTAGTACACATCCAGATATTTAAATTCATATGTAATATGCCTAATTTGGATGTGCATATCAAGAGAAATGAATTTCCAAATTTAAGAGACAGAATCTAGAAATTCCAAAATTTGCCATATGAACAGTAACACGTAACAATTTAACTGTATCAATTGCCAAAGTAAATGTCCAGATTTATATTTTCCCCCTAAAAAGCTATGAAAGAGATTCAATTAGAAATTTGGATAACCTCTATACGATGTTTCTACAATTAGTTATGAAGTTTTAAATTTGGACTGTAAGTCTAGAAATCACCAGATGAATAGTACTTGAAAAGTATGTTTTAAAATTTTAATTTTTGGGCTAATGTAATGCTTCCGCTAATCAAATACGCTTTTAAATACATACTATGAGGTGGAAAAAGTAGGATGTTTCATAAAAAATGCCATGTAATGAATAGGAATGATTAATCAGAGTGATTATATACCTTGATAAGGGGTAAAGGGTATGAAATTACAATTATGCCCTTAGGGTTAATATAGTATAAGATAGTGAAACAAGGGCATTTCAGTCATTTTGCAAGGGATGGTAAGCAGATAAATACCTAGTCCAACAATGTCAATGGTAGGAAAAATCTAAATATTGGATATAAGGTTAGAATACATATTCTGGAATATTATAAAAATTGGAAAGATAAAATAGCTTGGATTTTGTGAAATTGACTAGATCAGTACCGTATTGGACTAAAATTTTTCCTATTAGTATTTCTCCATTCATTGTGACAAACACAACCCTATATGATGTCATGGATGGTGTCATTCTTAAGCGTCTAGGGCAAGCTTGATGAAAGATTGAATATGGACCCTTAGATCAAATAGTAACCAAAGTAATCTTGGCCATTCATTTTCACCCAATTTTTTCTATATATATCCCCTCAAATCTGCAGCATCACATAGGGCAAAGGAGAACCATGGGGAGGTGCTACCAAATGAAATCTCAAGGCAAGACAAGGAAAATCCAAGAGCCAATCAAGTAAGGATCCAAGGTAACTTCTTCCTTATATCTTTGTATTATGTTGTAGGAAGATTTCTCTTCGATTTGGATGGTTGCATGTCATATCCTCAATTTTCTTACTTGATGTAAATGTACAGTTTATCTATAATAGATATGAAATTCTTGGAATAAATTGTATCAGATTGAGAAAGGAAAGACAGGGATTATGAACTAAGGAAATTTTAGGGACCTAAACGCAAAGTGGAAAAGATTAAAGGCCAAAATTTAAGGTAGAAATAAATGTTAGGCCAAACGTGGTAATTTTCAAAAGTTAAGGGACTTAAATGTAATTAAGTAAAAAGTTCAAGGGAAAAATTATAATTATAGAAAGATCAGCCCATAAAGGGTTCAAACTGCCCGAAAGTATTTCAGTCCCACATTCCATCAGCAAATAGAGGAAGTTACACTGGTTAATCTAGCATGATACAAAAATTTTATTAGGGCTCTAGACAGTAGATATTTATCTGATAGTTTAAAAGTTATTTAAAATTTTATCAGATTTCATGGACTTTAGATATAAGTGGGGGAATTATAGGAAATTGTGCCCTACAGTGTCAAATGTCATGGATCTAACAGAACCTTGGAAGAAGTTCTATATAAAAAGTTATCCCCATATTAGTGAATTTTGACAAGAGTTTAAAAATACCCGTGATCTAATAATGGAATTTATCAGTATGTAGGCCTGGATAAAATGAACTCAAATGGTCTCATATATGAGCTTAGGATGACGCCAAGGAGGACCCCAAACCCAGGGTACCAATTCATCAGTAGAAGGGGCCAGTGTCCAGAAAAAGTGTGAAATTATGAAAATGCCCCTCGATGCCCATATTGTGCCAGTGATGGATAGATGGTATTTTAGTCATCTCGGACAGGCTAAAAACGTGTCACATGGTATAAATATGATTAGTTGAGCCAGTATATGCCCTGAGGTAGTACAAAGACTATTTTTTAACTTTGGTCATTTTCATAAATTCTTATTTTAATTATAATACTTTACTGTAAAATTTCATCCTCTTCTGAGGTCTTGAAGACCCTATAATAATTCCTATACTTTACAAATTAATATCGATTATTTGGGACCTCAAATCGAATTTTTGAAAAATATGCTTGGCCCAACTACCATTCTATATTTTCTGGTAAAATTTGGGACAGTAATATTTTTGGGCAATTCTGGGCCTTTTCTGGCTCAACTTTCTCATAATTACAATTTTATCCCTAAATTTGATAAATTACACTTAAGTCCCTTACAATACTTTTTATAATGACCCTTTATGGCCTATAATGCATCTCTATATTTATTTTAAAACTTGGAACTTTTCTAATTTACACTTAAGTCCTTGAACTTTTCATTATTTACAATTTAGTCCCTAGATTTTTTCTATTTACTATTTAGTCTCAACATTTACTATTTATAGTTTAGTACACAGAAACCCTCCGTGTGTTTCTAGGACTTTTGCTCATAAGGACCTGGTAGCCTATCTAATCTAGACAACTTTTCTAGGCTTATAGGCCTAAAAATTAGGATATGGCATTTCTTCCCCTTAAATAAATTATGTCCTCAAATTTTAACTCTTATGCGTTAGTCAAATAGCTAGAGAAATATCTTTTGTATATCTTTCTCTATTTCTTGACTAAGGTTCAGGTATTTATCTCTTATCTTGACTTGTAATAGAGTTCTCTTAACATCCGTAAAAACTTCATATTTTTCTTGTGTTATTATGCACCCTTTTATCATAATCAACTTAATCAGAGTCAAAGTCCGTTTCTTTCTGTTACTTGCTTACTTGTAATGCATCTATTCATTCATGGATAACTCACTATACTAGACTTATGAGTAGTATTCATTTCTTTCATATATAACCCTTCATAATCTTGCTATAATTCTGGGGTCTGTTATTTCTCATACTATTATTTTTCTCAACTTATCTCATTACTTATATGTACTAAGTTATTAGCTCTTTACATGTTTCTCATTGTGTATCTCTCTTTGTGTATCTTAAGATACCATGAGTCTAACATTCTCTTTGACATACAACTTTGCCAGCCTCTTAGGAGAATATTACACTTTTGCCTTTCTTTTTCTTGAAACAAAGTCGTAATCTAAATCTTTTCTTTTAGATCCCCTCTTTGGATCTAACATAAGGGGTTTTACTTTCTTGCTTTACACAACTTTTTCTAACTCTTCTTAGCTTTTCTTATCATCTTACATAACTTTATGTATTTATGCCAAACCTGTAAGGCTTTTGCATCATTTCTCATTATTTCTTAGGGGTCACCCATCATTGGGCTACTCTTGCCTAAGTATGCTTAACTACAAAGTGCTTATGAAAATATAAAGCACCGGTGTTAATAAGTTCTTCCTCTAGTACTTTACTATCATAGACCCTTCTCATACTCTCTCTCTTAGGACTATCTGGCTTTTATTCTTATTCTCTTTAGCCTCATCTTAAGGATCTCTCTATTCTTACTTGATCCCTTCTTATATCATATGAGATATTCTTCTTTTCTTCCTTAAGTATACTACCTACAAACTTGTAAATACTTGTTACTCAGGAATGAAAACTTTAACTCTGTTATCTTTAATTCCTTCTTCGTGTAAGAAGATTAGTCCATAATAATAAGGCTATCTGAAATTAACATTATGGGCACTCTCTTTGTTATAAGTTAACCAACTTGTGAGGCTTCCCTACCTTAACTTGTCTTTGGTAATCGTCTTTCCAAAGAAATACTATACTTATGTCTTATTCCTTTTCTTTCTCTAGGCTAGTTTACTACGATCCTCTGGATCTACTGCAATCAACAGTAAGCCTCTTTAGGATCTAACTGTGATCCTCTAGAATTTACTGCACTTCCATTGTACTTTATCTCTATCTTTGGAAGACATAAAACTAAAGGACTGAGTTACAAGGTTAGCTATTTCCACTTACTTGGTAACTCAACTGATAATTCCCTAACAGTGAATCCCACAAGCCAATATTATCTATTAAGACTTTACTCTGTCTTAGACCCTCTTCTCTGGGTCTTCTTGGCCCTTTTATCTTTTTATTCTTATTTGGAAAATTTATCTGTACATACTCATATGTTCTCATAGATAACCTCATTTATAGTTTAATTTACAGTCTTACAGGGATTTGTTCAATAATACTCAATTTACTTTCATATTATATGAGGTTTTTTCCATACTGAAACTAGTTTAAACAATTCTTTTCTAGAACTTATAGTTATATACTGTTCCAACTTTATCTTTATTTGTTGATTGGAAGAGAAGGGAACTTAGCTTGATCAATGATAAGGTTGTCTGAAAGACAATCATGGGTAATCTATCTGTATTGGCTATCCAATCTTGAAGAGTCTATCTAATCCTTGATCATCATCTTTGTTGGAAAATGTGCCCTAGGGGCCAATTATTATCTTATAAACATTATTGATTTATGAGTTTATCAATTGTGTTATCATATTATTCGCATGTTTACTGTGATGACCATCCTTGGATAATTCATGATCTTATCCTAAATGTCCCTGGTCAATCATCTGTACGGGAGCAGAGATGAAATAAGACCAGTATGACTTTGAAGATGTATAGAGATATAAATCAAAGTCATAGGCATATATAAGAGTACAAGGTGTTGGACCGACCCGCTATGAGAGAGTTACATGGGTTACATCATAAGCTTCTCTTATATACAAACCACGTCACTATGCCCTTTGACCTGAGATCATCATGGATTCCTACATGACAAACGCTCAGCTTTGACCTAGTCAAAAGTCACTTTTGACCGAGTGATCATAAAGACTATGTTCGTGCTTAGTGTTTTTCATGCGAAGGAATGTGAGTGGTCAAGATGGAATTTGTCCCTCACATTCAAAGAGAGATATTACTGGGCCCCTCGATGAGTGAGTCTGAGAAATATATGGCCATACTGTAATGGAAAGGTAGTTCCATTTCTATAGTCAGACTACTCAGGGATCGAGAAAGTAACAGTCAGGAATAGGAGGATGACATTATCCATGCCTCATCCATGACTAAAATATCGCGTGATAGAAGGGACATGATATGGTTGTATAAAAGGTTACATCGTTTATCGATCCTCATATGATTTGGGTAGTCGTTATGTCTTGCTAGAGACCGCTTGCGACTTGTGGGCCAGTATAGCAAATGGCCCACTGCCAACTTCATATGGGCCTACAGGGTCGCACACAAAATAGCCCAAGACGAGCTATGATGTCCAGATTCATTGAATCTAAGACGTGTCTAGATTCAATGAATGATCTAGGGTTGATGTATATATTTATTTATATTTATATTCGTATATATATAAATTCGTATATATATATTATATATAAGGGATATATAGGATTTAATATATAAGGATAAATGAAATCTCTATCACGTTTGAATTTGAAATTCAAATTGATAGGATATCTCATATAAGAGATATTTACAAGATTTAATTTATAAGGATAAATTAAATGTCTATCACGTTTGAATTTGAAATTCAAATTGATAGGATATCTCATATAAGAGATATTTACAAGATTTAATTTATAAGGATAAATTAAATCTCTATCATGTTTGAATTTAAAATTCAAATTGATAGGATATCTCAAATTTGATTTATGAGAATAAATCAAATATAGTCCAATCTTATCTTTATTTAAATTAAATAAATAGGTAAATTAAATTTGTGGGACGAATTTAATATAAACATTATTTATTTAATTAGTTTCTTATCAAATTATACAATATGTGATATTGTATTAATTTTAGAATTAATATAGATTAATTCCAAAATCCAATTTGGTTGAGGAAAACGCAGAGCATCCTATATATCTAGTTTTAGGAGCTACGTTTTTGACACACGACACACGACACACAACACACAACACAAAAGGCTGAACGGAATCTACAAAAGGTTTGCAGATAAGAAACTGCTGAAGTAGAGATGGAGAGGACGAATTCTTGAGAGAGCCTTGGACGGACAGGAGACGCTAGCACGTCGTTCGTGGTTAGAACGTTGTTCGTGTGGATACCAGTAGAGGAAGCCGACCTGAGGCATCGACTTCTTGCGATCAGAAAGAGAGCATGAGCCGCAGAGAGAAGCTATAGACATCTTCTTGTGATCGGAAAGAGATCACCAGTCACGGAGAGAAGCTGTAGAAGTCGCTGAGGAACACCAAGGGTAATGTTTCTTTCCACTTGACTTAAACACATACGTAGATCCTGGCAAGGAATGGGAAAAAAAATTTTAAATTAATTTCCGCTGCGTGTCTTCCAATTCCTTACAATATTCCCCAAAGAGATATTGTAGCTTTATATCTATGGCTTAGAAAGTTTTCCTTAAACTAATAATTCATGTTAGTGTATTGCACTTGCTAGCTTTGCAATACCTTGTGCCAATCCTCTAGCTAATAAACTTCAATGAGGTTGGTGCCTTCATTCTCACTATCTTTGCATCTGGTTAATGCCTCTAGCTATACTGACTCATTTGAAATAAATGAGTACCATTTTCTTATACTTTATCAATTTTCTAGACAATGCCTATCTATCATTTTAGGTTTGGCTTAGGCCTCACACTATAATTTAATCGATTTATATTAGGGTGTTAAGTATTTTCTTATTCCTCCAACTGCTCTTACCATCTCTAATAATTATAAATAGTATAGAGAAGACTTATACATCCGTTCTTCTCTTCACTCTACTATTAAGTATGAACATATACTCTAACATGCATAATGCCTGACTATCTTATTATAGGACTGAATTCTTACTCATGAATACATTTTCTAACACTTGAAACTCAAACATTTCTTTTCTAAATATGCACACAACTCTATCAATTAGAATTTGCACTGTTCTCACTTCTAGAGCTTTAGCATATGTTTCATAAATATAACACATTGCCGTACATTTCATGCAATGAGTAAAAGCTCTTACTTACTATTACATCTATGGCATATCATTAAAACATTGTATTATAAGAGGGAGCCTCTCTTTTTGTATGTAGAGCCATCTTTAAAATTATTTTCTTGTTCATAACATTATAGAGGAAAGACTTATATCAACCTATTCTTCTTTACATTACTCTTTATAACTTCATTAAGACTATTTATTTTTAGTTTACCATTTCCAAGATCTTGTTTATTCATTCAGGAATCTAAGATAACTATTATATTAGGTCATCTTAACCTTAACATAATTACTTTTACTTACCCTCATATTGTAATACAGGGTATAGACTTAACCCCAGTCATTCTTATCTTACTTTCAGACATTACTCTTTCTTAAACAAAGTATCATAATCTATAGCTATATTTCCCCATCTTTATTTCTTAACTTGATGCTCATATTTACTTTGCATAAAACAAACATACTAGGTCTAAAGTAGCTTAATAGTGTGCATACCAGACAATAACATTCTAACATGTACAGGGTACTGTTACTTAATACCAGTGAAAACAGACAAAAATAAATTCATATACAGACCTAGAGTAAGAAACCTTTTTAATTCATTGCCTATCAAGCCATACATTTTTCTTTGAGTTTGGAATCTTTCTTCTATTGTGTTATGTGGAAATTTTCTAACATAATATCCAAGCTTGCCATACTGATAGTCTACACTTTGACCTATTAAACAAGGCCTAATATCAGTTTTAACCACAGTTCTCACCTGTGTTAGATCATGGTTGCCTATTTGCTCTTCTTGTTTTATCATCTTAGGCTATTTCTTTTCTTACTATTCCCTTTCTAGATTGGAGATATTAGCATAACACCTTACGTTCTTTGCCATATCCCCAATTGTTTTACCTGATATAGTGACTAAGGAATTATTGACTAAGGAAAATGTGTTGGAAATTGTGCCCTAGGGGCCAATCATTGTATCATGTTATCATATTATTTGCATGTTTACTATGATGACAATCCTTGGATAACTCGTGATCTTATCCTAAATGTCCCTGGTCGGTCATCTATGTGGGAGCAGAGATGAAATAAGACCAGTATGACTTTGAAGATATATAGAGATATAAATCAAAGTCATAAGCACATGTAAGAGTACAGGGTGTTGGACCGACCCGCAATGAGAGAGCTGCATGGGTCCAGTCATAAGCTTCTCTCATATACAAGCCATGTCACTATGCCCTTTGACCTGAGATCATCATGGATTCCTACATGACAAACGCTCAGCTTTGACCTAGTCAAAAGTCACTTTTGACCGAGTGATCATAAAGGCTATGCTCGGGCTTAGTGGTTTTTCATGCGGAGGAATGTGAATGGTCAAGATGGAATTTGTCCCTCACATTCGTAGAGAGATATTACTGGGCCCCTCGATGAGTGAGTCTGAGAAATGTATGGCCATACTGGAATGGAAGGGTAGTTCCATTTCTATATTCAGACTACTCAGGGATCGAGAAAGTAACGGTCAGGAACAGGAGGATGACGTTCACCATGCCTCATCCTTGACCGAAATATCGTGTGATAAAAGGGACGTGATATGGTTGTATGAAAGGTTACATCGTTTATCGATCCTCATATGTTTTGGGTAGTCGTAATGCCTTGCTAGAGACCGCTTACGACTTGTGGGTCAGTATAGTAACTGGGCCACTGCCAACTTCATATGGGCCTACAGGGTCGCACACAAAACAGCCCAATACGAGCTATGATGTCCAGATTCATTGAATCTAATAGATGTCTAAATTCAATGAATAATCTAGGGTGGATATATATTTTATATATATATATAAATTAGTTTATATATATATTATATAAATAATATAAGAGATATTTGTAAGATTTAATTTATAAGGATAAATTAAATCTCTATCAATTTTGAATTTGAATTTAAATGGATATGATCTATTTGAATTTGAAATTCAAATTGATAAGATATCTCAAATTTGATTTATGAGAATAAATCAAATATAATTCTGTCTTATCTTTATTTTAAATTAAATAAATAGGTGAATTAAATCTGTGGGACGGATTTAATATAAACCATATTTATTTAATCAGTTTCTTATTAAATTATGCAATATATGATATTGTATTAATTCAGAATTAATATAAGATTAATTCTGAAGCCCGGGCCTATTAGAAGCCCGATAGCTTCCTATATATTTGACATTAGGAGCTAGGGTTCCACAGACAATATAGATCTCTTCACACACATTCAGTCGTGAGAAAAGGGGGCAGGGAGAGTGCAAAAGGTTTGCACATAAGAAACTGCCGAGATAGAGAGGGTGAGGACGGAATCTCTAGAAAGCCCTAGAGGGACAAGAGGCGCTAGCACGTCGTTCGCGATTGGAACGCTGTTCGTGTGGATACCGGTAGAGGAAGCCGATCTGAGCTGTCGACTTCTACGATACGGCTAGACACGAAGACAGGTCGCGACCAGAACACACTTAGGTCGCGACCAAACGGGCATCTGAACGTCAGAAATCCGAAAAGAGGAGACAGGTCGCGACGTGAAGTTGAAGAGGTCGCGACTAAAAGCTCCAGAGGCGACAGGTCGCGACTAGAAGCATAGTAGGTCGCGACTACAAACTCCAGAGACGTCCGGTCGCAACTAGAGGCAGAAGAGATTGCGACTAACAACTCCAGAGGCGACAGATCGCGACTAGAAGCAGAGGAGGTCGCGACTAAAAGCTGAGGAGGTCGCGACTGAAAGTTCCAGAGGCGAGGAGTCGCGACTAGTGGACACTGAGGTCGCGACCAAAGCTCGAAACCGAAGGTAACACTTCTTTCTCCTTGACTTAAACACGTTCGGTAGATCCTGGCTGGGAATGGAAAAATTTTTAAAGTTAATTTCCGCTGCGTGTCTTCCAATTCCCTACAGTGGTATCAGAGCCATGCCGTTTTGTGTTTAAGTTAGGTTTGATTGTTGATACATGTGATGTATGTTAGACTTCTTAGCTGATTATATGATAACATGCGTGATATGTATGACATATATGGAATCTGTTTATGTATGACATATACGGAATCTAAAAGGAAACTGAAATCGGTGGTGTATATCAATTGATTTGATCAATTAATATTGATGGGGTCTAAGGTAAAAGAATTAAGATTCTTGATTATTTATCAAAAAAAAATTTCTATTGGGGCGCTGCCCCACACCCCGCCCGCTAACCGGCTAGCGGGACCGCCGTGGCTATTTAATCGTAGCGCAACATAATCGTAATATGTATTGACTTTCCTGATATATGAATGTTTTGAAACATTTATTGCCCTTCAAATAGTATGAATTTTGATTCTTGAATGTTTGGGTATGGTGAACAATATGGCTCTAGATTACAAGTGTTGTAATTTTTCTAAATACGGCCTGCGTGTCGTGCCTTCCTCTAATGACTCTCGTTGTACATTCTCTTCTCATCTCACTCCCCTCGAATGTTAAAACGAGGTTTCCTTATGTACTTTTCCTATTCTAATTAGAGAGCTCCTCTCATTGGCTTGAGGGGACTTAGGATAGGTGAGCCATATTGTGTCACGTTTAAGATTATGCATCTTTTGATTAGATCACTGCATGTATGTTTTAATATGCATAATACTTGTATGAGATACAACCGCGATACATGCATCTTATAAACCAGATAATTAATTAAACCCTCTAAAAGAAATCTTAAGTCATATGCCGTCAATTAATGGACACTTGTCAAAACCTCGATCGCTCATTTGTAGGTCCACCAAAGTGGGTGCATTTGAGTTATCTTGGGGAGATAAGCAAGAGTAATGGTGCTGCTCTTATGTTTGTTATTGTTTGACTTAATTGAGATTATCAAAACGGTTTTGGGTCTCAAGGCATTAGATGGGATTAAAACATGCCGGATCATATGATGATTGAATCCCATAAATATCTAAGAATTACATTTGATGTAATTGGTAAAGTTGTTACCTACCTAAATAACTTAAAGTTGAGCGTCCAGCCAAAGCGGACTCAAGTTTAAGCCAAATATGGATCTTAGCCCACTAATTATTACATTGAGGGTTGTTTTATTCAGTGGGAGATTGCTAATTCGCTTGCATATTTTAATTGTAGAATCATGACGACTAGTAATACTGCTACATTATCGTTGCGATCTGTCCTTGAGAAGGACAAACTCAATGGGACAAACTTTCTTGACTGGTTCAGGAACTTGAGAATTGTTCTCAAGCAGGAAAGAAAGGTATATGTCCTAGATCAACCCATTCCTGAGGAGCCAGCAGCCAATGCTCCTAGAGCTCAAAGAGATTCTTATGCGAAGCATAAGGAAGACTCTGTTGATGTAGGATGCTTGATGCTTGCCACTATGGTTCCGGAGCTTCAAAGAGATCTGGAACACATGGAGGCTTATGAGATGATTGTGCATCTTAAGGAAATGTTCCAGCAACAGGCAAGGCAAGAGAGGTATGAGACCACTAAGGCCTTACATTCCTGCAGGATGGCTGAAGGTGCATCAGTGAGTACTCATGTCTTAAAGATGAAAGGGTACATAGATCACCTTGAGAGGCTTGGATTTCCCATAAGTCAGGAGCTAGCTACAGATTTGATCTTGAACTCACTCCTGGAAAGTTATGACCAGTTTGTCATGAACTACAACATGAACAACATGGAGAAATCTATTTCTGAACTGCATGGGATGCTTAAAACTGCTGAGCCGACTGTTAAGAAGAAGCCCAGTACTGTTTTGATGGTTCAGAAAGGAAAGGGTATGAAAAGGAAAGGCAAGGGCAAGGGGAAGGGTCATGGCTCATCTGGTAAGACCAAAGAGTCAGGCAAGCCCGAAACCAAGCCTGCACCAAAGAAGGCAAAGCCTCCAAAGGAAGGAGTTTGCTTCTTCTGCAATGAACCGGGTCATTGGAAGAGGAATTGCAAACTCTACCTTGAAGATCTGAAAAAGAACAAGAAGGATAGCGGGGCTATCGCTTCAGGTATTTATGTTATAGACATTCATCTTTCTACTTCCACTACATGGGTATTAGATACTGCATGTGGTTCTCACATTTGTATAAATGTGCAGGGCCTAAAGGACAGTAGAAAGCTGAAGAAGGGCGAAGTTGACCTACGAGTTGGAAATAGAGCAAAGGTTGCTGCTCTAGCTGTAGGCACTTATGAATTAGTTCTGCCCACTGGGCTTTTGTTAGTTTTGAACAATTGCTATTATGTTCCTGCTTTGAGTAGTAACATTGTTTCTCTTTCTTATTTGGATAAGGAAGGTTACACTTCCATTTCTGGGAATGGTAAATGTTCCATTTATCGTAATGATATTTTCTATGCTCATGGTGATTTGCATGTTGATCATTACATATTAAACTTGGAACAACCCAATCATGGAAATATCTATAACATAACCGCCAAAAGGATCAAACCAAATGATTTGAATCCGACGTACCTCTGGCACTGTCGTCTAGGCCACATAAATGAGAAACGCATTTCTAAACTCCATCAAGATGGATTTCTCAACTCATTTGATTTTGAATCATATGATACTTGCGAATCTTGTTTGTTAGGAAAGATGACAAAGTCGCCTTTCACTGGACACAGTGAGAGGGCCACCGATTTGTTGGGCCTCATACATACAGATGTGTGTGGACCGATGAATACAAATGCCAGAAGAGGTTATTCGTACTTCATTACATTCATAGATGATTTCAGTAGATATGGCTACGTCTATCTAATGAAATATAAATCCGAATCTTTTGAAATGTTCAAGATATTTCAAAATGAAGTACAAAACCAGCTTGGCAAAACAATTAAAGCCCTTCGATCTGATCGAGGGGGTGAATATTTGAGCCAAGAGTTTATCGATCATCTTAGGAATTATGGAATAGTCTCACAATTGACTCCTCCAGGAACACCATAATGGAATGGGGTTTCTGAACGGAGGAATCGAACACTATTGGATATGGTTCGATCCATGATGAGTCGAACAGATCTTCCACCATCCTTTTGGGGCCACGCCCTAGAGACAGCTGCGTTCACACTGAATCGTGTTCCATCTAAGGCAGTTGAAAAGACTCCGTATGAGATATGGACTGGGAGGAAACCTAGTTTGTCTTTTATCAAGATTTGGGGATGTGAGGTCTATGTTAAGCAACAAGCCTCAGATAAGTTAGCGCCCAAATCTTCAAAGTGCCTTTTTGTGGGATATCCTAAGGAAACCAAGGGATATTATGTCTACAACCCCACTGATAACAAAGTGTTTGTTGTCAGAAATGGTATCTTTCTAGAACGAGAATTTATCTCTAAAAGAACCACTGGGAGCAAGGTACACCTCGAAGAAGTTCGAGAGCCACAAGACGCCACAGAACTAGAGATGGAAAGTAGAGAAGACTCACAAGAAGTTGTTGAGACTCCTCAAGTCACGCAAGGCCCAAGGCGATCTAATAGGGCACGACTTCAGCCTCAGAGATATGGATTTCTGATTTCTGATAGTCGTGATGTGTTGCTCATTGAGCATAATGAGCCCACTACCTATCAAGAAGCTATAGTGGGACCAAACTCTGAGAAATGGCTTAATGCCATGAAGTCTGAGATGCAATCCATGTACGACAATAAGGTATGGACCTTAGTCGACCCGCCTGAAGGTGTAAAAACCGTCGGGTGCAAGTGGGTTTTTAAAGAGAAAACTGACATGGATGGCAATGTAAATGTCTTCAAGGCACGACTGGTTGCAAAAGGATTTACTCAAACTCATGGTGTGGACTATGATGAGACCTTTTCCCCAGTTGCAATGGCCAAATCAATCAGAATCCTCCTTGCCATTGCAGCATATTATGACTATGAAATATGGCAGATGGACGTCAAGACAGCCTTCCTTAATGGAAAGCTCCTTGAGGATGTGTACATGACACAACCTGAAGGTTTTGTGCGTTCTGAGGACTCTGGTAAGGTATGCAAGCTTCAAAGGTCCATTTATGGACTGAAGCAAGCATCTCGGAGTTGGAATCATCGTTTTGATGAAGTAGTCAAAGAGTTTGGATTTCTTCAAAACATTGATGAACCTTGTGTGTACAAGAAGGTTAGTGGGAGCACAGTTGTGTTTTTGGTACTCTATGTCGATGACATCCTACTCATTGGGAATGACATTCCTACCTTGCAGATTGTCAAGTCTTGGTTAGGAAAATCTTTCTCGATGAAAGACTTGGGTGAAGCCACCTACATCCTAGGAATTAGGATCTATAGAGATAGATCTAAAAGGCTTCTAGGACTGAGTCAGAGCACATATATAGACAAGATACTGCATAGGTTCAGTATGCAGGAATCAAAAAGGGGTTTCATACCCATGTCTCATGGTATTCACCTCAGCAAGGATTTGTGTCCTAATACACCAGATCAGCGAGGTCGCATGAGTAAGATTCCATATGCCTCGGCCATAGGATCTATCATGTACGCCATGTTATGTACTCGACCGGATGTCTCGTTTGCCTTAAGTATGACTAGCAGATATCAACAGGACCCTGGTGAGGGCCATTGGACTGCTGTCAAGAATATCCTTAAGTACTTAAGAAGGACTAAGGACTTATTCTTGGTCTATGGTGGATTGGTAGACGAGCTCTATGTAACTGGTTACACAGATGCAAGTTTCCAAACTGACCAGGATGACCAGAAATCGCAATCTGGATACATATTCCTCCTGCATAATGGAGCAGTAAGCTGGAAGAGCTCTAAGCAGAGCACTGTAGCAGATTCTGCAACGGAAGCTGAGTACATAGCAGCATCTGATGCAGCTAAGGAGGCCGTTTGGATCAGGAAGTTCATTATTGAACTAGGGGTGGTACCGACCATCTCAGATTCAATAACTTTGTTCTGTGGCAATAGTGGTGACATTGCACAGACCAAAGAGCCTTGGTCACATCAAAGGACCAAGCATATACTCAGGCGATTTCATCTCATCAGAGAAATCAATGATAGAGGTGATATAAAAAATATGCAAGGTAGCAAGAGAAGACAATGATGCTGATCCTCTAAACCGCTTGTCCAGGCAAAACATGAGCGTCATGTTAGGTCAATAGGATTGAGACAAATTAATGATTATTCCTAGTGCAAGTGGGAGGATGTTGGAAATTGTGCCCTAGGGGCCAATCATTGTATCATGTTATCATATTATTTGCATGTTTACTATGATGACAATCCTTGGATAACTCGTGATCTTATCCTAAATGTCCCTGGTCGGTCATCTATGTGGGAGCAGAGATGAAATAAGACCAGTATGACTTTGAAGATATATAGAGATATAAATCAAAGTCATAAGCACATGTAAGAGTACAGGGTGTTGGACCGACCCGCAATGAGAGAGCTGCATGGGTCCAGTCATAAGCTTCTCTCATATACAAGCCATGTCACTATGCCCTTTGACCTGAGATCATCATGGATTCCTACATGACAAACGCTCAGCTTTGACCTAGTCAAAAGTCACTTTTGACCGAGTGATCATAAAGGCTATGCTCGGGCTTAGTGGTTTTTCATGCGGAGGAATGTGAATGGTCAAGATGGAATTTGTCCCTCACATTCGTAGAGAGATATTACTGGGCCCCTCGATGAGTGAGTCTGAGAAATGTATGGCCATACTGGAATGGAAGGGTAGTTCCATTTCTATATTCAGACTACTCAGGGATCGAGAAAGTAACGGTCAGGAACAGGAGGATGACGTTCACCATGCCTCATCCTTGACCGAAATATCGTGTGATAAAAGGGACGTGATATGGTTGTATGAAAGGTTACATCGTTTATCGATCCTCATATGTTTTGGGTAGTCGTAATGCCTTGCTAGAGACCGCTTACGACTTGTGGGTCAGTATAGTAACTGGGCCACTGCCAACTTCATATGGGCCTACAGGGTCGCACACAAAACAGCCCAATACGAGCTATGATGTCCAGATTCATTGAATCTAATAGATGTCTAAATTCAATGAATAATCTAGGGTGGATATATATTTTATATATATATATAAATTAGTTTATATATATATTATATAAATAATATAAGAGATATTTGTAAGATTTAATTTATAAGGATAAATTAAATCTCTATCAATTTTGAATTTGAATTTAAATGGATATGATCTATTTGAATTTGAAATTCAAATTGATAAGATATCTCAAATTTGATTTATGAGAATAAATCAAATATAATTCTGTCTTATCTTTATTTTAAATTAAATAAATAGGTGAATTAAATCTGTGGGACGGATTTAATATAAACCATATTTATTTAATCAGTTTCTTATTAAATTATGCAATATATGATATTGTATTAATTCAGAATTAATATAAGATTAATTCTGAAGCCCGGGCCTATTAGAAGCCCGATAGCTTCCTATATATTTGACATTAGGAGCTAGGGTTCCACAGACAATATAGATCTCTTCACACACATTCAGTCGTGAGAAAAGGGGGCAGGGAGAGTGCAAAAGGTTTGCACATAAGAAACTGCCGAGATAGAGAGGGTGAGGACGGAATCTCTAGAAAGCCCTAGAGGGACAAGAGGCGCTAGCACGTCGTTCGCGATTGGAACGCTGTTCGTGTGGATACCGGTAGAGGAAGCCGATCTGAGCTGTCGACTTCTACGATACGGCTAGACACGAAGACAGGTCGCGACCAGAACACACTTAGGTCGCGACCAAACGGGCATCTGAACGTCAGAAATCCGAAAAGAGGAGACAGGTCGCGACGTGAAGTTGAAGAGGTCGCGACTAAAAGCTCCAGAGGCGACAGGTCGCGACTAGAAGCATAGTAGGTCGCGACTACAAACTCCAGAGACGTCCGGTCGCAACTAGAGGCAGAAGAGATTGCGACTAACAACTCCAGAGGCGACAGATCGCGACTAGAAGCAGAGGAGGTCGCGACTAAAAGCTGAGGAGGTCGCGACTGAAAGTTCCAGAGGCGAGGAGTCGCGACTAGTGGACACTGAGGTCGCGACCAAAGCTCGAAACCGAAGGTAACACTTCTTTCTCCTTGACTTAAACACGTTCGGTAGATCCTGGCTGGGAATGGAAAAATTTTTAAAGTTAATTTCCGCTGCGTGTCTTCCAATTCCCTACAAAATGTAGTGACCTAAACGCAAAGTAGAAAAGGTTAAAGGCCAAAAGTTAAAGTAGAAACAAAAGTTGGGCCAAAACTAGTAATTATCAAAAGTTTAGGGACCTAAATGTAAATAAGCAAAAAGTCAGGGGCCTAAATGTAATTATGAGAAAGTTAAACTGAAAAATACTCAAAATGCCCAGAATCAGATTAGACCCAAATTTTACCAGGAGATAGACAAAGTTATTCCGGTTAGTTTAAGAGTCATAGAATTTTGATTTGAGGTCCCGATTAATTGATAGAAATTCCTGAAGTTAGCAAAAATTATTATAGTATTTTTCATATCTCAAGATTAGATGAAACCTTATAGTAAATTCCTATATTTAATATATAAATTTATAAAACTAACAGGATCAGAAAAGGATTCCTGTAGAATTCTTACGGGATCTTACAGTGAAATAAAATACCCGATAAATAGGATCAAGAGAGTTGTCTTGGGATTTGTGTCATAAAGGGCATAAAGGCCATGAGCCCATGCCAAGGCCCAAATGGTGCCATCATGAGACCAATATGATGACTGGACAGTTAGGTGGGCCAGAATCCAGAACAGTCCAGGAAAAGTGTGAAATTATAAAAATGCCCCTAGATGCCCATATTATACCAGTGATAGATGGAGGGCATTTTGGTCATTCTGGATAGACCAAAAATATGTAATATGGTATAAGTATGATTATTTAGAGCCAGTATATCCCCTGAGGCAGTACAGAGAGGGGTAAAATGACAATTATGCCTTTAGGGTTAATATTGTGCAAGAAACGACACTAAGGGTATTTTGGTCATTTCCCAAGGGATGGATGGTAGATAAATACTCAGTCTAACAATGTCTATGGTATAAGGAACCTAGACACTAATTTTCAGGATAGAATACATATCCTGGAATATTATAAAAATTAAGAACAGAAAACAGTCTGGTTTTTGTGAAACTGCTCTGATCGGTATCGGACTAGACTAGAATTTTTCTTATCAGTATATTTCACTTTTTCAAGCCAAACATACCCCTAAATGATGTCATGCATGGCGTCAAAAGGCAAGGCTTCTAGGGTAAGCTTGTGCAAGAATGAATATGGACCATTAGATCAAATAGTAACCAAATCAATCTTGGCCATCCATTTGCACTCAAGCTTATCTATAAATACCCCCTATTCAGCTTGGTTCAGCATGCTTGACAACCATAGGAAACCTCTTGCAAAATTTCCATTCAACCAAGAAAGAAGCACATAACTTGAAGCAACAATCAAGGTAATCATCTCCCTTGATCTTGAGATTTGTTCTATCAAGTTAGCTCATGGTTTTAAGGGGTTTTTGTGCTATATTTCCCTTGTGGCTGCTGCTGGAAGTGCTGTCCATATATGGTTAGAATATGAGTTTTATGTTATGGATAGTTTAGATAAGCTTAAACAAGCTAGAATCAAGTGGCATAAGCTTAAAAAATCAAGTATGTTTGGAATTAGGGTTTTGAGTTCTTGCTATCACTGTACATGTCACTGTTTATATATTGGAATATCATGATTTTGATGCTTCCAATGAGTTTAAAATGGAAAATTGTGTGGGGTTAAAGTAGGAGAACAAATATTGGAAGCATTGGAATCAAAATGTGAATTTTTGGAAAAAGGAGAGTGAACTTCGGTTTGGTATTGCAGCAGATGACATGTTTTGATTTTGGAAATTCTAGTTTCATATTTGGATTCTATATGAAAAATTATGTGGAAATGAACTATGAGAATTTATTTTGGAAAGATGGAAGTAAGAAACATAAAATGGATAAAGAAATGAAGTTAGTGAAAACCTGGTCTTGGTTTTGTGTTCAAATTGAGTTTTAACTTGATATTACTTGGTAATGACTAGGTTTTGATATTTGTGAAGGAAGGAAATCGTCTCAAGAAGACCTTGACAATGATAGCTAATAGGTAGCTATAGTTTCATGTTTGCTTAATTGTTTGCTTGCTTGTTGATTATGGTATTTGGTTGAGTTTGAGATTATGTGTCACATCCTTACTTTTAACCTCAGTTATACTCCATTAGAAGTCATTGGAACAAATTACAAGATCATTTACTTTGAAAACTTTCATTTTCAAAATAATTGCTATCGGGGGTGGTACTGTTCACTTTTACTGTTCAATTGGTAATTCTAGAACATGTACCCTAGTTTGAAAATTCATACTTAAATGTAGAAAAATTGAAATATTGTGATTCCAATTTCTAATGAAATCTCTTTCATAGATGTTTGAAAGAAAAATATGAAACTGAGGTTTTCTTGTCCACATGAAATCAGTTTATTCGTTTAAAATCACTGTTCATTTGGTAAAATCTGGAAATTCCAGTTTCTTTGCCTTAATTTCAAAAATTCATTTCTCTTTGGTTAGTTAACCAAATGAACCATGTTACCTGTGGGTTTAAATCTCTTGATGTTTCCTTTAAGCTCATAAAATTTCATAGAAAAATGCATTCATTTGATATATAAAATCATCGTGTGAACGTCGCTGCCTCTAAACGCTTATTTCATCCCAATTCCAAATTTTAACAACTTAGAAAAATCATAACAATTCGAATTCTTAACCAAATGAGGCATTCTTGGTGTTCATTTAAATATTTGTATCATAGATTTAATCATATCAAAGTTCAGATTCATACTCGCTGATTAAGGCATCCTAACCATTGTCACACCATCACATCCTCAAAACAGAATTACAGAATCATACATCATACAACCATACATGCTATCATATACTTTCATAATGTCAAGTAACTCATGTGACTTATTATATAAACTCATCCCTCTATGTTTACCCTTTTTCCGATTTAAGTTCCAGCACCTATAACAAGGTTATGCATATGGAAGGAATGAGATTTCATTGAAATCCTAATAGCAAGTTACACAAACTATAATATCATGCATGATTAATTGGGTGCTTAACATGTTATCATGAGATGGGAGCTACTTCAAAATGGTACATAAGAAAACTCTAACATGCATATTTTCATGACATAACTTGCAAGGAGTTGCAATCATTCATACTTCATCATAACATGATGACATAAGCTTAAGCTCAACCAAACACCATAATCAACAAGCAAGCAAACAATTAAGCAAACATGAAATATAGTTAGGTATCCTTACTACCTCTTAGCTATCTTTGTCAAGGTCTTCTTGGATTGATTTCCTTCCTTCATAAATGTCAAAACCTAGCCATTACAAAGCAATATCAAGTTACAATTCAACTTGAAACCAAATCCAAGACTAAGTTTTCACTAACTTGCTTTCTTTCTCCTTTTTATGTTTCATACTTCCATCTTTCCAAAATAAATTCTCATAGTTCATTTCCAAATAATTTTTCATGTAGAATCCAAATATGAAATCAGAATTTCCAAAATCAAAACACATCAAAATGTCCTGCCCTTGACCGAAGTGCATGCCCTTGTTTTCCAAAATTCACATTTTGATTCCAATGCTTCCAATACTTGTTCTTCTACTTTATCCCCACACAATTTTCCATTTTAAACTCATTGGAAGCATCAAAATCATGAAATTCTAACATATGAACAGTTACATGCACAGTACCAGCAAGAACACAAAACCCTAAATCCAAACATATTTGAATCCCTAAGCTTATACCACTTTATTCTAGCTTGTTTAAGCTTATCTAAACCATCCATAACATAAAACTTATATTTTAACCATATATGAGCAGCACTTTCAGAAGTAACCATAAGGGAAGTATAGCATAAAAACCCCTTAAAACCATGAGCTAACTTGCTAGAACAAAGCTCAAGATCAAGGGAGATGATTACCTTGCTTCTTGCTTCAAGTTGTGTGCTTCTTTCTTAGTTGAATAGAAATTTTGCAATAGTTTCCCCATGGATCCAAGGGATACTGAATAGGTCTGAAATGAGGGGGTATTTATAGAGAAATTTGGGTTTAAATGAATGGTCAAGATTGATTTGTGCACTATTTGATCTAAAGGCTCACATTTAATCTTGGATTTAACTTTTTCAAAAATAATAATTATGACATCATCCATGACATCACAAGGGACAACTCAAGGGACACCTCATGGGACATGTGGCAAAATTCTCATAGTAGAAAGCCTCTGGAAAAATTTGAGTCCAATCAGGTACCGATCGGAGCAGTTTCACAAAAAATCGTACTATTTTCTGTTCCTAATTTTTATAATATACCAGGATATGTATTCTATCATGGAAACTAATGTCTAGGCTTATCATTCCATTGAAATTGTTATAATGAGTATTTATCTGCCATCCATCCCTTGGGAAATGACCAAAATACCCTTAGTGTCCTTTCTTGCACTTTATTAACCCTAAGGGCATAATTGTCATTTCACCCCTCTTTGTACTGCCTCTGGATATATACTGGCTCTAAATAATCATACTTATACTATATCCCATATTTTTAGCCTATCCCATATGACCAAAATACCCTCCATACATTACTAGTACAATATGGGCATCCAGGGGCATTTTCGTAATTTCACACTTTTTCTAGACACTGGCCCTTTGTACTGATGAATTGGTACCCTGGGTTTTGGGCCCTCCTTGGTGTCATCATGGACCTATATATGAGGTCATATGATCTTATTCTATCTAAAATTACATACTAATAATTTCCACAATCGGATTATGGGTGTTATAAAACTCCCGTGAAAATTCACTTATATAAGGATCACTTTTTATACATAACTTCTTCTAGGGTTCTGTTAGATCCATGACATCTGACACTATAGGGCACACTTTCCTGTAACTCTCCCACTTATATCTGAAGTCCATGAAATCTGATAAAATTTTAGACAACTTTAAAGCAATCAGATAAATATCTTCTATTTAGAGCCCTAATAAAATTTATGTATCATGCCAAATTAACTAATGTAACTTCCTCTATTTGCTGATGGAATGTGAGACTAAAATACTTCTGGGCAGTCCTAACCCTTTTCGGGTTGATCTTTCTATAATTACAATTTTGCCCTTGAACTTTTTACTTAATTACATTTAAGTCCCTTAACTTTTAGAAATTACCACTTTTGGCCCAACATTTATTTCTACCTTAACTTTTAGCTTTTAATCTTTTCCACTTTGCGTTTAGGTGCCTCTTTTTTTTCAAAACTCATTTAATCTTTATTATCCCTTATAATCATCTCCAAACCTGTTTCCACTATCAGTATTATACAGATAGGGAAAAGTTAGGATATGACATTTCTACCCCCCTTAAAATAAATTTCGCCCTTGAAATTTACTCAGCACCTGAGTCAATAATCTTGGATAGATATCCTTATCTTCTTTATGACTAAGGATTAGGGTATCTACCTCTTATCTTCCCTTTTGACATCTTAAATGGAGTACTCTTCATATATTTACTATTATTAGTTTTCTCCTGTTCATAATCAACTCAATCAGAGTTGAACGGTACCTCATTATGTTACTTGCTTACTTGCTTTACATCCATTTGCATATGGACTTCTCACCATACTAGACTTGGGAGTAGTGTCTATTTCTTTCATATCAAATTTTCTTGAATATTGCTATATTTTGGAGTTTCTGTCAATTCCTCGTCATACCTTTAACACATATCTTGTATTATTTCACTAAGTATCTGGCAGAATTTTCTTAGCATCCAAAAAAACTTTATTTCTCACTTTCGTACCATCATACTTCATTTCTTCCTATCATCTTTAATAACTCATCATAATACAGAGAGAGGAATTACATCATTATCCTTTCTTTCTTTACTTTACTCCTAGATAGGAGCACATAGAAGCATATAGAAATATATAGGAACACATACTCTAAAATGCATAATGTTTGACCAACATATTGCAAGACTACATACCTACCCATGAATGCAAAGCTCTAGCATCAGAGCTCAAGCATTCCTTTCTTTAATATGCATAGATCTAACACTCAGAGCTTGCACAACTCTAATATTTAGAGCTTTCTCAGTATTCCACTTATTTGTGATAGGTGGATGATAAACGTTGGATGATGAAGAGAATGATAAGGGGATTGAACACTACTCTAAAAGACAAGATAACTCCCCAATAGTACAATCAGTTAAATAAAGCAGTAGAGGCTTGCAGGATCATTGAGAATAACATGTATCACTGAATACTAATGAGACTGGTAATCAGAGAGACTGCTGCTTCTGAGAGAGCTAACCAGAACAAGAATATAGGAAGTGGCAATGGCTATAACAGGAAAAGAAAAAGATAGTGGTAGCAGAACTGAATACCTAACAGAGGAAACTACTAAGGCAACCCAAATAATAGAGACCTGAGGTTCAGAATATGTGACAAGTGTGGGAAAAGTCATGGCGATAGACCGTGCTTGATAGGGCAGAATGTCTGTTATACTTGTGGGAAGCCTGGACTTTTTTTGAGGAATTGTCCCCAAGCAGCTAATAATCAGAGGCCACGTACTTAAGGGCGAGTATTTGTATTAACAAGGGAAGATGTACAGAGATCACCTGAGATGATCCAAGGTATCATCTATCTTAATAATCATTATGTGATTGCTATGTTTGATTCAGGTGTAAGTCATTCCCTTGATTCTTATGAATATGCTAAGCAGTTAGGCCTTACAATTAGTAGATTTTATTATGCTATATGTGTGATGACTCCCATAAATGCTAAGGTAGTTATATCAGATGTCTGCCTAAACAGTGTCATTTGGTATGAGTATTGCTATACTACTCTAGATCTAATATGTATGCCCTTTCATGAAATTGTTGTCATAATTACATTGAATTGGTTGTCTGCCAACAATGTAATACTGGATTGTAAGAACAAGACCATAGTTCTTTGTCCACAAGCCACAAATGTGAATCCAGAAGTGAAACTGAATTTCCTGATAGAGGCTCAAGCAGATAGATGTCTATGAAAAGGATGTCAGGGATATATTGTCTTCTCTATTCAAGAAGACACAGAAAAAGGAATTGAAGCAATTCCAGTAGTCAAGGAATTTCTCGAAGCCTTTCCGAAGGAGATTCAAGGATTACCTCCAGAGTGAGAAGTAGAGTCTGTGATTGATGTTGTACCTGGAGCTAGACCAGTATCTAAAGTCCCATATCGTATAGCTCCTAATGAGATGATTGAGCTAACAAAGCATATTGAGGAGCTTTTGGATAAGGTGTTATATCCCAATTTTTAGGCCTACAAGCCTAGTATGTAGCCTGAAAAAGGTAGGCTACTAGACCCTATTATGCAGGAGTCCCAGAAGTATACAGATGATGTTTAGGGACTAAACTGTAAGAAAGTGAAATTTTAGGGACTAAAGCATAAATAGTGAAACTCCCTGTGGGCATAATAGAAAAGTAAGAGGTGTTTCTTGGGAACTAAGCCACCAGAGTGTTTGGGCTTGGTTATAAACCCAAGATGATGTTTTAAAGGTCTAAAAATGTAGGCCCAATATTTATGGAGTTTAAAAGTCATTAAAATGATATTTTAGTGCTTTCTATAAAGTAAAGTTACCCGGTTAAGGATAAAACTGGGAAGAGTGATCAAATATGACTTTAGGCCATGAGGTGGCATGAAAGGTGTCCTCATAGGACCCACAAGGTGCCACATTGCATGATTACAGGAAAAGAATGAAAGTTAAGGACACATGTCATGAGATTAGAAAAAGGAGAAAAAGTAAGAGGGACACGTGGCACAATCTCAGCCGTTCATTCCAAGAAAAGACTGGAATTCTCTAGAAAGGCTAAGTCAGCTGGTGAGGTATCCCAAGGGCCTTACCAATTGTACCACATATGCCCTGAGGTGTCCCCTGAGGTGTCCTTGGATGATGTCATAACGGTGAGTCATTAAGGAGGGTGATGTCATCATGATGATGCAGGCGAAGCTTCTTGATGAGGCTAAGCAATATGGGCCATTCATCACGATTCAATCTGGACCATTCATTCCACCTCCACTCACCTATAAATAGGTCACCCCTCCCTCATGGAAAGCCATGGCCAAGCATGGCATAAAGGGGAGAAAGAAGAGAGAAAAGAGAAAGAGAAAAAGAAATGAAGGAAGAGAAAGAAAGGAGAAGTTATGGTGGAGCCAAGAGCAGTCCAAAGAGCTTGGGGACTGGGCAGAGCTTAGAAATGAGGTAAGTAAGTCATCTAGTCCCTGATCTAATAAAGTAGAGGATTTCTCTTAATAGTTAGAATAGAGAAATATCTCTACTAATAAAGGTAGAAAGAAAGCTAGCGGAATGTCAGATTAAGGATATTACCTCTAGTTAAGCATGAGTTAAGTAGAGCTATACTGGATAATAATAAAGATATTATTATGCTATGTATAGGCTTTGACTTATGAAAAGAAGGGACCTTTGAGACAAGGTTAAGAGCTAGAGGAAGAGGCTGCACGCCAGGTAGTAAACTTACTTACTAGTATGCTTATACTGCTTGGATGTTTTATGTGATATTTTCTTACCTTGATGATGTGAAGCATGTAAGATTAAGTAATGTTCTGTTTCTTTTTATACTATGGCCATATGTTATAATTAAGTAACATGGAAGCATGTATGTTATCATTATGCAAGCATGATCATTAAGGACACACATAGTAACATCAAGCATATAGTTGCATATATTGTATGGTTTCTATTTGCTATTGAGATTTCCCCAGAAATCTCACCCCTTCCATGTAATCCCAATCCCACTGGTATGTTAGAAAAGGATTGAAGAAGTATGAAGAGAAGCTGGGGATTGGATAGTGCAAATATGGGGACCAAAATGCCGGAATTAGGGAAAAATGCTAGATGAACAGTAAATTTTAGATGTTTTCTGATGTTGACCTAGTCAAGGCATGGTTAATGAGTTATGTTTTCCTGAAAGGTCATTATGTTATCTTCATGTAGCAATTTGAACCACTTCATTTTGATTTTTCTAGAATTAGTTATGATTTTTCGAAGTCAGGTCACTCATCTGGAATTTACACAGTGAACAGTACTCGTTAAGAGTAAAATTCCAGATTGAGTAATTTGACTTCAATAGCCTTAGAAGTGGTTCTAGATGCTACCGTTTGGTCCCTAAGATGTGTGACAAAAAGGATGTTTCATTCGACCTAGTGTTTCTCCATGGGTTGCTCTAGTGTTATTCGTCAAGAAGAAGGATGGCAGTCTCAGATTATGAATTAACTATCAGGAGTTGAATAAGATTATAGTTAAGAATAAGTACCCTCTTCCTCGAATTGATGATTTGCTAGACCAGTTGGTTAGAGTAAGCTTATTCTATAAGATTGATCTGAGATCATGTTATTATCAACTCAGAGTCAAAGCCGATGATATTTCAAAGACTGCGTTTAGGACTCGATATGGACATTTTGAATCTCTGGTAGTGCCCTTTGGTCTGACGAATGCTCCTGTAATTTTCATGGATAATATGAACAGGATCTTTAGGCCTTATCTATATCAGTTTATGGTAGTTTTCATTGATGATATCCTAGTGTACTCTAAATATGCTAAAGAGCATGAAGAGCATTTAAGGATTGTTCTTAGTACTCTTCAAGAGGAATGACTCTATACTAAGCTTAGTAAATGTGAGTTTTGGCTACAAGAAGTCAAATTTTTTGGTCATGTCATATCCCATGAAGGGATAGCTATAGATCCTAGCAAAGTTGAAGTAATGCTAAGATGGGAATAGCTGAGAACAATGACAGAGATCAAAAGTTTTATGGGCTTAGCAGGGTATTACAGAAGATTTATTAAGGACTTTTCTCGAATTGCCGTTAACTAAGATGACCAGAAAGAATCAGCAATTCAAGTGGGATGAGAAGTGTGAGGCTAGTTTTCATGAACTAACGTAGAGATTAACCACGAATCCTATGCTGGTTATTCCAAACCCAACTCAGACTTATGTAGTCTACACTGATGCTAGCAAGCAGGGCTTAGGATGTGTGCTGACGCAGTAGGGACTAGTAGTAGCCTATACTTCTTGGTAGTTAAAATTACATGAAGAGAACTATCCCACTCATAATCTGGAGCTTTTGGTGGTAGTGTATGCTCTCAAGATATGGAGGCATTACTTGTATAGAGTTACCATAGAGCTGTACTGTGACCACAAAAGCCTGAAGTATCTACAGGATAAAAAAGAATTGAACATAAGGCAGTTAATAAAGGATACCCCTGCCCAGTAATGATATATGAAGATAATGTATATCCAGATTTTGATAATCCCTCAGACAATGAGGAGAGTATAGGGGATCGGTCAAGGAAGTCTACAGTATGATGTCCTATAGATGTTTCTGTGGCCTTAAACCTGCAGTATGGAGGTTATGTAGAGATTTATCTTGAAGCTATGTATGTACCAAATGGTGTTGAGTCTAGTGATTCTATACAATGTGAGTTTGTTGGAGTGCCCTCTAGCCCTAAGGTAAGCTTTATCCCTCTGATAAGAGGACAAATTACAACTGAGGAAGCTTAGTACTAGTACTGAATTAAGGGTAGACCAGATATGATTTCTCCTCTATTAGAGTTTGAGGATAGAATTGTTATAGGTAATATATCACAGTCCCTTAATCCAAACATCCAGTTAGAGTTTATGGTAGTTCCTGTCTATTCCCAAAGTCTAGGAATATGTGACTGTATAGTGAAATATTAATGTGATGTTCCTGGTCCTAGTTAACCCCAACTTTCTTTGTTAAAGAAAGATAATGTTGATTATATCAGTCTCAAGAAAGATGTGGAGAGTGAATTATTCTGTCTAGGTCAAAAGTAGAAATCAAGAGTAGTCTGGTTATCTATAGTTCCTTAATGTCGTAGTAGGGATGATAAGCATATATACGATAGAGGGCCTTAACCTAAATTAATTATATGCTCTAGTAGACTGACATGAGATGGTAATAAGTCAGATACTAATGTATACCCTTACATGGCACATAGAGCTAAGTATGTTTTTGCCAAAGGATCTGCCAGTTGATATATAGGGGTAGTACTTCTACATACAGAAGTATGTGCAATTTATGATTCCCTAGAAGATAATGTAAAAAGAGATGAGGAGTGATTTAAATATGTAAAGTGTAAAGTAATTACCCATATGTATGACAGTAATCATGTACCCTGAATATGTAATTGACATGTATGTAATGTATTTACAATTGTTATAGTGACATGAAATATGAAGTTTTGTATGATATAATGGAATGGTAATTGGTTCAACATTATGTGAATATGTTCCCCATTTGATGTGATTATGATATATAGATATGAATGAGTTTTAATTGATTCAAATTTATCAAAGTTAAGAACATTAGAAGTGAATGTTAGAGAAAGCTATGAGATCGCGATATGAAGTAGTTTAGGTTGCAACTAGAAGTTTCAGACAAGCAAAATTGTCAAGTGATGACTAATGTATAAGCAAAATAGGTCACGACAAAAGATGACCTATATTCGCAGTTAAGAAACACATAATTGTCAAGTGATGCCAAGCAAGTTGAGATGATCGCGACTAAAGTTTATAGAGAACATGTGCTGTGACTAGCTAGCACTCAGGGTGTGACTAGCTTGCATAGAGATTTGATGACAAGAATGAAGATGTTGACCTCATTGAAGTTTATCAGTTGGAGGTTTAGCATGCAGGCAAGCTAAATAGTACAAGACACTGAGATACAGAATATCGATTTAAGAAAATGTTCAGAAGTAAATCCTCTGTATAATCATTAGGAGTTTGATCTACATTATGAAAGACTTTGTGTAGCTAGTCCCTTACTGAACAAAAGAGTTAGAAGTTAGAATGAGACTTGCCTAAGAATGATCTAATACATGGCTTAAGGTTAAAGACGTGATGGCTAATAGATACAAAGTTCATATTCCCAAAACAGAGGGATTCCATCATGAGGCAACAGTAACTTAGCGCTCTACCCTAAAGAACAAAAGTAGTAATGCTAGATGATGAAGGAGATCCAAGTAACTTAAATTAGTCAGGATCTAGAGACAGACCAAAAAGGAACCACAGTCTAGTCTAAAGTAGAAGGAGACTAACAGAGAAAAAAAGTTAAGAGATAGTAAAGAGGTACAGAAGTTACTCTATATAAGAGGGAGATGAGCTAAGGCTAAGGGTTAGTGCAAGGGAAAGAGAAACCCTTTGATGAATACTTAGCTGAGTTCATCCACGTGAACATTGAGGCCTAATAAGAGACAATTTTCTCGCCTGTTAGTAATCTAGGAGGATAAGGGGAAAACTTAAAAGTATGAATAGAATAGAGATGTAAGTCAGACCTTTCCTCAGTTAGCTAAAAGAAAATAGCTTACTCAGTTATGGATTACAGTTAGATTACAGTGAAGCAAAGGATAACACATAAGTCCTTTAGGCTAGGGATACAGAAATCTTACAGGCGATGAGAGATGTTATGATAAAATGAATATGGCCTAGTAAGGTAAAATAGCCTGATATGATAAGTTGTCTCATATTCCTAAATGAATGAATATGATAGTGGAGATGTAAGTTAAAGATAAATCGCATTAGAAATTTCTTAAGGATTAGTAGAAAGAGATATAAGCAAGATAAGAAAAGAGACTTATGATGTCTAAAGGAAGTAAGGTAGCCACAGGTTTAAAAATAAAGTGACTCCCCTATTTCCTATGTAAGAAAGAGTAAAGAAGGGTTGAGTCTATACCCTAGTAAGAGGGTAACATGGCAGCCTAAGTGAAACAAGTAAATGACTCAGATTCCTGAATAGATGATCAGGACCTGTTAGTTAAGGTGATAAAGGGGCATAATGCTTTAAGGTTTATCTCGTTAATTGTTTAATTGCAATACAAGTATGGGGGATGGTTGAGCAAAATTATGTGATGATGTTATGGCTTATATTGCCATATGTTATGATGAATAGTTGCATCTCCTCGCAGTTGTCATATGATGACACACATGTTAGTGTATACTATGATAAATAAATACTCCCCTCATGTAATACATACCGGGTAGAGTATACCAGATAAGAAAGTTATGATGCTCCCATACTATACGACATGAAATTAAATAATTCAACTTGTCAATAATAAAGTAATAGAAAAACAATAGCAAAGTGATACACAAGATGGTTAGTTACTTAATGCTCAAAGAATAGAATGAGAATTTACGATTAGACAATGATGGAAAATGAACGAGTTTTTCCATGCAATTTTGTGGCCTTAAAGAGGACGTTTAGAGCTTTAACTTTATAGGTAACATGTCTCATTTGGACAAGTAACCAAAGAGAAATGAATTTTTGAAGTTAAGCAAAGAAACTGGAACTTTCAGTTTTTACCAAATAAACAGTGATTTTCAATGAATAAACTAATTTCATTTGGTCAAGGAAACCTCAGTTTTATATTTTTCCTTCAAAGTTCAATGAAATATCTTTCATTAGAAATTGGAACCATCTTATTTTGATTTTTCTACATTTAATTATGGCTTTTCAAAGATAGGTACATGTTCTGGAATCACCAAATGAACAGTAGCATGAACAGTACCCGAGAGACCAACTTTTGAAAATACATCTTTTTGATGTTAAAGGTTATGTAATTGATCCAAATGGGTTCCAATTGAGTATAACTGAGGTTTAAATTAAGAATGTGACATTATGACATCATGTTTATGATGAGATATGAATTATTGCAACTCCTTGCAAGTTATGTCATGACAATATGCATGTTAGAGTTTGCTTATGTACCATTATGAAGTAGCTCCCATCTCATGATAACATGTTAAGCATCTAATTAATCATGCATGATATTATGGTTTGTGTAACTTGCTATTGAGATTTCCATGAAATCTCATTCCTTCCATATGCATAACCATGTTATAGGTGCTGGATCTTCAGAAGGAAAAAGGGTAAACATAGATGGATGAATTTGTATAATAAGTTACATTACTTACATGATACTATGGAAGGATATGATAGTATGTATGATGTATGATTTTGTATCTGGGTTTTGAGGCTATGATGGTGTGATGATGATTATGATGCCTTAACCTATGAGTTTGAACATGAAATTGGGCATGATAATATCTAAGGTACAGAGCTTTTAATGAATACCAAGAACCCCTCAATTGGTTAAGTATTCTAATTGTTATGATTTTTCTAAGTTGAAGTTAAAATCTGGAATCAAGAGAAAGTAAGCAACTGGAGGTAGTGACCTTCTGATGTGAAATGTGTATAGTAAATGAAGGATTTTTTTCGTGAAATTTTTTGAGCTTAAAGAGAACGTCTAGAGCTTTAAATCCATATGTAATATAGTTCATTTGGATAAGTAATGAAAGAGAAATGAATTTTTGAAGTTAAGACAAAGAAACTAGAACTTCCAGATTTTACCAAATGAACAGTATTTTTCAGCTAATAAATTGACTTCATTGAGATAATGGAACCTCAGTTTTATATTTTTCCTTCAAATATTAATGAAATAGATTTCATTAAAAATTGGAATCACCCTATTTCAATTTTTCTATATTTAATTATGGATTTTCAAAGTTGGATACATGTTCTGAAATTACCAAATGAATAGTAAAAGTAAACAGTGCCCGAGAGCAATTCTTTTGCAAAATGAATGTTTCTAAAGGAAAAGGCTATGTAATTGGTTCCAATGACTTTCAAATAAGTATAATTGAGGATAAAAGTTAGGATATGACATTCTTACATCTGAGGGACCAAACAGTAGCCTCTATAACTACTTATATGATTAACGAAGTCAAATTACACAATCTGCAATTTTTTGTCCACGAGTTACTGTTCATTTGGTAAAACTCCAGACAAGTGATTTAACTTCAAAAATTCATAACTAATTCTAGAAAAATTTAAATGAAGTGGTTCAAGTTGCTATACGAAGCTAACATAAGCCTCTTTAAAGAAAAATATGAATTTGACCAAACTTCAGACCAATTAATACAGTATTGGTGTAGAAAATTACTATTTATTTGGTCAGTTTCACAGTTTCCAGATTTGGTTCCTTAACTTTGAAAATTTTGTTCTCTTTATACAAATATTGAATAAGGTTCCTTAACTATTTATTTGGTCAGTTTCACAGTTTCCAGATTTGGTTCCTTAACTTTGAAAATTTTGTTCTCTTTATACAAATATTGAATAAGGCATTCTTGGCACTGAAAGGAAGTTCAACGTGCCTATTATCATATCGTAGAGTCTCAAACATTTATTCAAAGGTTAACTATTTTTCATAAGTCTCAACAAAACCTAACCAGAACTAAAATAAGTACTTAATACACACATTACATGTTTTCATCAAAAGTATTATACAACAAAGTATCTATGCATCATGACTTCTTCATTCTCCTTCCTTACTTCCATAAGATGGCCTTGTTGTGATGTTTGTATAATGGAAGGGGTGAGATTTTGGGAAACATCTCAGTACCAAACAGAAACCAAACAGTGTATGCAACTCAATGCTTGATATTAATATGTGTGTGCTTAATGATCTTGCTTGAATAATGATGTCTTTACATGCTTCTATGTTCCTTAAATTATAATATATGGCCATAGCATAAAAAGAAACAGAGCATCATTCAATCATACATGCTTCACATCATCAAAGTAAACATCCAACACATAAAACATCCAAGCAAACAAAGCATACAAATTAGGTAAGTTTACTACCTTGGAATAGCTCTCCCTTAACCTTTTCTTTCTTGGTCTTTTAGTCTCCTATTTAAAAAATGTCAAAGCCTACTTATGGTAGAGTAATACACTTGTTACAATCCATACCAATTTAACTTTAAACCAAACTTAATAATTCACTTTCATTTTCTAAAACCGATAAACTTTCTTTATTTGTGGTTAATTCCCTTGTCCCTTGAATTAATTTGTGTCTTGACTCTATCCCACACAATTTTACCCAAGGAATCCAAATGTGGATTCAGAATTTCAAAATTCCAATGTTTCCTTTAGCTCTGGATAGAAATAGAAATAGCACTTATAATTTTCTAAAAAATCCTCTTTTCAATTCCAATGCTTCCAAGACTTTTATCTTACTTAACCCTACACAACTTTTCATTTTAAACCCATTGAAAAAATCAAAATCACGAAATTCTAATCTATATTCATACGCATGACCAATATAGAAGGTTTCAAATTCTCCCTTTCTCAAGTTCAATGTTTCTAAGGTTTCAATCTTATTCAATCCTACACAAAATTATCATATAAATTCAATGGAAGCATTAGATCATTGAAATTCAATCTTCTTCCTTCAGATCTTTCCTAGGCCAAAATTCACATAATTTGGGATTTCAAGGATTACACAATTAATTCAAGCAATAACCAATAATCCAAGCTTATCTATGTTAATATTTCATAGTTCTAACTTGTTTTTCATCTTTCTTGATTTCTGTCCAGATTTGGAAAGCATGCTTCTTTGAGGATTATTCTAAAATTCAACTATCAAATCCCTAGTTTCAATCTCCCAAATTGAGGTAAAATAAGTTAGGATAAATTACTTACCTTGCTTCATAGCTACTTGATCACTAGGTACCTTGAATGCCTATTAGAATGCTTTATATTAGGTTGTGTTTTGAAATGGCAAAAACTACCACAAGTTTCTTGGCTCTACATTTTACAAAGGGAAGGGAGGGGTATTTATAGAGTATTTTTTGGCACATTAGGACTAATATACCCTTCCATTTCCTAATTATTACAATGGCTTAAACTTAATTCTCATTAGTTGGATTTTAGATTAATTAATCTTAATCATCATTAAGCTATTTATTATAATATTTTAATGTAATGAGGTAGATGTGATAATTCATTCCTCTTGCTATGCTTAACATGTGGCACAAGGTGGATCCCACATGACACACCTCACAATACCTCAAATGTGTTGAAACTTCCTCTTTTTTTATATAAAAATATCTGAAAAAATCATTTAGCCACAAGACAATTCCTTATCATATTGGGCTACTAGAAAATGCCACTTGGGCCTTAAATTGAGTCTAATTGCCAATTGGCTCAATTCCCAAAGCATATTCTATACCGATTTCCTTAAATTCTCTTGATTTTTGTAATAAATTCTATAAAATTCTTTTAAGTGTTCTAGCATTTTTAGAAATTCATTCTAATATAAAATAAATTTTCTTCAAAGTCTAATAATTTTTTGAAATAAAAAAGTCCTGATAAAAATTTTCTACATTTCCTTTAACCCTTTATCAGTGTTCGATTCCACCATAAATTTCATAATTAATTTTACATGACTTCTTTTTTACTTCTGTCAGTTTCATAAATTCCTATAGTATTTATACAAATTTACTACCAAGTTTTATCTAATTATGAGGTCCACAAGATAATGCATAAATCTCCAGACTTTAAAAATTCATATCAATTTATCGGGACCTGAAATCAAAATTTCGTGTTACGTTAAATTGATTAGAATAATTTTCTTTATTTTATGGACATACCTTGGACATTTCGTGCTCAAAATTTAATTAGCTCCTTAGTCAAGTAACCTTGGACATACCTCTTTTTTATACCCTTTTTGTTTTGTGACTAAGGTTTAGGGATATCTTTGAGAATTGCTTGTTTATGTTATTCTCTTATCTGTACGTATCCATCCATTTATAAATGAGTCACTACACTGGATTTCTAATTAATGTCCATTTCTTTCATAGATAACCCTTTAGAAATTTGATAAAATTATGGGGTTTCTTCATTCATTTCATTTCTCAATATACTTCACATGACATATCTTATTACATATCCCCCTGTGTATCTTATCACATATCCCAGGATACTATAGGGATAATATCCTCTTTGACTTAATAGTCTATCAATCTCTTAGGAGGATTATGCTCTTTTACTATACTATGAATCTATCCTCTTAACTCTTTTCTCCTAAGTTAACATAAGGATTCTAATCTTTCACTTATTAATTCTCTAGTGTTTATACTAACTTCCTAGTGGTCACCCATCATTATACTACCCTTGCTTGAGCACACTTAATTTTTATACACTAATGGGTTAACACTTGATTATAATCTATAGGTTCATTGCCTATCCCTACTTGCATAATCACATTCTAATACTATATTTCCTTATACCCTATTTCTTTACTGTTTATCGGGTATATACAGCTCTTATTCTCTTTAGTCTCTTTCTTAGGGACTTACCTTCTTACATCTGATCCCTTTTAAGTTTATATGGAATTTTCTCCTCTTTTCTTTAGGCATCTTCCTATAGGCTTATGATTACTTTGTACTCAAGACTAAAAAATTTTAATTCTTAACTTTAACTCCTTCCTTGTGTAGGAGAATTCTGAGTATAGTCTATATAGTAAGATTTATCCAAGAAAAATGTCATGGATACTCTCTCTGTATTAGTTAATCAACTTGTGAGGGTTTTATGTCTTAAACTCATCTTTGTTAATTATCTTCCTATAGAAATACTGTGTTGTCACCAATTTCTATGGTCCGCCTTCCTCTTTTCCTCAGGCTAGGTTGATTTGGAATCACCCATAATTGCCCTAAACCTTTTTCAGGATTTACCAAATCCTAAAATAATGTTTCGGTGAAGACCATGTTTGAAACATATCATAGTTTTCTAGAAGATTCAAAACCAATGGACTAAGTCATAAGGATAGCCACTTCCACTTATGGATAACTCAACTGATAATTCTCCAAGATAGTTTTTAAAACTATTATTATCTATATAGACTTTACTCATTTCCTCTATCACTCAGGAGTTCCTCATATCATTTCCATCTTTCTAATCATAACTTTACTTTCTATAACTCTTGTTTAACATTAACAGAGTTTTTCATAACATCATTCTCTTTTATGGCTCTGCGTAGAGCTACTGAAATTTTTTTTTGATCTCATCTAGTAGACACGACTCTATCACAAGCTGTATTTATGTCCATCTCTTTAAAATTATTTTTTCTCAAGAACATTTGGCTCTATTTCATGAGTAATATCATTTATTGCATAGACGCTACTCTTTTTCAAAGTTGCATCCTTACTTTCATAACTAAAACTCATTTCATGTTCATAGGACATAATTTATATGTCATATTTCTATTAAAAGATTTTTTCATGAGTATTGTAATCATATGTCTATATGTATGCCTCTAATAACTTTCTAATTTTACATTCTAGCAACTTCTTTTTGCTTTAACTCTTTGTTTAACTAAATGTTGTCATTTCATAACAAGCTCTTATTTCTTATCTTAAATTCAATCCTAATTTCACAGGAATTACGTAAGACTAACAATCTTATCTATTTCTTCCCCTACTTCTATCTGTTCCACTCATATTTGTCTTCTTAGGATAATAATCATTTCTATATCATACAAGTGCAACATGTTAGGTCTAGAGTAACATAGAATATACATGCCGGACATATAAGTTAAATATATAATTGTTCTTATGCCACTGAGAGTATAGTATGAATGTTAATTCAATTCATACCTTGAATCAGCTCACGTGACTTTATTACATCTTCCCTATTCAAGGAAAATACTCTTCCCTGATGTTGAGATTTTGCACCTGCAGCATTTTGTGGGAACTCCTTCGCATAATGTGTCAAATCTCAATTTTTAGACATAGAATCCCAGTATTTAGCCTAAAAGAGGTAGGCTACCAGGCCCTATTGAGTAGAAGTCCCAAAAGTATACATATAATATTCAGGGACTAAACTGCAAGTAAGTGAAAGATCAGGGACTAAATTGTAAATAGTAAAAGTCCCTAGGGGCATAATGGTCATTTTGAATAAAGAAAGGGACTAAATTGAAAAGTCTAAAAGTCCCAAGGCCAAAAATGAAAGTAGATACAAGTTGTTGGCCATTAAGTGTAATTATGAAAAGTTGAGGGATTAAAGTGTAATTTCCAAAAGTTTCTAAGGGAAAAATTATAATTATAGAAAGTTGAGCCAGAAAAGGTTTAGAACTGCCAGAAGTATTTCAATCCCAAAATTTTATCAGTAGATAGAGAAAGTTATGCTAGTTAATCTAGCATGATACATAAATTTTATTGGAGTTCTAGATAGCTAATATTTAACTGATAGTCTAAAAATTATTTAAGCTTTTTATCAGATCTTTTAGACCTCAGATATAAGTGAAAAAGTTATAGGAAGGCGCGTCCTATGAAGCTAGAGGTTGAAAACTGACAGAACCCCGAAAGGAGTTATGTAGGAAAAGTTATTAACGTTTTAGTGAATTTTAACAGGAGTTTGTGAAGGCCTGAGATCTGATTATGAAACTTAAGCAGTAAGCAAGTTATGACTGAATAAGCTCAGATAATGTCACAGAGAGGCCCATGATGACGCTAAGTGAGGCCCAAGCCCATGATATCAATTCATCAGATAAAAGGGGCCAGTGTCTATAAATATCCAGAAAAGGTGCAAAATGAAGCCCTATGTATAAAATAATTAAAGAATGAGTAAAGGGTATTTTGGTCATTTGATTAAGGTTAGGCAATCGAGGAAGGTTATCTAGACAGTTGACCAGGGTTAGGAAATACTCTAGAAAGGTGTGAAAAGACAATAATACCCCTAGAATTATGAAAGAGGAACTAAAGGCATTTTGGTAATTTGATAAGGGATATTTCTTGGGAATCGAACCACTAGAGTGTTTGAGCTTGATTAAAACCCAAGATGGCATTCCAAGATGTCAAAAAATGTGGCCCAAGAGTTATGTGGGTCTAAATGGAAATAAAATAATATTTTAGTAATTTTCAATAAAACATATTTACCTGGTTAGGATAGAACTGGGGAAAGTGATCAGATAGAGCTTTAGACTCATCTAGAACCATGAGGTGGCATGAAAGGTATCCTCATGGGACCCACAAGGTGCCACATGGCATGAGTCTAGGGAAAGAAGAAAAAGCTAAGGACATATGGCATAATCTCAATCGTTAATTTCAGGATTAGACTATGGAATTCTCTGGAAACGTTGAGTTAACTGGTGAGGTACCCCAAGGGCCCCACTATTGCACCACCTAAGCATGTGAGGTGTACCTTGATGATGTCACTTTGATGATTCATTGAGGATGATGATGTCATCTTGATGATACAGGCGAAGCTTCTTGAGAAAGCTAAGGGAACTAAGCCGTTCATCGCGATTCAATCTGAGCTATCTATTCCACCTCCATTCAACTATAAATACCCCTCACCCCCTTGCAAATTCACAACACGGCTAAAAGCCAAGAAAGAAGAGAAAAGAAGAGAGAGAAAGAAAGGAAGGAAAAAGAAGGAGTTCTGGCGGAGCTAAGAGAATCTAAAGAGTTTAGGGACTTGGCAAGCTTAGGAATAAGGTAAGTAATTTATTCTATTCCTTACTCTAATAAATTATAGAATTGTTATTATGAATTTAATAGCTATAATAGAGAATATCACTCTCTTGATAAGGTTAGCTGTGGATATAAAGAAAGTTAGGGGATTGTCAGATTAAGGGTATTATCTCAAGTTAAACTTGAGTTAACTAGAGCTATATAGGATAGGGTAATAATGAAGATATTATTATGCTATGTATAGGATCTGACCTATATAAAGAAGAAATCTCAAAGCAAAGGCTAAGGACTAAGGAAAAGCTACTCGATAGGTAGTGAACTTACCTACTTGTATGCTTATATTGCTTGGATGTTTATATGATGTTTACTTACTTTGATGATGTGAAGCATATATGATTAAGTAATGCTTTGTTTCTTTTTATGCTATGGCCATATTTTATAAGTAAGGGACATGAAACATATAAGTTATCATTATGCAAGCATGATCATTAAGTGCACACATAGTAACATCAAGCATATAGCTACATACATTGTATGGTTTTCGTTTGCTATAGAGATTTCCCCATAAATCTCACCCCTTCCATATCAATCCAATCATAGCAGGTCTTCTCAAGATGGAAGAAATGAAGATGCATGAAGAGAAGTTAAGAATTATTTAGCATTATTGATATGTGATTGATGTATGTATGTATGTAATGTTGGTTACTGAAATTTGCCACTGTAAACAGTAACTCGTGGTGAGTCAGTGGCAATTGAACTGTAATTAGAAATAGTAAATATTAGAAATAATGTATGATATTTTACCAGTAAATAATAGACATACCAAGCTTCAATTTGATATATAGAACTTCTTATTTGGATGTCTACACATGGAGATATAATTTTTCAAAGTTGGGACCAAAATGATGGAATCATAAAAGAACGCTGGATGAACAGTAAAGTTGGAACGTCTACTTTGTCAAGGAGTGGTCAACAAGTTATTTTTTCCTGAAATATCGTTAAGTTAACTTTGTGTAACAATTTGAATCACTTCATTTCAATTTTTTTAGATCTAATTATGATTTTTTTAAGTCAGCTCACTCCTCTAGAATCTACACAGTGAACAATACTCGATAGAGTAAAATTCCAGATTGTGTAATTTGACTTCAATGAGCTTAAAAGTGATTCCAGATGCTACCGTTTGGTCCCTAAGATGTAATAAAATTAGGATGTTACATAATGTCCTGGCTTTCCATATCTATAAAAAACTCCTTGACCTACTAAACAAGGTTGACCTTTATGGTTCCTACCACATATTTCATACCTGTTCTGCCTTGATTGCATGTTGCCTCTTCCTTACCTGCCTCTCTTATTAGTACATCTCTGTCCTGAGCCTTATCTGAACTGCTTCCTATTACCACCTGCTGAGACTGACGGTCTTGTTAGAACCATTATAATTGGAGATACTGTAATAGGTTCATCTTTTGGGTGCTCAGGGTATAGTAGGCTATTCCCTATAATTCTACATGCTTTAACTGCTTCATTAAATCTTTGTATTTGTCAAGGAAAACTCCTTTTTCTTAATGAAGAATTATGTCCTCGAGTTAATTTCTCTACTATCCATCTCTCATCATTCATATGATTCAGTATGTAGAATAACGAGAGAGGTTGATAAACTTTGCTAAGTAGTTATCAAAGGGTTCTTTCTCACCTTGTTTTAACATAAAAAAGTCAGCCTCACGCTTATCCCTTATGAATTGAGGAAAATACTTGTCGTAGAATTGTTCGAGAAAGATCTCACATGTAAGAGGGGTATTTCTTGCTCACAAAATAATCTCTGTATTTTGCCACCATCGCCAGCATCTTTTTCTAACTTATATATAGCCATTTGCGCCTTTTGCTCTAAAGAAAAATTGAGAACCTTAAAAATTTTCTTTAAACGATTCACTCAATCCTTTATAGTTTGAACATAAAGGCTCCCTCAAGTGCAGGTGAATTGTGCCTACATAATCATTCTATCCATGTATGTACGCTTTCTTGCTACACTATAGACCCTTGTTGTCTATCTGATCTAGTTCCAATTTATCCTTGGCCAGACTGTGGTTCCTCGATGACTTCTTGTTGTGTTCGTCGTTTATTAGCAATAGTTGCTATCATTTCTACTTGTAACATCCTCCTTTTCTTACATCTTAGGGACCAAACAGTAGCATATGGAACCACTTTTAAGGCTATTAAAGTCAAATTACTCAATCTGGAATTTTACTCTTAGCGAGTACTGTTCACTTTGTAAATTCCAGAAGAGTGACCTGACATCAAAAAATCATAACTAATTCTAGAAAAATTGAAATGAAGTGGTTCAAATTGCTACATGAATCTAACTTTCTCTTTTAGATAAAAATAACTTGTTGACCATGCCTTAACTAGGTCAATGTCAGTCAATGACCAAAGTTTACTGTTCATCTTGTGTTTTTCCCTGATTCCAGCATTTTGGTCCCAACTTTGTACTCTCCAATCCTTAGCTTCTCTCCATGCTTCTTCAATCCTTTTCTAACATACCTGTGGGATTGGGATTTCATGGAAAGGGGTGAGATTTTTTGGGAAATATCAGTAGCAAATGAAAACCATACAATGTATGCAACAATATGCTTGATGTTACTATATGTGTACTTAATGATCATACTTGCATCATGATAACATACATACTTCCATGTTACTTAATTATAACATATGGCCATAGTATAAAAAGAAGTTGAGCATTACTTAATCATACATGCTTCACATCATCAAGGTAAGAAAATGTCACATAAAACATCCAAGCAATATAAGCATAAAAGTAGATAAGTTTACTACCTGGCGTGCAGCCTCTTGCTCTAGCTCTTAACCTTGTCTCTAAGGTCCCTTCTTTTCATCAGTCACAACCTATACATAGAATAATAATATCTTTATTATTATCCAGTATAGCTCTACTTAACTCATGCTTAACTAGGGGTAATATCCTTAATCTGACATTCCCTTAGCTTTCTTTCTATCTATAACTAACTTTATTAATAGAGATATTTCTCTATTATAACCACTAAGAGAAATCCTCTACTTTATTAGAGCAGGGACTAGATAAATTACTTACCTCATTCTTAAGCTCTGCCCAGTCCCTAAGCTCCTTGGACTGCTCCTGGCTCCACCAGAACTTCTCCTTTCTTTCCTTTCTTTCTCTTTCTCTCTTCTTTCTCTTCTTTCTCTTTCTCCTTGGCCGTGGCTTCCTTGGAGGGAGGTGGAATGGATGGCTCAGATTGAATTGTGATGAATGGCCCAGATCGCTTAGCTTCCTCAAGAAGCTTCGCCTGCATCATCATGATGACATCACCCTCCTCAATGACTCACCAATATGACATCATCCAAGGACACCTTAGGGGTATGTGGCACAAATGGTGGGGCCCTTGGGACACCTCACTAGCGACTCAGCACTTCCAGAGAATTCCAGAGTCTTTTCCTGGAATGAGCTGCCGAGATTGTACCACGTGTCCCTTTTACTTTTTCTCCTTTTTCTTATCTCATGACATATGTCCTTAACTTTTCTTCTTTTCCTGCAATCATGCCATGTGGTGCCTTGTGGGTCCCTTTTATGCCACCTCATGATTCCATATCACTTTCCCCAGTTCTATCTTTAACCGGGTCACTTTACTTTATTGAAAAGCACTAAAATATTATTTTAATGCCTCTCAAACTCCCATAACTACTCGGCCTACGTTTTTGGGCTTTTAAATGTCATCTTGGGTTTCTAACCAAGCCCAACCACTCTAGTGGCTCAGTTCCCAAGAAACACCTCTTACTTTTCCATTATGCCTATAGAGACTTTCACTATTTACGCTTTAGTCTATGAATTTTCACTTTCTTGCAGTTTAGACCCTGAACATCATCTGTATATTTATGGGATTCTTACATAATAGGGTCTAGTAGCCTACCTTTTATAGGCTACATACTGGCCTTTTAGGCCTAAAAATTGGGATATGACACTACTACTATAATAACACCTCTTTCATGCTCCAAACATGCTTGTGTCTCTCAAATTTCATCTATTACCCATTGCTGTTGCTCTAGCCTATCCATAATAATTGGCATAGGGTTTACTTGGTTACTAGTACTATCATTATGGGGCTCTACAACTTGAGGTCTAACTGTTTTACAAGTGTTAACCATTGTCGCTATTTCCTCTAGTCTATATTTGAGAAAACACAATCAAATGTATTTATAATAACTTTCATATATTCATTGTCAAACATATATACATATAGTAGAACAATATTCATGCATATTAGCAAACCATATTCACATATCACATACATACATATGCAAGCCATCATTGTCATATCATAAATTTTCCCTATCTATATATACTGGTAGTGAAAAAAGGTTTGGAAACGATTTTGACGATGATCAAAAGAAATAATAAAGGTTAAATGAATCTTGAAGGAAGAGAGGGACCTAAATGAAAATTAGAAAAGGTTAGAGGCCAAAAGTTAAAGTAGAAACAAAAGTTGGGCCAAAAGTGGTAATTATCAAAAGTTTAGGGACCTACATGTAATTAAGCAAAAAGTCAGGGACCTAAATGTAATTATGAGAAAGTTAAACCGAAAAAGGCTAAAAAATGCTTGGAATTAGATTAGACCCAAATTTTACCAGTAGATCGACAAAAATATTCCCGTCAGTTTAACGCAACAAAGAATTTTGATTTGAGGTCCCAATTAATTGATATAAATTCCTGAAATCAAAAGGAATTATTACAGTATTTTTCAGACCTCATAATCAGATAAAACCTTACAGTAAATTACTATATTTAATATAAGAATTTATAAAATTAACAGAGTCAGAAAAGGAATCCTGTAGAATTCTTACGAGATTTTACAGTGAAATAAAATACCCGATAAATATGGTTAGAAGAGATTCCTTGGGAATTGTGCTATAAAGGTAATAGACCAATACTAAGGCTCAAATGGCATCCCAAGAGGCCCAATAAGGTGGTGAGACAGTTAAGTGGGCCAGAGTCCAGAGCAACCAGAGAAAAGTGTGAAATTACAAAAATGCCCACAGGTAGCCAGATTATACCAGTGATGGATAGAGGGCATTTTTGTCATTATGGATAGGCCAAAATTGTGCAAGCTTATAAATATGATTAGTTAGAGCTATTATATACCCTAATATAGTATAAAGAGGTGTGAAATAACAATTATGTCCTTAGGGTTAATATAGTGCAAGACAGTGAACCAAAGGCATTTCAGTCATTTGCCAAGGGATCTGTAATTAAGTACTGACCCATTACAAGAATGTCAATGGTAAGAAGAATCCAAATACTGGATTTAAGGTTAGAAAGCATATTTTGAAAGATAAAAAAATTAGATTTATAAAACAGTCTGGTTTTTAGGGAATCGGACTGAGCCGGTACCGGATTGGACTGAAATTTTTCAAGAAGCTTCCCCCATTGGAATTTCGCCACCTAGCTCTATGAATTGTCCCTTGATGATGTCATGGATGATGTCATAATTCTCCTTTTTGAAAAAGTTAAATCCAATATTAAATATGAGCCATTAGAACAAATAGTGCACAAAGTAATCTTGGCCATTGATTTTCAATGGATTTTGGCTATAAATACCCCTCAAATCTGAACCAAAACTATGAGCACAAGAACCATGGGGAAACTCTTACAAAATTTCCATTCAACTAAGAAAGAAGCACACAACTTGGAGCAACAAGTAAGGTAATTATCTCCCTTGATCTTGAGCTTTATTCTAGCAAGCTAGCTCTTGATTTTAAGGAGTTTTTGTGCCCTATTACCCTTGTGGTTTCTGCTAGAAGTGCTGTCCAAATATGGTTAGAATATGAGTTTTATGTTATGAATGGTTTAGACAAGCTTAAACAAGCTAGAATCAAGTGGTATAAGCTTGGAAATTCAAGTATGCAAAGTAAATGGACGTTTGTGTTCATGGCTGCTACTGTATGTGTCCCTATTGATATGTTGGAATTTCATGATTTTGATGCTTCCAATGAGTTTAAAATGGAAAATTGTGAGGGGATAAAGTAGGAGAACAAGTATTGGAAGCATTGAAATCAAAATGTGAATTTTTAGAAAAAGGATCATTCAATTTGGTTTGGCATAACACCTTTTGAGGTGTATTGATTTTAGAAATTCTAGTTTCATATTTGGATTCTACATGAAAAATTATGTGGAAATGAACCATGAGAATTTATTTTAAAAAGATGGAAGGATGAAACATAAAATTAAGAAAGAATGGAAACTAGTGAAAACCTAGTCTTGATTTTGTGTTCAAGTTGAGTTATAACTTGATATTACTTTGTAATGACTAGGTTTTGACATTTGTGAAGGAAGGAAAGCATTTCAAGAAGGCTTTGACAAGGATAGCTAAGAGGTAGCAAGAATACCTACCTATAGTTTCATGTTTGTTTAATTGTTTGCTTGCTTGCTAGTTATGGTGTTTGGTTGAGCATGAGATTGTGTCATCATGTTGATGATGAAGTATGAATGATTGCAACTCATTGCAAGTTATGTAATGACAATATGCATGTTAGAGTTTGCTTATGTACCATTATGAAGTAGCTCCCATCTCATGATAACATGTTAAGCATCCAATTAATCATGCATGATATTATGCTTTGTGTAACTTGCTATTGGGATTTCCATGAAATCTCATTCCTCCCATATGCATAACCATGTTTTATGTCATATCCTAAATTTTCCCTATCTGTATAGTACTGATAGTGGAAAGAGGTTTAGAAAGGATTATGACGAAGATCAGACGAAATAATAAAGGTTAGATAAGTCTTAAAGAAAGAGAAGGACCTAAACGCAAATTGGAAAAGGTTAAAGGCCAAAAGTTAAAGTAGAAATAAATGTTGGGCCAAAAGTGGTAATTTTCAAAAGTTTAGGGACCTAAATGTAATTAAGCAAAAAGTTAGGGACATAAATGTAATTATGGAAAAGTTCATCCAGAAAAGGCTTAGAACTGCCTGTAAGTATTTTAGTCCCACATTCCGTCAGTAAATAGAGGAAGTCATGCTGGGTAATCTGGCATGATACAGAAATTTTATTAGGGCTCCAGACAGCAGAAAATTATCTGATAGTCTAAAAGTTATCTAAATTTTTATCAGATTCTATGGACATTAGATATATGTAGGGGAATTACAAGAAAGTGTGCCCTACAGTGTCAGATGTTATGAATTTGACAGAACCCCGGAAGAAGTTATGTATAAAAAGTTATTCACATATTAGTGAATTTTGACGGGAGTTTGACAACACCCGTGATCCGATAATAGAATTTAGCGGTATATGAGCCTAGATAGAATGAGTTCAGATGACCTCACATATAGGCCCATGATGTCGCCAAGAAGGGCCCAAAACCTAGGGTACTAGTCCATCAGTAGAAGGGGCTAGTGTCCAGAAAAAGTGCAAAATTACAAAAATGCCCCTAGATGCCCAGATTGTACCAGAGATGGATGAAGGGCATTTTGGTCACTTGGGACAGGCTAAAAACGTGGAACATGATATAAATATGATTAGTTGAGCCCAAATACACCTTGAGGTAGTATAAAGAGGGGTAAAATGACGATTATGCCCTTAGGGTCAACATAATATAAGAAAGGATACCAAGGGTATTTTGGTCATTTCACAAGGAATGGATGGCAGATAAATACTCAGTATAACCATGTCAAGGGTATGAGAAGGCTAGACATTGATTTCTAGGACAGAATACATATTCTGGTATATTATAGAAAAATTCGGAACAGAAAACAGTCCGGTTGTTGTGAAACTGCTCTGATCGGTACCGGATTGGACTAAAATTTTTTCAGAAGCTTCCTGGCATGGTGGGTACACCACATAACCCCTTGAGGTGTCCCTTGAGCTGTCCCACATGATGTCATAATTATTCTTTTATGAAAAAGTGAAATCCAAGATTAAATGTGAGCCTTTAGATTAAATAGTAACCAAATCAATCTTGGCCATTCATTTTTCATGGATTTTGGCTATAAATACCCCCTCATTCTGTAGAAAACTGTGGCTTCATGGACCCTTGGGGAAACTCTTGCAAAATGAAAACTCAAGCCAAGACAAAGAAGATTCAAGTTTCCAAAGTTCAAGCAAGCTAGAGATTAAAGGTAAGCAATCTCTTCTAGCTTATTTTCCTTTGATTTGGGAGCTTGAACTTAGGGTTTTCATGGGGGAAAAGTTGATTTTTCTCCAAGGGGTGGTGCTGTACAAAGACCTTAAAGGAAAGGGGAAAGAAGAAATTAAAGTTAGAACCATATGATTGAAGCTTAAACAAACTAGTTAAGTGGTTGGTTGTTGAATCAAATTGATATTCTTGACTTTGCCATGGTGTGCCCTGTTCGGTCTGCACTGTTCATGATGGAAGGAAATTGAATTTCAACGATTTAATGCTTCCATTGAGTTTGTATGATGATTTTGTGTAGGATTGGAAAGGTTTTGAACCTTGGAAACATTAAAATCTCATGGTTGTAGTCTTTGAGATTCCTTACGGTTACTGTTCACTCGCATGTACAGTGATTAGAATTTCATGATTTTGTTTGTTCCAATGGTTTTAAAATGAAAAGTTGTGTGGGGTAAAGTGGAGAAACAAGTATGGGAAGCATTAGAATCAAAATGAGAATTTTTGAAAGAATTGTATGCTTATGTTCAGTTCTGTACAGCAGGCCATGATGGAGCTGGAATTTCATGATTCTAAACTCATATATGGATTCAAAAGATGAAATTGTGTAGGGTAAAGTCAAGACATCAATTGGTTCAAGAGCCAAGTGGATTAGTGAAAATTAGAGAAAGTTATGACAATAAAGAGTGTAACAAAGTTAGTCTTGAACATGGTTGGAGTTCATGAGTCCTAATGAGTTATGTGATGAATATGAATGTGTTTAGGACCATGAAACATCCAAGAAGATGTTGGGAAGTGATAGACATAAATGCTTCATGGTTGGAAAGCTAGGGAGCAAGGGCTAAAGATCAAGAGAAAAGCTTAAGGGCAAGGTAGTGAACTTACCTCTTTATGTGCTTGATGTGGTATGCTTATGTGTTGACATGTATATATTATTTGAATGATGTTGTTACATGATAAATGATGTTGAATGTATTTTGAATAATATGTTTCCATGGCCATGTACTTTATGTAAAAGTATATAGCATGATTGCATGTCACTAATCAAAGAAAGTTAATGAAATTACATATCATGCATTAGCATCCATCTTGCATATTTAAATGGTAATGTTTGCTACTGAGATTCCCTAGAATCTCACTTTCCCATAATCAACCAATTTAGGTCAAGCATAATGGATAATGTATGCATGGAGAAGAGTTAAAGCATGGAAGAAGAAAAGTGAAGTATTTAAGATGTTAGCATATGCTATGCACTTTCCATATATGTCAAAGCCATGTAAAGTATCTATTTATGTGATGAGATTGTATGAAACAATTATTGTATAATCCCATGATGTATATGAATTCAGAAAAGGCAAAAGAGATGATTTATGTATACTGGAACAATTATGAAAAGTGAAAGAAAGGAAACTGAAATGGTAAAAACGTAGGTCCTGTAGCAGTTTTGTTGTGGCTTCAATTTGACCTAGCAAATGAAGGAATTATTTCAAGAAATTTTATGATCATGTATTACACATCCATAGCTTTAAGTGAATAGGTAGAACGTTTCATTTGGATGTGTATATCAAGAGAAATTAATTTTCAAAATAAGGGACCAGAATCTGTTTCCAGAGTTTTTGACCAAATGAACAGTAAACTTCAACGAATAAACTGTATCAATTGGATAATCATTTGGTATGGAAATTATTTTTCCCTTAAATTTCAAGATGTTATATTCACTTAGCTTTTTGAACTACTTCATTCAGAGTTTTCTAGAATTAATTATGATTTTTTGAAATTTGTTGCATAATCTGGAATACCATATGAACAGTAACCCGAGAAAGAGTAAAATTCCAGATTTGGCTAATGGACTTCCAAGGTCTTGTAAGTGGTTCTAAATGCTACTGAATGGTCCCTAAGACGTATAAAAGTAAGGATGTTACATTTTAGGTGCTGAAATTTCTCAATGAAAGAGGGTAAGCATAGTTAGATGGACTTGTATAATAAGTTACATGAGTTACTTGACATTATGGAAGCACATGATGGATCTACGATGTATGATTCTGTAATTGTGTTATGAGGCTGTGATGGTGTGATGATATTTAAGATGCTTTGATCAACGTGTTTGAACTTGAAATTTGGCATCAAGAACATCAAGAACTCCTCAATTGGTTAAGAATTCAAATTATTATGATTTTTTTAAGTAGGAGTTAAGATCTGGAATAGAGATAAAGTAAGCAACCAGAGGCAGTAATGTTCTAATGTGAATTTTGTATAGTAAATGAACGAGTTTTTCTGTTAAATTTGGTGAGCTTAAAGAGTACATCTAGAGATTTCAATCCATATATAACATGTTTCTTTTGTACAAGTAATCAAAGAGAAATTAATTTTTGAAGTTAAGGTAAAGAAACTAGAACTTCCAGATTTTACCAAATGAACAGTATTTTTCAACCTATAAACTGATTTTGTTGGGACAATAGAACTTCAGTTTTATATTTTTCCCTCAAAGATCAATGAAAGATATTTCATTAGAAATTGGAACCAACCTATTTCAACTTTTCTACATTTAATTATGAATTTCCAAAGTAGGGTACATATTCTTGAATTACCAAATGAACAGTAACGTGAACAGTCCTGAGAGCAATTCCTTTGAAAAATCATGTTTCTAAGGCAAAAGGCTATGTAATTGGTTCCAATGACTTATGAATGAGTATAATTGAGGTTGAAAATAAGGATGTGACAATCATCATATAATATACATCAAGCAACCTAGGTCTCATTTTACCTATACTCCTAAACAAGCATTGACCTTTTAACTCAAGTCCTCTTTTTAGGAAGAACTAGCCATACATATTGCTTTATGCTGTGGATCCATTCCTGGATATTGCTTGGATAGTTTGCTCAATGTACTCCCTAAAACTTAACTACCATGTCATCATGTATGGAAGTATATGACTCGCCATAAGCTCATTCTACTTTGGTAAAGCATATACTCAATCAAGATTAGTACCTAAACTTTCATAGCGAAAGTAAAGTCTTGACATTGCATCCAAAAAATCAAGATATACTGTCTATCCTAGTCTTGATTCTAGCTTATATCTAATCCACTACCCAGCTCTAACATTTTGCTCTTCACAGTTTTCTTGACTCCCATCTAGTCATAAATACCTTCCTCTTGATGAAGGAAATATTTCCCTAGCCTCACCCTACTTGGTCTTGCTTGCTCTACTTCAAGAATGTAGAATGTCAGAAGTAATGGTATACTTGGACTAGGGATACAACTTAAGTAAGTTAACAAAACTATATGGACTTAGGTTTGGATAATAAGGTGGTGACACTACTGGATACCATGGTTGGCACTTTGGGTATAAGCAAACCCAATCTAAGAAATCATCATTATCTAAAATAAACTCCTTTAGACATATTGGTTATGGATATGGATTACCATACTCATCTACTGGAATTATAGATCGAACACTTAGGGATAAATACCTGACTCAACATCATTAGAGAAACTACAGAAATAGGTACTATATCTACTGGCTCTCTGAACTGCATGTTCGAGCCTTTGGAAGACTGTATGGATCCTACTAACATTGGCTATTGGCTATGAAAGTATTACTCCTTTAATAAAGTCTCTGTAAGATCTAGGTCTCCCTCACCTACTACCTTAAGAAAGGAATCACCTTGGTTTACTGAGGGAATGGAGTTCTACCTACGAACAACCATTATCTATCCCTGCAAAAACTAGCTTAAATGAATACTCACTTATCTAAGATAGGTAAACTATCTAAATCAGAGTAGTTTCTAACCTAAACCTAGGCTAGAACCTCTTACTCTTATACCAAAAATGTAACACCTTACTTTCTTACATCTTAGGGACTAAACAGTAGTATCTGGAATCACTTATATGATCAATGAAGTCAAATTACACAATATGGAATTTTTGTACATGAATTACTATTCATTTGGCAAAACTCTAGACAAGTAATTCAACTTCAAAAATTCATAACTAATTATAGAAAAATTTAAATTAAGTGGTTCAAGTTGCTATATGAAGCTAACATAAGCCTCTTTAAAGAAAAAAATATGAATCTGACCAAAATTCATACCAATTAATACAGTATTGGCATGGAAAATTACTCTTCATTTGGTCAGTTTCACAGTTTCTAGATTTGGTTCTCTAACTTTGAAAACTTTGTTCTCTTTATACAAATATCGGAATAAGGCGTTCTTAGTACCAAAACAAAGTTCAACATGTCTATTATCATACCGTAGAGTCTCATACATTTATTTAAAGGTTAACTATTTTTCCTAACTCTCAACAAAACATAACCAGAACTAAAATAAGTACTTAATACACACATTACATGTTTTCATCAAAAGTATCATACAGCAAAGTATCTATGCATCATAACGTCTTTATTCTCCTTCCTTACTTCCATAAGATGGTCCTACTGTGATGTTTGTATAATGAAAGGGTTGAGATTTCAGGGGAAATATCAGTAGTAAATGGAAATCAAATAGTGTATGCAACTCAATGATTGATGTTAATATGTGTGTGCTTAATGATCATGCTTGCATAATGATATCTTTACATGCTTCCATGTTCCTTAAATTATAACATATGGCCATAGCATAAAAAGAAATTGAGCATCATTCAATCATACATGCTTCACATCATCAAAGTAAACATTCAACAAATAAAACATCCAAGCAAGCAAAGCATACAATACTACTACAAAAAAGGCTTTCTAAATCAGTTGAAAATGGTGATCTACATCGGACAATGACCAGTGTAGAAATGAACTGTTTAGAAAGTGTACACTTTTTAAATCGGGCAGTTCACAAGTGTATCAAGCGTAGAATTTGCTAATGTCTACACTAGTTGAACATATCCCTTTTGAACAGTTTCTAGACTTGTGACTTTTTTACACCGATTGTGTTTTCATCCGGTGTACATTAATAAATTATTTACACCGGTTGTGTTTACACCTGGTGTATATTAAGGAATTTTCTACACCTCACTATAAAGACAACTGGTGTATATGTTGTCATATTTACATATATTGTTTCTACTCCTGCTGGTATATATACTATTTCATTAACCCTATCCCTTGAAGCTTCATGAATAAACTACACAAATATACAGACTAAAATAGGCAGTAGCAGAGGCAAAGTTCAAGATGGCAGGGACAGATCTTCAATTGCTCATTACATTATTCATTTAATAAAATTCAATAAAAAATACAATCATTTGAACAGAAAAATAAAAAAAGTATTCTGGTAATGACAAATACTATTGAGAAGGAATGATTTGAACAAAAACTCAGCCCAAATATTACCCAGGTCCTCAATATCTTGTTCAAGAAATGGGTTAGATTGATCAAATATTTGAAACATTAAATTAAAATAAAAGACATTAAAGCATTACTAAGATATATTAAATTGACCAGAAATATATGAAATCATTAAAAACACAATTTACCTCCTTAGTTGGGTCAGTCCTATTTGACAAGATTATATTGATAATGTGTCTAACCATGTAGAAGCTGAACAAGTTGCTTTCTTTGGGTTTCCTTTGACTCTGTAATATAAACATGAACAAAATTATGTGCCATCGAAAAAACTACGTGGAGCATAACACTTAATACTTTTATTACCTTCGGTGTGATCTATTCATGGTCCCTCACCGAGTTGGCTTTCTTAAGACCCCTTGCAATTGCAAACATCCTCATAGCCCTATGCCCAAAGTTATGAACTTAGTAATCATTTTATTACAAACACCATTGTTTTGTAAGGAAGAAAACCCACATGTTCATAATCTTATGGCTTGTAGTGGAGGGAGCATAAGAAATTTTTTTTATAAGTATACTTATATTATATGATCAATTGCCAATGACTGCTATAGAAAATAATTAAACAATAATTATTATTAGCATTAAGCAAATACAAACCTAGTATGAAAAAAACTAAAATATTATTATTCTTACTCCTGCATATATGGTGCAAAGAAACAATCAATATCTATTTCACCAAGCCTCCTTGTAATGTACTCAAGTCTTGAAGATTAGGAGGTCCCTTTTGAATAAATCTAAAATGGGCATAGGAATTCGAACTGACCTTGTCTGCCCTTGGAAACCAACTTAGCTTGCATGTACCTCCAATTAATGCAAACACAATGTTAGTTAATGCAAACACTCAGCTTGCATGAATTTTGTTATTATATATATTTATATTTAAATTAGACTTACATTAAAAACACTTGGACGTACCTAGAGGTTAGTTCATTCTTAGGAGTGATAATAGATTTCGCATCTGTATGGTCAATAAAGGCAGTAGTCCCTGTGTCACCCATAGCTAAATCCATAGGCAACACATCCACATGGAACATTTTGTCAGATGCCAATTGGATCACACGTTGCACGGAACTCAAATTGGGAGGTGTGGGAAGTTTGCTTGGGATGACACGACATTATATGAAATAATATACTTTGGCCATAATATGAAAGTCCCATTTACCTGACTCACAGTCTTCACCTTATCAGTTAGAATTGGGATAAGAGTATCTTCAAATTTAATTGTCACCCTTAACTGATCGTCCTAAATTTGGATATAGTGGGTAGTTTCCCCTAAGATATGGATGGAACCATATGCCACTAACCTTTTGATAGGATCCTCCACATATAGATCACAAGGTTCAGCATCCTTTAACACCTTTTTGGCCATGCAATAGCTCCCTTTAGTGCTAGGATGGGTTGTATGTGAGAGCATTTGGGTGACACTTGGCTCCTATTGTCTTGAGGTCAATATGGACAATATTTCTTCCTTAATCTTTGCCAACCCCTCTTGTAATTGTGCCTAAATTGAAGCTTCTGTGCCCTAGCCTCTGCCCAAGCCTCTGCCTTAGCATCTTCCCTCACGGTGGATAACAATGATTCTAGCTCTGCCCTCAGGACGTATAGGGAATGTCATGGAGATACTCCAAAAAAATCTCTTATACTGATACCTCTTCTAATGCCCCTGACACGACCCCATACTCTTGCTTGCCCATGGCAATAGTCATGATGTCATTCCTATCATTTGACTTGAAGGAGCCATGGGCTTCTTGTTGTTTAAGATCAACCTATAACATAAAAAGAGCAAACATAAGAAATAATATAATCAGTCTACTAAAACAAAATAATACAAGTAGTACTTACAATTTTTGCCGCAATCATACGAGCGTGATTTCTTGTAAATGATCTGCTCCTTTTTTGGTGAGCGTACAAGCACTTATCTTTGCGATGTATTGGAGATCAGGGAGAGATAGTAACAATAGGATCAGACTCAGCAGCCTCTTCCAGCCTTTTCCTCTTGTCCCCTAACAAGTGTCTTTCAGCCTTCACAGTAGTAATTATATTTTACACTAGTTAATCCAGTGTAACTATTTTATCTTATTTACAAAAATGTCACTAGTCATATTTTTTAGACCGTCTCCATAAGGACCAGTTTAAAAATAGGTCTTTAAAAAGTATATTTTGTACTAGTGCAAGTTAGGTAAGTTTACTACCTTGGAATAGCTCTCCCTTAACCTTTTATTTCTTGGTCTTTCAGTCTCCTCTTTAACAAATGTCAAAGCCTAATCATGGTAGAGTAATACACTTATTACAATCCATATCAACTTTGAACCTAACTTAATAATTCACTTCTAGCAAGCTTGATCACTAGGTACCTTAATGCCTCTTGGAATGCTTTAGATTAGATTGAGTTTTGAAATGGCAAGAACTTCCCCAAGCTTTATGGCTTTACATTTTATAAAGGGAAGGGAGGGGTGTTTATAGAGTAATTTTTGGCACCTTAGGACTAATCTACCCTTCCATTTCCTAATTATTACAATGGTTTAAATTTAATTCTCATTGGTTGGATTTTATATTAATTAATCTCAATCATCATTAAACTATTTATTGTAATATTTTAATGTAATGAGGAACATGTGATAATTCATTCTTCTTGCTATGCTTAACATGTGGCACAAGGTGGGTCCCACAGAGACACCTCACCATACCTCACATGTCTTGAAACTTCCTCTTTTTTTTATTAAAATATCTTAAAAATTCATTTGTCCACAAGACCATTCCTTATCATATTGGACTGATGTAAAACATCACTTGGGCCTTAAATTGAGTCCAATTGCCAATTGGCTCAATTCCCTAGGCACATCATATATCGATATCCTTAAATTATCCTGATTTTTATAATAAATTCTATAAAATTCTTTTAAGGGTGCTAGCATTTTTAGAAATTCATTATAATATAACGTGATTTTTTTACAAAGTCTCATAATTTTTTGAGACCCATAAATCTTGATAAAAATTTCCTACATTTCATTTAACCCTTTATCGGTGTTTGATTTCACCTTAAATTTCATAATTAATTTTACAGGACTTCTTTTTACTTATGTTAGTTTCATAAATTCCTATAGTATTTATAAGAATTTACTATCAAGTTTCATCTGATTATGAGGTCCACAAGATACTGCATAAATCTCTAGAGTTTAGAAATTCATATCAATTTATCGAGACCTCAAATCAAAATTTACTATTTTGTTAAACTAATTAGAATAATTTTCTCTATTTTATGGTAAAATTTGGGACTAAAATGCTTCTGGGCAGGTTTGGGCCTTTATAGCTCAACTTTCTATAATTACCAATTTGTCGCTGAACTTCTAGAAATTGCATTTTAGGCCTTTAACTTTTCATAATTACACTTAATGGCCCAAAGCTTATGTCTACTTCCATTTTGCGCCAAGGAACATTTAGAGTTTTCACTTTACTCCCTTTATTTTTCAAAATGACTATTATGTCCTTCAAACTTTTATTAATTGCAATTTAGCCACTTTTTCTTTACACCTTTATACCTTCTCTATTTCTTTAGATTAAAACTTTTCTTAATCATTATCTTTTCTTCTTATTACCATCAAAATCTCTTCATAACCCATTTTCTCTATCAGTCTTATATAGATAGGAAAAATTTAGGATATTACAATTAGCGACACCATTCTTTCTAAATACTGCACACGGTTCTTTGTAATTTCACCGGTCTCTATATCTTGTCAAGCCTTTATATATGCCTAGAGAGAATTTTCTCTCTCAAACATGGAATTTAATATATGAGTTAATTTCCACATTGAAACATCCTTCTTTTTCTTACGTCTCAGGGACCAAACGGTAGCATCTGGAACCACTTATAAGGTCATTGAAGTCAAATTATATAATCTGAAATTTTACTCTGAGCGAGTACTGTTCACTGTGTAAATTCAAGAGGAGTGACCTGACTTCCAAAAATCATAACTAATTCTAGAAAAATTGAAATGAAGTGGTTCAAATTGCTACACGAATCTGACTTAATTCTCTTTTAGAGAAAAATAACTCGTTGACCACGCCTTGACCAGTTCAATGTCAGTAAATGTTTGAAGTTTACTATTCATCTAACATTTTTCCCTGATTCCAGCATTTTGGTCCCAACATTTGCACTATCAAATCCCCATCTTCTCTTCATGCTTCTTCAATCCTCTTCTAACATACCTATGGGATTGGGATTACATAGAAGGGGATGAGATTTCTTGGGAAATCTCAGTAGCAAACAGTACTAAACATGCATGCATTAATGTAAATACTTGTGCTTGCTTGTGAAAGTGTTAACATTGCGTAATGTACATACTTCCATGTAACATATGAAATACAATTGGCCAAAATAATTATAGTAATAGAGCTTCATACATAAGCACATGTACAACATAATTCAACAAAGCTATAGCACATCAAGCATAACATTCAATGCGTACATGTTTAAGATAAGTTTACTACCTAGCGTGTAGCCTTTTCTTCTAGCTCTTAGCCTTGCCTATAAGGTCCCTTCTTTTCATAAGTCAGAGCCTATACATAGCATAATAATATCTTTATTATTATCCAGTATAGCTCTACTTAACTCATGCTTAACTTGGGGTAATATTCTTAATATGACATTCCCTTATCTTTCTTTCTATCTATAGCTAACCTTATCAATAGAGATATTTCTCTATTCTAACCATTAAGAGCAATCCTCTAACTTATTAGAGAAGGGACTAGAATAACTTACTTACCTCATTCCTAAGCTTTGCCAAGTCCCTAAGCTCCTTGGACTACTCCTAGCTCTACCAGAACTCCTTCTTTCTTTCTCTTCCTTCCTTTCTTTCCCTACTCTTCTTCCTCTTCTGTTTCTTTCCCAAGCCGTGCATAAAATGGAGGGAGGGGAGTGTCTACTTATAGGTGAGTAGAGGTGGAATGAATGGCTCAAATCGAATCGTGATGAATGGCTCAAATCGCTTAGCTTCCTCAAGAAGCTTCGCCTATATCATCATGATGACATCATCATCCTCCATGACTCATCAAAGTGACATCATCAATGGGATACCTCATATGCTAGGTGGCACAATGGTGGGGCCCATGGGATACCTTACCAGCTGACTCAGCACTTCCAGAGAATTCCAGAGTCTTTTCCCGGAATGAATGGCTGAGATTGTGTCACATGTCCTTTAGCTTTTTCTCATTTTCCTAGAATCATGCCATGTGTCCTTAGCTTTTTTTATTTTCCTAGAATCATGCCATGTGGCGCCTTGTGGGTCCCATGAGGACACCTTTTATGCCACCTCATGGTCTAAAACTTTATTTGATCACTTTTCCCAGTTCTATCCTAATCGGGTAACTTTACTTTATTGAAAAAGTACTAAACTAATATTTTAATGCCGCTTGGGCCCACATCACTCCTGGTCTATGTTTTTTGATGCATGGGAATGTCATCTTGGGTCTCTAATCAAGCCCAAGCACTCTCATTATTTGCAGTTTATTCCCTAAACATTATTTGTATACTTCTGGGACTTCTACTCAATAGAGCCTGGTAGCATACATTTTTCAAGCTATATATTAGGCTTCTAGGCCTAAAAATTTGGATATGACACCCATTGCCTACCTCTACTTGCTTATATAACTTAGATACATAAAGTATTTTTAAACACAACGTATCTGGATGTACCTAGAAAGGCAAATTAATTTGGTGAGACATTCATCAAAAAGGCTCTAAGTCATCTTATGTTAAAGTAAGGAATTCTGCTTCACTTTTCTTTATCATGAAAAGTGAATTTTCAAAAATTAAATATGTTGGTACTATTCATTTGATAATTCCATATTATAGATCCAACTTTAAAAATTCATAATTAAATCTAGAAAAATTGAAATAAAGTGGTTCAAACTTTTATTGAAATCTCTTTCATTAAACTTTGAGGGAAAAATATAAAACTAAAGTTTCATTGTCCAAATGAAAATTTATTCGTTGAAAAATCACTATTCAATTGGTAAAACTGGAAATTCTAGTTTTCTTGCCTTAACTTTAAAAATTCATTCCTCCTTAGTTACTTATCCAAATAAGGCATGTTATACATGGATTTATTGCTCAAGACATTTTCTTTAAGCTTATAAAATTTAGTGGAAAAATTCTTCCGTTTAATAGTTCAAAACATTGCTTGAACCTCGCTTCCTCTAGACACACGTTTTATCTCATTCCAAATTTTACCTCTATCTTTGAAAAATCATAGTAAATTGAAAACTTAACCAATTGAGGTATTCTTGGTGTTCATTTAAATCTCTATATCTTAACTATATTCATGTCAAATATCTCATCATATCTCATACGTTTAGAGTTGAAAATTTTGTCATAAGTTGCCTTGCATTACATACATGCCATTGTATACTAAAGTCTTCTATAAAGCCATATAACTAATTTATAGCCTCATACAATTTCATTCATTCACATTTAGTCCTTTTTCCTTTGAAGTTCCAGTACCTAGGAAATAGCTATTCATATAAAAAGAATGAGATTTCATTAAAATCTAAATAGCAAGTCATAAAAACTATAATATCATGCATGATTGACTAAATACTTAACATGTTATTATGATATATGAGCTACTTCATGAACATTGATAGAACACAAATTGTGTATGGTTTATGTAACAGTTTTAGGGTCTTATTAAGACTTTACCATTCATTTTATGCCTGTATTTATGATATACATGATTGTGCTTGGCAATGTGCTAATTAAAGGGTAAAATAGTAAATTAACCCTTCCAAACTGCATAAATATTATTCACTACTGATTTGGACTTTTACAATGAGCTTGGGTTTTGAATTGTAGGTATTTTGGGGGAGAACCAAGGACTAACGTGAGCAGAAAAAAATCACAAGACAAAAAAACTCAAATCACGCCTCTGTGCTTTATAGTCACCACCTCATTTCTTCTGGAAAATTTCTTTGTGTTTATAGGTCATGACCAAAACATGGATCTGGTCGCGACTAAAATAGACAATCACTGAAACTACACATTTTATATTAGGTCATACGGGAATAAAAGGAAGCTAAAGCTGCAGATATCGGGAGGCTAGTGTAGAAAAATGCCACAGTTATTTTTTAATTATTAAAACGTATTTCAGAAGAAAATCTACATCAGATCAAATAGACAATAGATGTAGAAAGAACTTTTCTCTAAATCAGATATAGTTCACTTCAGGTTTAGAAAGTTTTCAACATCATATCAAAAGACAACTAGTGTAGAAAGATGCCATGGTCATTTTTTAATTATTAAAATATATTTCAGAAGCAAATCTACATTGGATAAAATTTTCATAAGGTGTAGAAAGTGTGATAATATAAACCTGATGTTGACAAGTTCGGTTTCAATCTTTTGTATTTTCTTCCTTTAGTTTTTGAAAAATAAAAGGAACACCATGTAAGAACAAGAAACTTGTTAAACTTCATTCATTAAAACGTTACTAACTTTATATCCGAAGTTTGAAATCTCAAAAAATATCCATCAACCTATATATATATTCTTTCCTCCTTTTTGTCATTACATCAGAAAGATAACAAAGGAGGGGCAAGAGAAAGGTGAGGCTTTCACAAATTAGAGTTAGAGTTTTAGGAGTCATAGTTAGGATCAACATGATTATAGAAACTATCATTCTATTGACGATAATGAACTTCAGAGCAGAAGGCTCTAAAACAGTCTTTTAGTCTCTTAAGTTTTAGAGTTAGTTCTTTCACAGAGTCCTCCAGGACATTTAAGTGCAGGATGAGTTCCTTAAGATACTCTACCAGAGTGACAACCAGGGGAGGAGGAGAAGGAACTGAATGGTGAGGGTTATAATGTTTGTATTTAAAATTATCTCTGTTTCTTTTGTGTGGTGGAAAAGGAGGTGTGCATGATGAAGAAGCCATTTGAGGGTTCAGATAGAAGAAAAGAAAAGAAAATAGAGATAAAGTGAGATGAAAAGTATTGATCATAGGAAGGGCATATATTTAAGGTTGAGGAATAAGAATAGTTTTAGAAAATAATATAGGAGAATGCAATTAGCCTTCTATCATAATGACTACAAATGTTGGGAAGCAAAGAAGTGAGATAAACTTTCTAAAGAAGTGATATAAAAGAAGTGGGAAACGATAGACAAGAAGATGAATAGTCACAAGAGGATGAAGCTAATCTACACCTAATGAAATGACATCGGGTGTAGAAAGAAAACATCCAAACCGTACCTAAAGGAAACTACTATAGAAAGAACTTTTTCTAAAGAGGACCAAAGGTAACTGGTGTATAAAGTATATTTTAAATCGGCTCTGGAGGTATCGGGTGTAGTAATTTTCTTCTACACAGTCACGTGTACATCTAATATAAATATTTTATCTTATTTACAAAAATATCACCAGTCATTTTTTTAAACTGTCTTCATAAGTACCAGTTTAGAAATGAGGCTTTAGAAAGCATATTTTATAGTAGTGAATGAATACTTAAGCACATATTTATAAGATCAAATGGAAGAAAGAAAAGATAAGTTGTTTAAATTCACTAGAGTCTTGATATTGATTAATGTTTTATGATAATTTAATTGTTTGAAATAATGTTAAAAGATTATTCATTGCTTATAATATTAATTGATCTATATGAATCATCTATAGTGTGTTATATCTTAAATTTATGAAGATAAGATTATTTAAGAAAGATTTAAAGTCTAACTCTTTAAGCTCTTATCAATAAACTATTCAATTACATTTTTTGAAGAGATCATTGATAAGATCATTTGTTAATCTTAAATTGAAATATTTGAATGATAGTCTGTGAATGATTTTGTTAAGCTTATGAATTACTTTGATTTGAATGAATGAATGATCTTTATAAATCTATAGCCTAATCTTATTTGCTGGATGAATATAAGCTCATGATTTGTTCTTATTCTGATATGATAAAATTCTCTAGTTGAGCTTATGTTTGTGATCTTGTGATTGGTCTGATATACTAAAAAGATGAAATTATGCTTTTGATCTAAATTGATAGATGATCTTTTGAATATATGTTTCCAATTATGTTACAATGTTCTAAAATATCAAAGATTGTTTAAAAGTCTATTTAAAAAGGTTTAAAAGAATGTTCTTCAGTATTTATTGATAAGTTATTCAATAAAGCTATTTATCAAAGGGTACTTCGATAAATAATATACTGTAAAATATATCGATGAGTATGAAAGCATTTTTAAAGAGATTTTTGATAAGGACATTTATCAAAGAATTATTCAATAAATCATGAAGTATTTCTCTACAATTCATTAAACATATATCAAAGTCCTTTTCGATAATACTAGTTATCAAAGTATTGCTTATAAGATTTAAACTATCTTAAATGCAATTCATCAGTAGTTTATCTAAGACCTTTCCAATAAGAGTTCTCTTTAATAAGTACTTTGATAATTCTGAAAAGATCTTTAAATCAAACTTTGACATATCTTAATCTTTAACTCCAAATCATTTGGAAACAATTGATATTACTTACAATGTTTATGTACCTCTTATGTAGCATATTTTAGATCATTTTTAGGGATAAAAGATATCAACTGAAGAAGAAGCTAGAACATAAAAAGTGAAATACATATATCAGCAATAACAGATATATTCTTTAACGGCTACTCTAATGGCTATCTAACGGATTTATGAAGAACCCAACTATGAAAAAATAAGAAGCTAGAAAGAGAAAGCTGAAGAAGTTGGAAGACATAAGAAGATACAACAGATGCTTAACATGCACTTTGACCATATGCAATTAAGTGTTTATCAAAATACCTCTATTGAGAGAGAGATATCTTTGTATCTATCATTCTTTTAAATTACTCAAGAGTGTGAGTCTCTTGAGTGAATTGTAACCTTATGGTGTTAAGGGGAGTAAGAGGGATTCTCATTGGTGATAACCTCAAGTGTTATAAGGGGAAGTAAGAGGAGAGTTCACATTGGGGAAATCATGGAACACTCAGAGGAGCTCTAGTGTAAAATTCTTATTTACATAACCAATTATTAACCACCTTAAATCATTTTTACCACAAATGAGTTACAAACTAACCATGATGGAAATATATTTTACTAATCATTTGAAATTTATCATGGCTAGAGAAAGAAAACTTTACTTCTAAAGAATTAACCATGATAGAAAAAGATAAAATGACCCTCATGCACTATCATGGTTAAAAGAGTTTAACTTATTTTGAAAAGGTTATCCATGATAGAAAAGAGTAAAACTTATATAAGGATACTATCAAGGATATAAGAGCTCTACTCAATAATTGCATATAAAACCATGTTAGAAAGATTTGACCCCACTAATATGGTTATAGGGTTCAAGCTCCCAATTAACACCACTTCACAACCAATATGTAGTATAATTCTAATTCATAATCAATTCTCAATATCTCACATTCCAAACAGCGAATCCATAATTAACAATTCACAAGCAACAGTCTAGGGCCTCAAGCCCACTACTAACTTCATTCCCAGCATCAAATCCAAATAAAGTATCATATCATATCAAGATATGCAAAATGAGCCCTACTGTGGTAATATATAATTATTTCACACATAAATCAAAAAGAGGAGATTATACAATTGATATAGCACTAATCAAGCCTCCGAAGCCTTCCCTGATATCCTATCAAAAAGCTATCACCTGAAAAATGTTAATAACCACGGGGTGAGACAAATGTCTCAGAAATCGACAATCCTACTCATCATTCATACTAACATGTGCTCGTGAGGTGTCAAGTGAGACAGTTAATAAAATGCACAAAATAGAAATAATACATTATCATAATATGATCAAATAGAAATACCACACCACTTTGTCCCATCAAACTAACTGAACCGCCTTATACCCACAGACTGAACCCATGGGCTAGTGATAACTACCATATAATTGGCCACTCAAAAAGCTAACCGGTCAAGTATTGTGGATCTGGAAAAATCCACAGAGTACAAGATTGGACAATAGGTTCATTCCCTCTCGGTAAACTAGTGGGGGTGTTGTAACATCCTAATTTTTATCCTTATATTTAAGTAAAATTAAAAATATTATTTGTCAATAATTTAAAAATATTATCTAATTAAAGTATTATAGTTTAGTAGTTTTATTATTTTTAATATAATATGATATATAGATTATCCTATTTTTATCTTATTTAGAATTTTATGATTTAATTGTTATTATTAGTTAAGAATTTATTTAGATTTAGATATATAATTTTATTTTAAAAATATGGTTTAAATTTTAAATCACAATACCTAATAGAATTTTGATAAAGATAATAATAATATACCTATATCTTTGATTAAATATACATATAATAATATATGTAGTTACACTATAATAATATAGTTTCAATTTTAAATTACTATATCTAATAAGATTTTAATAAAGATAAGATATAAATTTGAATTTTGAATTATTATTATGACTTTATAAATAGAGTTAAGACCCTGAGTTATTCCTCAAACTTAATTATTGAGTCGGCTCTTCTCTTTTTAGTCATCTCTCTCAGTCCCTTTTCTATACCTAAAGAAGGTAACCACTTTCTACATGTTGTGTGTGTTAATATGATGTTTGTGAGTGTTTTAATATGTATAAAAATATTAATGTTGATATTATTATATTGAGAAAGCTTGTTTTATAATTTTTATTGAAAATAGTCTTGTGGGATTTAAAGTTTAATTTATAAAGTATGAGATTTGTCATATCCTAATTTTTTTCCTATCTGTATAGTACTGATAGTGGAAAGAGGTTTAAGAAGGATTATGACAAAGATCAGAAGAAATGATAAAGGTTAAATGAGTCTTGAAGAAAGAAAGGGACCTAAACGAAAATTGTAAAAGTTTAAAGGCCAAAAGTTAAAGTAGAAATAAATGTTGGGCCAAAAGTGGTAATTTTCAAAAGTTTAGGGACCTAAATGTAAATATCCAAAAAGTTAGGGACATAAATGTAATTAAGAGAAAAGTTCAAGGGCAAAATTATAATTATAGAAAGATCAACCCGAAAAGGGTTAGAACTGCCCAGAAGTATTTTAGTCCCATATTCCATCAGTAAATAGAGGAAGGTATGCTGGATAATCTGATATGATACAGAAATTTTATTAGGGCTCCAGATAGCAGAAAATTATCTGATAGTCTGAAAGTTATCTGAATTTTTATCAGATTCCATGGATATCAGATATAAGTGGGGGAATTACAGGAAAGTGTGCCCTACAGTGTCAGATGTCCTGGACCTGACAGAACTCCAGAAGAAGTTCTGTATAAAAAGTTATTCACATATCAGTGAATTTTGCCGGGAGTTTGTTAACACCCATGATCCGATAATGGAACTTATCGGTATGTAAGCATGGATAGAATGAGATCAGATGACTTCATATATAGGCCCATAATGCCGCCAAGGAAGGCCCAAAACCCAGGGTACCAGTCTATCAGTAGAAGGGGCCAGTGCCAGAAAAAGTGCGAAATTACGAAAATGCCCCTGGATGCCCAGATTATACCAGAGATGGATGAAGGGCATTTTGGTCATCTGGGACAGGCTAAAAACATGGCACATGGTATAAATATGATTAGTTGAGCCAATATATGCCCTGAGGCAGTACAAGAAGGGGTGAAATGACAATTATGCCCTTAGGGTCATTACAGTGCAAGAAAAGACACCAAGGGTATTTTGGTCATTTCCAAGGGATGGATGGCAGATAAATACTCAGTTTAACATTTTCAATGGTATGAGAAGCATATACATTAATTTCCAGGATAGAATACATATCCTGGTATATTATAAAAAATTAGGAACAGAACACAGTCCAGTTGTTGTGAAACTGCACTGATCGGTACTGGATTGGACTGGAATTTCTCCAGAAAGTTCCTTACACTATAAGCACGCCACCTAACCCCTTGAGGTGTCCCATGAGCTGTCCCACATGATGTCATAATTGTTCTTTTATGAAAAAGTTAAATCCAAGATTAAATGTGGGCCTTTAGATCAAATAGTAACCAAAGCAATCTTGGCCATTCATTTTTCTTGGATTTTGGCTATAAATACCCCCTCATTCTGCAGCAAACCGTAGCTTCATGGACCCTTGGGGAAACTCTTGCAAAATGAAAACTCAAGCCAAGATAAAGAAGATTCAAGGTTCCAAAGTTCAAGCAAGCTAGAGATTAAAGGTAAGCAATCTCTCCTAGCTTATTTTTCTTTGATTTGGGAGCTTGAACTTAGGGTTTTCATGGGGAAAAAGTTGAGTTTTCTCTAAGGGAAGGTTCTGCCCAAAAACCTTAGATGAAAGGGGAAAGAAGAAATTAAAGTTAGAAACATATGATTGAAGCTTAAACAAGCTAGTTAAGTGGTTGGTTGTTGAATCAAATTGATATTCTTGACTTTGCCATGGTGTGCCCTGTTCAGTCTGCACTGTTCATGAGGGAAGGAAATTGAATTTCAATGATCTAATGCTTCCATTGAGTTTGTATGATGTTTTTGTGTAGGATTGGAAAGGTTTTGAACCTTGGAAACACTAAAATCTCAAGGTTGTAGTCTTTGAAATTCCTTACGGGTACTGTTCACTCGCATGAACAGTGATTGGAATTTCATGATTTTGATGGTTCCAATGGTTTTAAAATGAAAAGTTGTGTGGGGTAAAGTGGAGAAACAAGTATGGGAAGCATTAAAATCAAAATGAGAATTTTTGAAAGAATTGTGTGCTTATATTCAATTCTGTACAGCATGCCATGAAGGAGCTAGAATTTTATGATTCTAAGCTCATAAATGGATTCAAAAGATGAAATTGTGTAGGGTAAAGTCAAGACATCAATTGGTTCAAGAGCTAAGTGGATTAGTGAAAATTAGAGAAAGTTATGACAATAAAGAGTGTAACAAAGTTAGTCTTAAACATGGTTGGAGTTCATGAGTTCTAATGAGTTATGTGATGAATATGAATGTGTTTAGGACCATGAAACATCCAAGAAGATGTTGGTAAGTGATGGATATAAATGCTTCATGGTTGGAAAGCTAGGGAGCAAGGGCTAAAGGTCAAGAGAAAAGCTTAAGTGCAAGGTAGTGAACTTACCTCTTTATGTGCTTGATGTGGTATGCTTATGTGTTGACATGTATATGTTATTTGAATGATGTTGTGACATGATAAATGATGTTGAATGTATTGTGAATAACATGTTTCCATGGCCATGCACTTTATGTAAAAGTTTGTAGCATGTTGGCATGTCACTAATCAAAGAAAGTTAATGAAATTACATATCATGCATTAGCATCCATATTGCATATTTAAGTGGTAATGTTTGCTACTGAGATTCCCTAGAATCTCACTCTCCCATAACCAACCAATTTAGGTCAAGCATGAAGAAAAGGTATGCATGGAGAAGAGCTAAAGAATGGAAGAAAGGAAGTGAAGTATTGGGATTTTAGCATATACTATAAATTGTCTATGTATGTAAATGCCATGTAAGGTGTCCATTTATGTGATGAAACTATTGGAATACTTATGGCACATGTACATGATGTATATGAATGTTAAGAAGCTTATTTGATGGCTTGTGCATGCTGAAACAATTATTGGAAATGAAAGAAAAGAAACTGAAATGGTAAAAATGTAGGTCCTGAAGCAGTTTTGTTGTGGCTTCAGTTTGATCTAGCAAATGAAGTAATTAGTTCACGAAATTTTATGAGCATGTAGTACACATCCATATCTTTAAATTCATAGGTGAAACGTTTCATTTGGATGTGTATATCAAGAGAAATGAATTTCCAAAGTAAGGGACCAGAATCTGTTTCTAGAGTTTTTGACCAAATGAACAGTAAACTTTAACGAATAAACTGTATCAATTGGCAAATCATTTGGTCTGGAAATTATTTTTCCCTTAAATTTTAAGATGTTATCTTCATGTATCTTTTTGAACCACTTCATTTTGAGTTTTCTAGAATTAATTATGATTTTTTGAAGTTCATTGCGTAATCTGGAATACCATATGAACAGTAACCCGAGAAAGAATAAAATTTCAGATTTGGCTAATGGACTTCCATGGTCTTGTAAGTGGTTCTAAATGCTTCTGAATGGTCCCTAATATGTATGGAAGTAAGGATGTTACAAGATTCTAAACTTGTTATATATTGATATTAGAATTTGAAGAAAGTTATCTTGAGAAAAATACTCTTTTTGTGATATTATCAAGCTATTGATATTTTGATTAATATGATTAATTTAAGAATTATGCATTGGGGATGGTTGAAGAGATAGTTATATTTCTACCACATGGTATAGCCTCCATAGGAGCTCAACAGATGGCTTTTGTCCTACTAGTTTACCAAGGGATGTGCCCTACCTGTTTATCAAGGGGCTACGACACCCCCACCTGTTTATCTAGGGGAATGGATTTATGGTCTGGTCAGGTGCTCTATGGATTTTGGTCTATGCATATCACTTTATCAGTTAGCTATTTGAGGGGTAGTTACCACTAGCCCATGGGTTCGGTCGGCTAGAATAAGGCGGTTCGGTTGGTTTGAGGGGAGAATCATGGGTGGGTTATTCATTTATTTTTTATTATAATAAAATATTATTTTGTATATATTATACTTTGTGAGGTCCCATTTACCACCTTATAAGCACATGTTAATATTCATAATGAGTATAATATATGGTTACTGAGACGTTAGTCTCACCCTATTTTTATAACATTTTTCAGGTGATAGTCTCATCTTAGGACCACAGGGAAAACTTTAGAGGCTTGAGTAGAGCTATATTAATTGTTTAGCTCTCTCCCTTGAAGGTGTGTGTAGGATATTTGTATGTTGCCACAATAGGTTTTATTTTGCATACTCATATATCATATTATCTTATTCATATTTGAAGAAAAACCTTTTTATAACTATGGTAGAGTTCATTTAAATTTTAGTTAAACTCTTTCCTACCATAGTTAACTCTTTTGAAATAAACTAAATTCATTTATAATATTACTTTTACATTATATTGGATACAAAATATGTTTAAATAATTAATAATAGTTATATTTTAGGAGGATTTTACAGGTGTCGCAGCCCCTTGGTAAACTGGTAGGGCAAGTCCCTTAGTAAACTATTGTGACAAAAGCCACCATCAAACTCCAATAGAGGTTATACCAGGAGCATACCAATAAATTCCTAACATCATATAATCATTTATCCATCACAATCTAACTTCCTTGAGCATTAAACTCACTTTAACTAACTTAACTTCCTCTTAAACATTAAGCTCATTTAACTACATTAACTTTCCTTAATCTTAACTAATGGACTTGGCCTTTGAATTAATTGATGTCTTGACTTTACCCTACACAATTTCATATTTTTAATCCATTTATGAGCTTAGAATCATGAAATTCCAGCTTCTTCATGGCCTGCTGGACAGAACCGAAAACATGTGCATAATTCCTTCAAAAATTCTCATTTTGATTCTAATGCTTCCCATACTTGTTTCTCCACTTTATCCCACACACATTTTCATTTTAAAACCATTAGAAGCATCAAAATCATGAAATTCCAATCAGTGTTCATGTGAGTGAATAGTAATAGGGGAGAATTTCAAAAACTACAATATTGGAATTGCAATGTTTTCAAGGTTCAAAACCTATCCAATCCTACACAAAATCATCATATAAATTCAATGGAAGCCTTAAATCATTGAAATTCCATTTTCATACATCATGAAAAGTGTAAATCAAACTGGTTCAACCATGGCAAAGTTAAGAATATCAACTTGATTCAACAACCAATCACTTAACTAGCTTGTTTAAGCTTCAATCATAAATCTCTAACTTTAATTTCTTCTTTTCCCTTTCATCTAAGATTTTTGGACAGCACAACACCTTAGAGAGAACTCAACTTTCCTCGATGAAAACCCTAAGTTCAAGCTCCCAAATCAAAGGAAAATAAGCTAGGATAGATTGCTTACCTTTAATCTCTAGCTTGCTTGAACTTTGATACCTTGAATCTTCTTTGTCTTGGCTTGAGTTTTCAATTTGTAAGAGTTTCCCCAAGGTTTCTTGTGCTCACAGTTTACTTCATATTTGAGGGGGTATTTATAGAAAAATCTCATGGAAAATCAATGGCCAAGATTACTTTATGCACTATTTGATCTAATGGCTCACATTTAATCTTAGATTTAACTTTTTCAAAAAGGTAATTATGACATCATCCATAACATCATCAAGGGACACTTTATAGGACTAGGTGGAAAAATTCCAAGGAGAAGAAGCTTATGGAAAAATTTAAGTCCAATCCGGTATCAGCTCTGTCCGTTTCCTAAAAAACCAGACTGTTTTATGAATCTAATTTTTTTGAGATTCCATAATATACTGTCTAACCATAAATCTAGTATTCAAATTCTTCCTACCATTGAAATTCTTGGATTGGGCCAAAACTTAATTACAAATCCCTTGGAAAATGACAGAAATACCCTTGGTTCATTGTCTTACCCTATATTAACCCTAAGGGCATAATTGTCATTTTACACTCCTTTATATTGCATCAGGGTCTATATTGGCTCTAACTAGTCATCTTTATACTATCTTGGACATTTTTTGTGGGATCCAGAATGACCAAAATGCCCTCTATCCATCATTAGTATAATCTGGCCACACAGGGGTATTTTCGTAATTTCATACTTTTCTGGGATTGCTTTGGACTCTGGCTTACTTAACTGTCCAACCAACTTATTGGGCCTCTTGGGATGCCATTTGGTCCTTAATATTAGTCCATTACCTTTATGGGATAAATCCCAAGGAACTTCTCCTGACAACATTTATCGGGTATTTTATTCCACTATAAATTCCCGTAAGAATTCTACAGGATTCCTTCTCTGATTCTGTCAATTTTATAAATTCTTATATTAAATATAGGAATTTATTGTAAAGTTTCATTTGATTCTGAGGTCTAAAAAATACTATAATAATTCTTCCTAACTTCAAGAATTCATATCTATTAATCGGGACCTCAAATCGAAATTTTGTATTGCGTTAAACTGATTAGAATAATTTTTTCTATCTACTAGTAAAATTTAGGACTAATATAATTCTGGGCATTTTTGGGCCTTTTCCGGTTCAGCTTTCTCATAATTACATTTTTTCCCTGAACTTTTACTAATTATATTTAGGTCCCTAAACTTTTGATAATTACCACTTTTGGCCTAACTTTTATTTCTATTTTCACTTTTAGCCTTCAACCTTTTCAAATTTTCATTTAGGTCCCTAAACTTTCCTTAGTTAATAATCCCTCTCTTTTCTTCCTCAATCTGATACAGTTTATTTCAAGAATCTCATGTCTATTACTTATCAACTATACATATACATCAGATAAAGAAATTGGGAATATGACATTTCTCTCCCTCTTAAAATAAATTTTGTCCTTGAAATTTACTCAGCACCTTAGTCAACAATCTTGGATAGATATTCTTTTCTCACTTTATGACTAAGGATTGGGATATTTACCTCTTATCTTCTATCTTGGCATCTTTAAGGGAGTACTTTCCATATCCGTAGATCTTCATATCTTTGCTATGATCATTCTTCTGTTCCTAAACCCTAAATCAACTCAATTAGACTTGAACTTTACTTCATTCTATTATTTGCTTACGTGCTATGCATCTATCTGCATATAGACTTCTCACTATACTAGACTTGTGAGTAGTGTCCATTTCTTTCATATCAATTTTTTCGAATACTACTATATACTGGAGTTTCTATTAACTACCTATCGTACTTCTTAGTGCAATCACTTATTACTTATCTGAGTATCTAGTAGAATCCTCTTAACATCCGCAAAACTTCATCTCTCATTTTTGTACCATCGTACTTGTTTCCTTCTTATCATCTTTAATAACTCATCATAATACAGAGAGATGACTTATGTCGTTATTCTTTCTTTACTTTACTGCTACATAGGAGCACATACTCTAACATGCATAATGCATGGCCAACATATTACAGGATTACATACCTGCTCATGAATGCAAAGCTCTATCATTAGAGCTCAAGCATTCCTTCTCTTAATATGCATAACTCTAACACTCGGAGCTTGCACAGCTCTAACATTTAAAGCTTTAGCATATTTTATAAATATGACATAATGCCTGGCATTTCATGCAAGGAGTGAAAGCTCTCACTTGCTATTTCATATGTTACTGCACATTCAAACATCTTATCCCTTTCAAAAAGGGAGCCTCTCTATCTGTTTACAAAGCTAGTTATAAAGCCACCTCATATTGTACTTTTCAATACATATTTCTCATTATGTATCATATCACATATTTCTCATTATGTACTTTTCATAGCATATCTCATTACGTATCTTTCATGCCGTATCATGGCATATCTTGCACAATCTGGCTACATTATGGTCTATCTTGCCTTGTCATAATGTATTATGAGATACGATACGTGAAACATTCTCTTTAACTAAGAACTTTGCTAGCTTTTGAGAAAATTCTTCTAAATACTTCCTTTCAAAGCTATTTCATTTGGATTTGACATAAGGGTTCTAATTTCTTATTGTTCATAACACTTTCTAACTTTTCATAGCTCTTTCTAACATCTTACATAATTCTATGTATACATGCCAAACTTTTGTGGCATTTACCTTTTTTTCTTTCACTTCCCAGGGGGTCACCCATCATTGGGCTACTATTGCCTAAGCACGCTTAATTGAAAAGTACAGATAAAAATATGAAGCACTGGTGCTAACAGGCTCTAATCCTGCTACTTTACTATTTTAGATCATTCTTATGTTGTCTCTCTTAGGTCTATCTATCCTTCTAATCTCTTTATTTTCATCTAAAAGATGAATTTGTCTCTCATTCGTATTCTCTATAATCTCATTATAGGGATCTCTGTATTCTCATTTGATCCCTTCTCATATCTTATGAAATATTCTCATAAATCCTTGGTACTCAGGATTAACAACTTTAACTTTGATCACTTAGTTCTTATTGCGTGTAGGAAGATTCTGAGTTTAGTCCCTAATAGTAATAAGGATATCTAAAATGAACATCATGGGTACTCTCTCTATTATGAGTTAACCAACTTGTGAAGCTTCTCTACCTTAACCTTTTCCTTGGTATTCGTCCTTCCAAAGAAATACTATACTTAGAGCTCAATAATTTCTTTCTCTAGGCTAGGTCTACTGAGACCCTCGGGATCTACTAAATCAACCATAAGCCTCTTTAGGATCTAACTGCGACCCTATAATTCTATTCTTTGTGAGCCATACTGGATCTAACTGCAATCCTCCAGAATCTACTACGATTTTGTTATACTATATTCTCATCTCTGGAAGATCTAACCAATGGATAAAGTTACAAGGTTAGTCACTTCCATATAGTTGTTAACAAATAATTCCCCTAAAATGATCACAGTAGCCAATAGTATCTATCAAGACTTTACTCATTTCCTCTACCGCTCAGGAATTTCTCATATCATTCTCTTCTTTTATAACTTTACTACATTTAGCATTGCAGAGAGCTACACAGGCTCTACTATGCATATATCTTCCATAATCTTTTCATCACATCTGGTGGCATTACTCTATATGAGTTATACTGTCCATTTTCTTGGCTTTATTTCAAAAGCAATCTTACTCTATTGCAAGAGCAATTTAGCTCTAATGCAAAAATGTTAACTTATATTACATAGACATTGCTCATTCTCAGAGATACATCATATTTTTATAAATGCTTCTCATTTCATATCACGTCATTCATGTATCTTATCCCTACTAAAGGGATATATCTTGAGCATTGTAATCATTTGTCTATAGATTTACTATTCATCCTCATCTGTAATCTCATTCTCTACCCAATTGACTATCATTGTCTGATCATAAATTCTCATTCTATTCTTTGGGAATTAACTGGCTAGCTATCTCATTTATCACTTTGCTATTACTTTTCTATTGCTTTATCATCAACCAGTTGAATTATTTAATTGCATGTCATATGGCATGGGAGCAACATAACTTTCTCATATGGTATACTCTACCCTGTATGTACTGCGTGAGGAACGTATTTATTTATCATAACATACACTAATATGCGTGTCATCATATGACAACTGCGAGAAGATGTAACTATTCATCATAACATATGGCAGCATAAGCCATACCATCATCACATAAATCTACTCAACCATCCCCCATACTCATATTACAATTAAACAATTAACTAGGTAAACCTTAAAGCATTTTGCCCTTTTATCACCTTAACTGCCAGGTCCTGATCATTTATTCAGGAACTTGAGTCATTCACTTATCTCACTTAGGCTACACGTTACCTTTTTACTAGGGTATAGACTCAACCTTTCTTCACTTTTCTTATATAGGAAATAAGGGAGTCATTCTATCTTTGAACCTATGGCTACCTTACTTTCTTTAAATCTCCTTTTGGGAATCTGAGATAGCTTATCATATCAGGTCATTTTAGATTACTAGGCTATATTCATTTTATCATAACATCTCTCATCGCCTGTAAGGCTTCTCTGTCCTAAGTCTGAAGGACTTATGTGTCCATGGCCTTACTGTAATCTAACTGTAATCCATAACTGAGTCAGCTATTTTCTTTTAGCTAACTGAGAAAGGGTATAGCTTATATCACCATGCCATTCATACTTTTAAGTTTTCCCTTATCCTTCTAGATTACTAACATGCAAGAAGGTGTCTCTTATTAAGCCTCAATGTTCACGTGAATGAACTCGACTAAGTATTCATCAAAGGGTTTCTCTTTCCCTGCTTTAACCCTTAACCTCACGCTCATCTCTATCTAATTGAGAGGAAGGCTTCTCGTAGACTATTCGAGAAAAACTTCTTAGGTGAGCGGATTAATCTCCATCTCGTATAGAGTAACTTCTGTATCTCTCTACTATCTCTTAGTTCTTTCTGTTTGTCTATTTCAGTCTATTCTAGACTAGACTGTGGTTCCTTTCTAGTCTATCTTTGGATCATGACTATTTTAAGCCATATGGATCTCATTCATCATCTAGCATTACTACTTTTGTTCTCTAGGGTGCTCTACCCTAAGTTTACTAGTTTACTATCTCTTTGTAATGGGATTCCTCTGTTTTGAGAACATTAACTTTTATCTATTAATCATTATGTTTCTAACCTTAAACCGCATATTAGGCTCCTTCTTAGGCAAATCTTATTCTAACTTTTAATTCTTTTGTTCAATAAAGACTAACTCCATAAAGTCTTTCGTACTATAGATCAACTCCTAATGATCATACAGAGGATCTACTTCTAAATATTTTCTTAAACTAATCTTCTGTATGACAATGATCATACTGTTTAGCTTGCCTGCACATTGAGCTAAACCTCTAACTGATAAACTTTAGTGAGGTCAGCATCTTCATTCTTATCGTCAGGTCTTCGTGCATTCTAGTCATAACCTAAGTACTGGCTAGTCGTGTCTCGTACTCTATGTAAATTTTAGTCATGATTTTCTCAACTTACTCATCACGACTTGATAGCTCTATGTTCTTCAGTCGCGACCATTGGTCATCTTCTATCGTTACCTGATCTGCTTATACATTAGTTGCGTCCTATGGCTTAGACTCATTGTGACCTGATAGCTTTGGATCTTCCTGTCATGACTAATGGTCTTTACTCGTTACGACCAAAAGCTTCTGTAAATATTTGTCATGACCTATGACTTAACTTATCGTGACTTAACTTGTTTGGAACTTCTAGTCTTGACTTAAACGACTTCATATCGCGACCTGGCATAACTTTCTCTAAATATTCACTTATAACGTTCTTAACTTTGATGAATTTGAGTCAATTAAAACTTATTCATATCTATACATCATAATCACAATAAACAGGGAACATATTCACATAAATGTTCAACCAACTATCATTTCATTATATCACATAAAAACTTCATATTTCATGTCACCATAACATTTGTACATACATTACATACATGTCAATTACATATTCAAGGTACATTGTAACTATCATACATCTAAGTAATTACTTTACTTTACCATGTTTACATTACCCCTAATCTCTTTTATATTCGTTTCTAGGGAATCATAAACTACACACTTCTGCATACAGAAGTGCCACCCCTGTATATCAGCTAGTGGATCATTTGCCAGAAACTCACTTAACCTTACATGCCATGTAGGGGTATATGGTAGTATCTGACTTACTACCATCTCATGCCAGTCTATTAGAGCATAAACTTGATTTAGGCCAATTCCCTCTACTATATATTTGTTTATTATCCTTGCTAAGGCATTGAGGAACTACAGATAAACTGACTGCTCTTGATCTCTACCTCTATCCATTCCCTGACCTAGACTGAGTAATTCACTCACCATAGCTTTCTTGAGACTGATATGATAAATATTATCTGTCTTTAGCAAAGAAGGCTAGGGTTGACTAGGACCAAGAACTCCGCGCTGACCTTTTACCATAAAGTCACATATTTCTGGACTTTGAGAATAGACAGGAACTATCATAGGCTCTGACTAGATATATAAATTAGGGGACTATGATATATTACTCATAATAACTCTATCCTTAAACTCTAGTGGAGGAGAAATAATATATGGTCTGCCCTTAATCCAGTACCAGTACTAAGCTTCCTCAGATGTAATTTGTCCTCTCATCGAATAGATAAAGGTTACATCAGGGTCAGAGAGCACTCCAACAAACTCATACTGTATAGAGTCACTAGACTCAACAATATTTGGTGTATACACAACTTCAGGCTGAATCTCTATATGACTTCCAGATTGTAGGTTTAAGTCTACAGAAACATCTAGGGAATATTCTACTATAGATCTTCCTGACTGATCCCCTATACTTTCCTCTGAACTTTCTTCATTATCTGAAGGATAATCAAAGTCTGGATGTACATTATCTTTATATATCACTACTGGCCAGGGGTCTCCCTTATTAACTGCATTATTAACTGAGGCCTCTGACTTAACTTTATGAAACCCCATATCTACTCCTACACTAATTGATTAGTGAAGCAATGCTAACTATCTCAATAAATACCCTAACTTAACAAAGTACTTACTATTTAGAGTTAGGGGTCTGGGAACTATCTTAAATCATGCCAGAAACTTCTGCTCTGATACCAAAATGAAATATCCTTACTTTCATACATTTTAGGGACCATTCATGTAGCTTTTTGAACCACTTTATTTCAATTTTTCTATAATTAATTATGATTTTTTGAAGTTCATCACGTAATCTGGAATGCCATATGAATAGTAACTCGAGAAAGAAAAATTTCAGATTTAGCTAATAGACTTTCAAAGTCTTATAAATAGTTTTAAATGCTACTGAATGGTCCCTAAGACGTATGAAACTAAGGATGTTTCACTTATCATATAATTTTAAGCTCAAGAGTCTATTCATACATTTAGCTTTCATTAACTATCACACTTTAGTACTCATAAAACCTCAAGATATGACTTGGCTTTCCATAATTGAAACACTTCATACATTTTCCTTCATGTCGTTTCCCATACTTCAAAATTTATAACATATGAGAATGTTTACAAATTTTGTTTTTTGATCCTTGAAAACGTGCTTCCAAAAAATAAACTCTTTCTATCACTTGAACATCTCAAGCTATATTTATTCCTTCTATCAACCCTTCTTATAGGTCTCAAATAGTAAAACAAACATCTCTTTTCCTTTTTTCTCTTTTTATTTTTATTTCCTCAACCTTATTATATGCTTCTATATATTGTCTACATCCCCTTCTCATTGAAATTTGTAACAACCTACATGGTTTTCAAGTTTTTCGTACTTCCAATAATACTCTTACTTAACAATTATTTCTACTTCAAGTTCTATCTTGTATTAATTGTTACTAATAACTTGAAAATTCCTCAAAATCACTTCTTCCTTTCCTTCTCACCTTTACTTGCATTTTTTCATATATATACTACTTATCTCATAAATAGTTTAGCCCGACAAAATAATTTATATAAACAATTGTTTATACTCTATTAATGAAGTATTTCAATGAATAAGCATTATAGATTTATATTAAAATGTATATTTTCTTATGTAATCTTGTCATTAAACATAGATGAAGCTTAACTATTATGCTTTGCATACAAGATTCTTCCAAATTTCAATCCCTAAGCTGAATCCCAACAACAATTCATTGTATACTTTATGCTAATAGTTTCTATATATAACTGCTAACACTAATCCTTCAATCTAAAGCCTCTATCCATGAAATATAAATATCTTTATCATCTATTATCCTTAAACACTATTTTGTAACTTACAATTTCCATTCAAGCCTAGGGTAACAATTAACTTTTCAACTCTTAATCTTCAAACATAACCCACAAATCACCCAGCAAAACAACAACTAGTCATGTCAATTTTCACATTCCAATTCAATCATCAATCATTTTAGAACCTTAGTAAGACCTATTCTTTTCAAAACATCACACTCTGATCCAAACCATAGCTTTCATAATTTAATATCTTGCAATTTATATTCAAATCTCATTTTGAAGCTTTATCATTTATGATACTTTGTACTCTTTACAAATAAAATTTGATCTATACTAAATACTCACTATATATTTTATTCCTATAACTCAATTGCTTTAATTGTGTACCATGTAAATACATTATCATATTTCTTTCTTCGGCCTATCTTTTATTCATTTTCAAATTTAACATTTAACTTTTTGATAGAACACAAATTGTGTATGGTTTCTATAACATTTTGAGAGTTTTGTGGTAACTTTACCATTCATTTTTTTCCTACAATCATGCTTTTGTGGTAATACATGATTGTGCATGGCAGTATGCTAATTTAAGGGTAAAATGATAAATTAACTCCTTCAAACTGCTTATATGTTGTTCTTTAGTAACTGGTTGGACTTTTACAGTGAGTTTTGATGTTGAATTGCAGGTATTTTGGAGGAGAACCAAGAATTAATGTGAGCAGAAAAGATATCACATGACAAAGAGAACCACATCTGAGTAACTATTCCAGTACAATAAGAGTCATGAGAGGCTAAATCTTTTGTCTCTTGGTGATGGATCGCATATCTTGAGCTAATGGACTGCACTGCACTGGGGAGTTTTTTGTTTTAATATCGCCTTTCTTATGTTTTGGGATTAGTAGATCTAGGGTTTTGATTTTGAGTAAGGATTGGATATCGATCGATTATTCTAAGATTAGGTTTTGTAATTAAATTTGGGTGATTTGGATGTTGGTTTTAATATGAATATTTCAATTTTTGATTTATGGATAATTGGCTTTTATCAACGATCGTTGCTAACTAATTCAATTGCTTGAAATCTATGGTCATCGATCGATGATCATTCGAGGGCATCTTCATCATCTGATTTAATTACATGCTAAATGATTTTTAATAGCACATTAATAGTTTTTGGACTAGCTTTGATCAAAGGAGTTTAAGGAATGTTAATGTTCTGGACTCAATCAATCGATTGAGGTTTCATTTAAGACTTAGTGATTTTAAAACCCCCATATCATAAAAGAGTAAAGATAGATATGTTTCCATTATCAAGAGTCTTTCTCAACATATTTCTTTAATAATCCACTTATTCCCCATCTTGATCAAACATACAAAAATATTTACTTGACTGCACACTTATTTTATTACTTCAAAAATCAACCAAACCCAAAACCCATTTTTACTTTCACTCAGGTTTTCAATGATTTTGTCACCAATCTGCTAGGGTTCCAATAAAATATACTCCTTAAGAAGAATGATAGGGTTGTGCCTTATACTGCATTAATAGGATACAATTACTTTTATTTTGATAAGCTGGAAGATGACAATTTGTGCTGTAAATCAATGGTGCCGTTTGAATTAGCAATTAGTTATCAATTTCATTACTTTCCTGAGTCATTTTTTGTTTGAATTTTAGTTTTTGTTGTTTTCATTACATAGCATTCTGCAGTTTTCCAAGTTTCTATGAATTTACTCTCTGTGAAAAGCAGTCATAACCAAACGTTTTAGTCGTGACTTGAAATCCATTTTTAAGAACTTTTACTCTCTATGAACTCCAGTCGTGACAGTAACAACCTTTGGTCATGACTATTTTGGAAAATTTCCTCTCTATGATTTTTGGTCACGATAAGACCACATCTTAGTCATGACGCATAACCAAATTTTTAGAACTTTTATCCTCTTTGTAATTGGGTCACGACCTTAAGACCATTGTGTCACGACTGTTGAATTTTTCTGCTGAGAAACTTATGTGTTTGCTTCTGATTACTTGCCTGTTACTCTTGATTGTTCATGTGTTGCATGCATAGAAGAACTAAACCATTAGTGCCTTTTAAACCTAAAATTGAGAGACAACTTAGAAAACTAAGGAGAGAATTTATAGAAGAGGCAAAGTCAACAGAATCAAGCTCATCCTCTAGTTCCCTTGGATCTAAAATTGAACCCCATTTAGAGAGTCCTTTAGAAATTCCTAATATGGCTGAGATTAATCCTAATGGACATGATGGGCATAATAGACAAGGAGAAAATGAAATACCAATGCATGTAAAAGATAATAGAAGTGTGAGGGAAATAAATCATCTGCATGTGAATTATAATCCTTATAGTTTTTATACTGAAGAGGCTAATTTTGAAATTAAAGGAGCTTTGATTGCAGCCTGACCTAACCTTCATGGTTTTACAGGAAAATATCCACATTGGCACATACAAACCATGCATATGATCTGCTCCTCGATGAAGCCTCTAATGACTACATTGAATGATGTCTTAAGGAGGTGTTTCCATTTCACTAAGGCTAAGGAGTGGTTATACAATCTTCCAACTTATTTCTCAACTCTTACATGGGATCAGTTGAAGTCAACATATTTAGAACAGTTCTTCTCAACCTAAGATAACTCGGATGAAGAAGGAGATTACAAACATTCTACAACAGGATGGAGAGTCATTACATGAATATTGGCCAAGATTTATCAACTTGTTGGCTCAATGTCATCACCACAGCATGACAAAGGCTGATCTAGTAGACATTTTCTTTTATGGTCTACTCCCTCATAATCAGGTGTCCTTAAATGTAGTGGCAAATGGATCTTTGTGATATAAGACTCCACATGCAAGTTAGGAATTATTCAAAAAAATGGATAATAAAGACTGTCACATCCTTACTTTTAACCTCAATTAAACTCCATTAGAGGTGATTGGAACCAATTACATGACCATTTGCTTTGAAAACATCCATTTCCAAAAGATTTGCTCTCGGGTACTGTTCACTTTTACTGTTCATTTGGTAATTCCAGAAAAAGTACCCTATTTTAAAAGTTCATAATTAATTGTAGAAAAATCAAAATCATGTGGTCCTGATTGATAATGAAAGCTATTTCATAAATATTTGAGGGAAAAATATGAAATTGAGGTTCTCTTGTCCACACGAAATCAGTTTATTGGTTAAAAATTACTGTTCATTTGGTAAAATCTGGTAGTTCCAGTTTCTTTGCCTTAACTTTAAAAATTCATTTCTCTTTGGTTACTTATCCAAATGAACCGTGTTACCTATGGGATTAAATATCTAGATGTCCTCTTTAATATCACCAAATTTTATAGAAAAATTCGTTCATTGGATATATAAAATCATCGTGTGAACGTCGCTATCTCTAGTCGTTTACTTTATCCCAATTCCAGATTCTAGTTCCAAATTTGGAAAATCATAACAATTCGGTTACTTATCTAATTAAGGTGTTATTGGTGTCCATTTAACGCTCTGTATCTTAGCTACCCTCACACCAAATTTCACACTAAAAATTGTTGATTTACACATCGAAATCATCATCACATCACCACAATCTTGCAACAGGGTTACAGAAACATACACAATGAATGCTAGCATATTATCCCATAGTGTCATGTAAGTCATATAACTTATTATACAAACCTAATCATCAACATTCACTCTTTTCTCTTGAGAGGATCCAGCACCTAAAACATAGTGATGCATGTGGACGGAATGAGATTTCATGGAAATCCCACTAGCAAGTTACACAAACTATAATATCATGCATGAATAATTGGATGCTTGACATGTTATCATGAGATTGGAGCTACTTCATAATGGTACATAAGCAAACCCTAACATTCATATTGTCATGACATAACTTGCAAGGAGTTGTAATCATTCATACTTCATCATAACATGATGACATAAACTCAAACTCAACCAAACACCATAATCAACAAGCAAGCAAAACAATTAATCAAACATGAGTTATAGTTAGGTATCCTTGCTACCTCTTAGCTATCTTGGTCAAGACCTTCTTGGGATGATTTCCTTCCATCACAAATGTCAAAACCTAGCCATTACAAAATAATATCAAGTTACAACTCAACTTGAACACAAAACCAAGACTAGGTTTTCACTAGCTCCCTTTCTTTCTCTACTTTATGTTTCCTACTTCCATTTTTCCAAAATATATTCTCATGGTTTATTTCCACATAATTTTTCATGTAGAATCCAAATATGAAATCAGCATTTCTAAAATCAAAACATACCATTGCTACAGTACCAAACCAAAATGAAGCCCTTATTTTCCAAAAATTCACATTTTGATTCCAATGCTTCCAATACTTGTTCTCCTACTTTATCCCCACACAATTTTCCATTTTAAACTCATTGGACGCATCAAAATCATGAAATTCCATCATATGAACAGTACCACGTACAGTACCAGCAAGAACACAAACCCTAAATCCAAACATACTTGAATTCCCAAGCTTATACCACTTGACTCTAACTTGTTTAGGCTTGTCTAAACTATCCATAACATAAAACTCATATTTTAACCATATATGAGCAACACTTCCAGAAGCAACCATAAGGGAAATATAGCATGAAAACCCCTTAAAACCATGAGCTAACTTGCTAGAACAAAGATCAAGATCAAGGGAGATGATTACCTTGATTGTTGCTTCATTTTGTGTGCTTCTTTCTTGGTTGAATGGAAATTTTGCAAGAGTTTCCCTATGGTTCTCAAGGCTGCCACACATGATCTGAAATGAGGGGGTATTTATAGAGAAATTTGGGTTGAAATGGATGGCCAAGATTGATTTGTGTACTATTTGATCCAAGGGCTCACATTTAATCTTAAATTTAACTTTTTCTAAAAATAATAATTATGACATCATGTGGGAAAGCTCATGGGACACCTAAGAGGGGTATTTGGCGTGCTGCCCATGTAAGTAAGCTTCTTGAAAAATTCTAGTCCAATCCAGTACCAATCGGAGCAGTTTCACAACAACCGGACTGTTTTCTGTTCCTGATTTTTTTATAATATACCAGGATATGTATTCTATCCTAGAAATTAATTTCTAACCTTCTCATACCATTGAAAATGTTAGACTGAGTATTTATCTGCCATCTATCCCTTGGGAAATGACCAAACTACCCTTGGTGTCCTTTCTTGCACTGTACTAACCCAAAGGGTATAATTATCATTTCACCCCTCTTTGTACTGCCTTATGGCATATGCTGGCTCTAACTAATCACATTTATACTATGTGCCACATTTTTGTCCTGTCCATAATGATCAAAATGACCTCCATCCATCTCTGGTACAATATGGGCATCCAAGGGCATTTTCAAAATTTCGCACTTTTCCTGGACTGCTTTGGTCTCTGGCCCACATAACTGTCTAGTCAACTTAATGGGCTCATGATGGCTCCATTTGGGCCTCAGTATGGGCTTATTTCCTATATTGCTTTTATGGCCTAATTCACAATACAACTCTCCCGATCCTATTTATCGGGTGTTTTATTTCACTATAAAATCCCGTATGGCTTCTACATGATATCTTTTCTGACTCTGTCAGTTTTATAAATTCTTATATTAAATATATCAATTTCCTGTAAGGTCTCATCTGATTCTGAGGTCTAAAAAATACTGTAATAATTCCTTCCTACTTCAGGAATTTATATCAATTAATCGGGACCTCAAATCAAATTTCTTGTTGCATTAAATTGACCGGAATATTTTTGTCTATCTACTGGTAAAATTTGGATCTAATATGATTCTGGGCATTTTTAGCCTGTTTTGGCTCAACTTTTCTATATTTACAATTAGGTTCCTCAACTTTTGAATAATTGCACTTTAGTCCCTGAACTTTTCATTAATTGCATTTAGGTCCATCATTTTTCTTCTACTTTCACTTTTTGCCTTCAAACTTTTTAATTTGTGTTTTAGTCCCTATTCTTTCCTTAGTTATTAATCCTTCCCTTTCCTTTCTCAATCTGATACAGTTTATTCCAAGAATCTCATATCCATTGCAGATAAATAGTACAGCTACATCATGTCAGAAAATTGGGGATATGACATTTCTCTCCCCCTTAAAATAAATTTCGTCCTCGAAAATTACATTACATATACATTAAGGAAATAGTTCAGGGTATATTTCTCTCATCCTTTCTTCTGCTTGCCAAGTAGCTTCACTCTCTGTTAATCCCTTCCAAACCACCTTAACTAGAGGGATATGCTTATTTCACAACTGTTTGACCTTTCTATCTATAATATATACTGGTCCAACTTCATAAGTCAGGTCATCTCATAGTGCAATGTCATCTTGTTCAATCACATGCGATGGATCTAGAACATACTTCTTTAACTGGGAAACATGGAATACATCATGGATCTTGCTGAGATGTGGGGGAAGAGCTAATTTGTAAGCCACTAATCCTACTCTTGAGAGGATTTGAAATAGTCCAATGTATCTAGGATGTAGCTTCTTTACTTTAATCGATCGTCTGGCTCCTGTCATCAGAGTCAACTTAAGGAATATATGCTCTCCTTCTCCAAACTCCAATAGCTTCCTTCTGACATCAGCATAACTTTTATGTTTGCTTTAAGCTGTCAGCAATCTCTTTCTAATCTTATCAATCTGTGTTATTGTCTGGTCTACTATGTCAGGACCAAACATCCTCCTTTCGTTCAACTCCACCCAGCATAAGGGAGATCTACACTTTAGTCCATAAAGTGCTTCAAATGGAGCCATCTGAATACAAGCCTGATAATTGTTGTTATAGGAAAACTCTATCAATAGCATATGGACATCCCAACTCCCTTCGAAATTCAAGACACATGATCTCAGCATATCCTCAAGTGTCTAGATCATTCTCTCAGATTGACAATCTGTCTGAGGATGGTAAGCTGTACTAAATCTGAGAGTAGTGTCCATTTCTTTATGTAAAGCCTGCCAAAAATTTGATGTAAATCGTAGATCTCTGTCAGATATGATACTACTGGGAATACCATGTAGTCTAAAAATCTCCTTTACATACAGTTTTGCTAGCTTCTCAAGAGAATCCTTCTTGTTGATTGCTAGGAAATGAGCCAACTTGGTTAATTGGTCAATTACCACCCATATAGCATCATGTTTAGTAAGAGTTGTGGACAGTCCTTCAACAAAATCCATGGCAATGATGTTGTCCTATTTCCACTCAGGTATCTCTAGTGGTTATAATTTCCCTGCTAGATTCTGGTGCTCAACTTTCACCTTTTGACATGTCAAGCATTTGGACACATAATTTACAACATCTTTCTTCAATCCAAGCCACCAAAATAAACTTCTAACATCATGATACATGTTGGTCATACCTGGATGTACTGTATACTTGCTTTTATGTGCCTCTTCTAGGATCTTCTCTCTCAATCCCATTACCTTAGGAATATATGGTCGTCCCCAAAATCGTAGCAATCCATCTTGAGACACATCAAAATTTTTAGTTTTCCCTCTTTCCAGCTTAGCTTTGAAAATCTCAGTGAGTCTATCTTGCTCCTGAGCCTCTTTTATCTCATCCCTAATAAAAGCTTTAATATGCGTTCCTCCATAAGAACTTTCTACTGTCTGCATTTGATATAGAGGACTCCAATCTCGTACATCTTTTATCAGTTTTAGCTCTTTGATCATTAGACTAGTAACCTACACTTCTGCTCAAGGCATCAGCCACTACATTAGCTTTTCCTGGATGGTATTTGATCTGGAAATCATAATCCTTCAGAAATTCTATCCATCTCTGTTGCCTCATGTTCAATTCTTTCTGATCTTGTAGATACTTTAGGCTTTTATGATCACAGTACAGTTCTATGGTAGCTCCACACAACTAATGCCTCCATATCCTGAGAGCATAAACTACCACTGCAAGCTCCAGATCATGAGTGGGATAATTCTCTTCATGTGACTTTAACTGTCGAGAAGTATAGGCTACCACTCATCCCTGCTGTATCAGCACACATCCCAACCCTAGCTTGCTAGCATCAGTATAGACTACATAAGTCTGAGTCAAGTCTGGAATAATCAGCATAGGAGTCGTGGTTAATCTCTGCTTTAGTTCATGAAAACTAGCCTCACACTTCTCATCCCACTTGAACTACTGATTCTTTCTGGTCAGCTTGGTTAACGGCAGAGCAATTCGAGAAAAGTCCTTAATAAATCTTCTGTAGTACCCTGCTAAGCCCAAAAAACTTATGATCTCTGTCACTATCCTTAGTTGTTACCAGATTAGCACTGCTTCAACTTTACTAGGATCTACAGCTACCCCTTCGTGGGATCTGACATGACTGAGAAATTTGACTTCTTGAAGCCAAAACTCGCATTTACTAAGCTTAGCATAAAGTCATTTCTCTATAAGAATACTAAGAACAATCCTCAAATACTTTTCATGCTCCTCAGCAGATTTAGAGTACACCAAGATATCATCAATAAAGACTACCACAAACTGATCTAGATATGGCTTGAAGATTTTGTTCATGTAATCCATGAAAATTGCAGGCGCATTCGTCATACCAAAAGGCATTACTAGAAATTCAAAATGACCATATCGAGTCCTGAACGCAGTCTTTGAAATATCATCTGCTTTGATTTTGAGTTGGTGATAACCTGATCTCAGATCAATCTTAGAGAACAAACTTTCTCCAACTAACTAGTCTAGCAAATCATCAATTATGGGAAGAGGGTATTTATTCTTATCTGTAATCTTATTTAACTCCCGATAGTCAATATACAATCTGAGACTGCCATCCTTCTTCTTGACGAATAATACTGGAGCACCCCATGGAGAAACACTAGGTCAGATGAAACCCTTCTCTAATAGCTCCTCTATTTGCTTCTTAAGTTCAATCATCTCATTAGGGGTCATATGATATGGGGCTTTGCATACTGGTCCAGCTCCAGGTATGATATCGATTGCAAACTCCACTTCTCGTTCTGGAGGCAATCCCTGAATCTCCTTCGGAAAGACTTCAAGAAATTCTTTGACCACGAGAATTGCTTCAATTCCTTATTCCACTTTTGCTTGAACAGAAAAGAAGACCATATTTCTCTAACATCCTTTTTGTAAATATCTATCTGCCTGAGCCTCCGTCAGAAAATTCAGTTTCACTTCTGGAATTTCATTTGTAGCTTGTGGAGAAAGAACTAGAGTTTTGTTCTTACAATCCAGCATTACATTATTGGCAGACAACCAATTTAATCCAATTATGACATCAATTTCATGGAAGGGCATACATATTAGATCTAGAGTAGTGCAGCAATACTCATACCAAATGACACTGTTTAGGCAGACATCTGATGCAACTACCTTAGCATTTGTAGGAGTTGTCACACATATAGCATAATGCAATTTACTAATTGTAAGGCCTAACCGCTTAGCACATTTATAAGAAACAAAGGAATGACTTATACCCGAATCAAACATAGCAATCACAGCATGATTATTGAGATAGATGATACCTTTGATCATCTCGAGTGACCTTTGCGCTTCTTCCCTTATCATTGCAAACACTCGCCCTTGAGTACGCGGCCTTTGTTCATTAGCTGCCTGAGGACAATTCCTGGAGAAATATCCAAGCTTCCCACATGTGAAACAGACATTCTGCCACATCAAACATGGTCTGTCTCCATGGTTCTTACCGCATTTGTCGCATACTCTAGCCCTCTGATCTCTATTATTCGTGTTGCCCCTGTAGTTTCCTTTGTTAGGCTTTCAATTATGCTGCCACTGTCTCTTTCTTTTCTTGTTATAACTATCGCCACCGACTGTATTTCTGTTCTGGTTAGTTCTCTCAAGAGCAATAGTCTCTCTGCTCATCGATCTCATTAGTATCCGATGATTCAGGCTGTTCTCAATAATTCTGTAGGCCTCTACTGCTTTATTAAACTAATGATTCTGTTAGGGGGTTATCTTATCCATCAGAGTAGTATTTAATCCCCTGATCATCCTCTCTGTCATCCAACATTCATCATCCACCTGTCACAAGTAAGTGGAATACTGGGAAAGACAAATGAACTTTGCCAAGTATTCGTCAAAGGATTCTTTTTCTCCTTGTCTCAGCACAAGGAATTCTGCTTCTCATTCATCTCATACAGACTGGGAAAATACTTCTCATAAAACTGTTCAAGGAACACTTCCCATGTGATAGGAATGTGTCTGGCCTGCAATATTAGCTCTGTGTTCTTCCACCATCTATCAGCATCACTTTCTAGCTGGTAGATTGCCATATGTGCTTTACTCTCAGACAGACAACCCAATACCTTAAAGATCTTCTCTAATCTAATGATCTAATCCTCCACTTTCTGTACATCGAATATTCCCTCAAATGTTGGAGGACTATGCTTACAGAACTTAGCCATCCACTGTTGGATACCAGTAGGATATACTATCTGTCCTATCTATCTTGGTGGTTCTATTGTCTGTTGAACCATCTCTGGTTCTATATTAGCTATACTAACAGATTCTGGTTGTCGTAGGTTCTCTACCGCTTCTGCTACAGCCGCTGCTATGGCAGCATCCCTTTCCTATTCACTCCTTGCTTGAGCAACTCTTACTTCCTCTATCAGCTTCTGCTGCTGTTCCAGCCATTCTAGAATCAACTGATTAATGTCTCCAGCGTTTTGGGTTCACCCGAAGAACTAGCTCTTCTTGTTCTTACCATTTTATTTTACTATGGTAATAGGAAATAGGAAAGGAATACTATAATTAACATACTTTGTATTTTATTCAAAATATAGCATATAACAAGTTTAACATCATCACATAAACTTTTCATAACATACACATATACATGTACTATGTCATTACTAGTCATGAGTACATAGATTACAGCAGCATTCATACATACGTCTATTACATTATGTTTCCTCATAGTGGATCCTAATGAACTCCCCTATCATATAGATCCAATCATGGATATCCTCAAAGGGTTCCACTTCAAAGTACTGATTTAGCCCTTCTCTCCATGTTGCTGTAAGAGGCAAACTATCATCCATGATGTTAACCTAAGCTTCTAGGGTAAGGGTATCTGGATCATATGCTCGATAAGCCTCTCTTACTCTTGCTATAAAATCTTTGCAAATTCTATAGTCATGATCCACATCTCTAATCACCATTTTTCCTATCTCATATAGCTGCTTCGTAAGTTCCACAGCTTTCCTGAAATGTTCTTCATCCATATTCTCCTCAGGGTTAATTAAATTATCTGATGGTTACCCAGATATATCTGTACCATTAACTTCTTGGTTCCACTTGGACCTAGAATATCTATAGGGTCTGGTCTCTGACTAGGTCTGGGTATATTAGCTACACGACTAGGTTCATGCACATTAGCTGTATGGCTGGGTCTAGGTACATCAACTGGTTTAAGCACCTGACTCGGTCCAGGAACATCTACCTCATCTACCTGCGTAGGCACAGGGTCTGTTGCACCCCCAACATAAGAGTAACCCACATCAGATTATTCCTCTTGAGGGTCTATCATCTCTCTATCATCATTATCCTTTTTATTTGATCCGACTGTGGGGCTAACTAACTTGCCCAATTCTGACTTACTACTAGAATCCTGGATGTTGATCACTGGGGGAAGACCAAACTCAGGATCATATATGAAAGCATATATCTCTTCTAAGTTCCACCCTGATCTATCAGAACTATAGACTGTGGGTCTAGGGTCCCCTTGGTTCATTGTAGTCTCTGAAGTTCTAGACTCAGTCATGGGTATCCTGCAATAATTAACTTAAGGTCAATTATGCAGATCTTTACTTACATATCAGTCTATAAATAATCTAATCAGAGCATTTCCTAAGCCAGAATCCTTTGTTCTGATACCAAAATGTCACATCCTTACTTTAACCTCAATTATACTCCATTAGAGGTGATTGGAACCAATTATATGATAATTTTCTTTGAAAGCATCTATTTCCAAAAGATTTGCTCCCGGGTACTGTTCACTATTACTGTTCATTTGGTAATTCCAGAACAAGTACCCTACTTTGAAAATTCATAATTAATTGTAGAAAAATTGAAACAATATGGTTCCAATAGATAATGAAAGCTCTTTCATAAATATTTGAGGAAAAATATGAAATTGAGGTTCTCTTGTCCACACGAAATCAGTTTATTGGTTAAAAATCACTATTCATTTGGTAAAATCTAGAAGTTCCAGTTTCTTTGCCTTAATTTTAAAAATTCATTTTTCTTTTTTTACTTATCCCAATGAACCTTTTTACCTATGGAATTAAAGATCTAGATGTCCTATTTAATATCACCAAATTGTATAGAAAAATTCGTTCATTTGATATATAAAATCATCGTGTGAACGTCACTATCTCTAGTCATTTACTTTATCTCAATTCCATATTCTAGTTCCAATTTTAGAAAATCATAACAATTCGGTTACTTATCCAATTAAGGTGTTATTAGTGTCCATTTAACGCTCTGTATCTTAGCTACCCTCACACCAAATTTCACACTAAAAATCGTTGATTTACACATCGTAATCATCATCACATCACCACAGCCTCACAATAGGGTTACAGAAACATACACAATGAATGCTAGCATATCATCCCATAGTGTCATGTAAGTCATATAACTTATTATACAAAATCATCAACATTCACTCTTTTACCTTGAGAGGATCCAGCATCTAAAACATAGTTATGCACGTGGAAGGAATGAGATTTCATGGAAATCCCAATAGCAAGTTACACAAACTATAATATCATGCATGAATAATTGGATGCTTAACATGTTATCATGAGATGGGAGCTACTTCATAATGGTACATAAGCAAACTCTAACATGCATATTGTCATGACATAACTTGCAAGGAGTTGCAATCATTCATACTTCATCATAACATGATGACATAAACTCAAACTCAACCAAACACCATAATCAACAAGCAAGCAAAACAATTAAACAAACGTGAGTTATAGTTAGGTATCCTTGCTACCTCTTAGCTATCCTGGTCAAGACCTTCTTCACAAATTTCAAAACCTAGCCACTACAAAATAATATCAAGTTACAACTCAACTTGAACTCAAAACTAAAACTAGGTTTTCACTAGCTCCCTTTCTTTCTCTACTTTATGTTTCCTACTTCCATATTTCCAAAATAAATTCTCATGGTTCATTTCCACATAATTTTTCATGTAGAATCCAAATATGAAATCATAATTTCCAAAATAAAAACATACCATTGCTACAGTACCAAATCGAAACGAATGTCCCTTTTTCCAAAAATTCACATTTTGATGCCTATGCTTCCAATACTTGTTCTCCTACTTTATCCCCACACAATTTTCCATTTTAAACTCATTGGAAGCATCAAAATCATGAAATTCCATCATATGAACAGTACCACGTACAGTACCATCAAGAACACAAAACCCTAAATCCAAACATACTTGAATTCCCAAGCTTATACCACTTGATTCTAACTTGTTTAGGCTTGTCTAAACTATCCATAACATAAAACTCATATTTTAACCATATATGAGCAACACTTCCAGCAGAAACCACAAGGGAAATATAGCATGAAAACCCCTTAAAACCATGAGCTAACTTGCTAGAACAAAGATCAAGATCAAGGGAAATGATTACCTTGATTATTGCTTCACTTTGTGTGCTTCTTTCTTGGTTGAATGGAAATTTTGAAAGAGTTTCCCTATGGTTCTCAAGGCTGCCACACATGGTCTGAAATGAGGGGGTATTTATAGAGAAATTTGGGTTGAAATGGATGGCAAGATTGATTTGTGTACTATTTGATCCAAGGGCTCACATTTAATCTTAAATTTAACTTTTTCTAAAAATAATAATTATGACATCATGTGGGAAAGCTCATGGGACACCTAAGAGGGGTATTTGGCGTGCTGCCCATGTAAGTAAGCTTCTTGAAAAATTCTAGTCCAATCCAGTACCAATCTGAGCAGTTTCACAACAACCGGACTGTTTTCTGTTCCTGATTTTTTATAACATACCAGGATATGTGTTATATCCTGGAAATTAATGTCTAGGCTTCTCATACCATTGAAAATGTTAGAATGAGTATTTATCTTCCATCCATCCCTTGGGAAATGACAAAAATACCCTTGGTGTCCTTTCTTGTACTGTACTGACCCTAACGGCATAATTGTCATTTCACCCCTCTTTGTACTTCCTTATGGCATACACTGGCTCTAACTAATCACATTTATACTATGTGCCACATTTTTGGCCTGTCCATAATGACCAAAATGACCTCCATCCATCACTGGTACAATATGGGCATCCAAGGGCATTTTCAAAATTTCACACTTTTCCTGGACTGCTTTGGTCTCTGGCCCATATAACTGTCTAGCCAACTTAATGGGCTCATGATGGCGCCATTTGGGCCTCATTATGGGCTTATTGCCTGTATTGCCTTTATGGCCTAATTCACAATACAACTCGCCCGATCCTATTTATCAGGTATTTTATTTCACTATAAAATCCCGTATGACTTCTACAGGTTTTCTTTTCTGACTTTGTCAGTTTTATAAATTCTTATATTAAATGTATCAATTTCCTGTAAGGTCTCATCTGATTCTGAGGTCTAAAAAATACTGTAATAATTCCTTTTGACTTCAGGGATTTATATCAATTAATCGGGACCTCAAATCAAAATTCTGTGTTGCGTTAAACTGACCAGAATATTGTTGTCTATCTACTAGTAAAATTTGGATCTAATCTAATTTCAGGCATTTTTGGCCTATTTTAGATCAACTTTTCTATATTTACATTTAGATCCCTCAACTTTTAAATAATTGCACTTTAGTCCCTGATACAGTTTATTCCAAGAATCTCATATCCATTGCAGATAAACTGTACAGCTACATCATGTTAGAAAATTGGGGATATGACAAAGATCATCAAACTGAGTATCCAAGGAGAATGACCTTATCATCTTTAGGTAATTCAAAAGAGATTTTGGCATAAATATCAACTTTAGGAAACTGAATGGAAAAGAGGATGGATTTAATTGAAAGAGAACTGTATTCCATAATGCAAGTTCATGTAGTAGGAGCTATTGAAAATCATGCCCTAGGGGCCAATCATTATCTTATGTACATTATTGATTTATGAATTTATTAATTATGTTATCATATTATTTGCATATTTACTGTGATGACTATCCTTAGATAATTCATGATCTTATCCTAAATGTCCCTGGTCAGTCATCTATACGGGAGCAGAGATGAAATAAGACCAGTATGACTTTGAAGATATATAGAGATATAAATCAAAGTCATAGGCACATGTAAGAGTACATGGTGTTGGACCGACCCGCTATAAGAGAACTGCATGGGTTACGTCATAAGCTTCTCTCATATACAAACCATGTCACTATGCCCTTTGACTTGAGATCATCATGGATTCCTACATGACAAACGCTCAGCTTTGACCTAGTCAAAAGTCACTTTTGACCAAGTGATCATAAAGACTATATTTGGGCTTAGTAGTTTTTCATGCGGAGGAATGTGAATAGTCAAAATGAAATTTATCCCTCACATTCGTAGAGAGATATTACTGGGCCCCTCGATGAGTGAGTCTGAGAAATGTATGGCCATACTATAATAGAAAGGTAGTTCCATTTCTATGGTCAGACTACTCAGGGATCGAGAAAGTAACGGTCAGGAATAGGAGGATGACATTATCCATGCCTTATCCATGACCAAAATATCACGTGATAGAAGGGACATGATATGGTTGTATAAAAAGTTACATCGTTTAACGATCCTCATATGATTTGGGTAGTCGTTATGTCTTGCTAGAGACCGCTTGCGACTTGTGGGTTAGTATAGCAAATGGCCTACTGCCAACTTCATATGGGCCTACAGGATCGCACACAAAATAGCCCAACACGAGCTATGATGTCCAGATTCATTGAATCTAAGACATGTCCAGATTTAATGAATGATCTAGGGTAGATGTATATATTTATTTATATTTATATTCATATATATATAAATTCATATATATACATTATATATAAGGATATATGAGATTTAATTTATAAGGATAAATTAAATCTCTATCACGTTTAAATTTGAAATTCAAATTGATAGGATATCTCATATAAGAGATATTTATAAGATTTAATTTATAAGGATAAATTAAATCTCTATCACATTTGAATTTGAAATTCAAATTGTTAGGATATCTCATATAAGAGATATTTATAAGATTTAATTTATAAGGATAAATTAAATCTCTATCACGTTTGAATTTGAAATTCAAATTGATATGATATCTCAAATTTGATTTATGAGAATAAATCAAATATAGTTTAATCTTATCTTTATTTTAAGTTAAATAAATAGGTGAATTAAATCTGTGGGACGGATTTAATATAAATATTATTTATTTAATTAGTTTTCATAAAATTATACAATATATGATATTATATTAATTTCGGATATAATATAAGATTAACTCTAAAATCCAATTCAGTAGAGAAAAACGCATAGTATCCTATATATCTGATTTTAGGAGCTACGTTTAAAAAAAAAGATAAAATATAGAAAGGCCGAAAGGGAATTTGCAAAAGGTTTACAGATAAGAAACTGCCAAAATAGAGACGGAGAGGACAAATTCTTGAGAAAGCCCTGGAGGGACAGGAGACGCTAGCACGTCGTTTGTGGTTAGAACGCTGTTAGTGTGGATACCAGTAGAGGAAGCTGACCTGAGTCATCGACTTCTTGCGATCGGAAAGGGAGCACGAGCCGTAGAGAGAAGTTGTGAACGTCGTGACTAGAAGCTGTGGAAGTCGCTGAGGAACACTGAGGGTAATACTTCTTCCCACTTGACTTAAACACATACGGTAGATCCTGACAAGGAATGAAAAATTTTTAAGTTAATTTCCACTGCGTGTCTTCCAATTCCTAACAGGAGCCTCACAAGAACTAGTTACAGGGTGTGAGTCATGCGGTTCAATGATGCATGCTACCAATACATATGGTAAACAGTATGAAGAAGTAGTAGTAATGTATCAAGGGAAAGAAAATCAATACCAGAAGACAGACCCATACTCTAAGACAAACAACCTTGGTTGGAGAAACCACCCAAATTTCAGGTGAGGAGTGGGGAGAATAGGCCAAACCACTCCAAGGAGGTGATGCTTCCTCAAGCAACTACTAAAATAATACAAGGTCTATGGTTCCAACTCACGCTAATGCTTTAGTGGCATCAAGACCAGATAAGACCTCTCAGTTGTTGAAGAGTATGGCTGCACAGATAAATAACATGGATGGTAAAATGACCAATTAGAAGTAGGAAATAAGTATGATTTAAGGAAGATAAAATAGTAAGAGAAGATATGGAAGATTCTAAAGTTGAAAATTCAACAACACAAATAAAGATCGAGAAATTAGAGAATATTAAAGAATAACAACTTATCATCAATAAGGCAACCGTAGAGGAGAACTCACAAGAAAAGGAAGTGATAATTCCAAGTCCATCATACAAGGGAAAGCAAACTGAGAAGGCGGAATCGAGCAAGCAAGGAGCCTCTACGCATGTAGCTAAAGAGGTAAATATTAAGGATCTCCCTTTTCCAAAAGCTTATTAAGAGAAATTCTAAATATGCTAAATTTTGAAAGAGTTGTGTGCTGATAAGAAAAAGTTTAAGCCTTTTGAGAGAATTCAGGTGAGTGCTAATGTGTCATCACTTTTTAAGGCTGAATTACCAGTTAAGTGCCAAGACCCAAGATCATACACAATCCCATGCACTATAGGAAAGGTTCATATTAAGGAAGCGTTATTAGATCTAGGGGCTTCCATTAATGTAAGCCTTAGTTGTCATATACACAATCTCCTTATATGATGTATATGTACAGTTTATATGCAATAAACATGAGATTCTTAAAATAAACTGTATCAAATTGAGGAAGGAAAGAGAGGGACTGGTAACTAAGGAAAGTTCAGGGACCTAAATGAAGATTAGAAAAGGTTGAAGGCCAAAAATAAAAGTAGAAAAAAAAGTTGGGCCAAAAGGTGTAATTATCAAAAGTTTAGGGACCTAAATGTAATTAATCAAAAGTTTAGGGACAAAAATATAATTATGAGAAAGTTGAACCAAAAAATGCTAAAAAATGACCAGAAGCAGTTTAGTCCCAAATTTTACCAGTAGATAGACAAAATTATTCCGATCAGTTTAACGCAACACATAATTTCGATTTGAGGTCCCGATTGATTGATATGAATTCCTAAAGTCGGGCAGAATTATTATAGTATTTCTTAGACCTCAGAATCATATAAAACTTTACAGTAAATTCTTATATTAAATATAAGAATTTGTAAAGTTGACAGATTCAGAAAAGGAATCCTATAAAATTCTTACGGGAATTTACAGTGTAATAAAATATATGATAAATATTGTCAAGAGAGGTTTCTTGATATTTGTGCCATAAAGGTAATGTACCCATATCAAGGCCCAGTAAGGTGGTTGGACAATTAAGTGGGCCAGAGTCTAGAGTAACCTTAGAAAAGTGTGAAATTATGAAAATGTCCCTAGGTAGCCAGATTGTACCAGAAATGAATAGAGACCATTTTGGTCATTTTGGATAGGCCAAAAACATACAAGTAAGTATAGGGATGATTAGTATACTCTGATGCAGTATAAAGAGGTGTGAAATGACAATTATATCCTTAGGGTTAATATAGTGCAAGAAAGTGCAATAAGGGAATTTTGGTCATTTCACAAGGGATGGTTGGCAGATAAACACTCAATCTAACAATTTCAATGGTAGGAAAAACTTAGACACTAGTTTTCATCATAGAATACATATTTTGGAATATTATAAAAATTAGGAACATAAAACATTTTGGTTTTTGTGAAACTGCTTATATCAGTATCGGACTGGACTAGAATTTTTTCTATCAGTATATCTACCTTTTTCTAGCCAAACATAGCCGTAAATGAGTTCATGCATGGTGTCATTACAAGGCTTATAGGGCAAGCTTGATTAAAGGCAAGATATAGACCATTAGATCAAATAGTAACTAAACTAATATTGGCCTTTCATTTCCACCCAAATTTGCCTATAAATACCCCCTCAAATCAGACTTGATTTGGCATCTATGAGTACCTTAGGGAAACTCTACCAAAATTTTCTTTGAAGCAAGAAAGAAGCACACAACTTGGAGCAACAAGTAAGGTAACTAGCTCCTCTATTCTTAGACTTTAATCTAGCAAGTTGGCTCTTAGTTTTAAGGGGTTTTTGTGATATATTTTCCTTGAGTGTGCTCTAGAAGTGCCATCCACATGTGATAAGAATATGAGTTTTATGTTATGGATAGTTTAGACAAGTTTAAACAAGCTAGAATCAAGTGGTATATGCTTGGAAATTCAAGTATGCATGTAGTTAGGGTTTTGTGTTCTTAGCTGCCACTGTATGAATCACTATTCATATGTTGGAATTTCATGATTTTGATGTTTTCAATGAGTTTAAAATAGAAAATGTTGTGGGGATAAGGTAGAGAAACAAGTATTGGAAGTATTGCAATCAAAATGTGAATTTTTGGAAAAACATAGTGGCACTTCAGTGCTGTACAGCAGCTAAGGGAGTGTTTTGATTTTGGAAATTCTAGTTTCATATTTGGAGTCTACATGAAAAATTGTGTGGAAATGAACCATGAGAATTTATTTTAGAAAGATGGAAGTATGGAACATAAAATGGAAAAAGAATGGAAGTTAGTGAAAAGGGTCAAAAAGAAGAAGCCCAGTACTGTTTTGATGGTTCAGAAAGGAAAGGGTATGAAAAAGAAAGGCAAAGGTAAGGGGAAGGGTCATGTCTCATCAAGTAAGACCAAAGAGTCAGGCAAGCCCGAAACCAAGCCTGCACCAAAGAAGGCAAAGCCTTCGAATGAAGGAGTCTGCTTCTTCTGCAATGTACCTGGTCATTAGAAAAGGAATTGCAAACTCTACCTCGAAGATATGAAAAAGAACAAGAAGGATAGCGGGGCTATCGCTTCAGGTATTTATGTTATAGACATTCATCTTTCTACTTCTACCATATGGGTATTAGATACTGCATGTGGTTCTCACATTTGTACAAATGTGCAAGGACTAAAGGATAGTAGGAAGCTGAAAAAGGGCGAAGTTGACCTACGAGTTGGAAACAGAGCAAAGGTTGCTGCGTTAGCTGTAGGCACTTATGAATTAGTTCTGCCCACTGGGCTTTTGTTAGTTTTGAACAATTGCTATTATGTTCTTACTTTAAGTAGTAACATAGTTTCACTTTCTTATTTGGATAAGGAAGGTTTTACTTCAATTGCTGGGAATAGTAGATATTATATTTATCGTAATGATGTTTTCTATGCTCATGGTGATTTGCATGTTGATAATTACATATTAAATTTAGAACCACCCAATCATGAAAATATCTATAAAATAACCGCCAAAAGGGTCAAACCAAACGATTTGAATATGACATACCTCTGGTACTGTCGTTTGGGCCACATAAATGAGAAACGCATTTCCAAACTCCATCAAGATGGATTTCTCAACTCATTTGATTTTGAATCATATGACACTTGCGAGTCTTACTTGTTAGGAAAGATGACAAAGTTATCTTTCACTGGGCACAGTGGGAGGGCCACTGATTTCTTGGGGCTCATACATACAGATGTGTATGGATCGATGAACACAAATGCCAGAGGAGGTTATTCGTACTTCATAACATTCATAGATGATTTTAGCAGATATGGGTACATCTATCTGATAAAGCATAAATCTGAATCTTTTGAAATGTTTAAAATATTTCAAAATGAAGTACAAAACCAGCTTGGCAAAACAATTAAAGCCCTTCGATCTGATCGGGGTGGTGAATATTTGAGCCAACAGTTCATTAATCATCTTAGGAGTTGTGGGATAGTCTCACAATTGACTCCTTTAGGGACACCACAATGGAATGACATTTCTGAACAGAGGAATCGAACACTATTAGATATGGTTCGATCTATGATGAGTCAAATAGATCTTCCACCCTCCTTTTGGGATAATGCCCTAGAGACAGCTGCATTCACACTCAATCGTGTTCCATCTAAGGCAATTGAAAAGACTCCGTATGAGATATGGACTGGGAGGACACCTAGTTTGTCTTTCCTTAAGATTTGGGGATGCGAGGTCTATGTTAAGTAACAAGCCTCAGGCAACCCTGCTGATAACAAAGTGTTTGTTGTCAGAAATGGTATCTTTCTCGAACAAGAATTTATCTCTAAAAGAACCAGTGGGAGAAAGGTACATCTCGAAGAAGTTCGAGAGCCACAAGATACCACAAAACTATAGATGGAAAATACAGAAGACTCACAACAAGTTGTTGAGACTCCTCAAGTCACGTAAGGTCCACAGAAATCTAATAGGACACAACTTCAGCCTCAGAGATATGGATTTCTGATTTCTGATAGTCAAGATATGTTGCTCATTGAGCATAATGAGCTAACTACCTATCGAGAAGTTATAGTGGGACCAAACTCTGAAAAATGGCTTAATGCCATGAAGTCTGAGGCGTAATCCATATATGACAATCAGGTTTGGACCTTAGTCGACCCACTTGAAGGTGTAAAAATTATCAGGTGCAAGTGGGTTTTTAAGGAGAAAACTGACATGGATGGCAATGTAAATGTCTTCAAGGTACGACTAGTTGCAAAAGGATTTACTCAAACTCATGGTATGGATTATGATGAGACCTTTTTCCCATTTGTAATGGCCAAATCAATCAGAATCCTCTTTGCCATAGCAGCATATTATGACTATGAAATATGGCAGATGGACGTCAAGACAGCCTTCCTTAATGGAAAGCTCCTTGAGGATGTGTACATGACACAACCTGAAGGGTTTGTGCGTTCCGAGGATTCTGGTAAAGTGTGCAAGCTTCAAAGGTCTATTTATGGACTGAAGCAAGCCTCTCAGAGTTGGAATCATCCTTTTGATGAAGTAGTCAAAGAGTTTGGATTTCTTCAAAACATTAATGAACCTTGTGTGTACAAGGTTAGTGGGAGCACAGTTGTGTTTTTGGTACTCTATGTCGATGACATCCTACTTATTGGAAATAACATTCCTACCTTGCAGATTGTCAAGTCTTGGTTAGGAAAGTCTTTCTCGATGAAAGACTTGGGTGAAGCCACCTACATCCTAGGAATCAGGATCTATAGAGATAGATTTAAAAGACTTCTAGGACTCAGTTAGAGTACACACATAGACAAAATACTGCATAGGTTCAGTATGCACGAATCAAAGAGGGGCTTCATACCCATGTCTCATGGTATTCACCTTAGCAAAGATCTGTGTCCTAGTACATCTAATCAGCAAGGTCGCATGAGTAAAGTTCCATATGCCTCGGCCATAGGATCTATCATGTATGCCATGTTATGTACTCGACCAGATGTCTCGTTTGCCTTAAGTATGACTAGCAGATATCAACAGGACCCTCGTGAGGGACATTGGACTGCTATCAAGAATATCCTTAAGTACTTAAAAAGGACTAAGGACTTATTTTTGGTCTATGGTGGATTGGATGACGAACTCTGTGTAACTTGTTACATAGATGCGAGTTTCCAAACTGACCAGGATAACCAAAAATCACAGTCTAGATATATATTCCTCCTCAATAATGGAGCAGTAAGCTGGAAGAGCTCTAAGCAGGGCACTGTAGCAGATTCTGCAACAGAAGCTGAGTATATAGCAGCATCTGATGCAGCTAAGGAAGCCATTTGGATCAAGAAGTTCATCACTAAACTAGGGGTGATACCTACTATCTGAGATCCAATAACTTTGCTCTGTGACAATAGCGGTGCCATTGCACAGGCCAAAGAGCCTAGGTCACATTAAAGGACTAAGCATATACTCAGGCGATTTCATCTTATCAGAGAAATCAATGATAGAGGTGATATAAAAATATGCAAAGTAGTAGGAGAAGATAATGTTGCCGATCCTCAAACAAAGCCGTTTGTGCAGGCAAAGCATGAGTGTCATGTTAGGTCAATGGGAATTAGTCAAATCAATGATTATACCTAGTGCAAGTGGGAGATTGTTGGAAATTGTGCCCTAGGGGCCAATCACTGTCTTATGAATATTGTTGATTTATGAATTTATTAATTGTGTTATCATATTATTTGTATGTTTACTGTGATGATCATCCTTGGATAACTCATGATCTTATCCTAAATGTCCCTAGTCGTTCATCTATGCGGGAGCAGAGATGAAATAAGACCAGTATGACTTTGAAGATGTATAGAGATATAAATCAAAGTCATAGGCACATGTAAGAGTACAAGGTGTTGGACCGACCCGCTATGAGAGAGCTGTATGGGTTAAGTCATAACCTTCTCTCATATACAAACCATGTCACTATGCCCTTTGACCTGAGATCATCATGGATTCCTACATGACAAACGCTCAGCTTTTACCTAGTCAAAAGTCACTTTTGACCGAGTGATCATAAAGACTATGTTCAGGCTTAGTGGTTTTCCGTGCGAAGGAATGTGAATGGTCAAGATGGAATTTGTCCCTCACATCTGTAGAGAGATATTACTGGGCCCCTCGATGAGTGAGTCTGAGAAACGTATGGCCATATTGTAATAGAAAGGTAGTTCCATTTCTATAGTCAGACTACTCAGGGATCGAGAAAGTAACGGTCAGGAATAGGAGGATGACATTCTCCATGCCTCATCCAAGACCAAAATATCGTGTGACAAAAGGGACATGATATGGTTGTATAAAAGGTTACATCGTTCATCAATCCTCATATGATTTAGGCAGTCATGATGTCTTGCTAGAGACCGCTTGCGACTTGTGAGTCAGTATAGTAAATGGCCTATTGCCAACTTTATATGGGCTTACAGGGCCGCACATAAAATAGCCCAACACGAGTTATGATGTCCAGATTTATTGAATCTAAGACATGTCCAGATTCAATGAATGATCCAAGGTGGATGTATATATTTATTTATATTTATATTCGTATATATATAAATTCGTATCTATATATTATATATAAGAGATATTTATAAGATTTAATTTATTAGGATAAATTAAATCTATATCACGTTTGAATTTGAAATTCAAATTGATATGATATCTCATATAAGAGATATTTACAAGATTTAATTTATAAGGATAAAATTAAATCTCTATCACGTTTGAATTTGAAATTCAAATTGATATGATATCTCAAATTTGATTTTTGAGAATAAATCAAATGTAATTTCGTCTTATCTTTATTTTAAATTAAATAAATTGGTGAATTAAATCTGTGGGATGAATTTAATACAAACACTATTTATTTAATTAGTTTCTTATCAAATTATACAATATATGATATTGTATTAATTTCAGAATTAATATAAGATTAATTCCAAAAATCCAAGTCTGTGGTAATAGGCATAGCATCCTATATATCTGATATTTAGGAGCTACAGTTGGGACAGAAAAAAAAGTGTGAACGGGAATCCATAAAAGGTTTGCAGATAAGAAACTGTCAAAATAGAGACGGAGAGGACGAATTCTTTAGTAAGCCCTAGAGTGACAGGAGGATCTAGCACGTCGTTCGTGGTTAGAACGTTATTCGTGTGGATACAAGTAGAGGAAGCCGACCTGAGTCATCGACTTCATGCGATCGAAAAGAGATCAAGAGCCACGGAGAAAAGCTATGGACGTCGCAACCAGAAGTTGAGAAAGTCGCGACTGAATACTGAGGGTAATACTTCTTTCCACTTGACTTAAAACATACGGTAGATCCTGGCAGGGATTGTAAAAACTTTTAAGTTTATTTTTGCTGCGTGTCTTTGAATTCCTTACAAATTTTAGGGACCTAAACCCAAATTAGAAAAGGTTGAAGGCAAAAAGTTAAAGTAGAAACAAAAGTTAAGGCAAAAGTGATAATTATCAAAAGTTTAGGAACCTAAATATAAATATACAAAAAGTAAGGGACCTAAATGTATAAGAAAGTTGAACTGAAAAATGCTAAAAAATGACCGGAATCAGATTAGACCCAAATTTTACCAGTAGATAGATAAAATGATCCCGGTTAGTTTAACATAACACAGAATTTTGATTTGAGGTCCCGATTAATAGATATAAATTCCTGAAGTCAGAAGAAATTATTACAGTAATTTTCAGACCTCAGAATTAGATGAAACCTTATAGTAAATTCCTATATTTAATTTAAGAATTTATAAAATTGACAGAGTCAAAAAAGGATTCCTATAGAATTCTTACGGGATTTTACAGAGGAATAAAATACCCGATAAATAGGGTCAAGAGAGATTCATTGGGATTTGTGCCATAAAGGTCATAAGCCCATACCAAGGCCCAAATAGTGCCACAACTAGCCCAATAAGGTAACTGGATAGTTAAGTGGGCCAGAGTCTAGAGCAGTCCAGGAGAAGTACGAAATTACAAAAATGCCCCTGGATGACTAGCTTGTACCAGTGATAGATGGAGGGCATTTTGGTCATTCTAGATAGGCTAGAAATGTCCCATATAGTATAAATATGATTATTTAGATCCATTATATGCTCTGAGGTAGTACAAACAGGGGTAATATGACAATTATGCCCTTAGGGTTAATATAGTGCAAGAAAGTACACTAAGGGTATTTTGGTCATTTCCCAAGGGATTGATGGTAGATAAATACTCAGTCTAACAATTTCAATGGTATGAGGAACCTAGACATTGATTTTTAGGATAGAATACATATCCTAGAATATTATAAAAATTAGGAACAGAAAACAGTCTGGTTTTTGTGAAACTACTCTGATCGGTACCAAACTGGACTAAAATTTTTTCTATCAGTATATTTAAATTTTTCCAGCCAAACATGCCCCTAAATGATGTCATTCATGGTGTCAAAAGGCATGGCTTCTAGGGCAAGCTTGTGCAAGAATGAATATGAACCATTAGATCAAATAGTAACCAAATCAATCTTGGCCATCCATTTTCACCCAAGCTCATCTATAAATACCCCCTCATTCAGATTGGATTCAGCATTCTTAGTAAACCATAGGGAAACTCTTGCAAAATTTCCATTCAACCAAGAAAGAAGCACACAACTTGAAGCAACAAGCAAGGTAATCATCTCCCTTGTTCTTGAGCTTTATTCTAGCAAGTTAGCTCTTGATTTTAAGGGATTTTGTGCCATATTTCCCTTGTGGTTGATGCTGTAATTTCTGTCCATATGTGGTTAGAATATGATTTTTATGTTATTGATAGTTTAGAAAAGCTTAAACAAGCTAGAATCAAGTGGTATAAGCTTGGAAATTCAATTATGTTTGGAATTAGGGTTTTGTGTTCTTTGCTGTTATTGTGTGCGTGACACTATTCATATGTTGGAATTTCATGATTTTGATGCTTGCAATGAGTTTAAAATTGAAAATTGTGTGGGGATAAAGTAGGATAACAAGTATTGGAAGCATTTGAATCAAAATGTAAATTTTGGAAAAACAAGGGGGTTTCCTTCTGTTTGAACAGTAGCTTGTGATGTGTTTTGATTTTGGAAATTCTAGTTTCATATTTGGATTCTAAATGAAAATTATGTGGAAATGAACCATGAGAATTTATTTTAGAAAGATGGAAGTATGAAACATAAAATAGAGAAAGAATGGAAGTTAGTGAAAACCTAGTCTTGGTTTTGTGTTCAAGTTAAATTGTAACTTGATAGTACTTTGTAATGGCTAGGTTTTCACATTTATGAATGAAGGGATGGGGTTAATGAACTATTGAAGGGATCATTTTTAAAAATACATTCAAACCGGATAAAGAATATCGGCAGGTGTAGAAACAATATATATATGTAAATATTACAACATCTAGAACGGTTGTCTTTATGGTGAGGTGTAGAAAATTGATTAATCTGCACCAGTGTAAATACAACTGGTGTAAAAAATTGATTAATAATGTTCACATAGCCCATGTAGATATTAACAAATTTTACTCCTTATTTCAAAAGGGACCAGTTTAAATTCTACTCATTCTACACCAGTGAACCACCATATTTAAAAAGTGTACACTTTCTAAACGGTCTGTTTCTACACCTGTTAGTGTCCCATGTAGAATACCATTTTCAACCGATTTAGAAAGCCTTTTTTGCTGTAGTGTTATAGGTATCATCTTTATCTATGTCTACGATAACACTAAAATTTTTCTGGCCAAAATATATAATATCATACATTTCAAAACCATTCACCATACCACAGTTAGATGAGTCCTCTCCTTTTAGAAATTTTATCCCCAAAATTAAACATACAATAAGCTTCCTTATTTCCTCTTCCCATTGTTCTTTCATGCTATTTCTAAGTTTCATCACTTCCTCATAACTTTGTGAAGCAATTGCAATCTCCCATAGTTTTAAGTCACATTTCCACTATACTACTCTATTTAGTTATAAGGTTTTTTTAATCTGTTGATAACTTTTTCTTAAACTATTATCCTTTTCCAGGCAAATTAAAATTATTCTCAAATCACAAAGCTTATATTACTATTATACCATTTTATTATAATTCTCAGTAAATTTAATCCTTTACTTTCTAACTTGTTTGTGCTAATCTCATCGATATAGTTCCATGTCCACATACCTATAATTATCATCAATATTCAACATCATTCTTATATCTTGGTATTTGTATTTATCATTATTGTTGTTATTACTAACTATACCTAAAAGTATGACTTCTCAAAGTGTTCCTTTTCAATATACTTTTCAAGTCGATTCCATTTCCCCCTTTCATATGCCTATACTTCTAAAGATTAGCCTCAATTCCTTAATCATTCACATTTATCCATCCACTTAGTTAACCTTTCAATTCCTAGACATTATGACATTACCAACTGCATCTTACAATATTATTATCAAAATATTCCTCACCAATCTTTTATATATATAAATACAATAATCTAATCAATTTCTTCAATTCGAGCCTATACTTTAAACAATCCTAAAATTCCCACAAGACACTAAAAGGCATGGTCACATACACAAAATTAATAATCCATCTTCTTATAGTTCCTAACTTGAAATATAATCAAGGAACATACTAGTTTTCATTGTATCCAAATTCCATAAATTCTCTTATCATACAATTTTAAGTTCAAGAGTCTATTCATACATTTAGCTTTCACTATCACACTTTAGTACTCATAAAACCTCAAGATGTGTGTCATATCCTAATTTTTCCCTATAATACTAATAGTGGAAAGAGGTTTGAAAAGGATTATGATGATGATCATAAGAAATAATAAAGGTTAGATGAGTCATAAAGGAAGAAATTGACTAAAATGAAAAGTTCAAAAGTTCAAGAACCTAAACAAAAATTATAAAAGGTTGAAGGCCAAAAGTGAAAGTAGAAACAAAACATGGGCCAAAAGGTGTAATTAACCAAAAGTTTAGGGATCTAAATACAATTATAAGAAAATTAAACTAAAAAAGGCTAAAAAATACCCAGAATCAGATTAGTACCAAATTCTACCAGTAGATAGAAAAAAATATTCTGATCAGTTTGACGCAACACAGAATTTTGATGAGGTCTCAAAAAATTTATATTAATTTTTTATGAAAAGAAAATTAATACAGTATCCTCTGGACCTCATAATCAGATAAAATTTGGTGGTAAATTATTATAATTAATATAAGAATTTCTAAAATTGACAGAGCTCAAAAAGGAGTTTTGTAGAATTTATAGTATATTAAAACACCCGATAAATAGGTTTCGGGGAAATTTCTTGGGAATTGAGCCCATGAAAGTAGTGGATCATACAGAGGGCCCAGAATGGTGTCTTATAGTTCTAATGATATTTTTAGATAAGTATGTGGGTTAGGGCTAATAAAGACCAGGAAAAATGCAAAATTACTAAAATACCAATGAAAGTATGCCACTGTGTTGTGTCATTGAGTTAAAGTTAGACGAAGGGCATTTTGGTCATTCTGGATAGGTCAAAAATGTGCAAGCTAGTATAAAGATGATTAGTTAGAGCCAGTATACACCCTGATGCAGTATAAAGATGTGTGAAATGATAATTATGCCCTTAGGGTTAATATAGTGCAAGACAGTGAACCAAGGGCATTTCTATCATTTGCTAAGGGATCTGTAATTAAGTATTGACCTAGTCCAAGAATGTCAATGGTAGGAAGAATTCGGATACTGGATGTAAGGTTATACAGCATATTATGGAATCTCAGAAAAATTAGATTGAGAAAATAGTCTGGTTTTTGAGGAATCGGATTGAGCCAGTACCAAATTGGACTGGAATTTTTTCAGAAGCTTCCCCCATTGGAATTTCACCACCTAGCCCTATGAGTTGTCCCTTGATGATGTCATGGATGATATCATAATTCTACTTTTTGAAAAAATTAAATCCAAGATTAAATGTGAGCCATTAGATCAAATAGCATAGAAACTAATATTGGCCATTGATTTTCCATGTGATTTTTCTTTAAATACCCCCTCAAATATGATTGCAAACCATGAGCTCAAGAAACCTTGGGGAAACTCTTGCAAAATGAAAACTCAAGCTAAGACAAAGAAGATTCAAGGTACCAAAATTCAAGCAAGCTAGAGATTTAAGGTAAGCAATCTATCCTAGCTTATTTTCCTTTGATTTGAGAGCTTAAATTTAGGGTTTTCATGGAAGAAAATTGAGTTCTCTCTAAGGTATTGTGTTTTCCAAAAACCTTAGATGAAAGGAGAAAGAAGAAATTAAAGTTAGAGTTATATAATTGAAGATTAAAAAAGCTAGTTAAGTGATTGGTTGTTGAATCAAGTTGATATTCTTGACTTTGCTATGGTTGAACCAGTTCAGTTTGCACTGTTCATGAGGGAAAGAAATGGAATTTCAATGATTTAAGGCTTCCGTTGAATTTATATGATGATTTTGTGTAGGATTGGATAGATTTTGAACCTTGGAAGCATTGGAATTCTAAGTTGTGAATTTTTAGATTCTTCTCTATTACTGTTCACTCACATGAATAGTGATTGGAATTTCATGATTTTGATGCTTTCAATGTTTTTAAAATGAAAAGTTGTGTGGGATAAAGTGGAGAAACAAGTATGGGAAGCATTATAAGCAAAATGAGAAATTTTTGAAAGAAAAGAGGGTGTTAGTAATTATGTACAGAACAGTGCATAGGAGCTAGAATTTCATGATTCTAAGCTCATAAATGGATTCAAAAGATGAAATTGTATAAGGTAAAGTCAAGACATCAATTGGTTCAAAGGCCAAGTTAATTAGTGAAGACTAGAGAAAGTTATGTTAGTAAAAAGTTAAGAATTTATCAAGGTTAGTCTTGAGCATTGTTGGAATTCATAGTCCTAATGAATTATGTGATGAATATAAATATGTTTAGGACCTTAAAATATCCAAGAAGATGTTGGGAAGTGATTGACCGAAAGACTTCATGGTTGGAAAGCTAGGGAGCAAGTGCAAAAGATCAAGAGAAAAGCTTAAGAGCAAGGTAGTGTACTTACCTCTTTATGTGCTTGATGTGGTATGATTATGTGTTGACATGTATATGATATTTGAATGATATTGTGACATGATAAATGATGTTGAATGTATTGTGAATAATATGTTTTCCATGGCCATGCACTTTTATGCAAAAGTATATAGCATGATGGTATGTCACTAATCAAAGAAAATTTAATGAAATTACATATCATGCATTAGCATCCATCTTGTATATTTAAGTGGTAATATTTTCTACTGAGATTCCCTAGAATCTCACCCTCCCATAACCAACCAATTTAGGTCAAGCATGAAGGAAAATGTATGCATGGAGAAGAACTAAAGCATACAAGAAGGAAAGTGCAGTATTTAATATTCTAGCATATGTTATGCATGTTCCATGTATGTAAATGCCATGTAAGGTATCTATTTATATGATGAAGTTGCATTAAATAATTATGGCATATGTACATGATGTATATGAATGCATGAAAGGAAAAAGAGATGGTTTATGCATGTTGGAACAATTAATAAAATTGAAGGAAAGGAAACTGAAATGGTAAAAACGTAGGTCCTAAAGCAGTTTTATTGTGGCTTCAGTTTGACCTAGCACATGAGTGAATTAATCCACAAACCTTTATGAGCAAGTATTACACATCCAAATCTGTAAAGGCATAGGTAATACGCTTCATTTGGTTGTGTATATCAAGAGAAATGGATTTCCAAAGTTAAGAGACAAAATCTGGAATTTCCAAAATTTGCCATATGAACAGTAAAAAGTAATGATTTAACTGTATCAACTGGCAATGTAAATGTCCATATATATATTTTTACCTTAAAGAGCTATGAAATAGCTTCAATTAGAAATTTGGATCACCTCCATACGAGTTTTCTACAATTAGTTATGAATTTTTAAAGTTGGACTGCAAATCTGAAAATTACCAAATGAATAGTACCCAAGAAGTAAGTTTTAAAATTTTAATTTTTGGGATAATGTAATGCTTTCGCTAATCAAATATGCTTCTGAATACGTACTCTGAGGTGGTAAAAGTAGGATATTTCAATGTGACTTGGCTTTCCACAGTTGAAACACTTCATACATTTCCCTTCATGTATTTTCCCATACTTCAAAATTTATAACATATGAGAATGTTTACAAATCTTGTTTTTCAATCCTTGAAATCGTGCTTCCAAAAAACTTAAACTCTTCCTATCACTTGAACTTCTCAAGCTATACTTATTCATTCTATCAACCCCTCTGATAGGTCTCAAACAGTAAAACAAACATATTTTTCTTTTCTTTTTTATTTTTATTTCTTCAACCGTATTATATACTTCGATATATTGTCAACATCCCTTTCTCATTGAAATTTGTAACAACCTACATGGTTTTCAAGTTTCTCATACTTCCAATAATACTCTTACTTAACAATTATTTCTAATTCAAGTTTTATCTTATATTAATTGTTACTAATAACTTGAAAATTCCTCAAAATCACTTCTTCCTTTCCTTCTCACCTTTACTTGTATTTTTTTCCCATATATATACTACTTATCTCATAAATAATTTAGCCAGACAAAATAATTTCTATAAACAATTGTTTATACTCTATTAATGAAGTATTTCCATGAATAAGAGTTATAGATATACATTAAAATATATATTTTCTTATGTATTCTTGTCACTAAACATAGTATGCAGCTTAACTATTATGCTTTGCATACAAGATTCTTCCAAATTTCAATCCCTAAGCCGAATCCCAACAACAATTCTTCGTACACTTTATGCTAATAGTTTCTATATATAACTGGTAACATTAATCCTTCAATCTAAAGCCTTTATCCATGACATATAAATATCTTTATCATCTATTATCCTCAAACACTATTTTGTAACTTACAATTTCCATTCAAGCCTAGGGTAACAATTAACTTTTCAACTCTTAATTTTCAAACTTAACCCTCAAATCACCTAACAAAATAGCAACTAGTCATGTCCATTTTCACATTCCAATTCAATCATCAATCATTTTAGAACCTTAGTAACACCTATTATTTTCAAAACATCACACTCTGATCCAAACCATAGCTTTCATAATTTAATATTTTACAATTTATATTCAAATCTCATCTTGAAGCTTTATCATTTACGATACTTTGTACTCTTTACAAATAAAATTTGATCTCTATTAAATACTCACTATATATTTTATTCATATAACTCAATTGCTTTAATTGTGTACCATTTAAATACATTATCATATTTCTTTCTTTGGCCTCTCTTTTATTCATTTTCAAATCTAACATTTAACTTTTCTCACTTAAGTTTAACATTATTCCCTTATTTGCCTCAAATTTACACAATTTTTAGGCACAAAATGCATAATAATGTGTTAAGTTGCTTAGTTTCATACTCTCTCTCCCCTCCAAAGGCTACAACCCACTATAACAGCTATTCAATAATATATATACTAACAAGGAAGGATATGTGTGAATAATATATATTGCCACAACTATGCAATGCAACACATTCAAGAAACCTTTAACTGAAGCATGGTGGGCCCAAAAACCACAAGTCCTAGGATTTAACCTGGCTCTAATACGAAGTTGTAAAATTCTCCTTTACATAACCAATAATTAACCACGGTAAATCATTTTAACCAAAAATGAGTTACAAACTAACCATGTTAGAAATATATTTTGTTAATCATTTGAAATTTATCATGGCTAGAGAAATAAAACTTTACTTTTAAAGAATTAACCATGATAGAAAAAGATAAAACGACCATCATGCACTATCATGGTTAAAAGAGTTCAACTTATTTTGAAAAGGTTATCCATGACAAAAAAGAATAAAACTCATATAAGGATCTTATCATGGATATAAGAGTTCTACTCAATAATTGCATATAAAACTATGTTAGAAAGGATTCAACCCTACTAACATGGGTATAGGGTTCAATCTCCTCGATTCACACCATTTCACAACCAATATCTGTTATAATTCTAATTCATAATCAATTTTCAATATCCCACATTACAAACTGTGGATCCACAATCAACAATTTACAAGCAACAGTAATGGCCTCAAGCCCACTACCAACATGCATTTCTAGTATCAAATCCAAATAAAGTATCATATCATATCAGGATATGCATAATGAGCCCTATTATGGCAATATAAAACTATTTAACACATAAATCAATAGGAGGAGACTATACAATTGATATAGCACCAATCAAGCCTCCAAAGACTCCCCTAATATCCTAGCACAAAACTATTACCTGAAAAATGGTAATAACCACGGGGTGAAACAAACGTCTCAGTAACCAATAATCCTACTCATCATTCATACTAACATGTGCTCGTGAGGTGTCAAGTGAGACAGTTAATAAAATACATGAAACATAAATAATACATTATCATAATAAGATCAAATAGAAATACCACCCTAGTTCCTCTCATCAAACCAACCAAACTACCTTATACCCACCGACCAAACCTGTGGGATAGTGATAACTACCATATGACTGGCCACATAGAAACCTAACCGGTCGAGTGTTATGGATTGGCCAAAATCTATAGAGCACAAGATTGGACCATGGATTCATTTCCCTCGGTAAAATAGTAGGGGTGTCGCATCCCCTCAGTAAACTGGTACGGCAAGTCCCTCAGTTGACTAGTGGGACAACAACTAACCGTCGAGCTCCAATGGAAGCTATACCACGTGATAGAAAGACAAATTCATCATCACTAATCCCAATCACCATATACATAATTCTCAAGATAATCATACTAATAAAATATCAATCGCTCGATAATTAATAACTTCAATAAATATTACAATACGATTTTTCTCAAAATATTAAATTTCATCAAATTTCAATATCAAAATATAACAAGTTTTTAATTTCTATTTAAACTTTTCAAATTACTTTAAATCTCACAAGATAATTTTCAATAAAATCAGCAATCAATTTTTTCTCAATATAATCATATCTTCATCAGTAGATTTATATATATATCAAATCACTCACAAATATTATATTAGCACATACAATGAGTGAAAAGTGGTTACCTCTCGCCAAAGCTAATAAAAGTTCTATAAATAGGAGTCCTTTGCTTAGTTCACAATTCACTAGTCAATCTACATAAGTTATATATGTAAGGAATTGGAAGAGGAAATTAATTTAAAATTTTTTCCTCATTCCTTGCCAGGATCTACCGTATATATTTAAGTCAAGTGGAAAGAAGCATTACCCTTAGTGTTCCTCAGCGACTTCCACAGCTTCTCTCCGCGATTGGTGATCTTTTTTCGATCGCAAGAAGATGTCCACAGCTTATCTCCGCGGCTCGTGCTCTCTTTCTGATCGCAAGAAGTCAACGCCTCAGGTCGGCTTCCTCTACTGGTATCCACAGGAACAGCGTTCCAACCACGAACGACGTGCTAGCATCTCCTGTCCCTCCAAGGCTCTCTCAAGGTTTCGTCCTCTCCGTCTCTACTTCAGCAGTTTCTTATCTGCAAACCTTTTGCAAATTCCGTTCGGCCTTTTGTGTTGTGTGTTGTGTGTCAAAAACGTAGCTCCTAAAATCATATATATAGGATGCTCTGCATTTTCCTCAACCGGATTGGATCTTGGAATTAATCTATATTAATTCCGAAATTAATACAATATCACATATTGTATAATTTGATAAGAAACTAATTAAATAAATAATATTTATATTAAATCCGTCCCACAGATTTAATTCACCTATTTATTTAATTTAAATAAAGATAAGATTAGACTATATTTGATTTATTCTCATAAATCAAATTTGAGATATCCTATCAATTTGAATTTTAAATTTAAACGTGATAGAGATTTAATTTATCCTTATAAATTAAATCTTGTAAATATCTCTTATATGAGATATCCTATCAATTTGAATTTCAAATTCAAACGTGATAGAGATTTAATTTATCCTTATAAATTAAATCTTGTAAATATCTCTTATATGAGATATCCTATCAATTTGAATTTCAAATTCAAATGTGATAGAGATTTAATTTATTCTTATAAATTAAATCCTATATATCCCTTATATATAATATATATATATACGAATATAAATATAAATAAATATATACATCAACTCTGGATCATTCATTGAATCTAGACACGTCTTAGATTCAATGAATCTGGACATCATAGCTCGTGTTGGGCTATTTTGTGTGCGACCCTGTAGGCCCATATGAAGTTGGCAGTAGGCTATTTGCTATACTGGCCCACAAGTCGCAAGCGGTCTCTAGCAAGACATAACGACTACCCAAATCATATGAGGATCATTAAATGATGTAACCTTTTATACAACCATATCATGTCCCTTCTGTCACGTGATATTTTGGTCATGGTTGAGGCATAGATAATGTCATCCTCCTATTCCTGACCGTTACTTTCTCACTCCCTGAGTAGTCTGACTATAGAAATGGAACTACCTTTCCATTATAGTATGGCCATATATTTCTCAGACTCACTCATCGAGGGGCCCAGTAATATCTCTCTACGAATGTGAGGGACAAATTCCATCTTGACCACTCACATTCCTCCGCATGAAAAACCACTAAGCTCGAACATAGTCTTTATGATCACTCGGTCAAAAGTAACTTTTGACTAGGTCAAAGCTGAGCGTTTGTCATGTAGGAATCCATGATGATCTCAGGTCAAAGGGCATAGTGACATGGTTTGTATATGAGAGAAGCTTATGACGTAACCCATGCAACTCTCTCATAGCGGGTCGGTCCAATACCTTGTACTCTTACATGTGCCTATGACTTTGATTTATATCTCTATACATCTTCAAAGTCATACTAGTCTTATTTCATCTCTGCTCCTGCACAGATGATCGACCAGGGACATTTAGGATAAGATCATGAATTATCCAAGGATGGTCATCACAGTAAACATGCGAATAATATGATAACACAATTGATAAACTCATAAATCAATAATGTTTATAAGATAATGATTGGCCCCTAGGGCACATTTTCCAACAATATAAGCATGCATCAATAAGTTGTTAATTTGACACAACATATACTTTTAAATAAAACACATTTCTCTTCTAACTCTATCTTGTTTAAAAATTCTTAATTCACTTTAAATCCCTTCTCTTTCTTTGTTTATTCTCTTCTTTTCCCTTACTTGGATATTCATTGTCCAAGTCTTGAACTCCACTTCTATAATGTCTAATGGTCCTAAATAAATATCAAACATTACTTGCTAATCCCATTAGAATAATTGAGGTTATTAACTTCTTATCACTGTTACTCTTACTTTGTCTCTTAAAACTCAATTCTATACTTTTATGCTAATGGGTTCAATATTATTCTAGGACCATTATCCCATATAAACCCTCTTTTAAACTCATGGGTATTCGTTAAATTTGCACAATATTCCATAATTCACATATCATTGCATATGTATATATAGTGCTTAACATCATGCATATATATATATATCCCATTTCAGTAAGCAGCACATCCTTCTTCTTTCTTTTCTATATATATTTTATACAGCATAAAAAAAACTTCAACGCCTTCTATCATGTCCATGTGTGATTATTTCACTCACTCCTCTAATTTCTCTCACTAGAAATAGATTTCAAAACATCATACAAAATCTAAAATTTCCATATTCATTGCATCTATCTATTCACTATGCTTGATCACTTCCTCATAAGATTTAGGTTCAGCAACATAATGTATATTCACTATGCTTTATCAAGATAGTGGCTGAATATACATATATATATCAATAGTAGTTATATCCTCTCTATTTTTTTTATCGCACAAGCTACAGTACCCAAACATAAGAGCAATGGCATCTTCTCCTCTTTTTTTCTCTAAACTCAACTGTACACTCTAAGCACTAGAACAATATCACATAATATATATTCATATATGTATTTTTTGTCCAATTCTAAGACCAAAATAGCAGGGTCTTCCTCCCATGAATTTTAAAGACCTTGAATCACAACTGAATCACTGCATGTAACACGTCCATTCCATGATTTAAGTCATATTCCATGCTTAGAGGTTTAATACTATACTTATTTAGTGATTTAACTAAAAAGACCCAAATTTAATCGGTTAAACAAGCTAAAAATCAAAGAGGTGAATCCAGACTCACCTCAGGCGGCTAACTACGTCTAACACTGGCCTTCTCTAGCTCATTTCTCGCTTCCTCACTTACTCCCTTTGCTCTGATTTTGAAGATGGGGAAGACGTCACCGCACACACAGGTGATGCCACTATTAAGAAAAAAAAGAAGGAGAAGAATAACAGCAGCACGACGACAGACATTAAAGTCGCAAGATTCTTTTCTGGTGATGTTCTTCTTTGGTCCTTTGTTCCCTTACTCACATGATCGCTCTCTATTTTTTTCTCTTGCTCTTATCTCTCATCTCTATTCTGTCTCTATTACAAATTGTAAATGAAGGAGGAAGTGCCTTGCTAGGTTCAAATGAAGGAAAGAAATATATATATTTTAATTATTTCCCTTGGGTCCATGAACATAAGCATACTTCATAAGCTTCTTATTTTGGCATTTCATGAATCATAAGCCCAAAATCGGATGATCTTCTTTTTGGGCTCTAAAAATGGGGTTTGGTGTTGGCACAATATCACTCTTAGACTTAAGGTGTCGAATTTACTATTTTATCTTCCTCTATCGATATTGAAATTGCTAAATAATTTTTAGGAAATAACCACTTAATAGAATAAGGATTTTCTTCCTCTAATAGCCTTTTTTAACTCATAAGAGAATCTCACTAAAATGTTTGGGGCAAACTGAAACATCCTTACTTCTATAAGTCTTAGAGACAATTCAGTAGCATTTAGAACCACTTACAAGACCTTGGAAGTCCATTAGCTAAATCTGGAATTTTGCTCTTCTCGAGTTACTATTCATGTGGTATTCTAGATTAGACGACAAACTTTAAAAAATCATAATTAATTTTAGAAAAATTGAAATGAAGTGGTTCAAAAAGTTATGTGAAGATAACATCTTGAATTTTAAGGGGAAAATAATTTCTAGACCAAATGCTTAGTCAATTAATACAGTTTATTTGTCAAAGATTATTGTTCATTTGGTCAAAAATTTTGAAAACAAATTCTAGTCCCTTAATTTGAAAAATTCGTTCTCTTAGTACAGACGTCAAAATAAGGTGTTCTTGGTGTCAAAACAAAGCTTGACATGTTATCTCATCATTTACTATTTTTTATTACATCATGACCATCACTACTTATATTGGTCATATAGCAATATTACATAGAACAATTCCTCACATAAAATATAGACTAACCAATCCCTAGCTCCTCTTCATGCTTCATCATCCTCTTTCATCATTTTTAAACCTGTTATGGTTGGGATTACATAGAGGGGGTGAGATTTCTGGGGGAAATATCAATAGCAAACGATACTAAATAATGCATGTATTAATGTAAATACTTGTGCTTGCTTGTGAAAATGTTAACATTGTGTAATGTGCATGCTTCCATGTAACATATGAAATACAATTGGCCAAAGTAATCATAGAAATATAGCTTCAATCATAAGCACATATGTAACATAATTCAACTAAGTCGTAGCACAACCAAGTATAACATTCAATACATACAAGTTTAAGATAAGTTTACTACCTCATATACTTAACTTTCTTTCACTTTATCTTGCTTCTTTCTTCTCACTTCTCTTTGATGTGTGGCTGCCTCCTTGGAGTCCACCATCAAATCCTAACATCACATAATCATTCATCCATTACAATCTAACTTCCTTGGATATTAAACTTACTTTAACCAACATAACTTCTTTTGATCTTTACTAATTGACTTTGCCTCTGAAGCAATCGATGTCTTGACTTTATCCTACACAATTCCACCTTTTAAATCCATTTATGAGCTTAGAATCATAAAATTCTAACTTCTATGCACTGTTCTAGACAGATTTGAACAACACGCATAATTCTTTCAAAAATTCTCATTTTGATTCCAATGCTTCCCATACTTATTTCTTTACTTTATCCCACACAAATTTTCATTTTAAAACTATTAGAATCATCAAAATCATGAAATTCCAATCACTATTATACGAGTGAACAGTAATAAAGAAGAATTTCAAAAACTATAATTTGGAATTCCAATGCTTCCAAAGTTCAAAACATATTCAATCCTACATAAAATCATCATATAAATCCAATGGAAGCATTAGATCATTAAAATTCCATCTCCTTCTATCATGAACAATGTAGACCAAAATGATTCAACCATGGCAAAGTCAAGAATATCAGCTTGATTCAACAACCAATCACCTAACTAGCTTGTTTAAGCTTCAACCACATATCTCTAACTTTAATTTCTTCTTTCTCCTTTCATCTAAGGTTTTGGACAGCATATACACCTTAGAGAAAACTCAACTTTCTTCCATGAAAACCGTAAGTTCAAGTTCCCAAATCAAAGGAAAATAAGCTAGGATAGATTGCTTACCTTTAATCTCTAGCTTGCTTGAACTTTGGTACCTCGAATCTTCTTTGTTCTTTGTCTTGGCTTGAGTTTTCATTTTGCAATAGGTTCCCCAAGGGTTCTTGCTCCATGGTTTGCATCAGAAATTGTGGGGTATTTATAGCCAAATTCCATGGAAAATCAATGGCCAAGATCACTTTGTGCACTATTTGATCTAATGGCTCACATTTAATCTTAGATTTAACTTTTCTAAAAAGCTAACTATGACATCATCCATGACATCATCAAGGGATAACTCATAGGGCTATGTGGTGCCATTCCAAGGGAAAGAAACTTCTAGAAAAATTCTAGTCCAATCCGGTACCGGCTCAATCCAATTTCCTAAAAACCAAAATGTTTTATAAATCTAATTTTTCTGAGATTCCATAATATGCTTTCTAATCTTAAATCTAGTATTCGTATCCTTCCTACCATTGATATTCTTAGACTGAGCCTGAACTTAATTGCATATCCCTTGGCAATTTATCAAAACGTCCCTTGGTTCTTCTTTATTTACTTTAACATCTTAAAGGCATTATCGTATTTTCACACCTCATTAGAGTATTCCCTGACCTTGGTCAACTATTCTGGGAATTCTCCTTGACCATCTAATCTTAGTCAAATGATCAAAATGCTCTCTGTCTGACTTTGACTCAATGACACAATGCAGTGGCATACTTAGTGGCATTTTTATAATTTTACATTTCTCCCAATCTTTATTAGCCCTAGCCCACAAACTTATCTAAAAATATTAGTGGGCCTATAAGATTCCATTTTGGGCAATCTATATGGTCCACTACCTTCATACGCTAAACTCTAGAAAAATTTCCCCGAAACATATTTATTGGGTATTTTAATACACTGTAAATTCTATAATAAACTCTACAAAACTCATTTTTAAGCTCTGTCAGTTTCATAAATTCTTATATTAATTATAGAAATTTATTGCCAAATTCATCTGGTTCTGAGGTCCAGAGCATACTGTATTAATTTCCCTTTCTTCATAAATTAATAAAAAATTTTCGGGACCTCAAATCAAAATTCTGTGTTGCGTCAAACTGATTAGAATAATTTTATCTATTTACTCGAAAAATTTGGGACTAATATGATTTCGGGCATTTTTAGGCCTTTTTTGTCTCAACTTTCAATAATTACCATTTTGCCCTTGAACTTTTAAAAATTACACTTTAGGCCCTCAACTTTTCATAATTATACTTAATGGCCCAAAGTTTATTTCTACTTTCATTCTTCACCATAGAACTTTTAAACTTTTCATTTTAGTCCCTCGTCATTATACCTTTATCTAATCATTGTTTCTCCTGTATATTCATCATCACAATCTTTTCCAAACATCTTTCTACTATCAATATTATACAGATAGTGAAAAAGTAGAATATGACAATAACAATAAACTCTAATTATTTTTCTTAAATTTCTAAAGAAATTAGGCCTTTAATTATAAAAGAATAGCTATTAAATTATTTGAAACTCTTTTAAAGGATAAACTCTTAATTTTCTAAGTCTATAAAATACTCAATTCATAATTTTTTTGTTTAGCCCAAAATATTTTAAAATACTTATTTTCTTTTTTGAAATTTCACCTTTGAGATTTTTTTTAAAAATAATATTCTTGACTTCAATAATTCTTTATAAATCCCTTTTATGAAATTAAGGATGTTACATTTAGGGACTGGACTAGGCCAAGGATTGGGCTGGATCATCTTGACAATATTTCTTCGGTGATATCATTCTAAACTCTACTCTTTAATTTTATTTAAATACTTTGATTTTTCAAAATTTTTAAAATTACCTAATTCACCCCTCTTGGGTGATCAACTAGATCAACAAAGGCCATTATATATTATATCCGTAGTCACCCCCTTTGAGCCTATCACTTCTTTTTTTAATCATTTTTATAGAATTCATATATGCATGAACATCTTTTCAAAATGAAACCTTTATTCATGTCAAAAAATTATTATTGGAATGTTGGGCTACATCTTTTAATACAAGGTATCAAATAAAAAAAGAAGAGGAAAATCATATTAGACAAAAAAAAAGAAAGGAAAAAAGTACAAGAAAAATACAAGAAAGAAAGAAAAGAGAATGGAATAATACATTATTATCAGCTCTTATTAGCACAATTACCACCTCTATATCTCTTATGACATGAATCCATGTTATCTATTCATTATTATATACATATACTACTTTATATTCTTCATATTCCATTCACATGGCCTATTTTCAACATTACAAGTTTATAAAGTCCTCTTGAATAAAGAATGCATATGTAACTGACGACAAAGACTTATAACTGTTATAAGCCTATGGTAGGGGCAAGTATAGGCAAGTAGAGTCAAAGAACCTCAATAAAAGGTGAGATAAGTGAAATAGATATAGCTATGAGCGTACTCTCTTCTATCATATTCCCCTATCTTAACTGTATTCATAGAGATTGTTCTTATTGCATTTGTTATGCTATGACCATGGCTAACTTGAATGATTTGATTGATTTAATTATCACTTTTGTGCTCGAACTTGTTTCTTTCAGTGTCTATTAGGATATTCTTCATTGCTTTGCCTAGGATTGTAAAGGTTTAAGTATGTGAGAATCTGATGAATCCCTATTTTATTATATTTTTTCTATCTATTTGAGGGAATTTACATGTTTAATAGGTATTATTATAGAAGTTTGACTCATTTTGTGCTATATGAATTAAATAACTAAAAAGGTATTTTCTTTAGTTTTTACTAATTTTATTATTTTCTTAGTCACACTGATATGTATGAAGGTAACTTTATCTTCTATGATTTTTAGTAAGAAGTGAAAAATAATTAATTATGACTGGACCCACAAGCCTACAAGAGGAATAACTAAGATTAATGAAGTGTAAGATGATGAAAGCTCGTAATAATTTGTTAAAAGAGGAATTACTATTATCTAATTAGATATCCTAATTATAGAAAATCATTTTATCCCTTTTTAATATATTAGTATGATATTTGAATTATTCAAAGTGCATATTTCAAAATTCAAATTAATATCCACTTTGAATATTTCAAATACATTCTCCTAGTATCCTAAATTCAAGATTTAAAATCTCTCCTCACAAATATTTAAAATTGTCACACAAGATATATCTTGATTTATATCTTCAAACTGGATATGAGATTTAATTTAATATATAGTGCCATGGATAATAGATGCATATATTAAATTATTATATTATCTTATGATTGGATTTGGAAAATAAGATAATCTAAGAGATATTTCAAGGCTTCAACGGCATCTTCATAGATGAAGGGATAACTTGGATTTGAATACAAGATAATGAATGATACTGAAAATAAATGAAGATTATTATTATCTTTTGGAAAGCCAATTAGTGAAGAGACTCACATTAACATGACTCACTTTCGAAAGCTATATAAAGGACCCCAAGGCTCCTCCATTCAACACACCAACTTACTCCACACATCTATTATCTTCTCAAACCCAACTTGGCATCATTCCTTCACCCACCTTCTTTTCTTCATCGTTTTCTCTCTTTCCACATATAATGGTATCATCTAGCCCCATGAGTGGCTGGTCCTCCCTTGTTCTTGAGGATGGATGTCTAAGGCTTGAGTTTATTGTGCTAAATGTAAGAAGTTATACTATTTATTTCGTTTGATCTTTGCTCTCTATGCAATTTTATGATTTCCTAGATTTAGGTTTTATGATTGAGATACCTTATGATCAAACTTTTGTGTTTTGCTATTTAAGTTATGGTTTGAGTTTTTATCTCATATCTTTTGCTTCCTCATATAGTTATGCATGTCTTCTCTTTCATGATTATGTTTGGATCAATATGTATTGATATATTTAGGGTTTCGATTGAATACCCATGATTGAGGAATAATCATATCTTGTCGATCAATTTACATGCTAAGTGGTACACTAAATAATAATCTTTGATGCAATTATATACTAGATCTAGGTATGATTGTTGATTTTATAGTTATGACCAAGACGATTGTTTAGGATCCTGCATAATAGAACTTAGTATATATAATAATTATAACTATGATATTATTTCGAATAATGATAGCCGACATCATCCATTCTTGGGAAAATTCAAGTCATTAATAATAGTATCATTTAACTCTTCACCTTACCTACTTTCTTGCAATCATTGCTTTAATTAAATCAAATATTCTTTTCTACAATTATCTACTACTTGATCACTTTAATTAATCATAATTAAGTCACGTATGGACTTCGCCTGGAGATCGATATAAGGTTAGCTCTTATACATATATGGTTAAAACTAGTAATTAATTTGTACGCTAACAACACCTGACATCAATGCGTAATCATATATGAATACTTTTGGGGTAATATTATAAATTTATTATATAAAATAGATTGGGTATTATTTTTAGAACTAAAATGAACCCTTTGTCTAGCTTTTATAATTAGACTAAATGCAATATTTGTTATTGACAAAATTATTATGTAGGAAATTTAACCTCATTTTAATTTAGTCTTTGTAATATTTTTTTCTTCCTATTGAGTCTTTATAATTTTCTCAATTGTATGTATTGTTTTTGTAAGAGAAAAAATATTAGTAACTGATACTCAACATGCATATTGATTAACTTTACTACATAGATCTAAATAAAATCAAAATTACCTTAGTAGAAAAAAAATAAAATCAAAATTAATGGTTATCATTTTTATGTTGATAATAAATAAATTTTATTTTAAAAACACCTCTCTTTTATTTTATAGTTTTTACAACTTACCTGTCCTTCCGTTAATATTCACATTAATCATTATTAACATATTATGAAAACATGAATTAATGATTATAATTGAGAAAACTATAAAGATTTAATAAAAAATAAAAAATTACATATAGCTAATTAAAAATTAGATGGAATTAAAATTATAGGTGATGTAAAATTAATTTTCTATTTAATTTTTAAGGAAGATTGAAAATAAAGTTGAAATATGAGATAAAATTTGTGGAAAATATAAAACGTGTGCTCGTTATCCATATATATATATATATATATATATATCTTTTAAATACAAAAAGTATTATATATATTACAGAAAAAAGTATTATATTTTTAATTTAATCATAAAAAATGACATGTAAATAAAAAACTAGTCCCCAATAGCAGCACAACCTCCGACATTTATATTTTAGAAACGGTGGACTGTGTTAGGCATGTTTGTACATGAGTGAGTTTAATTGTTTGTATGAAAAAACAAATCATATTTGGAGTTCATGAATTTAAATTAAACGTGATGAAACTTGAGGGGATGGTTAAGTGTTAGAAATGGTAATAACGGCTTGGGAGAGTAAAATGTGACAATTACATTATAAACACATGATTGCTTCTTCTGCCATTATAGAATTGATTGGGTTGATGAACATACTCCATTTATGTTAGTTTGAAGGTTATATAGAGATATAGTCATTTATTTTTATTGATTAAAAGTCGTTAGTCTAACTATTAGAGGATTGATTGTAACCATATGAAATATGCATATCCATTTATATTAAAATCAAGTGCAAGGTATCAAACAAATTTTGAGATATGATCGTAGTCTTTTTCATAGAGATTGACAAGCTCTTTTTTTTTTTTTTTTTACAAGAAAAGTTAATGATTCCCTCGGGTGGTGTGCCATTCTGCTTCTCCTCAATCCCCTTATTCTTCCTTCCCTCGGGTTTTCAGCAAGGGACAAAGCTAAAGCTGATCATTTCTGGTTATAGACACACGGCTATACACATATAATCTTTAAGCCTTTAAGAATCACTTTACATCCTCATTTTATCAGAGAATATAAGAGAGAGATTGGTTACTTCCAAGCAGTATCGGGGAAGCGAGAAGATGCGATCTTAAGGGGATAAATTGTTTGGGTGTAGCAAGGGCTTTGCACGAGCGATAGCGGAGATGGAGAATGATTTTGATTCCAAGTTGAGTATTCAGAGTAATTCGTCTAGTGATGGAAGTGTCCAGAGATCTCAGAGCATTCCTTTCCGAGCTCCTCAGGAGAATTGCACAATCCATGACTTTGAATTGGGAAAGATCTACGGCGTTGGTTCTTATTCTAAGGTCCTATATTCTGTAGGTTTATTTGTGTTGTTTTTGCCTGCTTTTGTTGGTGCTGCTTTGTTTTTTGTTTTTTTTTCTTTTTCTTTGGGTAATGCTTTGACGCAAGCATAAATTCTCTTGATGATATTGACTTTTCTATTTATTTTATAACATAAGTCGACTAATCTATTCAGTTCTTTTGGTTACTATCATCAATGGGTATGATGTTGTACACATTATTATGCAACATTGGTTTCCTTGTTGCTATATAATGCATGAAATATCGTCTGATATCTTGTAGTGGACTGTAACTTATGAGGTAGATCAATTATTACTCCCGAATCAATGGTTGCTATTTGCTAAAAGTATGAACCGGCTTGCACTCCCACTTTCTAAGCCCAAGAAGGCAAACTACATGGTGCTCCATTCATTTTCAATTTAAAATTCTGTGAACAATATTGGTTTCTTGATGATATGTTGTAGAGGTTTCTATTTCTTTTTTCCCCTGGCTTTAAAAGACCGTACGGTCAGAGATCTAGGTTTCGATGTCAATCCTTTTTCTGTACTTTAGAAGAAAAATCGAGCCTCAACTTAACTTTTGAAGTGGTAAATATAAATTTCATGATTTGGTTAATGTTACCCATAAGAATTGCTAAACATCTCAAACTTTCCATTTAATTTAGGTTAAAAGAGAAGCAGTTGATAGGAAGTAGAAAAGGTGACGAACTGTGGTTAAGCCTCGCTTGACTGTACACAGTAAACTCAAGCCAGCTATTAATCTGATAAATCATTACCTTGGAGTATTATAGCTAGGTTTGTAGTTGTTTAGCCCCAAAAAGCGCTTCTTTTCCAATCCACTTGGAATTCCTCGTAGAATTTGGATCAGTTTAGTCTAAACCTATGTTATCTGCGGTGTTAATTTGTTGTCCAATTTACGTTTGTGTCATCTTAATAAAGTCTAATGTAATCTGCGTTCCAATGGCCTTTTGATTAACCATCTATTAAAAGATTTTCTTGTTGATAGAGCACAATGGTGTAAGACGATCCTTATATGGATTAAGGTTTGTTGTTGTCATGATCATAAAAAGTCCTGTGTTTTAACATTTGTAGTAGAGCAAGGAAACACGGTCTAACTGTTTCTGTCAATGTTGTTCTCCACTTCTTTTTCTTGCTTGATGACTTTCCCTTTTCATTTAGTTATTTTGGTTTGCTCATGTCACATTTAAGATGCACCCTGTTCAAATTCAAGTTTTTATGTTCTTCTTTGAATATGTTGTAATGCTGATTTTTTGAAGTATGGCCTGTGACACTGAGGTTTAAATATGGGTAAAAAGTATGACCTTTGACACCGAGGCCAAGATCGAATCTGGTGTTTTTGCTTGTCAGTGATAGAGGAGCTGGTTTGAATTTCTCTGTAAATTTGACCATCTCCCTCACCTCTGCCTCTGGCTCTCTCTCTCTCCACTGGCGGATGATTATTTAGTTTCCATCTTTTTTGAATTTCTTTGCAGGCCATCTATCCCATTTGCCAACACCTATATACTTGAAGCAAAATCCTCTTGCCATTTTGACATTTCACTTTCTACATTAGTTGACATTGTTTTTCTTGTCTAATTATCTTCAAATATCATTATCATTGTGTTTAAAGGTTGTGAGGGCAAAGAAGAAGGACACAGGATCTGTATATGCGTTGAAGATCATGGACAAAAGGTTTATCACCAAGGAGAACAAAACAGCTTATGTGAAGTTGGAACGATTAGTGCTTGATAAATTGGATCATCCTGGCATTGTGCGGCTATTTTTCACATTTCAAGACACGTATTCTCTGTGTACGTATATTGTTAAGGAGTTTCACTTTATATTGCAATCTTTTTCTAGTTGATTCTTCTTGTGTCCTCTTTTTTCTTTCAATTTTCTTTCTGAATTTTGCTCTCTAATTTCTAAGTTTGGTCTACTGTTTGATGTTAGTATCCTTTTTTTTTTTTTACTTTTTCAACGGTGAAGACATGGCACTTGAATCCTGTGAAGGTGGAGAACTTTTTGATCAAATAACCAGGGTAAGCTAACATAAGACTCAAGGCATGCACTCAATGTGTTGGGGCATGATTTTTGACTAAATTGTTTTAAAAATTATTCTAAAGCATGTACTGGAGGTGTTTTGATCAGCCAGATGTAGTCTTAGTCCTATCTAAGTTAGATCTTTTTATAAAAACATCAAAACAATGATGTATGCATTGATTTTGTTATGTTTTAATTAACTTTTCATACAAAAGGAAACTAAAATCTGCTTGAAGGTGACATTTTCAAAATTTAGAATATTTCTTATATGATTTGTTAGTTTTAGGATAATTTAAAATGTGGCAATGGCGAGGGTGATAAACATAGTTAGTGAGTTCTGAATTACGTGAAACTTATATTTTATAGGATAGTTACAAAACAATACTGTAAAGACTCAGAAATACAAAATAATTAGAGAATGATACCGCTCTTAATTATAAAATCAAGTCAACCTAATCTCCCTACTAATAGGCAATCATATTAGTAAACATAATCAATTACAATCAGCACTCCCCTCAAGTTGGATCATGTAGGCCATATGTGCCATGTTTGTTGCAAATGTTGAAAATGTGGGGTCTTATTAATGATTTCATGAGAATATCAACTAGTTGATCTGAGGAAGAGGAAGATAGGGGAGTATTTTGTATGATTCTTCTATATTTCTTCATCCCAATCTGGGAATAAATATATACAATGGTAGATTGGCCCATTAAATGAAGGTCGAAAATTAACGGAAAGAATTAGGTAGCATATACTCAGATTAAAAAAAATAAAATCCTGACATACATACAATCAATGCCTATAATTATGGATATGGGATGGGATTTCCAAACTTGCCTCAAGTTGGATCATAAATGTTAATCATAGTCAACTTGCCAATGAAGTATTCGAGCTCATGTCTTGCTAGTCCTTTTGTAGGGACATCTGTAGTTTGCCCTTTGGAAAGTACATACCTAAGATGAATTTTATTATCATCTATCTTCCCTCTTATGAAGTATCTATCTATCTCCAGATAGTGAGAGATATTAATGGCAGTTGTAGAGATATTGTAGCGATATTATAGGAAATGTAATATCCAGTAATTAGTACGTAATATTCTGTATTTAGTATAGAGGATACGATATAATATTAGAGCATTAATAACTAGGGTTACCTATTGTATATAAATACCCCTCATCACATCAATAATATTCAAGCATTCTACAAATCCTTTCTCTCTGAATCAACATGGTATCAGAGCTTTAAAGTTTAGGTGCACGTCTGGCTGTTTTTGGCGTCAGTTTCCTGCTGTTCTTTGGTCTCTGTTTCCGACAGCACTGTTCACTACCGTTGCGCCACATTTTCCAACGTTAGGCCACGACACGTGCCAGCCAGGGACGGTCGCACAGTCCAGATCGGCGTTTCCCCAAAATTTCATGGCCGTTTGAGCAGCGCGTGAGCGTCACGTGCCACAGTCAGTTTCGCCGGAACATTCACGCGCCGGCGCGTGAAGCCATCTCTGGTGACCTTTTCTGACGGCGATTCACTCCGTTGGGCTCGACTCATCTTCCTTAGCATACCCCTGAAGTTTCGTGCCCTTGTTTTGACTGTCACATACTGGGTCTTCTGTTTCTGATTCGTATTTTCTGGCGGCAGATTTGCTATTTCTGATTCCAGATCGATTTGTTCGTTGTGGTGATTTTATTTGACCCCTGGAGTGGTCTTTCTCTACTGGTTTGAACATTTGTTCTTACGAGGCTCCCAGTGAAGCAACGGTAATCCAGTTCTTTTGGCTAATCATTGTTTGGTTGATTTTATTAACACTAATCTGTTTTGGATGGCTGCAACTAAGTCTACATCAGTTTCTAAGATGGTTCCAGTAGTCACTAAGATTACGGAGTACAAATTAACCTGGAGAAATTACCTAGATTGGAGTAAATCTATTCGTATTTATTTCCGAAGTATTGAGAAGGAAGATCACTTGACCGATGACCCTCCTGAAGAGAAAGATCCCTCTCGCAAGTCATGGTTAAGGGATGATACACGGCTTCTCTTACAAATTCGTAATTCTATTGACAGTGAGATCATGCCCTCTGTTACTCACTGTGAATTTGTTAAGGAACTAATGGACTACTTGGCATTCTTATACTCCGGAAAGAATAATATTTCTCGAATATATGAGGTTTGCAGGTTTTTCCATCGCGCAGAGATGTCGGATGATCGTCCTCTTACAGCCTTCTTTATGGATTTCAAAGGAATGTATGAAGAACTCAATGTCCTCATGCTTATTTCTGATGAGAGAAAAGTCAATGTGTCTCACCGAGAGCAGATGGTTACTATGAGTTTTCTTACTGCACTTCCATCTCGATATGCGGCTGCTCGTCCTCAGATTTTATCTGGGACTCATCTCCCTTCTCTTGAAGAAGCCTTCTCTCGTGTATTGAGAACTGAACAAATCTCTTCACCAGCTTCTACTGTGCCTATTAGCGCCTTGCTCAGTCGTGGTCAAAATAATACTCGTGGGTCACTTAATCCTCGTGGTTCTACACTAGGGGGTTCTAATCAGGAGTCAAAAGATGTGATTTGTTACTACTGTAAGGAACCTGGTCATACGAAACGTACGTGTCGTAAACTCCAGAACAAACAGAATCGACAGAACTCTGCACATGTGGCCACGACTGCTAATGACACGGTTACCATTTCTGCTATTGAATATGCTCAATTGAAGTCTAGCAATCCTCCTGCTAGTGCTGCTATTGCCACAGGTAATGAGGCTACTGCCCTTATCTCTTCTTCCTCCAAATGGATCATAGACTCTGGTGCTACTGACCACATGACAGGTAACCGCTATCTCTTCTCTACTTACAATTCTTATGCCAATCCTTCTAACATTACCATTGCGGACGGTTCCCAATCCCGTGTCCTTGGTTCAGGCACAGTTAAACCTACCTCTTCTATTCATTTGGAGTCTGTGCTTAATGTCCCTAACCTTGCTTTTAACCTTTTATCTCCTAGTAAACTTACTCGTCAATTAAATTGTTGGGTCTCACTTTTCCCTGATCATTGCTTGATACAGGATCTTTTGACAAAGAAGATTATTGGGAGAGGTTATGAATCTGGCGGTCATTACTTCCTTGATGATCAGGGGTCGCGTGCGGTAGCTTGTGCGGGTGGTATCACTCCTTTTGAAGTACATTGTCGTTTGGGTCATTTATCTTTATCATCGTTGAAAAAGGTTTATCCTCAGTTTCAGCATTTGTTGTCCTTAGAATGTGAGTCATGTCAGTTTGCAAAATATCACCGTCTTCCTTTAGTTTCTCGAGTCAATAAACGAGCTTCGTCTCCTTTTGAGTTAGTACACTCTGATGTTTGGGGTCCATGTCCAGTTGAGTCCAAAATTAGTTTCAAGTACTTTGTTACATTTGTGGATGATTATTCCTGTACTATTTGGTTATATTTAATGAAAAATCGTTTTGAGTTGTTCTCTCATTTTTGTGCCTTTACTGCTGAAATTAAGAATCAATTCAATATGTCTATTCAAACTTTGCGCAGTGATAATATTAAAGAATATCTTTTTGAATCATTTTCTTTTATGCTTCACCACGGCATTCTCCATCAATCCTCTTGTGTGGATACACCATCTCAGAATGGCATTGCTGAAAGGAAAAATCGTCACCTTTTAGAGGTAGCCGTGCTCTTCTATTTCAAATGAAGGTTCCTAAATCTTTTTGGGCCGATGCGGTCTCCACTGCGTGCTTTCTTATTAATCGCATGCCTTCCTCTATGCTTGATGGTCATATTCCCTATACTACTCTCTTTCCTTCCAAACCTTTGTTTCCCATTGCCCCTAAGATTTTTGGGTGCGTGTGTTTTATTCGAGATGTGCGTCTGAGTATCTCTAAATTGGATCCTAAGTCTCTGAAGTGTGTCTTCCTTGGCTACTCTTGTGTTCAGAAAGTTTATAGGTGTTTCTCTCCGTCTCTTAATCGTTACATGGTCTTTGCTGATGTTACTTTTCAGGAATCTGTTCCTTATTTTGCGTCTACCACTTCAGCTGATGTTCCTTTACCTGTGGAGGAGGATACTCTTCTGGTATACTCTGTCCTTCCCTTACCATCACCGGCCCCAGCTCCCGTACTGGCACCTGGTCAACTACCTTTGTCTCGGGTTTATACCAGACGTCTGAAGGACACAATTACTGCTGCTACGCCAGATTCTACCCTGCCATTATCTACTTCTTCATCAGATCCTGCGACAAGTACTCCTCCGTCTGAGCCTGATTTGGTCCCTATCTCTGAGACCCCTCCTGTTCTTGATCCAGCTCCAGATCCCTCCCTCGATCTGCCATTGCTCTTCGCAAAGGTAAACGCACTTGTACCTATCCTATTTCTTCATTTGTTTCATATGACCACCTCTTCTCTTCTTCTCGTGCTTTCGTTGCCTCTTTAGACACTATTTCCGTCCCTCGATCCCTTTCTGAGGCCTTGTCCTACCCGGGTTGCCGTACTGCTATGGAAGAGGAGATGGCAGCCCTTGATCGTGCAGGTACGTGGTCCTTAGTTGATTTACCGGCAGGAAAGAAAGCCATTGGGTGTAAATGGGTGTTGACCCCTAAAACTAAGGCTGATGGCACTCTTGAACGTCTTAAAGCTCGTCTTGTTGCTAAAGGTTATGCTCAGAAGTATGGTGTTGACTATTCTGAGACCTTTTCTCCCGTGGCCAAGCTATCCTCTGTTCGTCTCTTTATCTCTCTAGCTGCTACTTATGGTTGGGATCTCTCTCAGTTGGATATCAAAAATGCCTTCTTACATGGTGATCTTTTTGAAAAAGTATACATGGAGCAACCACCTGGGTTTGTTGCTCAGGGGGAACATGGTAAAGTATTTCATCTTAAGAGATCTTTATACGTGTTGAAGCAAAGCCCTCGGGCATGGTTTGACAGATTTAGTACTGTCGTGAAAGACTTTGGCTTGTGCCAGAGTAAGTGTGATCATTCGGTATTCTATCAGAGAACGAGTACTGGCATAATCTTACTAGTTGTATATGTCGATGACATTGTGATTACAGGGAGCGATACCTCGGGGATTTCATCACTCAAATCATTCCTTAACTCCCATTTTCAGACGAAGGATCTGGGTTCATTAAAGTACTTCTTGGGAATTGAAGTTATGAGGAGTAGGAACGGCATCTTATTGACTCAGACAAAATATGTTCTTGATATGCTGAAAGAAACTAGTAAACTTGGAGCTGCCCCAACTAGCTTTCCTATGGTTTATAACCTGCTGCTTGATGCTGATGGTAGTATACAATATGAAAATCCCGTTGAAGCTGCTAAGAGCAAGTTGTTCGAGAACCCAGAGAGGTACAGAAGATTAATTGGAAAATTGAATTATCTTACAGTTACCCGCTTTGATATTACTTATCCAGTGATTGTTCTTAGCCAATTTATGGTCTCTCCAACTATCCGACAGTGGGAAGCCTTAGAACATGTGTTACATTATTTGAAGGGATCTCCAGGTCGTGGGATATTGTATAAGAGTCATGGCCATATAGATATTGAGTGCTTTTGTGATGCTAATTATGGTGGATCAAAGGCCACAAGACAGTCTACTACTGGCTACTGTGACTTCGTCGGAGGAAATTTGGTATCTTGGAGAAGCAAGAAATAAAATGTAGTGTCACGGTTGAGTGCAGAAGCAGAATACAGGGCCATGGCACAATCTGTATGTGAGATAATTTGGATATATCAGTTAATGAAGGAAATGGGCCTTAAAACCTCATTACCAGCAACGTTGTGGTGTGACAATAAAGCAGCCCTACACATAGCTTCTAATTCGGTATTCCATGAACGCACGAAACATATTCAGATCGATTGTCATTTTATTCGAGACAAGCTCAAGGAAAATTTCATCTCTACGAGACATGTCCGATCCAGTGATCAACTAGGTGACCTCCTCGCCAAAGCTCTTAATGGGACTCGGATTGAATATCTTTGTAACAAGTTGGGGATGATCGACATCTATACTCCAACTTGAGGGGGAGTGTAGAGATATTGTAGCGATATTATAGGAAATGTAATATCCAGTAATTAGTACGTAATATTCTGTATTTAGTATAGAGGATACGATATGATATTAGAGCATTAATGACTAGGGTTACCTATTGTATATAAATACCCCTCAGCACATCAATAATATTCAAGCATTCTACAAATCCTTTCTCTCTGAATCAACACCATGCTATCAGAGTAGAGCTTGATTGGCTAGTTCACACTCTCCTTTAATTCTTGAAGTACTCGTTTCAGCCATATGCCTTCACAAATTCTAAGTGCCATAGCTCTAAATTGAGATTCAACGCTACTTCTTGCTACCACAATCTATTTCTTGCTTTTCCAAGTGACAAAGTTACCCTAGACAAATGTGCAGTATCCAGATAAAAAATTTATGTCATCTTGATCACCTATTTAGTTTGCATCTGTAAAGATTTCCATATCTTGCCTATCTATTTTTAAGATAACAAACCATGACCTGGGGATCCTTTCAAGTATTTGAGAATCCTATAGACCTCATTAAGATATTTTTGCTTTGGATCATGAGAGTATTGACTACCTACACTGACTACAAATGTAATGTCAGGTCTAGTGTGAGAGATATATTAGCTTCCTTACCATGCGTTGGTATTTCCCTGTGTCTACTGCCTTATCAAAATCCTCTTCACCAAGGATCTTTTACATAGGGTACAAGTGAAAGAACCAGAAATTGTTTTCTAAACAACTCTGTTCAAGCTTGTCCTTTACTTTCTTAAGAACTTGAGTCATTTGCCACTTGCACCAAACATTAAGCTGACAAAACATAACCTAAGGATTCCGTTATCATCAAAACACAAGGATTCTAACGCCTTGTGATGCAGGATCATATTTTCTTTAGTATCTTATGTCTTAGAGCATGTTAAGTGCTGAGTGGACACGCCCTTTGAAAATGCTAAGCGAAACCCAACTATTATCATATAGATTGTAGTTAAGTCCGATACAAAAATCACCCCCTCACTTAGGTTGTTAACACTTTATTTTGGTTTGACTTAGTGTGTGATGACATACTTTTAGTATAATGCCAAGAATAGACGCCAAGGGAGACAGCACAACAGGTATAATGCCAAGAATAGACACCAAGGGAGACAGCACAACAGGGAAGTCAAAATAATTCTCGTGTTCCATATTGATCTGATAAGTTATATATATACACATACACACAACGGCTCCCATATATCATGGGATTTACAACATATTATTAGTCGTAGGATCAGCCAATTAATCTCCTCATTAATTCCTATGATATCTTTCATTTACTCCTAATATCTCCTACACTCTCTCTCAAGTTGAAGCATAGATATTTATCATGTCTAACTTGGCAATTAAATTCGAATTTGTCTCTAGTCAGTCCATTTGTAAATACATCTGCTGTCTGTTCTCTTGAAGGGACATACTTGAGATCAATAGTCCACGCGTTAATCTTTTCTCGTATGAAATGCCTATCTATCTCCACATATTTTTTTTGTCATGTTGCACTAGATTATATGACATATTAATTGCTTCTATATTATCGGAGTATAGTTTAATGGGCAATTCTATTAGCATCCTTAATTCTTCCAAAGCCCGGTTTATCCATAAACCTTCACTGATTCCAAGGGTTATGGCTCTGAATCTGCTTCAGCAATGCTTTTAGCCACCACGCTTTGTTTTTTACTACTTCATATGACTAAATTCCCCCAGACATAAGTAACATAACCTAGGGTGGATTTCCTATCTTCCTAATAACTTGCCCAATCAACATCGATTAGCACCTCTACATTTCTTTTGTTAGATCTTTTAAACAAGAGACCTAGCCCTAAGGGAGCCCTTCAAGTATCTGAGCATGCTGTAGACTTCATTCAGGTGTTTTTGCATAGGATTATGGGAATGTTGACTTACTACACTAATAGTATAAGCAATATCTGGTCAAGTGTGACAAGTATATTAATTTTTCAACCATACGTTGGTACTTTCCCATATCAATTGTCTTCCCCATGTCTTCACCATAACTAATTTTTTCGCCCTTATAGGAGTATCACTTAGTCTACACCCCAGGATGCCTGTTTCTTTTAGGAGGTCTAGTATATATTTCTTCTACGAGATACTAATTTCCTTTGCAGATATAGCAACTTCCATACCTATAAAATATTTCCTCTCTCCTAGATCTTTAACTTGGAATTCTTTGTTCAGTGCCCCTTTTATTCTATTGATCTCTATTGGATTTTCACCTATGAGAAAATTTCATCCACATAAACTGCCAGAACCACAATATTCCCTTGATATCTAAAGAATAGGGTGTAGTCACTCTAGCCCTGCTTGTAACCTTGAGCTTTTAGTACCTTAGCAAACCTCAAACTATGCTCGAGGAGATTGTTTTAAACAATACAATAACTTTCTCAGCCTGCACACTTGGCTGGCTTTCCTTCTGGGGAATTTTAGAGGCATTTTCATGTACACTTTTTCCTTTTGTTCAATATTCAAGAATGTAATTTTAATATCCATCTGGTGTAGAGGCTGGTTTAAGTTTGCAGCAAGAGAAAAGAGGATGTTGATGGTGTTTAGTTTAGCAACTAGAGCAAATATCTTGGTGTAGTCCATGCTTGAGTGAAACCTTTTACTACTAACCTGATTTTATATTTATCAAGACTTCCATTAGTACGGTATTTAGGGGTGACTACCCATTTAGAGCCCACTACTTTCTTGCCTTTAGGTAGCTCAAACCCCTTACACGTTCTATTACTTTCAAGGGCCTTCATTTTTTCTATCACTGCCCGTCTCCACTCAGGACTAGCAAGAGCTTTATAGTTTTTGGTATCCTGATCTGATCCAAGTGAGATATGAAGGCAAAGTGTTTTGATGATAAAGCCTGATAAAAGACAAACCTCTCTATAAGGTGTCTGGTGTATGTCTTGTGTTGCTTTCTTATTGCTATTGGAAGATCCAGGTCGTCGTTTTGCTTTTCATGGTTCGGACCTGCTCCTGATTCAGACTCTTGGCGTGTATCAGTTGCTTGGGATGTATTACCTGTAATGTCCATGTTCATATTTCGGTGGGTGTAAATTTGACCCTACCTATTAGTGTCCCTCCCTGAACTAGTATCCTCTTTACTTTCTTTAGGAACCTCATTTACTGATTACTCAAGAGCATAGATTTGATCATGTTCGTGTTGAGGGTATGTGAATCCAGTGTCTGTCTGAGTAGAAGTCTGAAATTCACTTCAAATATCCCCCTGAACTGAGGAAGAGGTATAGAAAGGAACAATTTCATGAAAGGTGACATCACAAGTAACATAGAGACGTTTAGAGATTGAATTAAAACATTTGTACCCCTTTTGGTTCCTAGCAGGCCTTAGGTATTCTCCACCAACATTTGACAGCTTTGGGATCGAGTTTATGGGTATGATGTAAGTAAACAAAGGTAGTACATCTAAAGACTCATAGTGATAAGGTATTCTCAAAATAGGGTAGGTTAAAATGGTGATGAAGAACCTGGAGAGGTGTTTGGAAGGACAATGGTTTACAGGGCCTTCGGTTGATTAGGAAGGTGGCTGTTAGAACAACTTCATCCTAGTAGTAGGCAGGAACAATACTACTAAAGAGAAGGGCCTTAGCTTTTTTTAGGATGTGTCTTGCATTCAGCAATACCATTCTATTGAGGGCTATGAGGACAAGAACTCTTATGAGTGATACCGTGTTGCTTAAGAAACATAGATAACTGGTGATGAAAATACTCAGTCCATTATCGGTATAGAAATTTTAAATGTTGGTGTTGAATTGGGTGTAGATCATATGATAAAGTCAATGAATGTTTGGCATACCTTAGTTTTATCTTTTAAGAGGAAAACCTAGCTGATACGGGTATGATCATTAATGAGGGTTATGAACCATTTAGAGCGAATATGATTTGGAACACGGGATTGGCCCTCGTTGTCTCTGTGAATAACTAAAAAAGGGTTTGGATGGGCGATAGGGAGTACTTGGAAAAGATATGTGATGGTGTTTTGCAAGTTCGCATAAATCACAATAAAGTTCAGATTCTTTATTTGAGCAAATTGAGGAAAATATCTTGCACATATATTGAAAATTTGGATTCCCTAATCTTTTGTGTCATAATTCCAACTCACTAGCTCGAGGGAGAGACACTTTATCATAATAATAAGGTACTGCTTTATGGCAGTCATTCATATAATATAGTATATCAAGCTCTTTAGCAACACTAATCGTTGTCCTCGTAAACAGATCCTAAAAGATACAATAAGTAGCAAAGAAGTCAGCATGACATTTTTCCCTTTTATTCAATTAGCTTATAGATAATAAATTGCATTTTAACTTGGGAACATGTAATACGTCATGAAGAGTTCGCGTAGTAGAAACGATAATAGTACCACTACTAGCTACTAGGGAATCAAAAGTATTAACAATTTTAACCGTGAGGTGGGATGTAGCAGGGGTATAAGTTGAAAATAATGAGATAACATCAGTCATACGATCAGAAGCACCAAAGTATACTATCCAACAAGGCCCTGTATTCTTAACTTTAATTGTAGTAAGGTCTCTAAAGAAATTATATTTCTGGACCACATTGGGGACTGATTCCCAAGGGCATTGAGGCGCTCCAAGATAAGGGTTAATGGATCTTGGATTAAGGAGCCATGGATTGGGCTTGCAGAACCTGAGCCCACGTGAGGAGAAGAGTCTGCGCTGGACTTGTTCCTGTGAAGCCCAAGCCCACTTGAGTGGAGAATACTTGCATTGGGGGGCCAACAATAGTCATGAAGCCTACTTCATTTGGACTTGGGTTCACTTCTACCATATGGCCTTTGGGCCTTCTCTGTCTGGGCCTTCAGCCGGTGCTTGCTATGGAGGTCCTAACATCGGTCCTTTATGTGGCCTTGCTTTCTGCAATGGTTGTAGGTAGCGCACTCCCTCTTGGAGTCAGTCACCTGAGTAGCGAGAGCTGACGACGTCTCAGTGGCAACTGGGCGAAGAGCGATGGGGTCTAGCAGCATCACGTGGTGGCGAGACTTTTCATCTCTTAAGAGGGAGGACGAACGCTTCAGGGACTGACGGAAGAAGAGTGCAGCTAAGGAGACTGCCACATGCGTCATCATAGATGGAGTTAAGTTTGACCAGGATTTGAATAGGTGTTCCTCTTCCAGAGCCTGTCGATATTTAGCGGCATCTTCTGAGTTCCTCCATACTCGATGTTGAAGTAAATCAATCTCCTGCCACAATGAATTATTTTCAAGGTGGTATGCATTCAGAGGATGTGGGCCTTGTTTGATGGCCCAGAGACGGAGGGTTATTGAATTTCCACCGACGGCGGACACCGCCATTGTCAACAGTTGGTTGTTCACTGTGAATCAAGTCAAGCCTATCCGTTCCATCAAGTGCAAGGAGCATCAATTGGCTCTATTCCATATAATCATCTCCAGTGAGGTGATATGGTACAATGAGAATGGCTGACCCCTCAAGGCTAGCTACTTTGGTTTGGTTGACTTGTGATCCTCCGTCAATTTGGAAGGTGGCGGCGGACTCAGCAATAGAAGATCTTTCATCCCGCTCTGATTCCATGTGCGATGACATACTTTTAGTATAATGCCAAGAACAGAGACCAGACAACAGGGAAGTCAAAATAATTCTTCTATGTTCTCTATTGATCTGATAAGTTACATATATGCACATACACACAACGACTCCCATATATCATGGGATTTACAGCATATTATTAGGCGTAGGATCAGGCAATTAGTCTCCTCATTAATTCCTATGATATCTCTCATTTACTCTTAATATCTCTTATTCACTACCAATATCTCCTACACTTAGTTCAAATGTTAACATGATGTCCTTGTAATTGAATATCGTCTCACGCATTTGTTGCCTTTTAATCATGTGAAGAATTGCCTTTTTTTTTCTCTATGCTCTTAGTATTACATGTAGAAGAGATTAACTCGAAACTTGAATTATAGAAAAGGACTTTGGAGTTGAAGGGTTTTTCTTAAGTAGGAGCAAGACAAAATATATGAATGGCAATTTTGGTAAGAAACAAGTTAGAAGTGATTTGAAGGTTAAAATAGAAGATCAAATCATCCTACAAATGGCTAAGTTCAGATATTTGGGTTAGTTATTCAAAAAGATGGTGAAATTAATGGAGATGTTGATCATAGAATTTAAGTTAGGTGGTTTTAATGGAGAAAGGCTACGGGGTTATTTGTGACCAGAAAATACCTAATAAGATAAGAGGAAAGTTTTATTGTATTGCTATAAGACTAGCAATGTTATATGATAGTGAATGTTGGGTTTTAAATAGACAAAATGAGCATAAAGTGGGTGTAACTGAGATGAGAATGTTTAGGTGCGTATAAGAAAAAAGATAAGATTCATAATGAACATATACATGAGAGTTAGAGTGATATCTATTGAAGAGAAAATAGCAGAAAATTATTTGAGGTGATTTAGAAATGTACAAAAAAAGCCATTGGATGCTTTGAAAAGGGGTATTAGAGGACTGAAGAGAACACTCAATGAAATTATTGAGTATAACCTTTTTGTCTACAATCTATCTAAATATTTGGTTGATAGAACACACTGCCTAGTGGATAAAGCTTGCTGCTGTTGTAGCTGTTATAGTAGTATTACATGCTCATGTTATTAGTGGAAAGCAAGTAATAAATACGAGCAGAACTGAAGTTGGTGTTTAGCCTAACCAATTACAGTAGAAATTATATGATTTTTCCAATGAAAATATTTGGTATCAGTTGGACTTTTTCTTGCGGACCTATTTGAACTTTTACTATTGTGTGGAACTTAATATGTTTGTAGTTCTTCCTGCCTTCTTGTTACTGAATGATATAAGTAGTATCTTATTGATTTTCTCTGTGCAGAAAGGTCGTTTGTCTGAGGATGAAGCACGATTCTATGCAACTGAAGTTGTGGATGCTCTTGAATACATACATAATTTGGGCTTGATACATCGTGATATTAAGGTAGTTTTCTGACAGTTAAACTACTCTACTCTAGGGCCTTAAATAACTATATGCCTAAATGTAGCCCAAGGATTAAATTTCTTAAATTGCAGCCAGAGAACTTGCTGCTCACAGCTGAAGGACATATTAAAATAGCTGATTTTGGGAGTGTGAAGCCTATGCACATTCTTCTTAATGCAACATCAGGTAAGATCAGGAGCATTTTTGAGGATGCTTTTTTCTTTTTATGTTTATTCTTATGTATTATGATTTTCTTTTTATTGTTAGATGATAGAGCCTGCACATTTGTGGGGACAGCTGCTTATGTCCCTCCAGAGGTTCTTAATTCTTCTCCAGCAACATTTGGGTAGGAACCTAAGTATTCAAAAATTATATATGTTGCGTCGTAGCATAGTTTCTTATACTAATGTCTGTGCACCCAGATTATTTATTTATATAGTGTTGTTTTTGTATCTAAGATTTGTTTTTTCCATGCCAAGTCTTTTCGCTGTAATTATTATTTTTGTAGATAACAGCACAGCAGATTACAGCAGATTCCTAGGTAGATTTCATGGCTACAATATATGCTGAAATATGGGAATTAATGTAGATAGAATAAACTGATTTATTGTACTTATTAGCCTTGATGTGTATCTCAGATTTATCGGCCATCCAATTATGAGGCCAGATTCTTTTTCGCTGTATATATATGTATACAATTTCAAGACTGAAATATAGAGTAGAAAAGTATTCTCTGAAATTTCCCTGCTGCCTCCAGAACCATGCCTTACAACATGGTATCAGAGCCTACAATCGGTTCTGCACGTTCGCCCACCATAGAATCCGACAGCACCATCACATCCGACGGTGGGTCTCGTCTCAAAGTTGTCGGCCTTGAAGGGTCGGCCATTCTCATTGTACCGGAGACACTTACCGGTGATAATTACCTGGATTAGAGCCAGTCCATGCTTTTGGCTCTCGACGGAAGGGACAGATTGGAAATGATTCAGACTGATCAGCCTCCCACCAGCGATACTAGTGCCCAGCGCTGGAAGTCGAACAATGGGTTGGTCGCCTCCTGACTCCTCAATTCAATGCTCCTGACTGTTAGAAGAAGCTTCATGTTTCTTACCTCAGCTCATGCCATTTGGGTCGCCGTGAAGGAAGCTTACGTGGGACGCCCAAATGCTGCACTCATCTTTGATCTGAAAGCATGCCTTTGGACCGTCAAACAGGGGTCGCCCTCTCAACTCTTGCTACTTGGAAAAATCAACCCTTTGGCAGGAACTGGATTTACTTCAACACCGCACATGGCGCAATCCTGAAGACGCTGCCGAGTTTCATCACACTCTGGGGGAAGAACGCCTCTTTGAATTCCTTGCTGGTCTTGAATCGATGTATGATGATGTGCGGGGTTGACTGCTGGGAAGGATTCCACTTCCTTCCGTCTCTGAAGCTTTCGCAACACTGAGAGATGAAGAAGCTCGCCGCAGAATCATGCTTCCAGTTCACTCGGCTTCATCTACTAAATCATCGGCCCTCGCTGCACGCGCATCAGATCCCAGAAAAGAACGCCCCATGTGTGACCATTGTAAGAAACCTGGCCACACACAGGACAGGTTCTGGGATCTTCAGGGCGACCAGCTGACTGGAAGCCCAAGTCTCGCAAGCCCAGAAGCCACATTGCAGACGCGTCCTATGGAGAAGAAGCCATTGCTCCTGGCGCCAGCCCAGTTACGTTGAACACAGGCCTAAATCTCACAGACCAGACTCTTCAGCCCAAAGGTGTCTACAGTGGCCCAAACCAAAAATCTCATGGTATTAACCCAACTGGCCCAAATCAGCCCAGTTACGCCCACATTGGCCCAAGTCATTTCTCACAGTCTAGCCCAGTAATGAATGCAGATCCACTTCAGGTCATATTGGAGCGTTTAGCTGCACTTGAGAATCAGGCCCAAAAACAACATATTACTTCTGTAGTTCAACGAGGTAATTTTTTCAAAGCACTTGCTACCATCAAAGGTAAGAATACAAACATCTGTTGGATAGCTGATTCCGGTGCCTTTGATCATATGACTGATAATGTGTCGTTATTTACAAACTACACTCCTGCTTCATCACGCCTTACAGTTAAAATTGCTGATGCCTCTGATTCTTTGGTAGCCGGTAGTGGTACTATTAAAGTTTCTCCGACACTTACCCTCCATGATGTTTTGCATGTTCCAAAATTAAAGTGCAATTTATTATCTGTTAGCCAACTCAGCAAGAGAGCGGTGTCATGCTAACTTCTTTGCTACACATTGTGTCTTTCAGGATCTGTGCATGGGGACGATGATTGGTGTTGCTAAAGAATTTGATGGACTCTATTACCTGAATGACTGTCATCACCCAGTATCTTACTCCTGCAATAAAGTGTCTCCCCTCAACACTAATAACATTGAGCTGTGGCACAAGAGATTAGGTCACCAAAACTTTCAATATATGTGCAAAATACTTTCTTCTATTTGCTCAAATAAAATATCCGGATTTCATTGTGATTCTTGTGAGTTAGCTAAACATCATCGCACTTCTTTCCCTAGTACCACTTATCGCCCTTCTAGACCTTTTTCCATCATCCATAGTGACGTATGGGGTCCATCTCGTGTTTCTAATCGCACACATTCCAGATGGTTTATGACCTTTATTGATGATCACACCCGTGTCAGTTGGGTTTTCCTCTTAAAGGATAAAATCGAGGTCTACCAAACGTTCATTAATTTCTATCACATGATCCATACACAATTTGACACCAAAATTCAGACTCTCCACACTGATAATGGTATCGAGCACTTCAATCCCCAATTATCCACGTTTCTCACCCAACACGGCATCACCCATAAGAGTTCATGTCCGCAACAGAATGGGATTGCAGAACGCAAAAACCGACATATCCTAGAAACTGCTCGGGCACTTCTTTTTAGTAGCGGTGTTCCTACTTATTATTGGGATGATGCTATCCTTACTGCTACCTTCCTTATCAATCGTATGCCTTGCAAAACCTTATCTTTTCAAACCCGTCTCTAAGTCCTTCACCAATATTTCCAGAGACCTTATCTTGAGAATACCTTACCTCTCCGAGTCTTTGGCTGTACCACTTTTGTTCACATCCATCATACCCATAAACTGGAACCCAAAGCTGTAAAATGCATTTACCTCGGACCTGCGGGAAATCAAAATGGGTACAAATGTTTTGATCCCGTTACCAAGCGCCTCTATATCACCTGTCATGTCACCTTCCATGGAAACATTGCCTTTTATAACTCGTCCTCGGTTCAGGGGGAGACTTGGAGTGAACCTCTTCCTCTAACTCCTCTGATTACCCCAATAAATGTTGAACCTACATTTTCTCACAATGAGCCTGATCTTATCTACACATTTGAAGTAACACAGGACCATGAAAAGAACTCTATTTCAGGGAAAGACACTAACAAATGGGGACAAGTCTATACTTGTAGAAATACTGACATGACAGGTAATACTCCTCAAATATCTGATACATCCCAAGAGTCTAAGCCGAGAGCAAACCCTGACCAAGAGAGTGTTAGCGAGGATCTTGATCTGCCAATAGCAATAAGGAAGCAAAAAAGTTCATGTACCAGACACCCGATTGAGAGGTTTGTTTCCTATCAGGCCTTATCATCAAAGTATTGTGCATTCATATCTCATCTTGACCAGATCAGGGTGCCAGAGAATATAAACGAAGCTCTTAATAGTCCTGAATGGCGGAAAGTAGTAATGGAAGAAATAGAGGCATTGGAAAATAATAACACATGGGAAGTAGTAGAGCTGCCAAAAGGCAAGAAAGCAGTAGGCTGCAAATAGGTGTTCACTCCAAAGTATCTTGCTGATGGGAGTCTTGACAAGTATAAAGCTAGATTGGTGGCAAAGGGCTTCACTCAAGTCTACGGTATGGACTACACTGAGACATTTGCACCAGTGGCCAAGTTAAACACCATCAAAATCATTTTCTCGCTAGCTGCTAACTTAGATTGGCCACTACACCAAATAGATGTCAAAAATGCTTTCTTAAACAGAGAATTAAAAGAAGTATACATGAAGATGCCCCCCAGGGTTCCTCGGAAGGACGGGAGATCAGGTGTGCAGGTTAAGAAAATCATTGTATGGTCTAAAACAATCCCCTCGAGCATGGTTTCACTAGAGCACTGAAAGCTCAAAACTACTCTCAGGGACAGAGTGACCACACCTTATTCTTCAGACATAAAGATGGGAAGATTGTAATATTAGCAGTATATGTTGATGATATTATTCTCACAGGAGATGATCCACTGGAAATCAAGAGAATCAAAGAAGCACTGAACGGAGAATTTCAGGTTAAAGACCTAGGAAGTATGAAGTATTTTCTGAGTATGGAAGTAGCTAGAACAAAAATAGGAATCAACATCTCGCAGAGGAAATATATTCTGGATCTCCTTGAAGAAACTAGCATGTTTGGCTGTAGACTAAGTGATACTCCTATATGAGCTAACAAAATAAAAGATGATGAAGACATGGGGAAAGCTGTAGACATGAGAAGATATCAACGCATGGTTGGAAAATTGATCTACTTGTCTCACACCCGACCAGACATTGCATATGCGGTTAGTGTAGTGAGCCAACATTCCCATGATCCAAAGCAACAACACTTAAATGAAGTCTACAGGATACTTATATACTTGAAGGGCTCTCCTGGATTAGGACTTCTATTCAAGAAATCAAATGCAAGAAATGTAGAAATATTAACTGATGCAGACTGGGCTAGTGATCAAGAGGACAGAAGATCAACCTCGGGATATGCTACTTATGTGTGGGGAAATCTTGTCACATGACAAAGTAAGAAACAAAGTGTAGTTGCTTGAAGTAGCGCTAAAGTTGAGTTCAGAGCTATAGCACTTGGAATTTGTGAAGGTCTATGGGTAAAACGGGTACTCGAGGAACTAAAAATGACGATAGAACTACCCATTAGATTACACTCCAAAAATATAGCAGCAATTAATATGTCACACAACCCAGTACAACATGACAGAACAAAACATGTTGAAATAGACTGACATTTCATACGAGAAAAGATAGATAGTGGGATCATTGATCTCAGATACATTCTTTCAAAAGAGCAAATAGCTGATGTCCTTACAAAAGGATTAGCCCAAGATAAATTTGAATATTTAATTAGCAAGATGGACATGATAAATATCTATGCTCTATCTTGAGGGGGAGTGTAGATAGTAGCACAGCAGATTACAGCAGATTCCTTGGCAGATTTTATGGCTACAGTATATGCTGAAATATGGGAATTAATGTAGATAGAATAAACTAATTTATTGTACTTATTAGCCTTGATGTGTATTCTAGATTTATCAATGTAGATAGAATAAACTAATTTATTGTACTTATTAGCCTTGATGTGTATCCTAGATTTATCGGCCATCCAATTATGAGGCCAGATTCTTTTTCGCTGTATATATATGTGTGCAATTGCAAGACTGAAATATAGAGTAGAAAAGTATTCTCTCTGAAATTTCCCTGCTGCCTCCAGAACCATGCCTCACAACAATTTTATTTTTCTCTTTTATTTGTAATTTTCACACAGAAATGACCTCTGGGCCCTTGGATGTACATTATACCAAGTGCTATCGGGAACTTCTCCTTTTAAAGATGCGAGTGAATGGCTTATTTTCCAAAGAATCATAGCTAGAGATATTCAATTTCCGGACTATTTTTCAGATGAGGCAAGGGACCTTATTGATCAGTTACTGGTTAGTATTTTCTGATTATGACTACAGAAATTGCTGCTTTGCTTGTCTGCTAACAAATTGACAAGCTGAAAGCATAAGGACTTTGCCTGATTGGAGGATTTGGAGTTTAACTCTTTGGGTTTGTATACTTGTTCAAATTTTTTGACTCGAGTCGAAATTCACTTTGTCTTCCTTTGACTTTCTTTTTCTGGAAAACCAAGGTTTTTTTGGCTGAAGGTGATGTATAACAATATTGAATTGTAATAGAGGAAAAGGGAAAGGGAGAGGGAGGTAAAAGAAGTGAGATGTAGAGAGGAGGAATAAAGTGGGAAGAAAGGGAGAAATATCTAGCTAACAAGACAGGAGAATTTATTTATTAGTCAAGCAAAGGCTAACTGTATGTTGCCTGATTTTTGTATCTACAAGTTTGGGTGTGCTGATAGTAGCTATAGTGGTTGTGATCTTTATAAACAGCCATATTATTATGCTTCAGGATTTGGATCCCAGCAGGAGACCGGGTGCAGGACCTACTGGTTATACTGTTTTGAAAAGGCATCCATTTTTCAAGGGAGTGGACTGGAGTAACATTAGGGATCAAATACCCCCAAAACTTGCTATGGAAGCGGGGGTATGACTTTAATTGAATTTTCAAATGATTAGTATGGGAAAATGGGGGAAAGGAACCTTGTTTGATCTCTGCTTTCCTCATTTATGAATATGATGAAATTCTATCTATTGTACCAACATTTCACTTTTGTTGCAGTCACCTGAAGGTGATGAAGTTTATGATTCGTCATGGAACCTTTCTCACGTTGGTGATGGTTCTGCTAGGCAACCTGATAGAAATATTGGTGCTACATCATCTTCTGAGGGGTCTGGTCACATGACTAGGCTGGCCTCAATAGATTCTTTTGATTCAAAGTGGTATTCACTAGCTTCTTTTTAAGTGTCTCAGTGATGAGTAAACGTTATATTGACTTGGAGTGTTATCATCCTATGAAAAGTATGAATTATCTATGATACTTGTTTCATTTTATACCTCTCAAAAATATACTTGTCGAATGAAAGGTTTCTAAATAACTTTCAATGATGTCTCTGGGCTCATCTGGTTGTGTCAATCCACTTCTTTTGATTTATTTCCTGAAGAATGTCATATAATCCTTTATATTGTACTTGCCCAGTGCCATAAAGGAATATTCAGATGGAAATTATTATATAACTATTCAAAAGCTTTTGATATTGTATAGAGAGCCTTCACGAAAATTGTTTGAAGTTCCATCCTTACCCACTTCATTTTTCATAATTAAATTGAAATTTCATATTATCAACAAAAATAAATTTCAGTAAACGGTAGGTGTCCAATTGCTGGTACTTTGAGGGCTCAAATTACAATAAAATATATATGCATTCTCACTTAACTGCTGATGTTCACATGCTAATGACTAAAGTCTTTAGTTTTTGACTCCAAAGAATAAATATGCCTAGGACTTTTAGTAAAGTCAATTTATTGCTTATTTCAACGTTAGCTATGTATTTATTTGTAGAAAACCACGTTTGCTTACAAATAGTCATTAACTGTGTTTCTAAATTTGCAGGCAACAATTTTTGGATCCCGGCGAATCTGTTATTATGATCTCTATGGTAAAGAAGATGCAGAAACTAACAAGCAAGAAGGTGCAGCTTATCCTTACTAACAAACCAAAGCTGATCTATGTGGATCCGTTGAAGCTTATTGTGAAGGGAAATATAATATGGTCTAATAATCCAAATGAATTAAGTGTTCAAGTGACAAGTACTTCTTGTTTCAAATTTTGCACGGTAATCCTTCTTGTCCATATATCTCTATATAAGATTTTCTATCTATATGGATGATAGTCAATAGTCGAGCTTCCATGATCAATATAGCTAATATTTGATTAATACTTGCATATGTAGTCTAATGTATGTGTTAGCCTTATGGGAAACCGTCGAAGCCGTATGCAACTCTTGATTTTTGGCTTAAATGTCATTCCTTGACATCATACAGTATTTATAGTTTTAATGCCATGCATGGCATGGGATCAAGCGACCTGCTGTGGTGGTCTATGTATACTTAGAGGCTTGAACATCATAATGACTTATTGATTGACTGGTAGCTATTGGCTAAACTTACAAATGGCTGAACTGTTTGAGTGTCTAATGTAAAGAAATGTAACCCAGTTGACTATTTACGTTGTGTGAACAGTATTTGGCATATTAGTTAAGGGTATTTGGTTCAACTGAGGGGAGGGGAGGAAAAATATTTTTATATGGACAACTTTACCCCTTATTTTATTGAAGGTTTTTTCTTTCAAACTTTGTAAAATATTTAATAAAATTCATATGCTATTATTATTATTGGAATAAATAATGAAGCAGAAGAAATTGAAACCGCAGCAATTATCATTATTTTCTTTTAAAAAAAATTGCAGAACATAATAAAATATTTGACAAACTTGAGATTGGGAGTGTTTTCTTTTTTTTTTGGTTAAAAGAAATTGGTATTTTCTTGTTTTTCTCTGTTTTGTATTTCCAGTTTATCCAAAAAAAACTAGAGATTGGCATACCTTGTGTATGTCAATGCAAGAAGTGTCAGACCAAGAACTTATACAGCATCAAATACAGAAGGAAGGACTAGAAAACGTCACCGGCGAGCACAAAAAACAGTTGGCGTCAATTTTGATTGCAGAGGAAGGGCAAGTTTCAAGCTTTCAGCTTAAGATTTGAGAATGAGAGTAATTGTAGGTACTCAGATTGGAAAGATGAATCTTGGCAGAGGAAGAAAACAATGAGGTGAGACCGATAGGGAAGAGAGAGGGGTGGATGGAGTGTGAGAGATGAAGACTGAGGGTAATGTGGGGATATTAAAAGATATAATGGGTATATCGGGATCCTCCCAATTATGGAGGGGAGGGAAGGGATAACTTTTCTGTCCTTCTACAAATTTTAGCATTCCAAACAAGGGGGAGGGAGCAAAATCCCTCCCCTCCCCCCCATTTCCCTCAAACCAAACAGACCCAGTAGTCCAAAGGGATAAAAATAGGGAAATCCAGTGTTACCTCATGTTAGTGAGGCATGGGAGAAGGAGAAATGGGCAGCTGGTTGGATATATATACTTGCATTATTGCGGTGTGAATGATCAATGACGGTTTTATTATGGTTGTGAGTTCGATCAATATCCATGTGAATATTTCTAGTAGCTATGTAGGGAAAAGGAAGGTGGGGTACTTACCCTAGCTTGTTATGTTGCCTTAGGGATAGGGTCATCAACTGCTTTCTTGTCATTCAAATACCATTTGGCTCTAAGTTTTGATGGCGTTACTATTTTTACTCTTCTTCCTTTATTTGTGCTAACTATTTGGTGTGGTAAATTTTCATAGGATGTTCTAGTTTTAGTATTCCTTCAGTTCTAAATATAAGAGACTTTAATCCATTTTATTTCTCATATTTATTTTTTTCCCAAACTAATTTACCTAACTTATAAATTGATATATCATCTAATGTTTTACGGAAGTATTTTAGGGAGATCAAATTACATTTGTTATAATGAATAAATTTATCTAACTTTTATAATATATCTAAATTAATTTATTAGCTCTTATATTGAGGATCTTAGTAGTATTTATTATAAGTTTTATTAATTAATGTTATTGTTAGTTAAGTTATATACTTGTATCATACATAGAATCACCAGCTGATATATAGAACACACACTAACTAGTGACTTGACATGTACTGACTCGACTGCCCTGTTTTGTTGAAATTTCTTTCGGCCTGACCCAACATTAGTAGTTGATGGCTAGGTGGGCCAAGCCGCTCAACCACTTGTTCACCCTTACCATCCATGAAGGGAGGTGGATTTACAGGGCGCTCATGGACATAGATTTGAAAATAAGGAATTGCCCTTGTATGACAGTACATTTATATGTCTTGTAGGCTATTACTTTTGAGATATATAGTATCAACTATTAATTATGAGCTTGGGCCATGTAAAGGCTTCAGCGGAATAGACTATCAAGTGCGTGTGCATGTGATACTTTAAACTGAGATTGTTTAATTTATGAAATGTTACTGTCAAGCATAAAACTAAAATGTAAAATGTTTTTCTAATCAATCAAATAAAAAGATCATTAGAGATTATAACGTTCATTAAGTTATTGCATATTTATTTGTATTATAGAATTTATTTGATTATGTGAATATTCTTTTTAGTCCTGAATAAGGCATTTTTTTCTAGATCTGTCCTTGCTGAATTTATTTGAATGTTTGAGAACGTATTGTTGGAGGGTATGAAAGTCGCAACTTACTGAATACTTTCTCACAATAATTTCTCCAAGCCCTATAGTAGTCCAAATGTTGGGATCCCTCTTTGTATTTCAATTTTATTTCTTGATTATGTTCTATTGTGTTCTAAGATTTTAATGTGATATTGTGATGATGCAGCCAAAAAAGGTATTGTCATTTCAGGATGCCCAGCAAAGAGCTTATCAGTGGAAGAAAGTAATTGAAGGGCTACAAAACCGGTGATATTCATTTTGTATTTGACAACAGCTTTTTTCCTCAGAATATCTTGATATTGTTCGGAATTGATGAACTGATGACGATCCTGTGATCAAAGTTGAGTCAATATGAAATTCAGTTGTGGATTTAACCTTATTCCCAAAGTTGTCTCTGTAAGTTTCAGTGTTATGCCATGTTGGAGGTTGGAAACTTGAAATCATTACTTTGTATTTGCATTTGCATACAAGTTCAGTCATTCATGATAATTTAGGTTTAGGATTGAAATTAAACTTTTTTAGGGATTAATATTTTATTAATTTCTAAGCCTTGTTCCTAAGCCTTGGTCAGAATGGGATATGGATTTCCTCGATTAAATTTTCTTAAATGAGGGTCATTAATTATTATATTACGATTTAAGCTTTAAGCTTTAAGCTTTAAGTTGCAAATCTACCTATGAAATATTTTTAGTGGGCATTGGACACCTTAAACTTTCCTTAGGTAGTATAAAATTTTCAAAATGATATAAAAATGTTATGACAACTAGCGATGATTGTTTATACACATTAAGTTTTAATAATAGTGTAAAGATGTTATGATTGTTAAGTTAACTAATGTTGACCATTTATTATACATGTCGTAAAAAAAAAGTGTAAAAATGCACATGAAATTTTAATAATGGTGTAAAAATGTTATGATTGTTAAGTAAACTAATATATTGATTATTTAACAATAGTTATTACATGTTGCCCTGGTATTCTCTTTCTCTTTTGGTTTTTCCACTGTTGATGAATATTATCAAAAGATTTGGAGGCATAAATTTATAATGGCAGAGGCCTAAATTCCAGAATTCAATCTTCATTAAGGGGAGATGTTATATTCTAATTTTTCTCTATTGGTATAATACTGATAGTGGAAAGAGGTTTAGAAGGGATTATGACGAAGGTTAGAAGAGATGCTAAAGGTTAGATGAGTCTTGAAGAAAGAAAAGGATCTAAACGTAAAGTATAAAAAGTTAAAGGCTAAAAGTTAAAGTAGAAATAAGATTTGGGCAAAAAGTGATAATTTTTAAAAGTTAAGGGATTTAAATGTAATTAAGTAAAAAGTTCAAGGGTAAAATTGTAATTATAGAAAGATCAGCCCGGAAAGGGTTAGAACTGTTCAGAAGTATTTCAGTCTCATTCTATCAGTAAATAGAGGAAGACATGCTGGTTAATCTGACATGATATAGAAATTTTATTAGGGCTCCAGATAGTAGATATTTATCTGATAGTCTAAAAGTTATATGAAATTTTATTAGATTTTATAGACTTCAGATATAAGTAGGCGAATTACAGGAAAGTGTGCCCTACAGTGTCAGATGTCCTGGATCTGACAGAACTCCAAAAGAAGTTCTGTATAAAAAATTATTCACATATCAGTGAATTTTGATTGGAGTTTGTTAACACCTGTGATCCGATAATTGAAATTATCAGTATGTCATCCTGGATAGAATGAGATCAGATGACCACATATATAGGCCCATGATGACACCAAGGAGGGCCCAAAATTTAGGGTACCAGTTCATCAGTAGAAGGGTCCATTGTCTAGAAAAAGTGTGAAATTACGAAAATGCCCCTGAATGCCCATATGTACCAGTGATAGATGGAGGGCATTTTGGTCATTTGGGACAGGCTAAAAATGTGGAACATGGTATAAATATGATTAGTTGAGCCAGTATATGCCCTGATGCAGTACAAGGAGGGGTGAAATGACAATTATGCCCTTAGGGTTAATATAGTACAAGAAATGACACCAAGAGTATTTTGGTCATTTCCCAAGGAATGGATGACAGATAAATATTTAGTATATCAGTGTCAATGGTATGAGAAGTCTAGATATTGATTTCCAGGACAGAATACATATCCTGGTATATTATAAAAAAATTAGAAACAAAACACAGTCTGGTTGTTGTGAAACTGCTTCGATCGGTACCAGATTGGACTAGAATTTTTTCAGAAGTTTCCTTACATGGGCAGCACGCCACATACCCCCTTTAGGTGTCGCATGAGTTGTCCCACATGATGTCCTAATTATTCTTTTTAGAAAAAGTTAATTCTAAGATTAAATGTGAGCCCTTAGATCAAATAGTAACTAAATCAATCATGGCCATTGATTTTTCATGGATTTTGGCTATAAATACCCCCTCAATTCTGCAGCAAAACCGTGAGCCATGAACCCTTGTGGAAACTCTTGCAAAATGAAAACTCAAGTCAAGACAAAGAAGATTAAAGGTACCAAAGTTCAAGCAAGCTAGAGATTAAAGATAAGCAATCTCTCCTAGCTTATTTTCCTTTGATTTGGGAGCTTGAACTTAGGGTTTTCATGGGGGAAAAGTTGAGTTTTCTCTAAGGGTTGGTGCTGTTCAAAAACCTTAGATGAAAGGGAAAAAAAAGAAATTAAAGTTAAAAACATATGATTGAAGTTTAAACAAGCTAGTTAAGTGATTGGTTGTTGAATCAAGTTGATATTCTTGACTTTGCCATAATGGAACCTGTTCGGTCTGCACTGTTCATGAGGGAAGGAAATGAAATTTCAATGATTTAATACTTCTATTGAGTTTGTATGATGATTTTGTGTAGGATTGAAAATGTTTTGAACCTTGGAAACATTAAAATCTCAAGATTGTAGTTTTTGGAATTCTTCACGGTTACTGTTCACTCACATGAACAGTGATTGGAATTTCATGATTTTGATGGTTCCAATGGTTTTACAATAAAAAGTTGTGTAGGGTAAAGTGGAGAAACAAGTATGGGAATCATTAGAATCAAAATGAGAATTCTTGAAAGAATTGTATGCTTATGTTCAGTTCTGTACACCAGGCCATGAAGGAGCTGAAATTTCATGATTCTAAGCTCATAAATGGATTCAAAAGATGGAATTGTGTAGGGTAAAGTCAAGACATCAATTGGTTCAAGAGCCAAGTGGATTAGTGAAGATTAGAGAAAGTTATGACAATAAAGAGTATAACAAAGTTAGTCTTGAACATGGTTGGAGTTCATGAGTCCTAATGAGTTATATGATGGATATGAATGTGTTTAGGACCTTGAAACATCCAAGAAGATGTTGGAAAGTGATGGACATAAAGGCTTCATGGTTGAAAAGCTAGGGAGTAAGTGCTAAAGATCAAGAAGAAAGCTTAAGTACAACGTAGTGGACTTACCTCTTTATGTGCTTGATGTGGTATGCTTATGTGTTGACATATATATATTATTTGAATGATGTTGTGACATAATAAATGATGTTGAATGTATTGTTAATAACATGTTTCTATGGCCATGAACTTTATGTAAAAGTATATAGCATGATGGCATGTCACTAATTAAATAAAGTTTAATGGAATTACATATCATACATTAGCATCCATCTTGCATATTTACGTAGTAATGTTTGCTACTGAGATTCCCTAGAATCTCACTCTCCCATAACCAACCAATTTGGGTCAAGCATGATGGAAAAGGTATGCATTGAGAAGAGCTAAAGAATTGAAGAAAGGAAGTGAAGTATTGAGATTTTAATTGCCATGTATGTAAATGCCATGTAAGGTGTCTGTTTATGTGATGAAACTATTTGAAATACTTATGGCATATGTACATGATGTATATGAATATTAAGAAGCTTATTTGATAGCTTATGCATGCTGGAACAATTATTGAAAGTAAAAGGAAGAAAAATGAAAGGGTAAAACCGTAGGTCCTGAAGCAGTTTTGTTGTGGCTTCAATTTGACCTAGCAAATGAAGGAATTATTTCATGCAATTTTATGAGCGTGTAGCACACATCCAAAGCTTTAAGTGCATAGGTAGAGCTTTTCATTTGGATGTGTATATCAAGAGAAATGAATTTCCAAAGTAAGGAATCAGAATCTGTTTTTAGAGTTTGTGACCATATGAACAGTAAAATTCAATGAATAAACTGTATTAATTGGCTAATCATTTGGTCTGAAAATTATTTTTCTCTTAAATTTCAAGATGTTATCTTCACATAGCTTTTTGTACCACTTTATTTCAATTTTTCTAGAATTAATTATGATTTTTTGAAGTTCGTCGCATAATCTGGAATACCATGTAAACAGTAACCCGAGAAAGAGAAAAATTTCATATTTAGCTAATGGACTTCCAAAGACTTATAAGTGGTTCTAAATGCTATTGATTGGTCCCTAAGACATATGAAAGTAAAGATGTTACAGGAGATGTTAATTTAGTTTTTATAATTGGAATTCTCTTTTTTATTATCATTTATTGCAAAGAAGACTCTTCCAAGTTTAATTGTTAGCCAACATTATCAATGAGATTTTTTTAAAAGGAGATTGTTTTCAAATTCAAGAACTTTATTGTTCTAGTTTTTATCATTTTAATATCGCACCCAAAACGTGTTCTCATGAAAAGGAGGAAAGATGAGAGTCGCCACCAAAATTTTAAGATGGAAAATATTCTAAAAAATTCTGGAAAATAGGAAATGATATTTTAAGTCCCATTTGTGGTGAAAGTGATGAAAATGCCCCTAGAGTAATTTTTAAGAATTTTTTAGTTATTTAATTAGAATTAATTATGTGAGCTATGTGGAGGCCTCGGAAAATTGGGAAAATAAAAATTAATTATTAAGAGGATCTAAAAGTTTATTAGTTCCATCAAGATGAGCATAATGGCTTTAAAATATTTGAAGGCTAGTTTTGTTGATTAGGGAGGAAATTCAAAAAGAAATATCGGTAGTTAGAGTTTTGGCTTGATAACCAAAAAAAGTATTTATGGAAAAAAATTACTTTATAGACGAGGAAGATAATTCTAGTTTCACTTCCTCCATTTGTCACTAATAGCCCATTAATGCTAATATGTGATGGTCAATATGAAGAGAGATAAAGTGGGAGAATAAGATATTAAACTCCATGTTTTGATTATTACAAATAGTGAAAACTTTGATTGTGTTTGTGATATATCTTATTTTTTTAATAAGTTTATTAATAAGACCTTCAATAAATGAGAACAAAATTTAGTTTGTGAAATTAGTTTCTAAATGGCATTTAGCGAAACATTTATTCATAAGGGTGTTTATCGATAAGTCTTTCGATAAATAAAAATAAATTTTGTTTTGTCAAATCAGTTTCTAAATGGCATTTATCAAAGCATTGATCAATAATATAGTCTATCGATAAGCACTTCAATAAATTAGGAAGTATTAGATATGAAAAATTATATGAAAGTTTAAATATGTAATTGCTTTAGATAATAATCTTATGATTGCTTTATAAAATTATCTTATGAAAAATTGGAATACTTTGATTTGAAATGTATTATATAGCACTTGTGATGAAGTTAGAAGAATTAAAGAAAAATTAAGACTAAGACTAAGAGAATGTTTTTCAAAAGACCATTGTTCATACATCACCATCATCATCTTAAATTCAACCAAAAGTCACAACTAACGAGCAAGTATAAAGTCAAACAACTATAAGATTATAATTAGGTATTCTTGCTACCTCTTATGTTATTCTTGTGAAGCTTTTCTTGAAATGATCTTCTTTCCAAACAAATGTCAAAATCTAGCAATTATAAAACAATAAGAAGTTATAACTTAGTTCTAATACAATTTCAAGACTATGTTCCATTCTTGGTCCATTTTATGTCTTATACTTCAATCTTTCTAAGATAAATTCTCATGGTTCATTTCCACATGATTTTTCATGTAGAAGCTAAATATGAAGTTAGAATTTCTAAAATCAAACTCCTTCCTAGGCTACTGTACATAATCGAAACATGCCTTTTTTTATTTTCAAAAATTCTTATTTTGATTCCAATATTCTAATACTTGTTTCTATACTTTACCTCACATAATTTTTCATTTTAAATGTATTGAAAGCATCAAAATCATAAAATTCTCTTATATGAATAGTGCTTTATATAGTGGCAGCCAAGAACACAAAACTCTAGTTGCATCATACTTGAATTTTTAAACCAATACTACTTGATTCTAGCTTGTTTAAACTTGTCAAAATTATCTATAACAAAAAATTCATATTCCCACCACATATGAGTAGCACGTCCAACAACAATACCAAAGGGAAATTGTCATAAAAAATAATTAAAACCAAGAGCAAACTACATAGAATAAAGTCCAAGATCACAGAAAACAATTTCCTTCCTTTTTGCTCCAAGTTGTAGGTTTTCTCCTAGCACAAAATTAATTTTGGCAGAGTTCCCATAAGGTTCCTAATGGCTGCTGATGGGTTGTGAAGGGACTGAATTGGATGAAATTAATTGATGGATTGTAGGTATTTATAGAAAAGTTTGGGTGAAAATGGAAGGCCAAGATTGATTCAAACACTATTTAATCCAAGGGTCTATATTGAATCTTGAAACTTGCTTGCCAACCAAGCCAAAAAGTGACATCACGCATGACATCAAATAAGACTTTGCTTGGCATAAGGCATATCAAAATATTGATACAAAAAATTCTAGTCTAATCTGGTACTAGCTTAGTCAGATTTTATAAAAATAAGACTATTTTATAATTCTAATTTTTATAATATTCCAAAAATATATTATGTCATTAAATCCAGTGTCTAGATTTTTCATACTATTGATATTGTTAAACTGAGTATGTATCTTTTTACCATCCCTTGAAAAAAAGACTGAAATGCCTTTAGTTCATTAGTTTACACTATACTAACCCTAAGGGCATAATTGTCATTTTATTCTTCTTTACAGTGTATCATAATATATTATAACTCTGGTCAATCATTCCTATGTCCCTTTTAACTGCGTCTCAAATAACCAAAATGCCCTCCATTAATCTCTTGTTCAATATTATAACATAAGGGCATTTCATAATTTTATACTTTTTAGGATTTTTCTGAACACTGACCCACATAACTATTATAGTATATTATTGGGCCTATGGTACGTCAACTTGTGCCTTTAACTTGGTCCAATTCTTTTATGAGCTCAATTCCCAATAAACTCACCTAAAAGTATTTATTGGGTATATTATTTAATTGTAAATTTTATTATAAATTCTACATAACTCTTTTTTGAGTTCTGTCATTTTGATGAATTCTTTTATTAACTATAAGAATTTTCTATAAAATTTCATTTGATTATAAGGTGCAGAAGATTCTGTAATAATGTTTAGACTTTAAAAATTAATATTAATTATCTAGGACATCAAATCAAAATTTTAAAAAAATATGCCTGAACCAATTACCATTCTCTATTTACTGGTAAAATTTGGGATAGTAATATTTTTGGGAAGTTTTGGTCCTTTTCTAGCTATTTTGGCCTTAAATTTGACAAATTGCGCTTTAGGAATTGAATTTATAAAATTTTATTTTGGTCCCTTACCTCAAATGCTAAAATTCCAATTCAGTCCCTTACTTCTAATTTTAAAACTCCAATTTGGTCCCAAAAGTCATTCCTTCATATTTCTTTCCTTTTCTTAATACTTTTCAATATTGCAATTTAATCCTTTTCTTCAATTATTGCAACATTTTCCTTATAGATTTTCATATATATTAAAGATAGACTTTACATACATACTAGATAAGAAAATTGGGGATATGACACTATCATCATGAAGTCATAAACTTTAACAACAGTGTAAGGGCCATCACAGCTAGTTTTGAATTTGCCATGTTTGAACTTGAACCGATATTAGTACCTCAACACTTTGTCACCTTACTTAAACCTCTTCCTTAAGATATGAGTATCATGAATTAATTTTGTCCTCAGCTTATAAATCTTAAAGTTGATGTAGGCATCCAATCTGATCTCTTCCAGCTTTTGAATCTGCAACAACCTTTGTGAATTGGTTTCTGTAAGGTCCTTATTACAAGCTTTCACTACCTAATATGTTTTATGTTCTAGTTCTACAAGCATGTGACAAGTTTCTCAAAAATTGTCCTATAAGGAGACATGCTTAGAGGTGTTTTAAAAGTTGTTCTGTAAGCCCATAAGCATAATCTAATCTTAAGTTTCAAACCTTATTGGATGGCTTAACAATCTTTTCAAAGATGTATTTTATTTCCCTATTAGAAACCTCAGCTAGGTCATTGGTTTGAGGGTGGCATAGGTTGAGACCTTGTAAGTTACACTATATTTTGCCAATAAGTTATTGATTAACTTATTGCAAAAATGGGTACCTTGATAACTAATTAATTCCTTTGGTACTCAAAATTTGCTAAAGATGGGAGACCTTAGAAATTTGGAGACTATCTATGAATCATCTAGCCTCGTAGGAATAGCCTCTACCTACCTAAACAAATAATCTACAGCTAATAAGATATAATAAAATCCATATGAAGATGGAAAAGGTCCCATAAAGTCTGTTCCCTATACATAAAAAATCTCACAAAACATAATAGGTTGTGCCACCTCATGACGCTTACTAATTCCCCTAATCTCTGGTACTTATCACACACCTTACAAAACTCAAAAGCATCCTTAAATAAATAGGCCAATAAAAACCATAATCAAGAACTCTACGTGCAGTCATTTTCCCCACAAAGTGACCCCCACAAACCTAAGAATGACAAGCTTCTTAAACTGGGGTGTGGTCTTTATCAGGGACACATTTTCTTAATACTTGATCTGATCACATTTTCATAGATAGGGGTTATCCCAAATGTAATATTTATACTCGCTTTTGAGCTTTTGCGCCTAAAATTTAGACAAATGAGACGAGATTAGGCTCATTTTGAGGAAATATACCAAATGCGCATACCAAGGTTCTACAATAGCGATCACACAAAGAAATTTATCAAGAATCACAAATAAGATCAGAACTAAGTACTCCCCTTGTCTCTGTTAGAAATCTACTTAGATGATCCCCAACATGGTTCACATTTCCAACACGATCCTTTACTTGTCGAACTCTTAAAGCAGTAACATCCATCGTAAAAGTCTTGGCTTTGATTGAGATTTATGGAATAAATACTTGATTGTTGCATCATCTGTGTAAACAATAACTTTAGAATTAATGAGATATGCTCTAAACTTATCCAAAGTCACTACAATTACAAACAATTCTTTTTTACTAGTGGTGTAATTAATTTGAGAAGCATCAAATGTTTTTTAGGTATAGGCAATCACCCTAGATAAATTACCTTCCTTTTGACCAAACATAGCTCCCACAACATAATTGGAAGCATCACATGATAATTCAAAAGGAAGATCCCAATAGGTGGAGAATGTCATATCCCAATTTTTAGGCTTAGAAGCTTAGTATATAGCTTGAAAAAGAGATGCTACTAGACCCTATTGAGCAGAGGTCTCAATAAGTAGAGAAAATTATGCTGATCAGTTGATGCAACACAGAGTTCTAATACCGAAAGATTTATATTAATTTCTAAAGAAAAGAAAAATTAGTACGGTATGCTCTAGACCTCAGAATAAGATGAAATATGGCAGTAAATTCCTATAATTAATATAAGAATTTATGAAATTGACAGAGCTCAAAAGGAGTTCTGTAGAATTTATTACAGAATTTACAGTGGGTTAAAAGACCCGATAAATAGGTTTCGGGGGAATTTCTCGAGAATTGAGCCCATGAAGATAGGGGATCATACAGAGGGTCCAGAATGGCACCTTATAGGCCCAATGATATTTTTAGATAAATATGTGGGCCAGGGCTAATAAAGACCGAGAAAAATGAAGAATTACGAAAATGCCACTAAAGGTATGCCACTATGTTGTGTCATTGAGTCAGAGTCAGATAAAGGGTGTTATGATCATTTGACTAAGGTTAAATAGTCAAGAAAGGGTATCTAGATAGTTGACCAGGGTCAAGAGATACTCTGGTAAGGTATGGAAAGACAATAGTGCCCCTATAAGTACTAAAGAGGTAGTAAGGGCATTTTGATAATTTACTAAGGATGTTCCTTGGAAACCGAACCACCAGAGTGCTTGGACTTGGTTAGAAACCCAAGATGATATTTAAAGGCCCAAAAACGTAGCCCAAGAGTAATGTGGGCCCAAGAGGCATTAGAATATTATTTTAGTGCTTTTTCAATAAAGTAAAGTGACCCGGTCCAAGATAGAACTGGGTAAAGTGATATGGAATCATGAGAGGACATAAATGGGGCCCACAATGTGCCACATGGCATGATTACAGTAAAAGAGGAAAATCAAAGGACACATGGCATGATTAGAGAAAAAGGAGAAAAAGCAAGAGGACACGTGGCACGATCTCGGCTGTCCATTCAGGGAAAAGACTCTGGAACTCTCTGGAAAGGCTGAGTCAGTTGGTGAAGTGTCCCAAGGGCCCCAAATTTCACCACATATACCCCTGAGGTGTCCCTTGAGGTGTCCTAGATGATGTCATGAGTGGTGAGTCATCAGGGAGGGTGATGTCATCATGATGATGCAGGCAAACCTTCTTGAGGAAGCAAGCAATCTGAGCCATTTATCACGAATCAATCTGGACCATTCATTCCACCTCCACTCACCTATAAATAGCCAACTCCCCTTTACTTCATTCCCACTGCCAAATCAAGCCAAAGGAAGAGAAAAAAGAGAGAAGAGAGAAGAGAGAAAGAGAGAAAGAAAGGAAGGAAGAGAAAAAAGGAAGGAGTTCTGGTGGAGCCAGGAGCAGTCTGAGGAGCCGAGGGACTGGGCAAAGCTTAGGAATGAGGTAAGAAAGTTATCTAGTCCCTGCTCTAATAAAGTATAGGATTGCTCTTAGTGGTTAGAATAAAGAAATATTTCTATTAATAAAGGTAGCTAAAGGTAGAAAGAAAGACAGGGGAATGTTAGATTAAGGATATCACCCCTAGTTAATCGTGAGTTAAGTAGAGCTATGCTGATAGAATAATAATGAAGATATTTTTATCCTATGTATAGGCTTTGGCCTATGGAAATATGGAATCTTAGAGCAAAGGTTAAGAGCTAGAGGAAGGCTATATATCAGGTAGTGAACTAATCCTAAACTTGTATGCATTGAATGTTATGCTTGATGTGCTATGGCTTTGTTGAATTGTGTTGAACATGTGCTTATGTATGAAGCTCTGTTCCTATGATTATTTTGGCCAATTGTATTTCATATGTAACATGGAAGCATGCACATTATGCAATGTTAACACTTTCACAAGCAAGCACAAGTATTCACATTAATGCATGCATTGTTTAGTGTTGTTTGCTACTGAGATTTCCCTAGAAATCTCACCCCTTCCATATCAATCCAATTACAGCAGGTCTTCTCAAGATGGAGGAGATAAAGATGCATGAAGAGATGTTAATTGCTTAGCAAGATTGATATGTGATTTATGTATGTATAATTGCTGGAAATTGTCACTGTAAACAGTAACTCGTGGTGAGGTAGTGACATTTGAGCTGTAATTATAAATAGTAAATGATTGAATAAATATATGATATTTTTTTAGTAAATAGTAGACATATCAAGCTTCGATTTGATATATAAAACGTCTCATTTGGATGTCTACACATAAAGATATGATTTATCAAAGTTGGGACCAGAATGCTGGAATCAGGGATAGGACGCTGGAGGAACAGTGATTTCGGAACATTGACCAACGTTGACCTGGTCAAGATGTAGTCAACGAGTCATTTTTCCCTGAAATAAAATTATGTTAGCTTCGAGTAGCAATTTGAACCACTCCATTTCAATTTTTATAGAATTAGTTATAATTTTTTGAAGTCAGGTCACTCCGCTAGAATTTACACAGTGAACAATACTCGCTGGGAGTAAAATTCCAGATTGTATGATTTGACTTCAATGGCCCTAGAAGTGGTTCCAAATGCTACTGAATAGTCCCTAAGATGTAAGAAAAGGAGGATGTTACAGAGAAATCAACCTATCCTTCATATTTTTAAAAGGCTCTTTACAATCAATAGAAAAAACAAAATCAGTGTCTCTTTGAAGAAGCTTTGAAAGTGTCAAAGAAATTTTGCATAAATCTTTGATAAATCTTCTATAAAATCCAATGTGCCCAAAAAAAAAAGAGATTGTAGTTCTTTTAATGTTTTTGAGTAGGGCAACAAGGAGATTACTTCATATTTTAATTTATTCACCTCAATTCCTTTGCTAGATATAAGATGTCCAAGTACTATTCCATGATCGACCATGAAATGACACTTTCCAAATTTCAAAACCAATTTCTTCTCAATGCATCTAGCAAAGATTTGATCAAGGCTCTCTAGACACTAGTCAAAAGAATTGCCATATATAGTAAAATCATCCATGAACACATCCATGCATTTCTCAATAAAATCGGCAAATATAGAAAGCATACAATGTTGAAATATGCCAGGAGCATTACACAAACCAAATAACATTCTCTTTAAACATATGTACCAAAGAGACATGTGAATATGGTATTTTCTTGATCCCTCAGATCTATTGGAATATGAAAGTAGCCTAAATACCCATTAAGGAAACAATAGTGACTTTTCCCTGCTAAGCTCTCTAGCATCTGATTAATAAAAGACAAGGGAAAATGGTCTTTCTTAGTAGAGTCATTAGACTTCCTATAATTTATATAGACCCCCCATGAATTTTGTACTCAAGTAGGTATCAATTCATTATACTCATTCTTTACTACTATAATTCCATTCTTTTTAGGAACTACATGAACAGGAGATACCCATTCACTATCTAAAATAGCATAAATGATCCCTGCCTTCAGCAACTTACTAATTTCTTTCCTAACAACATAAGAGATCAATGCACTCAATCTCTGTTAGGGTTGTTTAATAGGTTTGAAATTTTCATTTGACAAAATCCTATGAGTTCAAACAGTAGGATCTCTTCCTTTTATGTCAACAAGTTGCTAACCCAAGGCCTCTATATTCTTCTTATGCACACTTAATAACCTAGACTCCTCACTAACAATTAAAGAACTAAAAATGATAACAGGTAAGTTTGAGTCTAGCTCAAGATAAGCATACTTAATATTAGAGGGTAAATCTTTTAATTCTAATTCTGGGGCTTGAACAATAGAAGGAATCAGGTGAGGGGAATCAGTGAAATTAGAGATAGTAGATTCTTGGAGGCTGTTCTTGTTTAGCTCATTTGTAACATCTCAAATTTTCCCAATTTGTATAAGACTGATAGAGGTTAAGAAGAGATTGAGATAATAATTAGAAGAAAAGACAATGGTTAGATAAGTTTAAGTTAAAGAAATAATGGAAAATTATAAAGTTATAAAGACATAGGGACTAAACTATAAATAGTTAAAGTTTAGGAACTAAACTGTAAATAGTGAAGTCTAGAGATTAAATTGCAAATAGTTAAAAGTTCAAGGACTTAAATAGATTTTTGAGAGTTCAAGTACCAAATTGGAGTTTAAACTTTGGTAGAAAAGGACTAAAATAGAATTTTACAATTTCATAGACTAAAGTACAATTTTGCCAAATTCAGAGGCAAAAGTGTAATTATGGAAAATTGAGCTAGAAAATGCCCAAAATTGCCCGAAAATATTTTGGTTCCAAATTTTACAAGTAAATAGAGAATAGAATTTGGGACAGGAATATGTCTCAGAATTCTGATTTAAGGTCCCGATAAATTGATATTAATTTCTAAAGTCTATAAATTAGTATAGTATCTTCTGGACTTCAAAATTTGATGAAATTTTATAGTAAATTCTTATAATTAATATAAGAATTTATGAAACTAAAAAAAGTAAAAAAGGGGTTCTTTAGAATTATATAATTTAAGGTGAAATAAGACACAAATAAAGGATTTAAAGAAAAAGTATGAAAGTTTTAACAAGGCTTCTATGTCTCAGAAAATTATGACTTTGCAAGAATTTATTTTATATTATAATAAATTTATAGAAAAGTCATAATTATAAACAAAATTATATAGAATTTATTTCAGAAATCAAGGTGGTTTAAGGTGTCTGGTAAAGCAAAGTGCCTTGGGATTTGTTCCAATTAGGAATTAGACTCAAAAGGAGGCCCAAATGGTGTCCCATGAAGACCCAAGAAGGCCAAGTTAGTGTGTTGCAGCTCAAGATAAATTTTAGTTTATTTTATGAATTTTTAAAAGAAGAAAATCCAAGAAAGAATAAGGCAGTGGCATGTGAGGTGCCCAAGTGGGACCCACACCTCTTCCACATTGCACCAAGAGAAAGGGAGAAGAGTTTTTCCATATGCTTTATTTTATTAAAATAATGTAAGAATTAAGCTAATGATGATTAATAATAATTAATCCAAAAAGCAACCAATGAAATTCAAGATTAATGACTTGTAATAATTAGGAACTTGTGGGCTAAAATGGTCTCTAAGCCCTTGAAATTTCACTCTAAATATCCCCTTCCTTGTTCACAATTTTGTACAAATAGAGGACCCTTGGGGAGACCATGTTAAAATGAAGAGAGAACTCAAAATAATATTAAAGAGAAGCCACACAAGCAAGTACCTAAGGTAAGCAATCCTTCCTAATTTATTTATGTGTTTTGGAAGGATAAAATCTAGATTTTAATGGTTGGAAAATGGATTTCTCCCCTAATCCCCTTGCTGGCCAAAATTTAAAAGAAGAGGAGAAAGGGGATTATGCTAGAACCTTGAAATTAGCACTTAGACAAACTAGAATTAATGATTGTTTATTGAATTAAGTTGTGTTCTTGACTTTGAACAATAAGGAGGCCATTTCGCCTAGGGCTGTTCATGACCAAGAAGAATTATTTTGATGGTTCTAATGCTTCCATTAAATTTAAATGATTATTTTGTGTAGGATTGGAACCTTGGAAATATTGAAATTGAGAAGGGAAATTTTGAAACCCTTTCTCTAACTATTTATAAATGTGAGCATTGATAAGAATTTCATAATTTTGATGTTTCCAATGGTTTTAAAATGAAAAATTGTGTGGGATAAAGTAGAGAAACAAGTATTAGAAGTATTATAATCAAAATGATAAATTTTGAAAGCAAAGGCACTTTTTTCGGTTCTATCTAGCAGGCTGTAAATGAGTTAGAATTTCATGATTCTAAACACATAAATGGATTTAGAAGGGAAAATTGTCTAGGTAAAGTCTAGACACAAATTAATTCAAAGGACAAGGCAATTAACCACAAATAAAGAATGTTAGGAGCTAAAATGTCATGATTCTAAGCTCAAATAGATGTAGAAGGCAAAATTGTGTAGGGTAAAGTCCATACACAAATTAATTCAAAAGACAAGGCAATTAAACACAAAAAAAGAAAGTTAGGGGTAAGTAGTTAATTGAGTTTAATGTTCATGAATGTTAGGCAATATGGTTATGATGAATGAATGATTATGCAATGTTTAGGATTTGACTTGTGTGCTCAAAGAAGGATAACACATCAAGGAAAAGTTGGCAAGGAAAAGAGAAAGGAAAAGCAAGGAATAGAGGTCGTGAACTTACCTACTTGTATGTTGGATGTTTTATGTGATGTTTAATTTATTTGATTATGTGAAGCATGTATAATTAAGTGATGCTCTGTTTCTTTTTATGCTATGGCTGTATGTTATAATTAAGGAACATGGAAGCATGTAAGTTATCATTTTACAATCATGAACATTAAGTGTACACATATTAACATCAAGCATGTAGTTTTATACATTATATGGTATCCTTTTGCTACTAAGATTTCCCCTAAAATCTCACCCCTCCATATCACAACTATTCTAGCAGGGTATTCATGTGAAGAAGAAGAGGATGATGCATAAAGAAGAGATAGGAAATAGTTGCATAATTGAATTATATATATGTATGTAAAGTAGTGGTTGGAAATTTTGTTTATGAACAATGTCCAGATTTGAGCAGTAACCTTTATGATGTAACTAAAAATAGTTTATGATTGAATAGGTGTAAAATATTTTATAAGTGATTAGTTAACATGTCAATATTCATTTTGACACTAAAAGTGCCTTATTTCGACTTCTGTACAGAGAGAACAAAATTTTTAAAGTTAGGGACCAAAAATTGTTTTCCAAAATTCTGACCAAATGAACAGTGATTTTGATGCTAGGTCTATATTGATTGATTGAGTGAGCATTTGATCTAATTATTATTTTTTTGATAAAATTTGTTATGTTAGCTAAAAAGTATCCTTTTGAACCACTATATTTTGATTAAAATATCCTTTTGAACCACTTCATTTTATTTTTTTAGAATTAATTATTATTTTTTAAAGTTTGTTGCCAAATCTATAAATATCAAATGAACAGGGCCCACAGTCTTGGAAATTCCAAATTTAGTAATTGAACTTCTATGGATGTTATAGTAGTTTTAAATGCTATCAAATTGTCCCTAAGACATATGATAGTAAGGTGTTACATCATTTAGATTCTCTACTTTGCCAATAATTTCCTCGAGCGTTGTTCAAGCTCTAGTTGGTCTACAGTTGCAACATACTTGGGTTTATCGTCCTTTATACCTGCATCATTATTAGTGATGAAGTGATTCAGAAACCTTAAGGTATGAGATATAATTTTGGAATGCAAGTAAAAGTAGAGTTAGGATATGTTGGTCCTTTAACCAAAACATTGCATTGTAGAATTGAAGAAGCTTCAATTTCACTTGTTGTATCTGGGATTCTAGGTTACAACCTATCTGTCTTGTTTTTAACTTCTCGTTGTGACTCAAGTTCACATAGAGTATATTTGGAGTTTTTAGTCACGATAGAGATAGTCAGAGCCTTCTTCTTTGGTCATTCTACTCTTTAGTCGCGACCAAACAATCATTTGGTCGCAACTCATTATCACAGAGATTCTTCTCCTTAGGAGTTTGATATTTAGTCGCGATATGGAGGTCATCAAGTCACAACTTGGGATCACATAAGTTTGACCCTTAAGCATTTGTTCTACTTCCAACTTCTAAAATATCTTGTAATCTTGCAAAGTCACTCAACAATTGTTTTCCAAAAGCAATGCGCAAATGATGAAACATAATCAAAGTTTGATGAAAATGAGAAATCTTAAGAAATAGAGAGCATGCTATTAATATCTAGGCAATTGAAACATAGCGCATTGCTCCCACGCATTGCTTCCACAAGAGCAGAAGAAAGAGATGCAAAATAATAATCATACGCAGTCAAAGATGAATTTGAATCAACTAGCTCCTGGGAAGCTTCATGGGAATTAAGGAATTGATGTAACACTGAATCATGCCTATCATGCAAACTTAATTCATGCTTATATCGAGTTTCTTCAATAACAATCAATAGCATTTAACCCAATAAAAGAAAAATTTTCAAAAGGATATTTCATGTATTATTTCATATTAAGAGTGACTAAATGTTCCCCAACTTTCATTATAATAAAACTATGCTTTATACTAATGATTGTGTTGGAAGTTTGGAGGAAAGGTTTGCCTGGGATTGATAAAATCTTATTTGTATTTATTTTAGTGTGTTTAAAGAGAGTTTTATTTTTTATTTTTGCCACATTTATCAATATGTTGAGCAATTAATTAATAATATAATTGGAAATTAATTGATATAATTTTGGTCATATATTGGAATATTATCTCATTAGATAAATAATTTGTATCTTTTAATTCTCATTTAAGGAAATTATTTATTAATCACCAAGTCAACTTGCTGCTATAACAGAATGAGAAGGAGAATCATTTAGACTATAATTAGATGGGTTTGATAGCTAGAAGATGGATTAACATAGTTGCTAACAGATTGAGCATGCTCGATCCAGGAATTAAGGAGCTAATAAGAGAAACAAGTGGGAGATTCACACACATGTATTGTAATAGATTGGGCATGTGCTGATAGCTGGAAGGAGTCTAATTCAGTTTTGTCTCACTATTTATCCACTTCATATCTATCACACCATTCACACACTTGTCCTATATATCATCACTCATTCACAATATTCATGGACTCACGCACATCAGCTTATTCATATCACATCTCACATCTCACACTCTCTAACTTACTCTACTCCACTACATAACAGATCCTGACTCCAATCTCTCTCCATCTTCATTTTCTTTCTTTTATCTGCAACTTTCCTCTATTATAAGCAATAGTACTAAAGGAAATTTCTGCTTCCATCTTCATCTTCTTTTTTCTACATTCACCATGGCTGATGCTGGTTTTGTTGCTACTATTTAAGTATTAACAACAATGGAAGGCTAGAGTTGATTTACTCTGTTGGAGATGATGCTGAACTAGAATCCTTGATCTGAAATAAGGAGTTAATTATGTCTTTAATTCAGATTTAATTGTATCGAGTTGATATAGTTAATTCTGGTATTACTGATGCAATTAGATTAGTAGATGATTAATGATAAAGGAACCGAGTAAGATTTCCTATTTTTACATAATTGAGCTTTGATTTATTATCATCCTTCAACTAGTTGGACATGGTTGTGGTTAATTAGAACAATTCTATAACATAGTACATTTGTATTTGTTTAATACATCTTCTTCTATATCTTGAGTTGAATAATTTATATTTCTATATTCAATGTCTACGAGTAGCAGCTTTGATTAAGATTTAGCTGGTGAGTTGTTATCTAACACATCCTAATTTAATTAATTAACTCTAAATATTATGTGGAAAATAACAATAAGGTAATTTTTAAGGGAACACACTTGTCATTTATTCATATCATTATTATTAATACTTAAAATTATAAATAGTAGCATATGATTTACATTCAGAATTTATTCAATATCTCATCCACAATTCATCTGATTAACTTGTTAATGTGTAGCTCATTGGATTAATTAAGAACTTTAGCATCCATTTAGGCTTCTTGTGAATCGACCTAGGTTAGCTTAACTCTTCTATTGGTTAGCTTAGTTTCTTGTTTGATAATTAAAATGACACTTATCAAAATGGTGTTGTTTCCAGGTAGCCTTCTTGTTAAGGTTTCTTAAGCAATTTGTTGGATCTAAAAAGCTTAAAAAGAATATAGGCGTTTCATTTTTTTTGCGAATTTAGTATTTTGTCCTGTTGAGTCAAAATAATTGCCTGTTTAATCACAACAAGATTGCAAAAATTGATTTCTAAGAGCCTCTATGATTTTTAGTCGTAACCTTATACACATTTGGTCACAGTGTGAAATTGTTTTTAATTCATATTTGGCCTCTGTAATTTTTAGTCATGTCCGGAGTGCTTTTTGGTTGCTACAAAAAACTTTTAACTTCAATCATTTGCTCTTTGTGATTTTTAGTCACAACGAAATTGACATTTGGTTGCAACCAAAAATCCTGATTCAAAAATTTTGATCTCTATGACTAACAGTCGCTACTTGAAGTTCATTTTTGTCGTGATATATGCTTCCTATGATTGTTAGTCACAACTAAAGTCATTTTGAGTCGCAACCTAAACTATGATTACTTGATCTCAATTTTTGAAATTGTTGCATCTGTGATATACTTGTTGAGTGTGATTTACATGACTAGAAGCTCTGAATTCTTTCATTTGGACAAAGAAATCAATAGAACACTTAGGCAAATTAAGAAAACTAAAATCTTAAATCAAGGTAGTGTTGCATCTATTATTGAGCTTAATTCTTCTAGTGAATATGTTGTAGCTGAAACTGAATTTGCATTTAGTGATAACTTAGATAATCATTTTGTATGGACCATATTAGTGAGGGAGAAGCTTATACTCATAATCATAATAATCAAAATGAGCAACATGGAGAGAATAACATGAATAATAAAAAGGCACGTTTGTGCATAATATAACTCACTTCTTCTAATGCAAACTTTGGTCCTTTTCGCACTTGTCCTACTTTAGATGTTAATTTTGAGTGGAAAGGTCATTTGTTGAGTAACTTACCAAAATTTTATGGATTGGCAGGTGAGGATCATTTCATTCACTTGAGGACTATGCAGTGGGATTGCTCCCCTATAAAACCTGTACGTACTTATATGGATATTGGTCAGAGACAAGTATTCCATTCTACACTTGAAAGAAAGGCGAATGAATGGTTTTATATGCTACCATATCATTCACCGTTTCTTACTTCTGAAACATCCTACTTTTACCACCTCATAGTATGTATTCAGAAGCGTGTTTGATTAGTGGAAGCATTACATTAGCCCAAAAATTAAAATTTTAAAATTTACTTCATGGGTACTATTCATTTGGTGATTTCCAGATTTACAGTCCAACTTTAAAAATTCATAACTAATTGTAGAAATATCGTATGGAGGTGATCAAAATTTCTAATTGAAGCTCTTTCATAGCTATTTAGGGGGAAAATATAAACATAGACATTTGCTTTGCCAATTGATATAGTTAAATCGTTACTTTTTACTGTTCATATGCAAATTCTAGAATTTCTAGATTATGTCTCTTAACTTTGGAAATTAATTTCTCTTGATATACACATCCAAATGAGGAGTGTTACCTATGCATTTAAATCTCTGGATGTGTACTACATGTTTATAAAATTTTGTGAAATAATTCGTTCATTTACTTGGTCAAACTGAAGTAACAACAAAACTGCTTTAGGACCTACATTTTTACCATTTCAGTTTCCTTTCTTTCACTTTCAAAAATTGTTCCATCATGCATAAACCATCTCTTTTGTCTTTTATGCATTCATACACATCATGGGGTTATGTCATAATTCTTTCATACATTTTCTTTACATATAATGGATATTACATAACATTACATAAAAAGGCTAATATACATGCATGCCATTACTTGTCTACTCTTCCTCTTCCATTCCTTAGCTCATGTACCAAACATGATTATTCCATCTTGACTAACCTATTATGGTTGGTTATGGGAGGGTGAGATTATAAGGAATCTCAGTAGCAAACATTACTATTTAAATATGTAGGATGGATGCTTATGCATGATGTGTCATTTCATTAAACTTTCTTTGATTAGTGATATGCCATCATGCTATACACTTTTGCATAAAACTGCATAGCCAAAAACATGTTATTCACAATAAATTCAATATTATTTATCATGTCACACCATCATTCAAATATCATATACATGCCAACACATAAAAATACCACAATAAGCACATAAAGAGGTAAGTCCACTACCTTGCACTTAAGTTTTTTTCTTGATCTTTTGCACTTGCATCCTAGCTTTCCAACCATGAAACCTTTCGGTCAATCACTTGCGAACATCTTCTTGGATGTTTCAAGGTCCTAAACACATTCATATTCATCACATAATTCATTAGGACCATGAACTCTAACAGTGTTCAAGACTATCCTTGATAAATTCTTAACTCTTTACTAACATTACTTTCTCTAGTCTTCACTAATTAACTTGTCCCTTTAACCAATTGATGTATTGACTTTACCCTACACAATTTCATCTTTTGAATCCATTTATGATCTTAGAATCATGAAATTCCAGCTCCTATACACTGTTATGTACAGAATTGCATAACACCCTCTTTTCTTTCAAAAATTCTCATTTTGATTCTAATGCTTTCCATACTTGTTTTTGTCCCACACAAATTTTCATTTTAAAACCAATGGAAGCATCAAAATCATGAAATTCCAATCACTATTCATGTGAGTGAACAGTAACATGGAGAATGAATGGCCAATATCACTTTGTGCACTATTTGTTCTAATGGCTCATACATGCCCTAACATTAAACTTACTCACCAAGCAAACTTGAGATAAGGTCACATGACAAAAATCTTCTCCTCCCACTCGTCTTGGATGCCATGTGTGAGGTCTTATGGGTCCCATCATGTGCAAACCCTAATTCTCACTTTATTTCTTTTTCTTTTCTTTTTTAAAAGTTCATAAATTATTCATTATTAGACTTGTGCTCCAAGATAACTTTTGGAACTTATTGGGTTACCATTGGACTAAATTTTGGACTGCCCTAGGCTTTCCTTGGGTCCAATAGCTAATTGGTACAAATCCCAAGGCACTTTCCTTATACTGATATCCTGAAAATATCTTGATTTTAAAATAAATGCTAGACACATCTTTTAATAGTTCTAACATTTTTAAAATTTCATTATAATATAAAATAACTCCCCTGAAATGTCTCATATTTTCTTATACTCATAAGTCCTGATAAAAATTCTTTATATTTCTTCAAGACCTATTATCGGTGTCCGATTTCACTTTAATTTCTCAAAGGGCATTATCGCCTTTTTACATATTATCAGAGTATTCCCTGACCTTGGTCAACTATTTTGGGGACTCTCCTTGATTTTCTAACCTTAGTCAAATGATCAAAAAGCCATTCGTCTAATACTGACTAAATGACACAAGACCTACATTCTGTGGCATTTTCGTAAGTTTATATTTTTCCCAGTCTTTATTAGCCCTGGCCTACATACTTATCTAAAAATATCATTGGGCCTATAAGGTGCTATTTTGGGCCTTCTACATGATCCACTTCCTTCATAGGCTCGATTCTCGAGAAATTCCCCCGAAATATATTTATTAGGTGTTTTAATACAATGTAAATTCTACAGACTCCTTTTTAATCTCTATTAGTTTTATAAATTTTCATATTAATTATAGGAATTTACTATCAAATTTCATCTTGTTCTGAGGTTTAGATGATACTATATTAATTTTTCTTTCTTTAGAAATTAATATAATTTTTTTAGGACCTCATATCAAAATTATATACGCATCAAACTGATCAAAATAATTTTCTCTATTTACTAGAAAAATTTGGGACTAATTTGATTCTAAACATTTTTGGGCCTTTTCTAGCTCAACTTTCAGTAATTACCATTGTGTCCTAGAACTTTTGAAAATTACACTTTAGGCCCTCAACTTTTCATAATTACACTTAATGGCCCAAAGCTTTTGTCTATTTTCATTTTTCACAATAGAAATTTTAAACATTTGATTTTAGTCCCTTATTTTTATACCTTTGTCTAATTATTATTTTTCCTTTCTATTCATCATCATAATCCTTTCGAAACCTCTTTCCACTATCAATATTATACAGATAGGGAAAACGTATGATGTGACAACTTCTAAGGCTGCTACATTGAGAAATGAGATTTTTCCTACAAAACAATATGCTGAAGAGTCTTTCTATGAGTTTTATGGAAGGTTTCAAGAGCTGCTAGCTAGATGTCCATACTACCAGATTCCAAGTGAGCATTTGGTATAGTATTTTCATTCAGGATTGTGTATTACATGCAGGAATAATTTGGATACAATTGTTGGGGTGTACCATTGATGATTTAACTCCTGATGATGCATGAAATTTTATTGAGAAGATAATAAGCAATGTCCAACAGTATGTGGGCTATGATGCTAGGCAAGTGCATGAGTTTTCTACAATATCTTCTCAATATTATAATAGCTTATCTTCTTAAGTTGCTGCTATGAATTCTCATATCAACAATTTAGCAACTCAATTGAGCATATACATGTTCACAGTCGATACTCTCAAGCTCTAGTTGCTCTTAATTGTTAGCTTTGTTCTTCCCCTATATATACTAGTGTAAATTGTCCTACATACTGTCATATCCTAATTTGTTTCCTTATCTATATAATACTGATAGAGAAAAGATGTTTGGAAAGAATTATGACGACAATCAGAAGAAATGATAAAGGTTAAATGAGTCTTGAAGGAAGAAAGGGACCTAAACGAAAATTGGAAAAAGGTTAAAGGCCAAAAGTTAAAGTAGAAACAAAAGTTAGGCCAAAAGTGGTAATTTCTAAAAGTTTAGGGACTTAAATGTAAATATACAAAAAGTTAGGGACATAAATGTAATTAAGAAGAGAAAAGTTCAAGGGCAAAACTGTAATTATAGAAAGATCAGCCCAGAAAGGGTTATAACTGCCTGGAAGTTTTTCAGTCCAACATTCCATCAGTAAATAGAGGAAGTTATGCTGGTTAATCTGGCATGATACAGAAATTTTATTAGGGCTCCAGACAGCAAAAAATTATCTGATAGTCTAAAAGTTATATGATTTTTTATCAGATTTCATGAATATCAGATATAAGTGGGGGAAATACAGGAAAATGTGCCCTACAGTGTCAGATGTCCTGAATCTGACAGAACTCTGAAAGAAATTCTATATAAAAAGTTATTCACATATCAGTGAATTTTGAAGGGAGTTTGATAACACCTGTGATCCGATAAAGGAACTTATCGGTATGTGAGCCTAGATAGAATGAAATCAGATTACCTCATATATGGGCCTATGATGACACCAAGGAGGGCCCAAAACCCAGGGTACCAGTTCATCAGCAGAAGTGCATAGTGTCCCGAAAAAGTACAAAATTATGAAAATGCCCCTGGATGCCCACAACGTACCAGTGATAGATGGAGGGCATTTTGGTTATTTAGGACAAGCTAAAAATGTGGCATATAGTATAAATGTGATTAGTTAGAGCCAGTATAGGCCCTAAGGCAGTACAAAGAGGGGTAAAAAGATGATTTTACCCTTAGGATAAATATAGTGTAAGAAAGGACACTAAGGGTATTTTGGTCATTTCCCAAGGAATGGATGGCAGATAAATATTCAGTATAACCATGTTAATGGTATGAGAAGCCTAGATATTTATTTCTAGGACAGAATACATATCCTGGTATATTATAAAAAATTTAGAACAGAAAATAGTCTGGTTATCGTGAAACTGCTCCGATCAGTACCGGATTGGACTGGAATTTTTCTAGAAGCTTCCTTACACTATGAGCACGCCACATACCCCCATGAGGTGTCCCTTGAGCTGTCCCACATTGTAAAATTACTTTTGACCGAGTGATCATAAAGACTATGTTTGGGCTTAGTGGTTTTTCATGCGGAGGAATGTGAATGGTCAAGATGGAATTTGTCCCTTATATTCGTAGAGAGATATTACTAGGCCCCTCGATGAGTGAGTCTGAGAAATGTATAGCCATACTGTAATGGAAAGGTAGTTCCATTTCTATAGTCAGACTACTCAGGGATCGAGAAAGTAACGGTTAGGAATATGAGGATGACATTATCCATGCCTCATCCATGACCAAAATATCGCGCGACAGAAGGGGTATGATATGGTTGTATAAAAGGTTACATCGTTTAATGATCCTCATATGATTTCGGTAGTCGTTATATCTTGCTAGAGACCGCTTGTGACTTGTAGGCCAGTATAGCAAATGGGCCACTACCAACTTCATATGGGCCTACAGGATCACACACAAAATAGCCCAACATGAGCTATGATGTCCAGATTTAATGAATGATCTAGGGTGGATGTATATATTTATTTATATTTATATTCGTATATATACATTATATATAAGAGATATATGAGATTTAATTTATCAGGATAAATTAAATCTCTATCACGTTTGAATTTGAAATTCAAATTGATAGGATATCTCATATAAGAGATATTTATAAGATTTAATTTATAAGGATAAATTAAATCTCTATCACGTTTGAATTTGAAATTTAAATTGATAGGATATCTCATATAAGAGATATTTATAAGATTTAATTTATAAGGATAAATTAAATCTCTATCACATTTAAATTTGAAATTCAAATTGATATGATATCTTAAATTTGATTTATGAGAATAAATCAAATATAGTTCAGTCTTATCTTTATTTTAAGTTAAATAAATAGGTGAATTAAATCTGTGGGACGGATTTAATATAAATATTATTTATTTAATTAGTTTCTTATCAAATTATACAATATATGATATTGTATTAATTTCGGAATTAATATAAGATTAACTCCAAAAATCCAAATCGGTAGAGAAAAATGCATAGCATCCTATATATCTGATTTTAGGAGCTACGTTCTAAAAAGGTTAGAGAACACAGAAAGGCCGAAGGGGAATTTGCAAAAGGTTTACAGATAAGAAACTACCGAAATAGAGACAGATAGGACAAATTCTTGAGAAAGCCCTGGAGGGACAGGAGACGGTAGCACGTTATTCGTGGTTGGAACGCTGTTCATGTAGATACCAGTAGAGGAAGCCAACCTGAGTCGTCAACTTCTTGCGATCAGAAAGGGAGCATGAGCCGCATAGAGAAGATGTGAACGTCGTGACTAGAAGCTGTGGAAGTCGCTGAGGAACTCTGAGGGTAATGCTTCTTTCCACTTGACTTAAACACATATGGTAGATCCTGGCAAGAAATGGAAAAATTTTTAAGTTAATTTCCACTGCGTGTCTTCCAATTCCTTACACTAGATAACTTTCTTACCTCATTTCTAAGCTTTGCCCAGTCCCTCAGCTCCTTAAACTGCTCCTGGCTCCACCAGAACTCCTTCCTTTCTTTCTTTCCTTCTCTCTTTCTCTCTTCTTTCTCTTGCCAAAACTGTGGTATGCCTTGAAATGGGAGGGGAGTGGCCTATTTATAGGTGAGAGGCGGTGGAATGAATGGCTCAGATTGCTTGCTTCCTCAATAAGCTTTGCCTGCATCATCACGATGCATCACCCTCCTTGCTGACTCACCACTAATGACATCATCTAGGACACCTCAGGGGACAACTCAAGGGGCATGCGGCACAATAGTGGGGCCCTTGGAACACCTCACCAGCTGACTCAGCCTCTCCAAAGAATTCCATAGTCTTTTCCCTGAATGGACGGCCGAGATCATACCACGTGTCCTCTTGCTTTTTCTCCTTTTACTGTAATCATGCCATGTGTCCTTTGCTTTTCTTCACTTACTATAATCATGTCATGTGGCACCTTGTGGGCCCCATACATGATTCCAGATCACTTTACCAAGTTCTATCTTGGACCGGGTCACTGTACTTTATTGAAAAAGTACTAAAATAATATTTTAATACCTCTTGGGCCCACATTACTCTTGGGCTATATTTTTGGGCCTTGGATTGTCATCTTGGGTTTCTAACCTAGCCCAAACACTTTGGTGGCTCAGTTCCCAAGAAACATCCTTAGTAAATTACCAAAATACCCTTAATACCTCTTTAGTACTTCTAGGGGCATTATTGTCTTTTCATATCTTACCATAGTATCTCTTGACCCTGGTCAACAATCCAGATACCCTTTCTTGACTGTCTAACCTTAGTCAAATGATCATAACACCCTTCATCTGACTCTGACTCAATGACACAACATAGTGGCATACCTTTAGTGGCATTTTCGTAATTCTTCATTTTTCTCAGTATTTATTAGCCCTGGCCCACATACTTATCTAAAAATATCATTGGGCCTATAAGGTGCCATTCTGAACCCTTTGTATGATCCCCTATCTTAATGGGCTCAATTCCCGAGAAATTCCCCCAAAACCTATTTATCGGGTATTTTAATCCACTGTAAATTCTGTAGTAAATTCTACAGAACACCTTTTTGAGCTCTGTTAGTTTCAAAAATTCTTATATTAATTATAGGAATTTACTACTATATTTCATCTGATTCTGAGGTCAAGAGAATACTATATTAATTTTCCTTTTCTTCATAAATTAATATAAATATTTTAGGACCTCATATTAAAACTCTGTGTTGTATCATACTGATCAGCATAATTTTCTCTATTTACTGAGGCCTCTTCTGAATAGGGCCTGGTAGCATCCCTTTTTTAGGCTATATACTGGGCTTCTAGGCCTAAAAATTAGGATATGACACACATGATGTCATAATTATTCTTTTTAGAAAAAGTTAAATCCAAGATTAAATGTGGGCCTTTAGATCAAATAGTAACCAAATCAATCTTGACCATTCATTTTTCATGGATTTTGGCTATAAATACCCCTCATTTTGCATCAAAACTGTGGCTTCATGGACCCTTGGGGAAATTTGTGCAAAATGAGAACTCAAGCCAAGACAAAGAAGATTCAAGGTACCAAAGTTCAAGCAAGCTAGAGATTAAAGGTAAGCAATCTCTCCTTCCTAAAGACCTTAGATGAAAGGGGAAAGAAGAAATTAAAGTTAAGACTATATGATTGAAGCTTAAACAAGCTAGTTAAGTGGTTGGTTGTTGAATCAAATTGATATTCTTGACTTTGCCATGGTGTGCCCTGTTCAGTCTGTACTGTTCATGAGGGAAGGAAATCGAATTTCAATGATTGAATGCTTCCATTGAGTTGGTATGATGATTTTGTGTAGGATTGGAAAGGTTTTGAACCTTGGAAACATTAAAATCTCAAGGTTGTAGTCTTTGAGATTCCTTACAGTTACTGTTCACTCACAAGAACAGTGATTGGAATTTCATGATTTTGATGGTTCCAATGGTTTTAAAATGGAAAGTTGTGTGGGGTAAAGTGGAGAAACAAGTATGGGAAGCATTAGAATCAAAATGAGAATTTTTGAAATGGAAAGTTGTATGCTTATGTTCAGTTCTGTACAGCAGGCCATGAAGGAGCTGGAATTTCATGATTCTAAGCTCATAAATGGATTCAAAATATGAAATTGTGTAGGGTAAAGTCAAGACATCAATTGGTTCAAGAGCCAAGTGGATTAGTGAAGATTAGAGAAAGTTATGACAATAAAGAGTATAACAAAGTTAGTCTTGAACATGGTTGGAGTTCATGAGTCCTAATGAGTTATATGATGGATATGAATGTGTTTAGGACCATGAAACATCCAAGAAGATGTTGGGAAGTGATGGACATAAAGGCTTCATGGTTGGAAAGCTAGGGAGCAAGGGCTAAAGATCAAGAGGAAAGCTTAAGTGCAAGGTAGTGAACTTACCTCTTTATGTGCTTGATGTGGTATGCTTATGTGTTGACATGTATGTGATAGTTGAATGATGTTGTGACATGATAAATGATGTTGAATGTATTGTGAATAACATGTTTTCCATGGCCATGCACTTTATGTAAAAGTATATAGCATGATGGCATGTCACTAATCAAAGAAAGTTAATGAAATTACATATCATGCATTAGCATCCATCTTGCATATTTAAGTGGTAATGTTTGCTACTGAGATTCTCTAGAATCTCACTCTCCCATAACCAACCAATTTAGGTCAAGCATGAAGAAAAGGTATGCATAGAGAAGAGCTAGAGAATGGAAGAAAGGAAGTGAAGTATTGAGATTTTAGAATATACTATAAATTGTCCATGTATGTAAATGACATGTAAGGTGTCCATTTATGTGATAAAACTATTGTAATACTTATGGAATATGTACATGATGTATATGAATGTTGATAAGCTTATTTGATGGCTTGTGCATGCTGAAACAATTATTGGAAATGAAAGAAAAGAAACTGAAATGGTAAAAACGTATGTCCTAAAGCAGTTTTGTTGTAGCTTCAGTTTGACCTAGCAAATGAAGGAATTAGTTCACGAAATTTTAGGAGCATGTAGAACACATCCAAAGCTTTAAATGAATAGGTATAAAGTGTCATTTGGATGTGTATAACAAGAGAAATGAATTTCCAAAGTAAGGGACCAGAATCTGTTTCCAAAGTTGTTGACCAAATGAACAGTAAATTTTAACGAATAAACTGTATTAATTGGATACTTATTTGGTCTGGAAATTATTTTTCCCTTAAATTTCAAAATGTTAGCTTCATGTAGTTTTTTGAACCACTTCATTTCGAGTTTTCTATAATTAATTATGATTTTTTGAAGTTCATTGCGTAATCTGGAATACCATATGAACAGTAACCCGAGAAAGAGTAAAATTCCAGATTTGGTTAGTAGACTTCCAAGGTCTTATAAGTGATTCCAAATGCTACTGAATGGTCCCTAAGATGAATAAAAGTAAGGATGTTACACACACTATGATGTATCAGTCATCTATCAAGGTAAACAAAATTAGTATCCACAAAGGAATCTATACTTCAACACATATAATGAAGGATGGAGAGATTATCCCAATTTTAGATGGAGGGATGGAGCTGGAGATAGGAACTTTGGGCAAAATAGATTCAACAATGATAAGTAAGTGGCTGAATCTTCTAGAGCTATAGAAGTATCTACTGCTATAAAGAATGATGGTATATATGAGATAATCTATAGCATTAATATGATGAATTCAAATATAAACTACATAAATACAAGCTTCAACTATAACTTCAAGGACTTGATATCTACAGTGAAGAGCAACCTAGTAATGACAAATTCCAAGTTTAGTGCCTTTGAGAGTAAAATAGAATAGTGGGAAACAAAAGATGCAAACATGAATGGCTATGTATCATAGCTAGCCAATTTAGTAAGTGATGTTCAGGATATAATTGGTGGAAATTTACCTTCAAACACAGTTGTTAATCCCAAATCTGTGAATGCTGTAAGTTTGAGAAGTATAAAAATAGTGGGGAAAGCAGATACTAATGATGATATGAAGGATAATAAAGCAAATGAGTAGTATAACATATTGGGAACTGAAGAGTTGATTAAAGAAAAACCTTCATTCATTCTAGAATCATAAAGCAACAAAGAGAAGGGTATGGTGCAGTAGAAAAATGAGTAAACTATATTGAAAGATACTACACAACCATTTGTTATGCATGAAGCAGTTGCTAGTTCCAACAGTGAAAGTCAAAAATACGACAAAAACTAGAATAAAAAGGAGCATGTATATGCATAATAGATGTTTAGAAAGGTAAGTATTAAACACCTGCCTTTTCCAAGTGCATACATGTGTCCAAATAAGGTTTTGAAAGAAAAACAAGAACAAGATATTTTGAATCTATTAGGTAAATTGGAAGTTAATGTGCCACTTGTAGATCGAATTAGGAGTATACCTAAGTATGGGAAATTTATGAAAGAACTCTGCACTAATAAAAGAATTTGCAAGCCAAATGAAAGGGTTCAAGTAGGATCTAGTGTGCCAACTTTACTTAAGCCAGAACTTCCTATAAAATGTGATGATCCAGGTTCATTTATAGTCCCAATCACTATTAGTAAGTTTTAGTGTGCTAGTTCTTTGTTAGATCTTGGTGCAACCATTAATCTAATACCAACTTCCAATTATACATCATTAGGTATAGGCATAGGCTTACTTAAGGAAACCTCCATGATAGTTCAACTTGCTAATCAGACTACTAGAAAACCTGAGGGATTATTAAAAGACATATTAGTGAAGGTTAAAGACTTAATTATACCTGCAGATTTCTATGCCTTAGATATGTCACATGAGTCAACCTCAGAGGGTCCTATTATTTTAGAAAGGTCATTCCTTAGAACAACTAACACAGTCATAAGCATGAAAAATGGGAGCATTATAAGGGAAGTGGGTAATAGTGTAATTACTTTTAATGTCTATGAAGTAATGAAATATCCATTTAAAGATTACTCACTGTTAGGTTTAAGTGCAATTGATGCATACATTGAAGAAGCTAAAGAGGAACATGAATTATTGCTGCAAAATTTTGATAAGATTGAATGTGATTTGCTTGAATCTAAAATTTATTCTTATTCTTCTTCTGAATTTTCTTTAGATAGTAGTGGTGATATGTCAAGTATTAACTATATTTTAATTGATAGCTTACTTTCTACCCTACAATCATTTTCTTATTCTATTACTGACCTTTTGAATGAAGGCTTTAGAGAAAGTAGCATGATAAAATTGTAAGTGAGAACATAGCTGCTGAGAATCTCATTATAGGGATTAAAATGGATGTTGTAGAACCAATGAGAACATAATTATTGAAGCTTGTTGCAGCTTTAGAAACTAAGAAGTTGGTTATATCAATTGTCAAGCCTCCTAAGTTGGAACCCAAACTACTTCCTAGTAACTTCAAATATGTGTTTTTGGCTATAAAATGACGCAGTACCTATTATAATTGCTAATTCACTTTCTATTTATGAGGAAGAGAGGTTAAGTTTAGTTTTAAAAACACATGAGAGAGCAATATGTTGGGCTTTAACTACTATACCTGGTATAACTGTGAAACATTCTTACTTTTATATGTCTTAGAGACCATTCAGTAGCATTTAGAACCACTTACAAGACCTTGGAAGTCCATTAACCAAATCTGGAATTTTACTCTTTCTCGGGTTACTGTTCATATGGTATTCTAGATTATGCAATGAACTTCAAAAACTCATAATTAATTATAGAAAAATTGAAATGAAGTGGTTCAAAAAGCTAATTGAAGCTAACATCTTAAAATTTAAGGGAAAAATAATTTCCAGACGAAATAATTAACCAATTAATACATTTTATTTGTCAAAGTTTACTATTCATTTGGTAAAAAATTATGAAGACAGATTCTGGTCCCTTACTTTCAAAATTTATTTCTCTTGTTATACACATCCAAATGAAACGTTCTACCTATGCACTTAAAGTTATGGATATGTGCTACATGATTATAAAATTTCATGAAATAATTTCTTCATTTGCTAGGTTAAACTGAAGCCACAACAAAACTGCTTTAGGACCTACGTTTTTACCATTTCAGTTTCCATTATTTCACTTCCAATAATTGTTCCAGCATGCATAAGCCATCAAATAAGCTTCTCAACATTCATATACATCATGTACATATGCCATAATTATTACAAATAGTTTCCTCACATAAATGGACACCTTACATGGCATTTACATACATGGACAATTTATAGTATATACTAAGATCTCAATTACTTCTATTCCTTTCTTCCATTCTTTAGCTCTTCTCCATGTATACCTTTTCCATCATGCTTGACCTAAATTGGTTGCTTATGGGAGGGTGAGATTCTAGGGAATCTCAGTAGCAAAGATTACCACTTAAATATGCAAGATGGATGCTAATGCATGATATATAATTTCATTAACTTTCTTTAATTAGTGATAGGCCATCATGCTATATACTTTTGCATAAAGTGCATGGCCATGGAAACATGTTATTCACAATACATTGAACATCATTTATCATGTCACAACATCGTTCAAATATCATATACATGTCAACACATAAGCATACCACATCAAGCACATAAAGAGGTAAGTTCACTACCTTGCACTTAAGCTTTTCTCCAAATCTTTTGCACTTGCTCCCTAGCTTTCCAACTACGAAGCCTTTATGTCAATCACTTCCCAACACCTTCTTAGATGTTTCAAGGTCCTAAACACATTCATATTCATCAATCACATAATTCATTAGGACTCATGAACTCCAACCATGTTCAAGACAAACCTTGTTACACTCTTTATTATCATAACTTTCTATAGTCTTCACTAATCCACTTGGCCCTTGAACCAATTGATGTCTTAACTTTACCTACACAATTTCATATTTTGAATTCATTTATGAGATTAGAATCATGAAATTCTAGCTCCTTCATGGCCTGCTGTACAGAACCGAACACATGCCCACAATTCTTTTAAAAATTCTCATTTTGATTCTAATACATCCCATACTTGTTTCTCCACTTTATCCCACACAAATTTTCATTTTAAAAACATTGGAAGCATCAAAATCATGAAATTTCAATCACTGTTTATGCGAGTGAACAGTAACAGAAGAATTTAAAAAACTATAATATTGAGATTTTAATGTTTCCAAGGTTCAAAACCTTTCCAATCCTACACAAAATCATCATATAAATTCAATGGAAGCATTAGATCATTGAAATTACATTTCCTTCCCTCATGAACAGTGCATACCAAACAGGTTCATCCATGGCAAAGTCAAGAATGTCAACTTGATTCAACAACTAATCACTTAACTAGCTTGTTTAAGCTTCAATCATATGTCTCTAACTTTGATTTATTCTTTTCCCTTTCATCTAAGGTTTTTGGGCAGCATAACACCTTAGAGAAAATTCAACTTTCCCCTCATGAAAACCCTAAGTTCAAGCTCCCAAATCAAAGGAAAATAAGTTAGGAAAGATTGCTTACCTTTATTCTCTAGCTTGCTTGAACTTTAGTACCTCTAATCTTCTTTGTCTTGGCTTGAGTTTCCATTTTGCAAGAGTTTCCCCAAGGTTCATGAGGGCACAGTTTTGAACCAGATTTGAGGGGGTATTTATAGAAAATTTAATGGAAAATCAATGGCCAAGATTACTTTGTGCACTATTTGATCTAAAGGCTCACATTTAATCTTGGATATAACTTTTTTAAAAATAATAATGATGACATCACAAGGTACAACTCAAGGGACACCTCATGGGACATGTGGAAAAATTCTCATGGTAGGAAGCCTCTAGAAAAATTTCAGTCCAATCCGATACCGATCGAAGCAGGTTCACCAAAAACCAAACTGTTTTCTGTTCCTAATTTTTATAATATACCAGCATATGTATTCTGTCCTGGAAACCAATGATAGGCTTCTCATACCATTGATATTGTTATACTGAGTTTTTATCTTCTATCCATCCCTTGGAAAGTGACCAAAATATCCTTAGTGTCCTTTCTTGCACTATATTAAACCTAAGGGTAAAATTATCTTTTCACCCTCCTTTGCTGCCTTAGGGCCTATACTGGCTCTAAATAATCATACTTAGGTTATATCCCATGTTTTTAGCCTATCCCAGATGACCAAAATGCCCTCCATCCATCTCTGGTATAATCTGGGCATCCAGGGGCATTTTTGTAATTTTACACTTTTTTTGGACACTGGCCCCTTCTACTGATAAACTGGTACCCTGGGTTTTGGGCCTTCCTTGGTGTCATCATAGGCCCATATATGAGGCCATATGAGTTTATTATATCTAGCCTTATTTACTGATAAGTTCCGTTATCGGATCATGGGTGTTTTCAAACTTCCGTCAAAATTCCCTAATATGGGGATAACTTTTTATACAAAACTTCTTCTGAGGTTCTGTCAGATCCATGACATTTGACACTATAGGGCACACTTTCCTGTAATTCCCCCACTTATATCCGAAGTCCATGAAATCTAATAAAATTTTAGATAACTTTCAGACTATCAAATAAATATTTGCTGTCTGGAGCCCTAAAAAAATTTATATATCATACTAGATTAATCAGTGTAACTTTCTCTATTTGCTGATAGAATGTGGGACTGAAATACTTCCGGGCAGTTCTAACCCTTTACGGGTTGATCTTTCTATAATTACAATTTTACCCTTGAACTTTTTACTTAATTACATTTAAGTCCCTTAACTTTTGGAAATTATCACTTTTGGCCCAAATCTTGTTTCTACTTTAACTTTTGCCTTTAACCTTTTCTACTTTGGGTTTAGGTCCTTCTCTTTCTTCAAGACTCATTTAACCTCTATTATTTCTTTTGATCATCGTCATAATCCTTTCCAAACTTTTTTCCTCTATCAGTATTATATAGATAGGGAAAAATTAGGATATGACATTTTTTCCCCTCTTAAGATAAATTTTGTCCTCGAAATTTACTTAACACCTTAGTCAGCATTCTTGGATAGATATCCTTGTCTTCTTTTTTACTAAGGATTAGGGTATGTATCTCTTATCTTCCATCTTAACATCTTATTGGAGTACCTTTCATGTCCGCAAATTTTCATATCTTTACTGTCATTACTTTCCTTTTATTCTAAATCAACTCAATCAGAATTGAACGCTACCTCATTCTGCTACTTACTTAATTGTTATGCATCTATTTGCATATGGACTCCTCACTATACTGAACTTGTGAGTAGTGTCCATTTCTTTCATATCAAATTCTGTCGAATACTGCTATGTTCAGGAGTTTCTGTTAACTACTCATCATACTTCTTAGTATAATTATTTGTGACTCATCTGAGTATCTAGCAGAATTTTCTAACCATTCGCAAAACTTTATCTCTCATTTTCATATCATCATACTTCTTATCATCTTTAATAACTCATCATAATATAGAGAGAGGACTTATGTCATTATTCCTTCTTTCGTTGCTTTACTTCTAAATAGGAGCACATACTCTAACATGCATAATGCCTAGTCAACATGTTGCAGGACTACATACCTGCCCATGAATGCAAAGCTTTAATATCGGAGCTCAAGCATTCCTTCTCTTAATATGTATAGCTCTAACACTCGAAGCTGACACAGCTCTATTTCATTAAGGCTGCCATATTACCCTCTTACTAGGGTATAGACTCAACCCTTCTCTACTCTTTCTTACATAAGGAATAGGGGAGTCACTTTATCTTTAAATCTGTGGCTACCTTACTAGGCCATATTTATTCTTATCATAACATTTCTTATCGCCTGTAAGACTTTTATGTCCTTAGCCTAAAGGAGTTATGTGTCCTTGGCCTCACCGTAATCTAGCGGTAATTCATAACTGAGTTAGCTATTTCCTTTCAGCTAACTGAGGAAGAGTTTGGCTCATATCTTTATGCTATTCGAAATCTTAAGTTTTCCCTTATCCTCTTGGACTACTGACAGGCAAGAAAATATCTCTTATTAAGCCTCAAGGTTTATGTAGATGAACTTAGCTAATTATTCATCAAAAAGTTTATCTTTCCTTTGCTCTAACCCTTAGCCTCACATTCATCTCTCTCTAATTGAGAGGAATACTTATTTTAAACTCTTTGAGAAAAACTTCTTAAATGAGGCGATCACTCTCTATCTCGTATGGAGTAACTTTTGTATCTCTTTGTATCTCTTAATTCTTTTCGTCTATCAGTCACAGTTTGCTCTTGACTAGACTGTGAATCCTTTTTGATCTGTCTTTGGATCCTGACTAATTTTGTTCATAGGGATCTCATTCATCATCCAGCACTATTACTTCTGTTTTCTAGGGTAGCGCAATAGGTTACTATCCCTTCATGATGGGATTCCTCTATTTTGGGAACATTAACTTTCTATCTATTAGCCATCATGTCTTTAACCTTAGTCCATGTATTAGATCATTCTCAGGCAAGTCTCATTCTATCTTCTTATTATTCTGTTCAATAGAGACTAGTTGCACAAATTGTTTTGTAATGTAGATCAACTCCTGATGATCATACGGAGGATCTACTTCTGAACCTCTTCTTAAATTGATCTTCTGTATCTCAGTGCATGGTACTATCTAGCTTGCCTGTACTCTATGCTAAACCTCTAACTAATAACCTTCAGTGAGGTCAGCATCTTTATTCCTGTCATTAGATCTCTGTGCATTTTAGTCGCCACCTGAGTACTTGCTATCCGCGTCTCATATTCTCTATAACCTTTAGTCGTGACCATCTCAACTTACTTATCACAACTTAGCAGCTTTGTATTCTTCTATCATGACCATAGATCATCTTTCATCACGGCCTAGCAGCTCGGGAAATTCCCATCACGATCAATGGTCTTTACTTGTAACAACCACGAGTTTTTGTAAATATTTGTCATGACCTGTGGCTTAACTCATTGCAACTTAACTTGTCTGGTACTTCTAGCCATCACCTTTTATGTCACCATAACATTTGTACATACATTACCCCTTATCTCTTTTACGTTATTTTCTATAAATCATGGACTGCACCTACTTCTGCACAAAGAAGTGGCATCCTTATATATCAATTGGCAGATCATTTGCCAAATACTCATTTAGCCTATATGCCATATAGGGATATATGGCAATACTTGACTTACTATCATCTCATGCTAGTCCTCTAGAGTATAAACTTGATTTAGGTTAATGCCCTCTATTGTATGTCTGTTCATCATCCCTGCTATGACATTAAGGAACTGCAGATAAACTGATTGTTCTTAATCTCTACTTCTGTCTATCCCTTGACCTAGACTGAGTAATTCACTCTCCACAACTTTCTTCAGACTAATATAGTCAATATTATCTGTCTTAAAGAAAGAAAGCTGGGGTTGACTAGGACCAGGAACATCACACTGATCTTTCTCTATAAAGTCACATATTCCTGAACTTTGGGAATAGACAGGAACTGTCATAAACTCTGACTGGATGTCTGAATTAGGGGACTGTGATATATTACTAATAATAACTTTGTCCTCAAACTCTGGTGGAGGAGGAATAATATCTAGTCTACCCATAATTTAGTACCAGTACTCAGCTTACTTAGCCGTAATCTATCTTCTCATCAGAGGGATAAAGCTTATGTTAGGGTTAGAGAGCACTCCAATAAACTTATACCGTATAGAGTCACTAGACTCAACATCAACTGGTGCATATTGGCTTCAGGCTGAATCACTTCATGACCTCCAGACTGCAGGTTTAAGTCTACAGAAATATCTATGGAACATTCTACTGTAGACTTCCCTGACTGATCCCACTCTCATCTGAACTCTCTTCATTGTGTAAGGGATGATCAGAGTTTAGATGTACACCATGTCCATACATCACTACTCGCGTCATATCCCCAATTTTCTTACCTGATGTAACTGTACAGTTTATCTGCAATGGATATGAGATTCTTAGAATAAACTATATCAGATTGAGAAAGAAAAGGGAAGGATTAATAACTAAAGAAAGAATAGGGACCAAAACGTGAAAGTAGAAGAAAAAGGATGGACCTAAATGTAATTAATAAAAAGTTCAGGGACTAAAGTGCAATTATTCAAAAGTTCAGGGACTAAAGTGTAATTATTCAAAAGTTGAGGGACCTACATGTAAAATATGGAAAATTTGAACTGAAAAATGCTTAAAAATGCCCAGATTTAGACCAGACCCAAATTTTACCAGTAAACAGACAAAAATATTCAGGCTAGTCTAACGTAACACAGAATTTTGATTTGAAGTCCCGATTAATTAATATAAATTCCTGAAGTCAGAAGGAATTATTACATTATTTTTCAAACCTCAAAATCAGATGAGACCTTACAGGAAATTCATATATTTAATGTAAAAATTTATAAAATTGACAGAGTCAAAAAGGAATCCTGTAGAAGCCATAAAGGATTTTACAGTAAAATAAAATACCCGATAAATAGGATCGGGAGAGTTGTACTATGAATTGGGCCATAAAAGCCCATATTAAGACCCAAATGGTGCCATCATGAGCCCATTAAGGTGACTAGACAGTTAAGTGGGCCAGAGACCAGAGCAATGCAGAAAAAGTGTGAAATTACGAAAATGCCCCTGAATGCCCATATTGTACAAGTGATGGATGGAGGTCATTTTGGTCATTCTGGATAGGCCAAAAACGTGGTACATAGTATAAATATGATTATTTAGAGCCAGTACATGCTATACGGCAGTACTAAGAGGGGTGAAATGACAATTATCCCCTTAGGGTCAATATAGTGTAAGAAAGGACACCAAGGGTATTTTGGTCATTTCTCAAGGGATGCATGGCAGATAAATACTCAATCTAATATTTTCAATGGTATGAGAAGCCTAGACATTGATTTCTAGGATAGAATACATATCCTGGTATATTATAAAAAAATTAGAAACATAACACAGTCCGATTGTTGTGAGACTACTCCGATCGATACCGGATTGGACTAAAATTTTTCTAAAATCTTCCTTACATAGGAATCATGCCACATACCCCTATTAGGTGTCCCATGAGCTGTCCCACATGATGTCATAATTATTCTTTTTAGAAAAAAGTTAAATCCAAGATTAAATGTGAGCCCTTGGATCAAATAGTAACTAAATTAATCTTGGCCATCCATTTCAACCCAAATTTCTCTATAAATACCCACTATTCAGATGGATTCGGTATGCATGGTGAACCATAGGGAAACGCTTGCAAAATTTCCATTCAACCAAGAAAGAAGCACACAAAGTGAAGTAACAATCAAGGTAATCATCTCCCTTGATCTTGAGCTTTGTTCTAGCAAGTTAGCTCATGATTTTAAGGGGTTTTCATGCTATATTTTCCTTATGGTTGCTGCTGGAAGTTCTGTTCATATATGGTTAAAATATGAGTTTTATATTATGGATAGTTTAGATAAGCTTAAACAAGCTAGAATCAAGTGGTATAAGCTTGGGATTCAAGTATGTTTGGATTTAGGGTTTTGTGTTCTTGCTGGTACTGTGCGTGACACTGTTCATATGATGAAATTTCATGATTTTGATGCTTCCAATGAGTTTAAAATGGAAAATTGCGTGGGGATAAAGTAGGAGAATAAGTATTGGATGCATTGGAATCAAAATGTGAATTTTTGGGAATTAATGGCTTCACTTCGGTTTGGTACTGTAGCTATTGAAGTGTTTTTATTTTGGAAATGCTAGTTTCATTTTTGGATTCTACATGAAAAATTATGTGGAAATGAAGCATGAGAATTTATTTTGGAAAGATGGAAATAAGAAACATAAAGTAGAGAAAGAAAGGGAGCTAGTGAAAACCTAGTCTTGGTTTGGTGTTCAAGTTGAGTTGTAACTTGATATTATTTTGTAATGGCTAGATTTTGACATTTGTGAAGGAAGGAAATCATTCCAAGAAGGTCTTGACCAAGATAGCTAAGAGGTAGCAAGGATACCTAACTATAACTCATGTTTGTTTAATTGTTTGCTTGCTTGTTTATTATGGTGTTTGGTTGAGCATGAGAATGTTTCATCATGTTGATGATGAAGTATGAATGATTGTAACTCCTTGCAAGTTATGTCATGACAATATGCATGTTAGAGTTTGCTTATGTACTGTTATGAAGTAGCTCCCATCTCATGATAACATGTTAAGCATCCAATTATTCACGCATGATATTATAGTTTGTGTAACTTGCTATTGGGATTTCCATGAAATCTCATTCCTTCCACATGCATAACTATGTTTTAGGTGCTGGATCCTCTCAAGGGAAGAGAGTATATGTTGATGATTGAGGTTGTATAATAAGTTACATGACACTATTGGATGATATGCTAGTATGCATGGTGTATGTTTTTGTAACTATGTTCTGAGGCTGTGGGGCTATAATGATGATTCTGAGGCTTAAATCAACGAGTTTAAGTCTGAAATTTGGGATGATAATAGCTAAGATATAGAGATTTAAATTTACACCAAGAAATCCTTAATTGGATAAGTATCCGAATTGTTATGGTTTTCCAAATTTGGAACTAAAATCTGGAATTGAGATAAAGTGAGTGATTAGAGGTAGCAACGTTCATGAGATTATTTTATATATCAAATGAATGAATTTTTCTATTCAATTTTATGAGTTTAAAGAACACATCCAGAGATTCAAATCCATAGGTAACATGGTTCATTTTGATAAGTAACCAAAGAGAAATGAATTTTTTAATGTAAGGCAAAGAAACTGGAACTTCCAAATTTTACCAAATGAACAGTGCTTTTCAACGAATAAACTGATTTCATTTGGAATCAGTTTATTCGTTGAAAATTATATCAAAGGAATAGATATAATTGATGTTGAAAATAAGGATGTGACAACTGGCATGGGGTCTCGCTTATCAACTAAAGCCTCTGACTTAACTTTATGAAATATTATATCTATTCCTGTAATCTTTGCTCAATTAAGCAATGTTAACTATCCCAATAAATACCCTAACTTAACAAAATACTTACTATTTAGAGTTAGGGTCTGAGAACTATCTTATATCAGTCCATAAATAATCTATTAAGAAAATACTATATTCAGAGCATTTCTTAAGCCAGAATCCTTTGTTCTGATACCAAAATGAAACATTCTTACTTTCATACATCTTAGGGACCATTCAATAGCATTTAGAACAACTTACAAGACCTTGGAAGTCTATTAGCCAAATCTGAAATTCTACTCTTTCTCAGGTTACTGTTCATATGGTATCCCAGATTACGCAATGAACTTCAACAACTCATAATTAATTCTAGAAAAATCAAAATGAAGTGGTTCAAAAAGCTACACGAAGCTAACATCTTGAAATTTAAGGAAAAAATAATTTCCAGACCAAATGATTAACCAATTAATACAATTTATTCATCAAATTTTACTGTTCATTTTGTCAAAAATTCTGAAGACAGATTCTGGTCCTTTAGTTTGGAAATTAATTTCTCTTGTTATACACATCCAAATGAAACGTTATATCTATGCACTTAAAGCTCTGGATGTGTGCTACATACTTTTAAAATTTCATAAAATAATTCCTTCATTTGTTAGGTCAAACTGAAGCCACAATAAAACTGCTTTAGGACCTACATTTTTACCATTTCAGTTTCCTTTCTTTCACTTCCAATAATTGTTCCATCATGCATAAGCCATCAAATAAGCTTCTCAACATTCATATACATCATGCACATATGCCATCATTATTACAAATAGTTTCCTCACATAAATGGACACCTTACATGGCATTTACATACATAGATAATTCATAGCATATACTAAGATCTCAATTACTTCCATTCCTTTTCTCCATTCTTTAGCTCTTCTCCATGTATACCTTTTCCATCATGCTTGACCTAATTGGTAGGTTATGGGAGGCTGAGATTGTAGGGAATCTCAGTAGCAAACATTACCACTTAAATATGCAAGATGGATGCTAATGCATGATATGTAATTTCATTAACTTTCTTTAATTAGTGACATACCATCATGCTAGATGCTTTTGCATAAAAGTGCATGACCATGAAAAACATGTTATTCACAATAAATTCAACATCATTTATCATGTCACAGTATCATTCAAATATCATATACATGTCAACACGTAAGCATACCACATCTAGAACTTAAAGAGGTAAGTCCACTACCTTGCACTTAAGTTTTTCTCTTGATCTTTACACTTGCTCCCTAGCTTTCCAACCATGAAGCCTTCTGGTCAATCACTTCCCAACATCTTCTTGGATGTTTCAAGGTCCTAAACATATTTATATTCATCACATAATTCGTTAAGATCATGAACTCCAATAATGTTCAAGATTATCCTTGATAAATTCTTAACTCTTTACTAACATAACTTTCTCTAGTCTTCACTAATTAACTTGGCCTTTGAACCAATTGATGTCTTGAATTTACCCTACACAATTTCATCCTTTGAATCCATTTTTGAGCTTAGAATCATGAAATTCCAGCTCCTAAGCAATATTTTGTACAGAATTACATAACACCCTCTTTTCTTTCAAAAATTCTCATTTTGATTCGAATGCTTCCCATACTTGTTTCTCAATTTTATCCCACACAATTTTTCATTTTAAAACCATTGGAAGTATTAAAACCATGAAATTCCAATAACTATTCATGTAGGTGAATAGTAATAGAGACGAACTTTAAAAACTACAACTTGGATTTCCAATGGTTCCAAGGTTCAAAATCTATCCAATCCTACACAAAATCATCATATAAATTTAATGGAAGCATTAAATCATTGAAATTTCATTTTCTTCTATCATGAACAGTGCAAACTGAAATGGTTCAATAATGGCAAAGTCAAGAGTATCAACTTGATTCAACAACTAATCACTTAACTAGCTTGTGTAATCTTCAATCATATAACTGTAACTTTAATTTCTTATTTCTCCTTTCATCTAAGGTTTTGGAAAGCACAAACACCTTAGAGAAAACTCAACTTTCTTCCCTGAGAACCCTAAGTTCAACCTCCCAAATCAAAGGAAAATAAGCTAGGATAGATTGCTTACCTTTAATCTCTAGCTTACTTGAACTTTAGTAGCTTGAATATTCTTTGTCTTGGCTTGAGTTTTCATTTGCAAGAGATTCCCCAATGTTCTCATGCTCCACGATTTTGCATCAGAAATTGGGGGTATTTACACAAAAATCCCATGGAAAATCAATGGCCAAGATCACTTTGTACGCTATTTGATCTAATGGCTCATATTTGACCTTGGATTAGCTTGCCCTAGAAGCCGATGAGATGACATCATCCATGACATCATAAAAGGACAACTCAAAGCCCATGTGACAAAATTACAAAGGGAGGAAGCATATGGAAAAAGTTTAGTCCAATCCGGTACTGATTCAGTACGATGTCACAAAAACTAGATTGTTTTCTAAATCTATTTTTTCTGAGATTCCATATTATGCTTTCTAACCTTAAATCCAGTATCCAGATTCTTCTTACCATTAACACTCTTGTAATGGGTCAAAACTTAATTACAGATCACATGAAAAATGACTGAAATGCCCTTAGTTTACTATCTTGCACTATAATAATCCTAAGGGCATAATTGTCATTTTATACCTCTTTACTTCTTATCAGCGCATATACTAACACTGACTAATCACTTCTGTACTTGCCTAAACATTTTTTACCTATCTAAATGACCAAAATGCCCTTCGTCTAACTCTAACTCAATAACACAACATAATGGCATACATTTAGTGGCATTTTTAGAATTTTATATTTTTCCTGGTCTTTATTAGCCCTGGCCAACATACTTATATGAAAATATCATTTGACCTATAAGGCACCATTTTGGTCCCTTTACATGATACATTACCTTCATGGTCTCAATTCCCGGGAAATTCCCCTGGAACATATTCATCGGATGTTTTATCCATTGTAAATTCCATAATAAATTCTACAGAACTCCTTTTTGAGCTCTGCCAGTTTCATAAATTATTATATTAATTATAGGAGTTTACTTCCAAATTTTATCTAATTTTGAGGTCCAGATGATACTGTATTAATTTTTTTTCATAAATTAATATAAATTTTTCGTGACCTTATATCAAAATTCTGTGTTGTGTCAACTGATCAGAATAATTTATCTATTTACTTCAAAAAATTTGGGACTAATATGATTCTGGCCATTTCTAGGCCTTTTATGGCTCAACTTTTAATAATTACCATTGCATCCTAGAACTTTTGAAAATTATACTTTAGGCCCTCAACTTTTCATAATTACACTTAATGGCCCAAAGTTTATTTATACTTTCATTTTTCACCATAGAACTTTTAAAATTTTCATTTTAGTCCCTCATCTTTATACCTTTATCTAATCATTGTTTTCCTTTCTATTCATCATCATAATCATTTCCAAACCTCTTTCCACTATCAGTATTATACGAATTGGGAAAAAATTATGATATGGCATATCTCAGTAACAAACAGTACTAACAATGCATGCATTAATGTCAATACTTATGCTTGCTTGTGAAGGTGTTAGCATTGTGTAATGTGCATGCTTTTATGTAACATATGAAATATAATTGGCCAAAGTAATCAAAGAAATAGAGCTTCAATCATATACACAAGCAACACAATTCGACATAGCTATAACATAACCAAGCATAATATTAAATACATACAAGTTTAGGGTAAGTTTACTACCTCATATACTTGACTTTCTTTTACTTTATATTGCCTCTTTCTTCTCACTTCTCTTTGATGTGTGGCTGCCTCCTTGGAGTCCACCATCAAATCCTAACGTCACAAAATCATCCATCCATTACAATCTAACTTCCGTGAACATTAAACTTACTTTAACTAACATAACTTCTTTTGATCTTTACTAATTGGCTTGGCCTTTGAACCAATTGATGTCATTACTTTACCCCACACATTTCCACCTTTTGAATCCATTTATGAGCTTAGAATCATGAAATTCTAGCTCCTATGCACTATTATGGACAGATTTGAAAAATATGCATAATTCTTCCAAAAATTCTCATATTGATTCCAATGCTTCACATACTTGTTTCTCTCCTTTATCCCACAGAACTTTTCATTTTAAAACAATTGGAAATATCAAAATCATGAAATTCCAATCACTATTCATATGAATGAACAGTAATAGAGAAGAACTTCAAAAACTACAACTTAGAAGTCCAATGCTTCTAAGGTTCAAAACATATACAATCCTACACAAAATCATCATATGAATTCAATGGAAGCATTATATAATTGAAATTCCATCTCCTTTTATCATGAATAGTGCAGGCGAAAATGGTTCAACCATACCAAAGAAAAGAATATCAACTTGATTCAACAACTAATTACCTAACTAGGTTGGTTTAATCACATATCTCAAACTTTAATTTCTTCTTTCTTTTTTCATCTAAGGTTTTTGGACAGCACATACACCTTAGAGAAAACTCAACTTTCTTCCATGAAAACCCTAAGTTTAAGCTCCCAAATAAAAGGAAAATAAGTTAGGATAAATTGTTTACCTTTAATCTCTAACTTACTTGAACTTTGGACCTTAGATTCTTCTTTATTTTGGCTTGAGTTTTCATTTTGCAAGAGGTTCCCCAAGGGCCCTCCTTCACAGTTTTGATTAGAAAATAGTGGGGGTATTTATAGAAAATCTCATGGAAAATGAATAGCCAATATCACTTTGTGCACTATTTGATGTAATGGCTCATAATTTCTCTTACATCAAACTTGCCCACCAAGCCAATTTGAGATAAGATCACATCACAAAAATCATCTCTTCCCCTTGTATTGGATGCCATGTGTGAGGTCTTGTGGGTCCCACCATGTGCAAACCCTAATTCTTACTTTATGCCTTTTTCTTTTCTTTTTCAAAAATTCAAAAATTACTCATTATTGGACTTGGGCTCTAAGACAACTTTTGGGACTTATTGGGCCACCGTAGGACAAAATATTGTGCTTTCCTATGCCTTCCTTGGGTTTAATAGCTAATTGGCATAAATCCCAAGGAGCTTTCCTTATACCGATATCCTTAAAATATCCTAATTTTAAAATAAATGCTAGATACCACTTTTAATGGTTATAATATTTTTAGAAATTCATTCTAATATAAAATAAATACCCTGCTAAAACATCCTACTTTTATCACCTCAAAGTATATATTAAGAAGCATATTTGATTAGCGGAAGCATTACATTAGCCCAAAAATTAAAATTTTAAAAGTTATTTCTCGGGTACTGTTCATTTGGTGATTTACAGATTTATAGTCTAATTTTAAAAATTCATAACTAATTATAGAAAAATTGTATGGAGGTGATCTAAATTTTTAATTGAATCTCTTTCATAGTTGTTTAGGGGAAAAATATAAATCTGGACATTTATCTTGCCAATTGATACAGTTAAATCGTTACTTTTTACTATTCATATGGCAAATTCTGGAATTTCCAGATTCTGTCTCTTAATTTTGGAAATTCATTTCTCTTGATATACACATCCAAATGAGGCGTATTATATATACATTTACAGATCTGGATGTGTACTATGTGCTCATAAAATTTTGTGGATTAATTCCTTCATTTGCTAGGTCATGCGATATACTTTTGCATAAAAGTTCATGGCCATGGAAAATATATTATTCACAATACATTCAACATTATTTATTGTCACATCCTTACTTTTAACCTCAATTATACTCCATTAGAAGTTATTGGAACCAATTACATGATCATTTGCTTTCAAAACATTCATTTCCAAAAGAATTGCTCTCGTGACTGTTCACTTTTACTATTCATTCGATAATTCCAGAATATGTACCCTACTTTGAAAATTCATAATTAATTGTAGAAAAATCAAAATAATGTGATTCCAATTTATAATGAAATATCTTTCATATATCTTTAATGGAAAAATATGAAACTGAGGTTTTAATGTCCACATGAAATCAGTTTATTGGTTAAAAATCACTGTTCATTTGGTAAAAATCAGGAAGTTCCAGTTTCTTTGCTTAACTTCAAAAATTCATTTCTCTTTGGTTACTTATACAAATGAACTGTGTTACCTATGGATTTGAATCTCTAGATGTCCTCTTTAAGCTCATAAAATTTCATAGAAAAAATCATTCATTTGATATATGAAATCATTACGTGAACATCACTGCCTCTTAGCACTCATTTTATCTCAATTCCAGATTTTACTTCCAACTTTGGAAAATCATAACAATTCGGATACTTATCCAAATGAGGTGTTCTTGGTGTTCCTTTAAATTTAATCATGCCAAGTTTCATACTAAAACTCGTTGATTTAGACGTTATAACCATCGTCAAAAGTGTCAGCCTCAAAACATAGTTACAGAAACATACACCATACATGCTAGCATATCACCCTATGGTGTCATGTAAGTCATGTAACTTATTATACAAACTTAATCATAAACATTTACTCTCTTCCCTTGAGAGGATCCAGCACCTAAAACATAGTTATGCATGTGGAAGGAATGAGATTTCATGGAAATCCCAATAGCAAGTTACACAAACTATAATATCATGCATGAATAATTGGATGCTTAACATGTTATCATGAGATGGGAACAACTTCATAATGGTACATAAGCAAACTCTAACATGCATATTGTCATGACATAACTTGTAAGGAGTTGCAATCATTCATACTTCATCATAACATGATGACATAAGCTCAAGCTTAACCAATCACCATAATCAATAAGCAAGCAAAACAATTAAACAAACATGAGTTATAGTTAGGTATCCTTGATACCTCTTAGTTATCCTTGTCAAGGTCTTCTTGAAGTGCTTTCCTTCCTTGACAAATGTCAAAACCTAGCCATTACACAATAATATCAAGTTATAACTCAACTTGAATACAAAATCAAGACTAGGTTTTGACTAGCTCCCTTTCTTTCTCTACTTTATGTTTCTTACTTCCATCTTTCCAAAATAAATTCTCATGGTTCATTTCCACATAATTTTTCATGTAGAATCCAAATATGAAAATAGAATAAAATTAAAACACTTCAGTTGCTACAGTACCAAACCGAAGTGAAGCCCTTGATTCCCAAAAATTCACATTTTTATTCCAATGCTTCCAATACTTGTTCTCCTACTTTATCCCCACACAAGTTTCCATTTTAAACTCATTGGAAGCATCAAAATCATAAAATTCCATCATATGAACAGTACCATGTATAGTACTAGCAAGAACACAAAACCCTAAATCCAAACATACTTGAATTTCCAAGCTTATACCACTTGATTCTAGCTTGTTTAAGCTTGTCTAAACTATCCATAACATAAAACTCATATTTTAACCACATATGAGCAGCACTTCCAGCAGCAACCATAAGGGAAATAGAGCACAAAAACCCCTTAAAACCAAGAGCTAACTTGCTAGAACAAAGCTCAAGATCAAGGGAGATGATTACCTTGATTGTTGCTTCACTTTGTGAGCTTCTTTCTTGGTTGAATGGAAATTTTGCAAGAGTTTCCCTATGGTTCACCATGCATACCGAACTGACCTGAATAGGGGGTATTTATAGAGAAATTTGGGTTAAAATGGATGGCCAAGATTAATTTGGTTACTATTTGATCCAAGGGCTCACATTTAATCTTGGATTTAACTTTTTCTAAAAAGAATAATTATGACATCATGTGGGACAGCTCATGGGACACCTAAGAGGGGTATGTGGCGTGCTGTCCATGTAAGGAAGCTTCTGGAAAAAATCCAGTCCAATCCGGTACCGATCGAAGCAGTTTCACAACAACCAAACTATATTCTGTTCCTAATTTTTTATAATATACCAGGACATGTATTCTATCATGAAAATTAATGTCTAGGCTTCTCATACCATTGAAAATGAAATATTGAAGATTTATCTTCCATCTATCACTTGGGAAATGACCAAAATGCCCTTGGTATCCTTTATTACACTGTATTAACCCTAAGGGCATAATTGTTATTTCACCCCTCTTTGTACTGCCTCAGGGCATATATTGGCTCAACTAATCATATTTATTCCATGTGCCAAGTTTTTAGCCTATCCCAGATAACCAAAATACCCTCTATCCATCTCTAATACAATCTGGGCATCCAAGGGCATTTTCATAATTTTGCACCTTTTCTGGACACTGGCCACTTCTACTGATGAACTAGTACCCTGGGTTTTGGGCCCTCCTTGGCGTCATCATGGGCCTACATATGAGGTCATCTGATCTTATTCTGTCCAAGCTCACATAACGATAAGTTATATTATCGGATCACGGGTATTATCAAACTCCCGTCAAAATTTACTGTCATGGGAATAACTTTTTATACAGGACTTCTTCCGTGGTTCTATCATATTCATAACATCTGACACTGTAGGGCACACTTTTCTATATTCCCCCACTTATATCTCATGTCCATGGAATCTAATAACTTTTAGACTATCAGATAATTTTTTGAGATTTCATAATATGCTTTCTCACCTTAAATCAAGTATCCAGATTCTTCCTACCATTGAAAATCTTGTACTGGGTCAAAACTTAATTACAGACCCCCTTAGCAAATGACTGAAACGCCCTTGGTTCACTATTTGGCACTATATTAACCCTAAGGGCGTAATTATCATTTCACATCTCTTTATACTTCATCAGAGTACATACTGGCTCTAACTAATCACACCACTATACTTACTTGGACATTTTTTACCTGTAAAAAATGACCAAAATGCCCTCCATCCTCTTTTGGTAGAATCTACAATATAGGGACATTTTTATAATTTTACACTTTTATAGGTTCCTCTGGACTCTAGCCTACTTAGCTGTTCAACCATCTTACTGGGCCTTTGGGATGCCATTTTGAGCCTTTATATGGGTCCATTACCTTTATGGCACAAATCCCGAGAATCCTCTCTCGAAGGTATTTATCGGGTATTTTGTTACACTATAAATTCCCTTAAAAATCTACAAGATTCCTTCTCTGAATCTATCAATTTTATAAATTTTCATATTAATTATAAGAATTTACTATAAAGTTTCATCTGATTCTGAGGTCTAAAAATACTGTAATAATTTTTCCTATCTTTAGGAATTCATATCAATTAATCGGGACATCAAATAAAAAATCTGTTACGTGAAACTGATCAGAATAATTTTTTCTACTTATTGGTAAAAATTGGGACTAAATTATTTCCAGACAGTTTTAGGCCTCTTCTATCTCAACTTTTTCATAATTACATTTTTACCCTTGAACTTTTGATAAATTACATTTATGTCCCTTAACTTTTGGTAATTACACCTTTTGGCTCAACTTTTATTTCTACTTTCATTTTCTACAATAGAACTTTTAAACTTTTCAATTTAGTCCTTCTCTTCCTTCAAGACTCATCTAACCTTTATTATTTCTTCTGATCATTTTCATAATCATTTCCAAATCTCTTTCCTCTATCAGCATTATACAGATCGGGAAAATTAAGATATGACACCTGCAAAGTCTCATAATTTTCTAAAACTTAGAGGTTATGATAAAAATTCTCTTCATCTAATTCTGACTCAATGACACAACACAGTGGCATACTCAATAGCATTTTCATAATTTTACATTTTTCTGAGTCTTTATTATCCCTAACCCATATACATATCTAAAAGTATTATTGGGCCTATAAGGCACCATTTTGGGCCCTCTACATAATCCACTACCTTCATGGGCTTAACTCCCGAGAAATTCCCCCGAAACGTATGTACCGGGTGTTTTAATCCACTATAAATTCTATAATAAATTCTACATAACTCCTTTTTGAGCTATGTCAATTTCATAAATTCTCATATTAATTATAAGAATTTAGTGTCAAATTTCATATGATTATGAGGTCTAGAGGATACTGTATTAATTTCTTTTTCTTCATAAATTAATATAAATTTTCCAGGACCTCAAATCAAAATTCTATGTTGCGTCAAACTAATCAGAATAATTTTCTCTATTTAATGGTCAAAGTTTGGACTAATCTAATTCTGGGCATTTTCGGGCCTTTCCTGGCTCTACTTTCAATAATTACCATTTTACCGTTGAACTTTTGAAAATTACACTTTGCTCCATAAATTTATTAAACTTTTCATTTTAGACCCTCATCTTTATACCTTTGTCTAACAATTATTTTTCCTTTCTGTTCATCAGCAGAATCCTTTCCAAACTCTTTTCACTATCAGTATTATACAGAAGGGACAAAATTAGGATGTGACAACAGTCTTGAGCTGATGTCCTTTTTGTTGTGACTCAACTTTATACTCTGCTAAAAAACATTCTGTCTCATTTTGATGTTGCTTAGTCTATTGGAATTTACTGTCATGGATTTAAATTGAACTTTGAAGATAAACTTTTGAATATTGACAAACTTGATGAAGTATGAGTTGCTTGTTTCATTGATTGACTACTGGAAATTGTGCGTCATGAATGATTGATCTCATGTATTTAGTTTAATATTCATTCAATCTAGTCATGATGAGTAAATTAGGGTGAATATTCCAGATGGAAGGATTTTGAGCCTCTAACATATACTCTTTTATATTGTGTGACACCATCTAGTTTGGTAACTTTGCAAAACTTATCTCAATCCTTGATTCAAAACCATATTAGCTTCTTGGAATTCTAAATATGATAAGGGAATTTCTTGCAAAACCCTTTTGACCAAACAATAGCCACATAAATATTAAATCCTTTCCTTAAACCCTTTGAGACCTTCACTTTTATTTAAAATTTTATCCTTGATTAATGAATGTTGTACAAGAAATTTGTTGTTTGTAGTAAGTCTTTAATTGTGAAATAACTATTAAGAGTCACTACTTGTTGAATATGTAAACTTCAATATATTTGTCATATGTCTCAATAGTTGAAAGAGAAAAACAATAAAGAAAGAGTATAGAGAAAAGAAAAAAAAAGAAGAAAGAAAAGAGAAAAAAAAGAGATAGACAAGATGTGATATTGAACTTGTTTAAAAGGAAGTTAGTTTGTGACTTGTGATTTTTTGCAATTGCACAATTGGAACTGTGATCAAAAGTTGAAATAGCTTGAAGAAATAAGATCATGTGCAATATTTCATTAATCATTGACATGTATTTCCATTTCATCATGTAACCTTTCCAACATTACAACCTAATAAAGACCCTTTGATTCAAAATCCTTATGGCATTTAGTAGTGGAGATGTAGGATGGTTACAAGCCTATGGGAAGTCTAAGCTAGATAGTGAGTGAAATTACTTTGATAAGAGAGTGAGTAAAACACTAAACTTTATGAGGAAACCTCAACATAGTTGCTTACTATGATTTAATTGCCTGAATTAGATCAGTTGATTGATATGATATTATTATGGATTATTGCCAATTGAAAGGAAAATATTTATGACTACAAGTGCTTATGCTAAATCTATTGTGGCCAATTTTGCTGGACATTTGTGTTTGAATTTCAATTTCAATCCATAATTTTTTCTTATAGTGCAAAAGCTAATGTAGGGGAATTGATAAAGAGAGTTTTATTATTAATATTTGCCCCCATTTATCAATATGTTGAGCAATTAATTAATAATATAAAATTGGAACAATTGAGAATTAATTAATATGATTTTTGTCATATATTAGAATATTATCTTATTAGATAAATAATTTGTATCTTTTAATTTCCCATTTCAGGAAAAATGTTCATTAATCACGCAGTCAACTTGCTGCTATAACAAAATAAGAAGAAGAATTAGTTAGAATGTAATTAGATGGGTTTGACAGTTGGAAGGTGCATTAACAGAGTTGCTAACAGATTGAGCATCTGCTAGATCCAGGAATTAAGGAGCTGATAACAAAAGCAAGTGGGAGAGATTCACACATGTGATATAACATATTGGGCATATACTGACAGCTGGAAGGAGTCTAATTCAGTTCTATCACACCATTCATCCACTTCAGATCTGTCACAACATTCACACACTTCTCCTAATTAACTCCAAATATTCTGTGGATAATGAAGGTAAGGTAATCTACAAGGGAATACACTTGTCATTAATTTATATCATCATCATTAACACTTAAAATCATAAACAATAGAATAGGATTTATATTAAGAATTTATTTAATATCTCATCTCATAATTCATCTTATTAGCTTGTTAATTTATGGCTCATTGGATTAATTAGGAGCTTTAACATCCATTTAGGCTCTTTGTGAATCGACCTAGGTTAGCTTCACTCTACCATTGGTTAGATTAGTTTCTTGTATGATAATTAAAATGACTATTATCAAAATGGCACCATTGTCAAGGAGCCTTATTTGATAATGTTTCCTAAGCAATGTACTGGGCCTAAAAAACTTAAAAAGAATATAAGCGTTTCAATTTTTTTTGTGAATTTAGTGATTTGTCTTGTTGGGTTACAACAAATTGCCTATTTAGTCACGATAATATTGCAAAAATTGATTTCAGAGAGCCTTTGTGATTTTTAGTCAAGACCAAATACACATTTGGTCACAACATGAAATTGTTTTTAATTCATATTTGGTCTTTGTGATTTTTAGTCGCGATCAGAGTGCTTTTTGGTCACAACCAAAAATCTTTATCCATCAAATTTTCTTCTATATGATTCTAGTCACAACTAAATTCACATCTAGTCACAACTAAAACTCAATTTTTCCTCTCTATGATTTTTAGTTGCGACTATAGTGACATTTGGTCATAACCAAAAACTTTTAACTTCAAGCATTTGGTCGCTGTGTTTTTTAGTTGCAACCAAAATGACATTTAACTAGTTAATTTTTAATTTTTAATCAAAAAGTGCTCTCATTCACTAGCTCATTAGAATTATCTAGAACACAAAAATTAGCTAGGAACACTAAGTTCTTGACCTGCACTAGAATATCCTCAAGAATTCCTTTTGGGTATATAATTGATCTATCAGCTAATTGGAGCACTATGTTTATGTCTCTAAGATTATTAATACATAAGGCTAAGTATATTGACCAAGGCATTATATTGATAGCAGCCCTTAAATCTAATAACGCTCCCTTTATATGAACCTTGCCTATTGTGCATGAGATAGTGTAGGATCCTGGGTCTTAGTACTAAACCGATAATTTAGCCTTAAAAAGAGATGACACGTTAGCACTCACCTGAATTATCTCAAGAGGCCTAAACATTTTCTTATCAACACACAACTCTTTCAAAAATTTAGCATACTTCAGATTCCTCTTGAGAAATTCAACCATTGGGATATTTATTTCAAGTTTATTGAACAAAGTATAAGCATCTTTTGCAAACTCAGGGTCAATCTTCTTCTTTCCAGCAAATAGGCTTTAGGAAAAGGGAGGTCCATAATACTTACCTCCTTAGCTGTAGGCATAGATGCTCCTCACTTGTTGGACTTCGCTTTCTCCTCAATTTGTTTCCCCTTATAAGCTAGACTTTGCATGATCTCTTCCTCTTATTGAATCTCTTGCACTTCTTCTTATGCTTGTGAATTCTCCTCTTGGTTTGCTCTCTTTGTCATGAGCTGCTACTTTCTAAAGCTCTTAGATTTCCCAATTTTCATCAATGATAGTGGTAGATTTTCAATTTCAAGGTCTTCAATATCTTCCTTAGGTGCACATATTCCTCGAAATGCACCTTTCTACCACTTCTTAATGAAGTAGCATTAAGAGCCTTCAGGTTAATAACAATATTTAAAGGTATATTGTCACTGCTCTTTGTTTAGATATCACTCATAGTATTTGGATATCACTCACAAGATTTGATAATATCAGCATTCTTAGAACTTAACTCTTCAAGTTTCCTTTACACATCTGCATTATCTTTCTATATACTTTAAAGAGTACTCGTGAACAGTACCCAAGAGGAAATCTTTTGAAAATGCATATTTATAAAGCAAAGGAATATGTAATTGGTTCAAATAACTGCCAATTGAGTATAATTGAGGTTCAAAATAAGGATACGACACATGGACTAACTTGTAAATAGTGAAAGTCCATAGAAGTATAGTGGTCATTTTAAAAAAAGAGAGGGACTAAACTGAAAATTCTAAAAGTTTCATGGCAAAAAATGAAAGTAGACATAAATTTTGGGCCATTAAGTGTAATTATAAAAAGTTGAGGGCATAAAGTTTAATTTTCAAAAGTTTTAGGGCAAAATGGTAATTATGGAAAGTTGAACCAAAAAAAGCCCAAAACTGCCCAGAATCATTTTAGTCCCAAATTTTCCAAGTAAATAGAGAAAAATTTTTTGGTCAGTTTAACGTAACATATAATTTTAATTTGAAGTCCTGATAAATTGATATGAATTTCTAAAGAAAGGAAATGAGTACAGTATCCTCTGTACATCATAATCATAAAAAAGTTGGTAGTAAATTTTTATAATCAATTTAAGAATTTATGAAACTAATATAACTCAAAAAAGAGTTATGTAGAATTTATAATATAATTTACAGTAGATTAAAATACTCGATAAGTGTTTTTTGGGTAATGTCTTGGGAATTGAGCCCATGAAGGAAGTTGACCATGTAGAAGGCCAAAAATGGAGTCTTATAGGCCCAATAATTTTTTCAGACAAGTATATGGACTAGTGCTAATAGAGACTTGAAAAAATATAAAATTGTAAGGAATTCGAAGACACGTAGCGGAAATTAACTTAAAAAATTTTCCATTCCTTACCAGGATCTACCGTATGTGTTTAAGTCAAGTGGGAAGAAGCATTACCCTCAGTGTTCCTCAGCGACTTCCACAGCTTCTGGTCACGACATTCACAGCTTCTCTCTGTGGCTCGTGCTCCCTTTCTGATTGCAAGAAGTTAACGACTCAGGTCGGCTTCCTCTACTGGTATCCACACGAACAGTGTTCCAACCACGAACAATGTGGTAGCGTCTCCTGTCCCTCCAGGGCTTTCTCAAGAATTCGTCCTCTCTGTCTCTATTTCGGCAGATTCTTATCTGCAAACCTTTTGCAAATTCCCCTTTGGCCTTTCTGTGTTCTATATCTTTTAAAACGTAGCTCCTAAAATCAGATATATAGGATGCTATGCATTTTTCTCAACCGAATTGGATTTTGGAGTTAATCTTATATTAATTCTGAAATTAATACAATATCATATATTGTATAATTTGATAAGAAACTAATTAAATAAATAATATTTATATTAAATCCGTCCTGCAGATTTAATTCACCTATTTATTTAACTTAAAATAAAGATAAAACTGAACTATATTTGATTTATTCTCATAAATCAAATTTGAGATATCATATCAATTTGAATTTCAAATTCAAATGTGATAGAGATTTAATTTATACTTATAAATTAAATCTTATAAATATCTCTTATATGAGATATCCTATCAATTTGAATTTTAAATTCAAACGTGAAAGAGATTTAATTTATCCTTATAAATTAAATCTCATATATCTCTTATATATAATGTATATATACGAATATAACTATAAATAAATATATACATCCACCCTGGATCATTCATTGAATATGGGCATGTCTTAGATTCAATGAATCTGGACATCATAGCTCGTGTTGGGCTATTTTGTATGTGACCCTGTAGGCCTATATGAAGTTGGCAGTGGGCCATTTGCTATACTGGCCCACAAGTCGCAAGCGGTCTCTAGCAAGACATAACGACTTCCCAAATCATATGAGGATCGTTAAACGATGTAACCTTTTATACAACCATATCATGTCCCTTCTATCACATGATATTTTGGTCATGGATGAGGCATGGATAATGTCATCCTCCTATTCCTAACTGTTACTTTCTCAATCCCTGAGTAGTCTGACTATAGAAATAGAACTACCTTTCCAATACAGTATGGCCATATATTTCTCAGACTCACTCATCGAGGGGCCCAGTAATATCTCTCTATGAATGTGAGGGACAAATTCTATCTTGACCATTCACATTCCTCCGCATGAAAAACCACTAAGCCCAAACATAGTCTTTATGATCACTCGGTCATAAGTGACTTTTGACTAGGTCAAAGCTGAGCGTTTGTCATGTAGAAATCCATAATGATCTCAGGTTAAAGGGCATAGTGACATGGTTTGTATATGAGAGAAGTTTATGACGTAACCCATGCAGTTCTCTCATAGTAGGTCAGTCCAACACCATGTACTCTTACATGTGCCTATGACTTTGATTTATATCTCTATACATCTTCAAAGTCATACTGGTGTTATTTCATCTCTGCTCCCGCATAGATGACCGACCAGGGACATTTAGGATAAGATCATGAATTATCCAAGGATGGTCATGACAGTAAACATGCAAATAATATGATAACACAATTAATAAATTCATAAATCAATAATGTTCATAAGACAATGATTGGCCCCTAGGGCATGATTTCCAACAACCTCCCACTTGCACTAGGTATAATCATTAATTTGACTAATTCTCATTGACCTAACATGACGCTCATGCTTTGCCTGCATAAGCAGCTTTGTTAGAGGATAAGCAACATTATCTTCTCCTGCTACTTTACGTATTTTTATATCACGTCTATCGTTGATTTCTCTGATGAGATGAAATTGCCTGAGTATATGCTTGGTCCTTTGATGTGACCTAGGCTCTTTGGCTTTTGCAATGGCACCGCTATTGTCACAGAGCAAAGTTATTGGATCTGAGATGATAGGTATCACCCCTAGTTTCGTGATGAACTTTCTGATCCAAATGGCTTCCTTAGCTGCATGAGATGCTGTTATATACTCAACTTCCATTACAGAATATGCTACAGTACCCTACTTAGAGCTCTTCCAGCATACTGCTCAATTATTGAGGAGGAATATATACTGACTGCGATTTTTGGTCATCCTGGTCAGTTTGAAAACTTGCATCTGTGTAACCAGTTACACAAAGTTCGTCATCCAAACCACCATAGACCAAGAATAGGTCCTTAGTCCTTCTTAAGTACTTAAGGATATTCTTGACAGCAGTCCAATGGCCCTCACCAGGGTCCTGTTGATATTTGTTAGTCATACTTAAGGCAAATGAGATATCGAGTACATAACATGGCGTACATGATAGATCCTATGGCTGAGGCATATGGAACTTTACTCATGCGACCTCGCTTATCAGATGTACTAGGACACAAATCTTTGCTGAGGTGACTACCATGAGACATGGGTATGAAACCCCTCTTTGATTCGTGCATACTGAACCTATGCAGTATTTTATCTCTGTATGTACTTTGACTGAGTCCTAGAAGTCTTTTATATCTATCTCTATAGATCCTGATTCCTAGGATATAGGTGGCTTCACCCAAGTCTTTTATTGAGAAAGACTTTCACAACCAAGACTTGACAATCTGCAAGGTAAGAATGTCATTCCCAATAAGTAGGATGTCATCGACATAGAGTACCAAAAGCACAACTATGCTCCCACTAACCTTCTTGTACACACAAGGTTCATCAATATTTTGAAGAAATCCAAACTCTCTAACTACTTCATCAAAATGATGATTCCAACTCTGAGAGGCTTGTTTCAGTCCATAAATGGACCTTTGAAGCTTGCACACTTTACCAGAGTCCTCAGAATGCATAAACCCTTCAGGTTGTGTCATGTACACATCCTCAAGGAGCTTTCCATTAAGGATAGCTGTCTTGATGTCCATCTGCCATATTTCATAATCATAATATGCTGCTATGGCAAAGAGGATTCTGATTGATTTGGCCATTGCAACTGGGAAAAAGGTCTCATCATAGTCCACACCTTGAGTTTGAGTAAATCCTTTTGCAACCAGTCGTGCCTTGAAGACATTTACATTGCCATCCATGTCAGTTTTCTCATTAAAAACCCACTTACACCCGACAGTTTTTACACCTTCAGGTGGATCGACTAAGGTCCAAACCTTATTGTCATACATGGATTGCATCTTAGACTTCATGGCATTAAGCAATTTTTCAGAGTTTGGTCCTACTATAGCTTCTCGATAGGTAATTGGCTCATTATGCTTAATGAGCAACATATCACGACTGTCAGAAATCAAAAATCCATATCTCTAAGGCGGAAGTCGTGTCCTATTAGATTTCTGTGGACCTTGCGTGACTTGAGGAGTCTCAACAACTTGTTGTGAGTCTTCTCTGTTTTCTATCTGTAGTTCTGTGGTGTCTTGTGGCTCTTGAACTTCTTCGAGGTGTACCTTACTCCCACTGGTTCTTTTAGAGATAAATTCTCGTTTGAGAAAGATACCATTTCTGACAACAAACACTTTGTTATCAGCAGGGTTGTAGACATAATATCCCTTGGTTTCCTTAGGATATCCCACAAAAAGGCACTTTGAGGATTTGGGCGCTAATTTGTCTGAGGCTTGTTGCTTAACATAGACCTCGCATCCCCAAATCTTGAGGAAAGAAAAACTAGGCGTCCTCCCAATCCATATCTCATATGGAGTCTTTTCAATTGCCTTAGATGGAACACGATTGAGTGTAAACGCAGCTGTCTCTAGGGCATGGCCCCAAAAGGAGGGCGGAAGATCTATTCGACTCATCATAGATCGAACCATATCTAATAGTGTTCTATTCCTCCATTCAGAAATGCCATTCCATTATGGTGTCCCTGGAGGAGTCAATTGTGAGACTATCCCACAACTCCTAAGATGATATACGAACTTTTGGCTCACATATTCACCACCCCGATCAGATTGAAGGGCTTTAATTGTTTTACCAAGCTAGTTTTGTACTTCATTTTTAAATATTTTAAACTTTTCAAAAGATTCAGATTTATATTTCATCAGATAGATATACCCATATCTGCTGAAATCATCTATGAATGTTATAAAGTACGAATAACCTCCTCTGGCATTTGTGTTCATCGGTCCACACACATCTGTATGTATAAGGCCCAATAAATTAGTGGCCCTCTCACTGTGCCCAGTGAAAGGTGACTTTGTCAACTTTCATAACAAGCAAGACTCGCAAGTGTCATATGATTCAAAATCAAATGAGTTTAGAAATCCATCTTGATGGAGTTTGGAAATGTGTTTCTCATTTATGTGGCCCAGACAATAGGGCCAGAGGTATGTGGGATTCAAATCATTTGGTTTGACCCTTTTGGTGGTTATGTTATAGATATTTCCATGATTGGGTTATTCCAAATTTAATATGTAATGATCAACATGCAAATCACCATGAGCATAGAAAACATCATTATGATAAATAGAACATCTACTATTCCCAGTAATGGAAGTGAAACCTTCCTTATCCAAATAAGAAAGTGAAACAATGTTACTACTTAAAGCAGGAACATAATAGCAATTGTTCAAAACTAACAAAAGCCCAGTGGGCAGAACTAATTCATAAGTGCCTACAGCTAACGCAGCAACCGTTGCCCTATTTCTAACTCGTAGGTCAACCTCGCCCTTTTTCAGCTTCCTACTATCCGTTAGTCCCTGCACATTTGTACAAATATGAGAACCACATGCAGTATCTATACCCATGAGGTGGAAGTAGAAAGATGAATGTCTATAACATAAATACCTGAAACGATAGCCCCACTATCCTTCTTGTTCTTTTTCAGATCTTCGAGGTAGAGTTTGCAATTCCTCTTCCAATGACCAAGCTCATTGCAGAAGAAGCAGACTCCTTCCTTCGGAGGCTTTGCCTTCTTTGGTGCAGGCTTGGTTTCGGGCTTGCCTGACTCTTTGGTCTTACCTGATGAGCCATGGCCCTTCCCCTTGCATTTGCCTTTCTTTTTCATACCTTTTCCTTTCTGAACCATCAAAACAGTATTGGGCTTCTTGTTAAGACTCGGCTCAACAGTTTTAATCATCCCATGCAGTTCAAAAATAGATTTCACCATGTTGTTCATGTTGTAGTTCATGACAAACTGGTCATAACTTTCTGGGAGTGAGTTTAAGATTAAATCCGTAGCTAACTCCTCGGTCATGGGAAATCCAAGCCTCTCAAGGTGATCAATGTACCCTTTCATCTTTAAGACATGAGTACTGACTGATGCACCTTCAGCCATCTTGTAGGAATGTAAGGCCTTAGTGGTCTCATACCTCTCTTGCCTTGCCTGTTGCTGGAACATTTCCCTTGAGATGCACAATCATCTCATAAGCCTCCATGTGTTCTAGATCTCTTTGGAGCTCTAGAACCATGGTGCCTAGCATCAAGCATCCCACATCGACAGAGTCTTCCTTATGCTTCTTGTAAGCATCTCTCTGAGCTATAGGAGCATTGGCTGCTGGCTCCTCAAGAATGGGTTGATCTAGGACATGTGCCTTTTTTTCCTGCTTGAGAACAATTCTCAAGTTCCTAAACCAGTCAAGAAAGTTTATCCCATTGAGTTTGTCCTTCTCAAGGATAGATTGTAGTGATAATGTAGCAGTATTACTAGTCGTCATGATTCTACAATTAAAATATGCAATTTAATTAGCAATCTCCCACTAAATAAATAACCCTCAATGCAATAATTAGTGGGCTAAGATCCATATTTGGCTCAAACTTAAGTCCGCTTTGGCAGGACACTTAAATTAAGTTATTTAGGTAGGTAACACCTTTACCAATTACATCAAATGTAACTCTTAGATATTCATAGGATTCTATCATCATATGATCTGTCATGTTTTTAATCCCATCTAATGCCGTAAGACCCAAAACCATTTTGTTAATCTCAATTAAGTCAAACAATAATAAACATGTGAGAGTAGCACCATTACTCTTGCTTATCTCCCCAAGATAACTCAAAAGCACCCACTTTGGTGGTGTCCACAATTAAGCGATCGAGGTTTTGACAAGTGTTCATAAATTGATGGCATTATGACTTAAGATTTCATTTAGAGGGCTTAATTTAACTGTCTGGTTTATAAGAATGCATGCTTCTCAGTTTGTATCTCATACAATTAATATGCATGTTTCTGATATAATCATAAGATGCATAATTTAAACGTGATACAATATGGCTCACCTATCCTAAGTCCCCTTAAGCCAATGAGATGAGCTCTCTAGTAAGAATAGGAAAATTACATATAGAAACATCTATTAACATTCGAGGGGAGTGAGATGAGAAGAGAAGGTACATTGAGAGTATATATAGGAAGGCACGACACGCAGGCCGTATTTAAAAAATTACAACACTTGCAATTTAGAGGCATATTGTTCACCATACCCAAGCATTCAAGAATCAACATTCAGATTTAATTGAAGAGCAATTAATGTTTCAAAACTAAAACATTCACAAAATAGTATATGTTACGGTTATGTTGTGCTACGAACAGGTAGCCACGGCGGTCCCGCTAGCTATGTTAATTGATCACGAATCTGAATTCAGTTTTCTTATACCCCATCTATGTTAATTGATTAAATCAAAATGTATCACCATCGATTTCAATTCCCTTTTAGATTCCTTTTATGTTATACATAACACGGATCCCTTATATGTCACATATAAAACGCATATTATATGATCGGCTACGACTAACACATATCATATGAATCAACAATCAAGCCTAACTTAAACACAAAATGGCATGGCTCTGATACCACTGTAAGAAATTGGAAGACACGCAGTGAAATTAACTTAAAAATTTTTCCATTCCTTGCCAGGATCTACCATATGTGTTTAAGTCAAGTGGAAAGAAGCATTACCCTCAGTGTTCCTCAGTGACTTCCACAGCTTCTGGTCACGACGTTCACAGCTTCTCTCCGCGGCTCATGCTCCCTTTCTGATTGCAAGAAGTCGACAACTCAGGTCGGCTTCCTCTACTGGTATCCACACGAATAGAGTTCCAACCACGAATGACGTGCTATCATCTCCTATCCCTCAAGGGCTTTCTCAAGAATTCATCCTCTCCGTCTCTATTTTGGTAGTTTCTTATCTGCAAACCTTTTGTAAATTCCCCTTTGGCCTTTCTGTGTTCTATATCTTTTAAAACGTAGCTCCTAAAATCAGATATATAAGATGCTATGCGTTTTTCTCTACCGAATTGGATTTTGGAGTTAATCTTATATTAATTCTGAAATTAATACAATATCATATATTGTATAATTTGATAAGAAACTAATTAAATAAATAATATTTATATTAAATTCGTCCCACAGATTTAATTCACCTATTTATTTAACTTAAAATAAAGATAAGACTGAATTATATTTGATTTATTCTCATAAATCAAATTTGAGATATCATATCAATTTAAATTTCAAATTCAAACGTGATAGAGATTTAATTTATCCTTATAAATTAAATCTTATAAATATCTCTTATATGAGGTATCCTATCAATTTGAATTTCAAATTCAAACATGAAAGAGATTTAATTTATCCTTATAAATTAAATCTCATATATCTCTTATATATAATGTATATATAAGAATTTATATATATACGAATAAAAATATAAATAAATATATACATCCACCCTGGATCATTCATTGAATCTAGACATGTCTTAGATTCAATGAATCTGGACATCATAGCTCGTGTTGGGCTATTTTGTGTGCGACCCTGTAAGCCCATATGAAGTTGGTAGTTGGCCATTTGCTATACTGGCCCACAAATCGCAAGCGGTCTGTAGCAAGACATAACGACTACCCAAATCATATGAGGATCATTAAACGATATAACCTTTTATACAACCATATCATGGCCCTTCTGTCACGCGATATTTTGGTCATGGATGAGGCATGGATAATGTCATCCTCCTATTCCTGACTGTTACTTTCTCGATCCCTGAGTAGTCTGACTATAGAAATGGAACTACCTTTCCAATACAGTATGGCCATATATTTCTCAGACTCACTCATCGAGGGGCCCAGTAATATCTCTCTGCGAATATGAGGGACAAATTCCATCTTGACCATTCACATTCCTCCGCACGGAAAACCACTAAGCCCAAATATAGTTTTTATGATCACTCAGTCAAAAGTGACTTTTGACTAGGTCAAAGATGAGCATTTGTCATGTAGGAATCCATGATGATCTCAGGTCAAAGGGCATAGTGACATGGTTTGTATATGAGAGAAGCTTATGACGTAACCCATGTAGTTCTCTCAAAGCTGGTCAGTCCAACACCATATACTATTACATGTGCCTATGACTTTGATTTATATCTCTATACATCTTCAAAGTCATACTAGTCTTGTTTCATCTCTGCTCCCGTATAGATGACTGACCTCTTGTTTCATCTCTGCTCCCGTATAGATGACTGACCAGGGACATTTAGGATGAGATCATGAATTATCCAAGGATGGTCATCACAGTAAACATGCGAATAATATGATAACACAATTAATAAATTCATAAATCAATAATGTTCATAAGACTATGATTGGCCCCTAGGGCACAATTTCCAACATATGTGTCTTTTAAATATTGTTTCATGGATTTCAATTCATTTATTCATCTTAACTTGTACTAATGCATATCTATATTTTGAAAGATAAACCTCAAATTTCTACATCAAATATCTTTATTTTTACAAAATGTATATAAATGGTTTGAAAATTTGTTTTGAAATTAGTGGGTATCTGTATTAGAGATTAATACTCTTATTTGGAAATTGAAAAAAAATCATTTGACAGAGTCATTGCTGATTATGCTTGAACTACTTATCTGAGTCAAACACTTTTCTATTTTACACTTTAATTATCTACATGAAGTTCTAGCCTATTTTGTTTAGAAAGTTAAATATTCCAATACATCAAAGCGTTACGCTTAAAGAGTCAATCTATTTTGTTTAGAAAGTTAAATATTCTAGTACATCAAAGACTTAAAGAGTCAATGTGCTTTCTTTTTCAGATATCATTTTTCAAATGAGCAAAGTGTTCAAGTAAGCTTTCATTATGCTAACTATCCAAATATGACATTTGCTTATACAGAAATTCCCAAACATGTTAACATTATTGTTCAACACGTAATCTTATAAAGATATTTTTCTCCAATCAGCTGAACTTTCATATTTTCATTAAATTAATTTTTTAAAGGTCCATATTTGAAAAATAAACTTGAAATTGCGTATTTTCAAAAGAAGCATTATAGTTGAAAATAAATTTATTGTAAGGAAATAAGAGCTTTGTATATATATGATAGGACACAAATTGTGTGTAGTTTTTGTAATATTTTGAGAGTTTTGTGATAACTTTACCATTCATTTTATGCCTACAATTGTGTTTTTGTGGTAATACATGGTTGTACTTGGCAATATGTTAATTTAAGGGTAAAATGGTAAATTAACTCCTTCAAACTGCATATATGTTGTTCTTTAGTAACTGGTTGAACTTTTACAGTAAGCTTTGATGTTGAATTGGAAGTATTTTGGAGGATAACCAAGGATTAACGTGAGCAAACAAGAGATCACAAGACAAAGATAACCAAATCAAGGATGGTAGTCTTTGTGCACTTCAGTCGTGACCAAAGTGTCCACAGGTCACGACCTTACTTCTTCTGGAAAGTTTTCCCACGTTCACAGGTCATGACCAAAAATAGGATCTGGTCGCGACCTGTCATATCCTAAATTTTCCTTATCTGTATAATAATATAGGACTATGACAAAGATTATGATGAAATAATAGAGGTTAGATGAGTCTTGAAGAAAGAGAAGGACTAAAGCATAAAGTAGAAAATGTTAAAGGTAAAAAGTGAAGGTAGAAATAAAAGTTGGGCCCTTAAGTGTAATTTTCAAAAAGTTAAGAGACTTAAATGCAAATAGCTAAAAGTTCAGGGACCTAAATGTAAATATGAGAAAGTTAAGCCGAAACAGGCCAAAAATACCCAGAATTATATTAGACCCAATTTTTACCAGTAGATAGACAAAATTATTCCTGTTAGTTTAACGCAACATAGAATTTTGATTTGAGGTCCCGATTAATTGATATAAATTTCTGAAGTCAGAAGAATTATTACAGTACTTTTTAGACATTAGAATCAGATGAAACTTTACTGGAAATTCCCATATTTAATGTAAGAATTTATAAAATTGATAGAGTCAGAAAAGGAATTTTGTAGAATCCTTATGGGATTTTATAGTAAAATAAAATACCCGATAAATAGTATCGGGAGAGTTGTCAGGTGAATTGGGCCATAAAGGTAATAAAGGAAATAAGACCATATTAAGGCCCAAATGGCGCCATCATGAGCCCAATAAAGTAGTGAGACAGTTATGTGGGCTAGGGTCCAGAGTAGTCTAGAAAAAGTGTGAAATTACAGAAATGCTCCTAGATGCCCCATTGTACCAGTGATAGATAGAGGGCATTTTGGTCATTCTGTATAGGCCAAAAATGTGGGATATAGTATAAATATGGTTATTTAGAGTCAATATATGCCTTGAGGTAGTGTAAAGAGGTGTGAAATGACAATCATGCCCTTAGGGTTAATATAGTGCAAGACAGTGAACTAAGGACATTTCAGTCATTTCCCAAGGGATATGTAATTAAGTTGAGGCCCAGTACATGTATGTCAATGGTGTGAGAATCCTAGACATTGATTTCTAGGACAAAATACATATCCTGGTATATTATAAAAAATTAGGAACAGAAAACAGTCCGGTTGTTGTGAAACTGCTCCGATCGGTACCAGCTTGGACTAGAATTTTTCCAAGAGCTTCCTACCATGATAATTTCACCACATAACCCCTTTGAGGTGTCCCTTGAGCTGTCCTTTATGATGTCATGATGATGTCATAATTACCTTTTTAGAAAAGTTAAATTCAAGATTAAATGTGGGCCTTTAGATCAAATAGTAACCAAATCAATCTTGGCTATTGATTTTCCATGAAATTTTCTATAAATACCCCCTCAATTTTGGTTCAAAACCGTAAGCTCATGGACCCTTGGGGAAGATTTTGCAAAATGGAAACTCAAGCCAAGATAAAAAAGATTCAAGGTACCAAAGTTCAAGCAAGCTAGAGATTAAAGGTAAGCAATCTCTACTAGCTTATTTTCCTTTGATTTGGGAGCTTGAACTTAGGGTTTTTGTAATATCCTTAATTTTCTGTACTGGTTCCTATGTACAGATTAAACGGAATATATGAGCTCTGTTTCAGGAAAAACATGTGTACCTTTATGTAAAGAAAAGGATTAAATTGCAAAAGAAAGGAAATTAAGGGACCTAAATGCAATTATGGAAAGTTTGAAGTTAGGAATGAAAAGTAGACAAAAATATGGGGTCTTAAAGTGTAATTTTAGCCAAATTAAGGGACTTAATTATAAAGAAGGAAAAGTTCCCTGGGGCTAAAGTATAATTAAAGAAAATAGGCCAGAAGTGGTTTGCACTGCCCGACAGCATTTCAGTCCCAAATTCTACCAGAAGGTAGGCAGGTGACGCCGGGTAACCAAGCCTAATACCGGAATTTTTGAAGACTCCAGATAGCCAGAAATGGACTGATCGTCCAAAAGTTATAAAAATTTATACCGGATACCCTAGATTTCAGATATAAGTGGGAAAATACAGGATGATGCGCCTTTATGGGCGGATGTCGGGAAACTGACAGGATACCGATAGGAGGCCTGTAGGAAAAGTTATTCACAAAATAAAGAAATCCAGACGGAGTGTGAGGCCTCCGGGGATCCGGGTAGGAGATTTATCGGTATTTTTAAAGAGGCTGAATGCGATCGGATGACTTCGGTCAGATGACCGTTATAACCCCCAAGGATGCCTGAACACAGTAGGACACTATATCTGGGAAAAAGAGCCGGTGTCCGGAAAAGGTATATACTCAGTAAATAATAGTTAAAATATTCAATGAATTGTGTTAAAGGAAGATTCCTCGTAATGCGTGCCATACAGGTAATGGACCCAGGAAGCCCGAAAATGGTGCCATTAGAGGCCCAATAAGACTCTTGGACTGATAGGTGGGCCAGTGTCCAGCAGAACCCCGGAAAAGTGCGAAATTACGAAAATGCCCCTATGTTGTACAAAAAGGGCAGCAGATGAATATAGGGTATTCTGGTCATTTTGGACAGACCCAGAGGTCAAGACATGTCTAAATAAGGTTGACTAGAGCCAGTATAAGCTTTGACCGGGTCCAGAAAGGTGTGAAATGACGATTTTGCCCTTAGGGATTAAAATAGGACAAGATAGGGCACCAAGGGCATTTTGGTCATTTTGCAGGGGATCTGTAATTGAGTCTGGACCCAGTATTAAAAATTTAATGATATAAAGGGTCTAGATACTAAATGTGAGGTCAGTAGACATAAAAAGGATCTTCAGAAACATTAGATTCAGAAAACGGCACGTTTTTCGAGGCGATGGACCGGGCCGGTACCAGATTAGACCGGAAAGCTTCCAGAACCTCCAAATTTCGTCACATGAAGAATATGGGTGGTGAGTTGTCCTATGAGGTGTCCCATGAGGTGTCCAGGGTGATGCAGTAAAAAGAATTAAAGAAAATAGGAAATTCCAGGAAAAACCAGGACCACATGTTCAGATGGCTTCAAAATTACAAGAATGCCATCCATTAAAGCTATAAATACCCCCTTACCCTCCCATTTTATGCATCCCACGTTTTTGGCAAGAAAAGAGAGAGAAAGAAGAGAGAGAAGGAGAAAGAAAGAAAGAAAGGAAGTTCTGGTGGAGTTGGAAGTAGTAAGGAAGTTCTGAAGCTCTGCTTTTGAGGTAATAACTAATCCTAGCTCTTATGTAATGTCTTTGTGATGTGTTGTTTTGTTTGGTTGATTGTTGTCCTATATGTTATGCTTGAAGCTCTATTCCAATGCTATGATCATATGTTATTGAATATGGAAGCATGCAGCATACTTATCTGTACACAGTCACAAGCAAGCACCGTCACTTTGCATTACATATTTTGTTATGATTGTTGGTACTGGGATTCTTTTGAATCTCATTCCCAAACATAACATTACAGGGGAGGTTCTGTCAAAATAAAATTTGGAAATCTTAAGAGACGCCGGTAGGTTGCCGAAATTCCGGCAACGAAGACGGAACAAAAAAAGAAAGGAACTGATACGTACTGTGTACGTAGTGCTGTCTAAGGAGGCTGGAAGTGAGTGGACCCAGCAGGTTCATCCAGTCTTTCCTGGGTACTACGTAGAATGGTAGTTCGCATAAGGGAATTACCGAATCGGTACAACATCAGTTACTTTCTAAAGAAGAATTGTAGCAGTTATGCTGCCGGTTTTTAGACAGAAAAGGATGTAATAAAATATGAGGGAGTTAATCATGCACTAATATATAACAGTTGATTATTTGATATTAATTGTTAACTGGCCTGTATGACTGATATGTGTTGGCTGTAGGCTTGAGTATGTAAAGACTAAATGCTGAAAATAGACTCAGTGAACAGTAACTCGTGAAGACCCATTCATGTTTGATAAATCATTAAAAATAGTAAATGATTGAATTAATGTACGAAATTTTTAGAGTAAAAAGTAGACATACTAAGATTTAATTTGATATATAGAATGTCTAATTTGGATGTATACACGAAAAGATATAAATGGTTAAAGTTGGGACCAGAATGCTGGATTCAGGAGAAAGTCATTGGATGAACAGTAAGATTGAAACGTTGACCCACATGAAATTTGTCAAGGATTGGTCAACCAATGATTTTTCCCTGAAATATATTTGAGTTAGCTTCATGTAGCAATTTGAACCACTTCATTTCGATTTTTATAGAATTAGTTATAAATTTTCAAAATCAGATCACTCATCTGGAATTTGCCACAGTGAACAGTACTCGATATGAATAAAATTCCAGATTAAGTGTTTAGACTTCAATGACCCTGAAAGTGGTTTAAGTGCTACTGAATGGTCCCTAAGATGTATAAATATAAGGATGTGACAGTTTTCATGGGGAAAAGTTGAGTTTTCTCTAAGGTGTTGTGCTGCCCAAAAACCTTAGATGAAAGGGGAAAGAAGAAATTAAAGTTAGAAACATATGATTGAAGCTTAAACAAGCTAGTTATGTGGTCGGTTGTTGAATCAAACTGATATTCTTGACTTTGCCATGGTGTGCCCTTTTTGGTCTGCACTATTCATGAGGTAAGGAAATGAAATTTAAATGATTTAATGCTTCCATTGAGTTTATATGATGATTTTGTGTAGGATTGGAAAGGTTTTGAACCTTGGAAACATTAAAATCTCAAGATTGTATCTTTTGAAATCCGGTCAGTTACTATTTACTCACATGAACAGTGATTGGAATTTCATGATTTTGATGATTCCAATGGTTTTAAAATGAAAAGTTGTGTGGGGTAAAGTAGAGAAACAAGTATGGGAAGCATTAGAATCAAAATGAGAATTTTTGAAAGAATTGTATGCTTATGTTCAGTTCTGTACAGCAGGCCATGAAGGAGCTGGAATTTCATGATTCTAAGCTCATAAATGGATTCAAAAGATGAAATTGTGTAGGGTAAAGTCAAGACATCAATTGGTTCAAGAGCCAAGTGGATTAGTGAAGATTAGAGAAAGTTATAACAATAAAGAGTGTAACAAAGTTAGTCTTGAACATGGTTAGAGTTCATGAGTCCTAATGAGTTATGTGATTAATATGAATGTGTTTAGGACCTTGAAACATCCAAGAAGATGTTGGGAAGTGATGGACATAAAGGCTTCATGGTTGGATAGCTAGGGAGCAAATGCTAAAGATCAAGACAAAAGCTTAAGTGCAAGGTAGTGAACTTACCTCTTTATGTGCTTGATGTGGTATGCTTATGTGTTGACATGTATATGTTATTTGAATGATTTTGTGACATAATCAATGTTGTTGAATGTATTGTGAATACCATGTTTCCATGGCCATGCACTTTATGTAAGAGTATATAGCATGATGGCATGTCACTAATCAAAGAAAGTTTAATGAAATTACATATCATGCATTAGCATCCATCTTGCATATTTAAGTGGTAATGCTTGCTACTAAGATTTCCTAGAATCTCACTCTTCCATAACCAACCAATTTAGGACAAGCATGATGGAACATTCATGCATGGAGAAGAGCTAAAGAATGGAAGAAAGGAATGGAAGTAATTAAGATCCTAGCATATGCTATAGATTATCTATGTATGTAAATGCCATATAAGGTGTCCATCTGCATGATGAAACTATTTGTAATGCTTATGGCATATGTACATGATGTATATGAATATTGAGAAGCTTATTTGATAGCTTATGCATGCTGGAACAATTATTGAAAGTAAAAGAAAGGAAAATAAAATGGTAAAAATGTAGGTCCTGAAGCAGTTTTGTTGTGGCTTCAGTTTGACCTAGCAAATGAAGGAATTATTTCACGACCTTTTATGAGCGTGTGTCACACATCCATAGCTTTAATTTCATAGGTATAAAGTTTCATTTGGATGTGTATATAAAGAGAAATGAATTTCCAAAGTAAGGGACCAGAATCTGTTTCCAGAGTTTTGACCAAATGAACAGTAAAATTCAACGAATAAACTGTATTGATTGGATAATCATTTGGTTTGGAAATTATTTTTTCCTTAAAGTTCAAGATATTATCTTCACGTATCTTTTTGAACCACTTCATTTCGATGTTTCTAGAATTAATTATGATTTTTTGAAGTTTATTGCGTAATCTAGAATACCATATGAACAGTAACCCAAGAAAGAGTAAAATTCCAGATTTCACTAATGGACTTCCAAGGTCTTGTAAGTGATTCCAAATGCTACTGAATGGTCCCTAAGATGTATAAAAGTAAGGATGTTACATGAACAAGGAAGAAAATCAGTGAAGCTGGATATTTTTTATTATGTATCCTGGCTTTAAAAGGATAGGGAAGCAGCAGGAGACGAGGAGGCTAGTTTTTTACCTGATACAGCTAAGAAGCAATACTTCAACATTCTCTCCACAACCTACCCTCATATCTTCCATCATTTATCTTTGCATCACATTTTTCTGCTTTCTTCATGGCATCATATCTAATCAACGATTACAGTACAACAGGAGTCATGAGAGGCTAAATCGTTAGTCTCTTGGTGATGGATTGCATATCTTGAGCTCATGGACTGCATTATACTGGAGAGTTTTTTTATTTTAATCTCACCTTTCTTATGTTTTGAAATTCTTAGATCCAGGGTTTTGATTTTATGAGTAAGGATTGAATATTGATCGATTATTCTGAGATTAGATTTTGTAATTAAATTTGGATGATTTGGATGTTGGTTTTAATATGAATATTTTAGTTTGATTTCAGGGTAATTGGGCTTTTATCAACGATCGTTGTTTACTAATTCGATTGCTTAAAATCTATGGTCATCGATAGATGATCATTCGAGGGCATCTTCATCATCTGATTTAATTATACACTAAATAGTTTTTAAATAGCGCATTAGTGGTTTTTGAACCAGCTTTGATCAAAGGAGTTTAAGGAATATTAATTTTCTGGACTCAATCGATCGATTGAGGTTTTATTTAAGACTTAGTGATTTTAAAATTCCCATATCATATTAAGAGCAAGGATAGATAAGTTTTCATTATCAAGAGTTTTTCTCAACATATTTCTTTAACACTCCACTCATTTTTCATCTTAATCAAAAATACAAAAATATTTACTTTACTGCACCCTTATTTTATTGCATCAAAAATCAACCAAACCCAAAACCCATTTTTTCTTTCACTCAAGTTTTCAATGATTTTATCACCAACCTGCTAGGGTTCCAATAAAAGGGGTTTATTGAGAAGAATGATAGGGTTGTGCCTTATACTGCATTAATAAGGTGCAATTACTTTTGTTTTGCTAAGTCAGATTATGACAATCCGCTTCAATCACTATACATGTATAATATTTTACAAAGCTCAATTCTTTAGCATGCTCATCTGTATTCACTTATAATTAATAAGCTTTAATGATGAGTTGTTATATGGTCTCATGTATAAATAGAAATTTCTTTCTATATGAGCATTCTAACTATTCTCCTAGAAAGAAATTATTTATATTCATAACAAGAGAAAATTCCTCAAGGGTTCTAATGCTAGATTAAGTCTAAGGTTTAATACAATGAGCACTAGAGTTACAAAGTTCAAATTGGCAACAAGATAAAGGATTATCATCCATGCCAAGACAAAAGATGCTCAAACTCAAAGAGAGGAAGGCAAAAGAATTCATGGATCAATTCATGCCAAAACTAAATAAGCATTTCTAAACCCTCTCTTTATTTTGAAGAATATATATTTGAGCTATCTTGATAATCATATTTTCATGCTATATTTGTTTATCTACTTTTGATCTTCTTTTAATGCATCATAATATATTGTTTTAAAAGATTCATGTTTTTAATATATCATTCAATTTTAAAAGTCATAATCTTATCTAAGAGGTTATCGATAAATGTTCTTGTCAATAAACTTGAGATAAACTGAACCTTCTATAATCTAAATATTTCAAAAATTCTATTCGATAAAGTAATTTATCGAATATGTATTCAATAAGAATGAATTATTTTGAAAAAATATGTAAACTATCATGTGTTGCTTATTATCGATAAATTCTTTGATAAAAACTCTCATCCAAATGTTATTCAATAACATTTGTGAAAAAATATTGAAATTTATCGAACAAATTATCGATAAGGTTACTTATCGAAATGTTATTCGATAAATGAAGTAGTTTTGAGAATATGGCTAAATTTTTTTATCGAATAACAAATTGATAAAGATGTTTTCCAAAGGATTATTTGTTAAATCTTGTGTTTTGTGTGAAAAAGGTTGTTATTTATCGAGCAATCATTCGATAAGAAGGCTTATTGAGGAGCTATTCGATAAATTCTTGCCTTTGTTTCAAGATTGATTAATAAATACTTCGAATAAGTCACTTATCGAATAACTTATCAATCAATTATTTACTCTCTGAACCCAAAAACTCAAAACTTATTTCTACATCATTGTTTCCTAAATTAAACTACTCATAAACACTTTCCCTATCATTTTATCTACAAACCATTTCTCAAAAATCTCAAATTTCACTTCACCTACTTATCACAGTCATTGTTCATTCTTTTCCTCATAAATGGTGAGAACCAAGATGCTAGAGGTTGGGCTTGAAAAATAAAAAAGAAAACAAAAGGCCAGTACCCCTAAATAGAAATTTAGGCCAAAGGTGGCAAAGTGAATAGTCTACTGAGGGATTATCCTTCTCTTACACCAAAGACACCTCAGACTCAAGTCTCGACTAAAACTTCACCAAGTCCAACAAGACAAAGTGCTAGACAAGCACTAAAAAGAAAGAAGCTTTAGCAGTTGACCACTATCTCTGAAGAATTAGACAATACTTGCACAAATAAAGATATAAACAATGTAGTTTAGAGGGCCATAAGTTTAGCTATGGTATCATCAGGCCGTAGATAAAACAAAGAATAAGAAGGAGAATTAAGTTTCCTCAAAGTACTACAGAATCTCTCTCTGAACCATCTCCTTCTACCAATTCTTCTTAAACTAATCCTCTTCTTTTTAACCAAGCCAATATATCCTTATGCACAGGGTTTCTAGAAAAGGAATGATTATACTCAGAGATTTTTGTCCAATAGTGGTAGTTGACTTAGATTACCTAAAATACAATGACAAGACCTAACTGGATTTGTCCAACCCAATGAGCCACTACCAAAATTAGTTAGGAATCAACCTATCTAATTGCCCAGAAGTTATGAGGAGATACTAGTATAATATGAACGTGTTTGATAAGGCTAGTGAGGATAGTGAATTAGTTAGAAGTTACCTGACTACTGAATTGAGAGGAAGATCAATTATGCTAGATTCCAAAATCATAAATTTGCTTCAGAAAATCACATAATATGAGTTAAACCCTAAGCCTTCATTGAGAGAAATTTATAAAATTTTGATGCTTGAGGATAAGTTATTGGGAGACCTAAAACTTGTACCCAAAGAGATATGTGATTATCATAGGATAATCCATTACATATACTCAAGGAGCTTGGTTAATAAGTCTAGAAGCTTTACATACATGACTAAAGAGGATTATTCTCAACTTGCCAAAACCATGAGCGGTCAAAAAATAAACATTAGATATCATATCCCCAATTTTCTTATCTAATGTATATATACAATTTATATGAAATGGACATGAGATTCTTGGAATAAACTGTATCAGATTGAGGAAGGAAAGTAGGGGATTATTAACTAAGGAAAGTTTAGGGACCTAAGTCAAAATTTAAAAAGGTTGGAGGCCAAAAGTTAAAGTAGAAACAAAAGTTAGGCCAAAAGTGGTAATTATCAAAAGTTTAGGGACCAAAATGTAATTAAGCAAAAGATCAGGGACCTAAATGTAATTATGAGAAAGTTGAACCGAAAAAGACTCAAAAATGCCTAGATTAATTGACAAAATTCCTGAAGTCAGGAAGAATTATTACAATATTTTTTAGACCTCAGAATCAGATGAAACCTTACAGTAAATTCCTATATTTAATATAAGAATTTATAAAATTGACAGAATCTGAAAAGGAATCCTGCAGAATTCTTACGGTATTTATAGTGGAATAGAGCACACGATAAATAGGGTCAGAAGAGATTTCTTGGGATTTATGCCATAAAGCTAATAGACCAATACCAAGGCCCAAATGGTGTCCCAATAAGGTAATGAGACAGTTAAGTGGGCTAGAGTCTAGAGCAGCCAGGAAAAGTGTAAAATTATGAAAATGCCCTTAGACGACCAACTTGTGCTAGTGATAGATGGAGGGCATTTTTTATAGGCCAAAAATGTCTAAGATAGTATAAATATGATTAGTTATAGCCAGTATATGCCCTGAGGCAATATAAGTAGATGTGAAATGACAATTCTACCCTTAATATTATTAGAGTGCAAGAAATGACACCAAGGGTATTTTGGTCATTTCCCAAGGGATGGATGGTAGATAAATACTCAGGATAGAATATATATCCTGGAATATTATCAAAATTAGGAACATAAAACAGTCTAGTTTTTCTGAAACTGCTCTGATCGGTACCAAACTGGACTAGAATTTTTCCTATCAGTATATTTACCTTTTTCTAGCCAAACATGCCCCTAAATGATGTCCTGCATGGTGTCAAGTTTTGGCTTCTGGGGCAAGCTAGATTAAAGACTTAATATGGACCATTAGATCAAATAGTAACCAAATCAATCTTGCCCATCCATTTCCACCCAAATCTATCAATAAATACCCCTTATTTTAGACTTTAATCGGCAGCTTTAGGAACCTTAGGGAAAAACTTGCAAAATTTCATTTGAACCAAGAAAGAAGCACAGAACTTGGAGCAATAAGCAAGTTAACTATCTCCCTTGTTCTTGAGCTTTATTCTAGCAAGCTAGCTCTTGATTTTAAGGGGTCTTTGTGCCATATTTCCCTTGTGGTCGCTGCTGTAAGTGCTATCCATATGTGATAATAATATGATTTTTATGTTATGGATAGTTTAGACAAGCTTAAACAAGCTACAATCAAGTGGTATAAGTTTGGAAATTCAAGTATGCATGTAGTTAGAAGTTTGTGTTCATGGCTATTACTGTACTTGACACTGTTCATATGTTGAAATTTCATGATTTTGATGCTTCCAATGAGTTTAGAATGGAAAATTGTGTAGGGATAAAGTAGGAGAACAAGTATTGGAAGCATTAGAATCAAAATGGAAATTTTTGAAAAATCAAGGATTTCACTTCGGTTTAACACAGCAGCTCATGGGATGTTTTGATTTTGGAAATTCTGGTTTCATATTTGGATTCTACATGAAAAATTATGTGGAAATGAACCATGAGAATTTATTTTAGAAAGATAGAAGTATGGAACATAAAATAGAGAAATAATGGAAGTTAGTGAAAACCTAGTCTTGGAATTGTTTTCAAGTGAGTTGTAACTTGATGTTAGTTTGTAATGGCTAGGTTTTAACATTTGTGAAGGAAGGAAATCATCTCAAGAAGACTTTGACAAGGATAGCTAAGAGGTAGCAAGAATACCTAACTATAGTTTCATGTTTGCTTGATTGTATGCTTGCTTGTTCATTATGGTGTTTGGTTGAGCTTGAGATTATGCCATCATGTTGATGATGAAGTATGAATGATTGCAACTCCTTGCAGCTAATGTCATGACAATATGCATGTTAGAGTTTGCTTATGTACCATTATGAAGTAGCTCCTATCTCATGATAACATGTTATGCATCCAATTAATCATGCATGATATTATAGTTTGTATGCCTTTTTATTAGGATTTCCATGAAATCTCATTCTTTCCATATGCATAACCATGTCATAGGTGCTGGAACATCTAAAGGAAAAAGGGCAAACATAGATGGAAGAAATTGTATAATAAGTTATATTGCTTACTTGGCACTATGGAAGGATGTGATGATGTGCATAGTGTATGATCATGTAGTTGTATCCTAAGGCTGTGACTTTGTGATGATAATTATGATGCCTAAACCAGCGAGTTTGAATGTGAAATTTGGTATGATAATAGCTAAGATATATATCTTTAAATTAACACTAAAAACGACTCAATTGGTTAAGTATTCGATTTGTTATGATTTTTCTAAGTTGAAGTCAAAATCTGGAACTAAGATCAAGTAAGCAACTGGAGCCAGTAACATTCCAATGTTAAGTTTGTATAGTAAATGAATGATTTTTTCCATGAAATTTTGTGATCTTAAAGGTCATTTATGGAGCTCTAAATACATAGGTAACATGGTTCATTTGTACAAGTAATAAAAGAGAAATGAATTTTTGAAATTAAGGCAAAGAAAGAGGAACTTCCAGATTTTTACCAAATGAACAGTGTTTTTCAACTACTAAACTGATTTCATTGGGACAATGAAACCTCGGTTTTACATTTTTCCTTCAAATTTTAATGAAATAGATTTCATTAGAAATTGGAACCACCATATTTCAATTTTTCTAGATTTAATTATGAATTTTAAAAGTTGCATACATGTCATAGAATTACCAAATGAACAATAGTGTGAACAGTGCCTAAGAACAATTCTTTTGAAAATACATGTTTCGAAGGCAAATAGTTATGTAGTTAGTTCAAATGACTTCCAACTAAGTATAATTGAGGTTAAAAATAAGGATACGACGTTGGAAACATGATCTATTATAAAATAAGAAACTTTTTCCACAATAAGTCTAAGACCACTCACATTCCCTATCCACAGATTGTATCCTACTTCTTTTACTTCAAGACAATAGTCACAATATTGTGCATAGTATTGCATAAATGTTGTTTGATATTATAATAAGTCTGGAGAACAAAATGGTCTCAAAAATAGTTCAAAGGTATGAAGCTACTAATACAGAAATTCATTCTCTGAGGAGTACTAGTAGACTTTTGGGAAATGAAATAGAGTTTTAAAAAATTATGTCATGGGCATCAATACCTATTTTTTTGTTGATAACCTTTTGAACTCTCCACAAACTCATCCCCCTCACACCACTACAGTACAAACTTCTTATAAAACTCAGCCCATAACAACTTTACCTCCTTCTCAAACTTTTGGATTCACAACTACATCGTCCATATCTATTCCTCCCTCAAAACCCACCATTATTCCTCCTCCATCTGTGTGATATCTCCAATTTTCTTATCTGGAATGTATGTACAATTTGTATGTAATATATATGAGATTCTTTAAGGAAAATGTTGCAATTTATGGGAGGAAAGGGATTAAATTGTAAATAATGGAAAGTTTAAGGATTTAAGTGCAATTTAGAAAAGTTCTAAGGCCAAAATAAAATGTAGAGATAAATGTTGGGCTAAGAAGTGTAATTTTAAAATATTTGAGGGACTAAAATGCAATTTGTCAAAAGTTCAAAGGCAAAATTGTAATTATGAGAAGGTTGTGCCAAGAAAGGCCTAGAATTGCTCAAAAATACTGTAGTCCAAAATTTTACTAGTACATAGAGGTAATTGGGCCAGGTATATTTTTTAAAATTTTGATTTGAGACCCTAAATAATTGATATTAATTTATAAATTCTGTAGATTATTATAGGGCCTTCAAGATCTATAAAGAAAATGAAATTTTGAAATAAATTCTCACAATTAAAATAGAAGTTTATAGAACTGACAGAGCTTAGAAAGGAGTTCTGTAGAATTTTTTATGGAATTTATAGTTGAATTATATACATGATAAATACTTTCGGGTGAGTTTTCAGGGGAATTAAGCCATAAAGTTATTGGACCAATATAAAGGCCCAAGTTTGCATCCCATAAGCCCAGTAAGATATTTGAATAGTCATGTGGGCCAGTGTCTAGAGGAACCCTAGAAAATGTGAAGTTACGAAAATGCCATATATTGTAATAATGAATAAGAGATTAATATAGGGCATTTTGGTCATTTGGACTGGGCCAAAAATCCAAAGAAGGTATAAGAATGTTAATTAGAGTTAGTATATGCCTTGATAAGATGTAAAAATGCGTGAAATGACAATTATGCCCTTAAGGCTAATATAGTATAAGATAATAAACCAAGGGCAGTTCATTCATTTTTTAAAGGATGGAAAGTTGATAAATACACAGTCTAACAATATCAATGGTAAAAAAAAATCTTGATACTAGATTTAAGGTCATAAAACATATTATGGAATCTAAAAAAAATTAGAATTATTAAATAGTCTGGTTTTTATAAAATTTGACTAGGCTGGTACCGGATTGGACTAGAATTTTTGTAATCAGATCCGAGTCCTAAATTTTTCCAAACAATTCCCTAAATGTTTTCATGGATGATGTCATAAAGTGGCTTCTAGGGCAAGCTTGGTGGAAGATTGGATATGGACTATTAGATCAAATAGTAACCAAAGTAATCTTAGCCATCCATTTCCACCCAAACTTTTTTATAAATACCCAACCCATTTTAGCAATATGTAAGGCTTGGGAGAACATGGGGAGGTTATGACAAAATGGATTTGAAGCAAGAAAAAGAGGAAAATCAAGTAGGTAAACAAGATAGGATCCAAGGTAACTTCTTCCTCCTTCCTTTGTATTATGTTGTAGGAAAATTTCTCTTCGATTTGATAGTTGAAACGCCATTTTTATCTCCATATTGGCTACTTGACATGATCTATAATTAGAGGGGAAATATGAATTTTAAGTCATGGAAAGTTTAGACAAGTTTAAATAAGCTTAAATCAAGTAATATTTATTGGCTTGGAAATTCAAATATGCATGGAATTAGGGTTTTGAGTTTATTCCTGCCACTATATGAATCATTATTCATCTATGATAATTTCATGATTTTGATGCTTCCAATGTGTTTAAAAATGAAAATGTGTGTGGGATAAAGTAGAGAAACAAGTATTGGAAGCATGAGAATCAAAATGAGAATTTTTGAAATAAATAGGGTATGCTTTGGTTTTGTACAGCAGCTAAGGTAGGAGTTGGAATTTTGAAATTCTAACCTCATATTTTGATTCCTTGGACAAAATTATGTATGAATGGTCTAAGGAAATAATTGTTACAAAGCTAAACTGCTAACTCCAAAAAATAAGTTTAAGAGTTAGGGGTTTTAAGGAGCTTGATATACCATGTTTATGTAATACCTCTAATGAGTTGTATACACAATGTAACTGTGTTTATGCCCATGATATGTTAAATAAAATGAGTTAAAGAGGATGAGGAAGAAACTAGTGTTTGTTTGAGGCAAAAGGAGTAAAGAAAAAAGGATAAAGTTTTAAGGTAGTGAACTTACCTCTTTATGTGCTTGATGTGGTACGCTTATGTGTTATGTGTTGACATGTATATGATGATTGAATGATGTTATGACATAATGAATGATGTTGAATATGTTGTGAATAACATGTTTTCCATGGCCATGCATTTTTATATAAAAGCATATAGCATGATGGCATGTCACTAAATGAAGAAAGTTTAATGAAATTACATATCATGCACTAGCATCCATCTTGCATATTTAAGTGGTAATGTTTGCTACTGAAATTTCCCAAAATCTCACCCTTCCATAACCAACCATAATAGGTTATTATGATGAAAGAATCATGCTTGATACATGAGCTAAGGAATGGAAGAGAAGTAGACAAGTGATGGCATATCATGTATGTTTTCCTTTGTATGCAATGTTATGTGATATGGCACTATATGTAAATAAAAATGTATGAAATAATTATGGCATAATCCCATGATCTATATGAATGTATGAGAAGCTAAAGAGATAGTTTATGCATGCTGGATCAATTATTAAGAATTAAAGAAAGGAAACTGAAATGGTAAAAATGTAGGTCTCGAACCAGTTTTGTTGTGGCTTTAGTTTGACCTACCAAATGAAGAAATTAATGTACAAAATTTTATAAACAATTATTACACATCCAAATATTAAAATTAATAGGTAACAAATCTCATTTGTATGTGTACATTAAGAGAAATGAATTTCCAAAGTTATAAGTTAGAATCTAGAATTTCCAAAATTTGCAATATGAGTAGTAAAAAAGTAACAATTTAACTGTATTTATTGGAAAGGTAAATGTCTAGGTTTATATTTTTTTCCTTAAATATATATGGAAAAGCTTCAATTATAAATTTAGATCACCTCTATACAATTTTTCTATAATTAGTTATGAATTTTCAAATTTGGATTGTTAATCTGGAATTTACCAAATGAACAGTGCACGAGAAGTAAGTTTTAAAATTTTAATTTTTGGGCTAAGGTAATGCTTTTGCTAGTTAAATATGCTTTCAAATGCGTACTATGAGAGGTTAAAAGTAGGATTTTTCAATCTATACCTACTAAGACTTAGTCTACCTCTGCTGCCCAACAACCTGTTGTCCCCAACACTGAACATCAATCATCCTCCCAAGACTCCATTTTTTATGCATGATAAAAGGGGATAACTGTGAGATGATTTGAGCAGTAGTAGTTAGGTAGTAGTTAGCTGTTAACAATTGATTTTTGTTTTTAGATTTTGTTTCCTTAATTTACAATGTGTATTCTTGTTTATTCAATTCATGAAAGTTACTTCTATTGCCTTTGTTGCTCCTGTACTCTTCTAATGTATTTTTCTAAGCTTATCATGTTTGAATTATTCTAAAAATTTAAATCATCTCAATTAAGTTTTGACATCATCAAAAATGGGGAGAATTGTTAGATTCCAATGTTTTGATCATGACAGTTAATTGAGAAAATATTTCATAAATTGATCTTAACTAATAAAAACATTTATCAATAAGTTTATCGATAAGACATTTATTCGATATATGATAAAGAACTTTTGAAAAAAATATGTTTTTTGAAATATATTTATTGAAGAAATATTTGATAAGGTTTCTATTGATAAAGACTTTGATAAATCAATCTAAATTTAATTTATAAAAATTCTGAGTCGATGTTCTAAAATTGAAGTTAATCGAAGACTATGATAAGTTATTTATCAAAGAATCCTTCGATAAGGTTTTGTAAAGACTCAGTTTTGTGAAAAGAACATTTAAATATATTTATCAAAGAATTGATAGAACAAGAGTATTTATCGATAAGATATTCGTTCAATGAAACATGATTTTCAAAGAAGTTATTTGTTTCCAAAAACTCATTTATCGAAGGATTATTCGATAAGGGTATTTATCCAATAACTCTTCGATAAATTAGAGAAAATTTCTCAGCTTACAAAAGCACTGAACTAAATGATTTTCACACTATTTGCTTTTGATAAGATATTTTCTTTTTTTATAAACCTCATGATAAGAAAATATAAAGGTTTACAAGTTTAAAATATGATCATTTGAAAATATTTTTAGTTTATCAAGATCACTAAGTTTCTACTTTGATTAATGATCTTTATAGTAATCTAATTGAATTACTTTCTTTTCAATATGATCTCTAGAATCTTAAGTTACAAATTTAAAAGATCAATTGAAAGAAACAAAAGAAAGATTGTTTCAAATTTGAATCACTAGAATCATAACTTGATAAATATTTTGTTGGTGATTTGATTGTTTGAAATGTTTTTAATATGATTCTTTGCTCATCATGTTATTGATATATTTGAATCATTTGTGATTTCATTAGTATTGAAATTTTGAAGATTAGATTATTTATAAATAATTCAAAGTCTGATTCATTATGCTCTTATCAATAAACTAATCAGATTATCTAAGAAGATATCTTCGATAATATCCTTACATCAAGCTTAAATTGATATATGATTAATAGTTTTGTAATATCTTTGTTGAGCTTATGAATTACTTGAATTTTATTGAATAAATGATCTTCATAAGTTTATAGCCTAATCTTATTTACTGAAAGATCTTTATAAGCTCACAATTTGTTTCACTGAATGTTTTCTTTCACTCGAGCTTATAATCTTATAATTTAATATGCTGATGACTTGTTCTTATGTGCTAAAAAATGATCTCATATTTTTTATTTAAAATTGGTAAAATGATATTTTCAATATGTGGTTCCAACTATGCTCTAATGTTGTGAAGATCAAGGTTTTTTTGGAAAGTCTATTTTTGAAAGGTTTGAAAAGATATTCTTTAGTATTTATCGATAAACTATTCAAAGAGCATATTTATAAAAAAAAACACTTTGATAAATAACAATAGTCTCTATTTTACTCTATTCCACTCATTTTGGTTTAGAGCATCATATATCCTTGAGAGAGAGAAACTTAGAGAGTTAGAGCTTAAGTGTTTAGCTCATCTACTCTATTGATTTTTTATTGAATTTGGGAAATCTCCTTTGAAATAAAAAAAGATCATAGATGACTATTGGCTTGCAATTAAAGTTGGAAAAAGTCTTCTTTGCTATAAATGACAATAAAAACAAATTTCCATTTAAAAAAAAAATCTCCCTTTAGTTATGATTGAAATATGGATTGGGAAATGTGCTTGAGTCATTATTATGAGAAACATAAAAAATGAAAAATTAAATTTTAAAAAATTCCAAATTGATGGTGATTTGATGCCAAACAAGAAAAGTCATATTGGGCAATTAAGACAAAAAATAAAAAAATGAAAAATGAAAAAAATATGCATTAATAGGCAAACCTTACTAACACCTATATGAAGAGAGAAAGTGTTGAAGGTGAGGCAAGACAAACAAGAATTTGGGTAGAGACGAGGCAAGTTAGAAGGAGAGATACTATTTTGTTTCCTCTTCTTGTTTCATTATTCTAAATAAAAGGGGTTTTGATAAGAGGATTCAGCCTAATAAAACCACAAAAAATACCATTAATGGAGGAGACCTCCTCCTCTCTTGAAGAGTTTATTCTCTCTTTACCCAGTTTTTAACCACCACTACCATCTTGCCTTCACCCATCACTATTTTTGCTTCCTATAACACCTTACTTTCAAATGCTTTATGAGCCATTTGATAACAATTAGAACCACTTACAAGTCCCTTAAATTTCATTTTCAAAAAAAGAATTTCCAAGTTCACTGTTATTGCTCATTTGGTATTTCCATATTTAGTGATAAATTTTAAAAAATCATAATTAATTCTAGAAAATTTGAAATTAAGTAAGTTATGACATCAATTCACTAGTCAACTAAGTAAGTTATGACATAAAATTTCACTGTTCATTTGGTCAAAAATCCTAGAAATAGTCTTCAAACATTAACTTTGAAAAATTCGTTCTGCTTATGTGGACATTGAAATAAGGTGTTCTTGGTGTCAAAACAAAGCTTGAAATGTTAACTAAATATTGGTAACATATCAAACCTTAAGTTCATCATTTACTATTTTTGATTACAAATAAATTGTCACTGCTCAAAACTGAATATTGTTCATGTACAAAATTTTCAATACTAACTATGCATACATACATTCCAAAACTTGTCCATAACATATCCATACAAAATAAACTATATCATTGTCTTGCTTATTGGAGATATAAATTGGGGTGAGATTTTTGGAAAAATCTCAATAGTAAACGGTGCTAAACAATGTATGCATCAATGCTTGGTACTTGTTCTTGCTTGTTATTGTGTTAGCATAATGTATAGTGCATGCTTCCATGTAACATATGAAATACAATTAGCTAAAGTAATCATAATACATAGCTACAACTAATACATATGAACAACACCAATCAACAAAGCCATAACATAATCATCTATACAATCAATACATACAAGTTTAGTTAAGTTTACTACCTTTTATCCTCTTCCTTGTCACCTTTCGTTGATGTAAGTTGTCTTCTTGAACACACAAATTGTCATATCCCAATTTTTAGGCCTAGAAGCCCAGTTTGTAGCCTAAAAAGGGCAGGCTATTAGGCCCTATTATGCAGGAGTCCCAGAAGTATACATATAATGTTCAGCGACTAAACTGCAAGAAAGTGAAAATTCAGGGAAAATAGTGAAAGTCCCTGTGGGCATAAAGAAGAAGAAAGAGGTGTTTCTTGGGAAAGGAACCGAGTCTTCAGAGTGCTTGGGCTTAGTTAGAAACCCAAGATGACATTTTAAAAGCCCAAAAACGTAGGCCCAATGGTTATGAGATTTTAAGAGGCATTAAAAAATAATATTTTAGTATTTTTCCATAAAGTAAAGTTACCCAGTTAATGATAGAACTGGGAAAAGTGATCAAATATGACTGTAGACCATAAGGTGGCATGAAAGGTGTCCTCATGGGAGCCACAAGGCGCCACATGGCATGATTACAGGAAAAGACAAAAAATTAAGGACACATGTCATGAGATTAGAAAAAGGGAAAAAAGTAAAGAGGACACATGGCACAATCTCGGCTGCTCATTCTAGGAAAAGACTCTGGAATTCTCTGGAGAGGCTGAGTCAGCTAGTGAGGTGTCCCAAGGACCCCACCAATTGCCCCCTAAGGTGTCCTTGGATAATGTCATAATGGTGAGTCAGTAAGGAGGGTGATGTCATCGTGATGATGCAATCGAAGCTTAAAGGAAGCTAAACGATCTGGGCCATTCATCACGATTCGATCTGAGCCATCCATTCCACCTCCATCCACCTATAAATAGGCCACCCCTTCTTTCTAGAAAAACCATGGCCAAGCATGGCATAAAGAATAGAAAGAAGAGAGAAAAGAGAAAGAGAGAAAGAATGGAAGGAAGAGAAAGAAAGGAGAAGTTCTGGTAGAGCCAGGAGCAGTCCAAGGAGCTAAGGGACTAGGCAAAGCTTAGGAATAAGGTAAGAAAGTTATTCTAGTTCCTGCTCTAATAAATTAGAGGATTGCTCTTAATAGTTAGAATAGAGAAGTATCTCTATTAATAAAGGTAGCTAAAGGTGGAAAGAAAACCAGGGGAATGTCAGATTAAGGATATTACCCCTAGTTAAGCGTGAGATTGAGTAGAGCTATATTGGATAATAATAAAGATATTATTATGCTATGTATAGGCTCTGGCTTATGAAAAGAAAGGACCTTAGAGACAAAGCTAAAAGCTGGAAAGAAAGGCTACACGCTAGGTAGTGAACTTATCCTAAACTTGTATGTATTGAATGTTATGCTTAATGTGTTATGGCTTTGTTGAATTGTGTTGTACATGTCCTTATGTATGATGCTCTATTGCTATGATTACTTTGGCCAATTGTATTTCATATGTTACATGGAAGCAAGCACATTACGTAATGTTAACACTTTCAAAAACAAGCACAAGTATTCAGATTAATGTATGCATTGTTTGGAACTATTTGCTACTGAGATTTCCCCAGAAATCTCACCCCCTTCCATGTAATCCCAATCCTAAAGGTTTAAGATGAGGAAATATTGAAGAAGCATGAAGAGAAGCTGGGGATTGGATTGTACAAATGTTATGGAAAGTTGGGACCAAAATGTTGGAATAAGAGAAAAATACAGGATGAACAGTAAAATTTAGATGTTGACTGACATTTACCTGGTCAAAGCATGGTCAACAAGTTATTTTTTCCTGAAATATAATTAAGTTAGCTTTGTGTAAAAATTTGAACCACTTCATTTTCATTTTTCTAGAATTAGTTATGATTTTTTGAAGTCAGGTCACTCCTCTAGAATTTACACAGTGAATAGTACTCAAGAGAGTAAAATTCTGGATTGTGTAATTTGACTTCAATAGCCTTAAAAGTGGTTCCAGATGCTACCGTTTGGTCCCTAAGATGTAAGAAAAGAAGGATGTTTCACAAATCAAATGCTAGCATTTCTTATTCATACATGCATCACAATCTTATTTCAATCAATATTTAGAAACCTTAAACTTGGTCAACTAATTAACCCTAACTTTTTTTATTTATGGCTAATTATCTTATCCTTTGAACTACCTTGTCTCTTAACTTTACCCTACACAATTTAACCTTTTAAATCCATTTAATAGCTTAGAATTACAAAATTCTAACTTCCACGTACCCTTCTGGATAGAACTGAAAGAGTGCACATAATTATTCCAAAAATTATCATTTTGATGCTAATGGTTCCAATACTTGTTTCTCTACTTTATCCAACACAACTTTTCATTATAAAATCATTGAAAGCATCAAAATCATGAAATTTACATTACTGTTCATGCATATGAATAGTAATAGAGAAGGTTTTAAAATTTCATCCTACAATTCCAACGCTTACAAAGTTCCACTCTTATTCATTCCTACAAAAAATCATTGTTAGGATTGAGTGGAAGTATTAGATAATTGGAAATCACACTCCTTATTCCATTTCTATAGTTGACTGAAAGACCTCCATGGTTTACAAAATAAAGAATTTCAATCTAACTCAATAACCAACTATCTAACCTAGCTTATCTAAGTATCTTTTGCATAATTATAACTTGATTTTCCTTTTTCGTCTTCATTTATAAATTCTGGACATCAAGTATATCCAAGGGAAAATCCCATTTCTAACCATTAAAACCTAAGTTTCATCCTTCTAAAACACATATAAATAAAGTAGGAAGGATTGTTGACCTTATGCCGTAGCTAACTTGGTTCAAAGTACCTTGTATTGCCTTTACTTTGGTTGAGTTTTCAGTTGACAAGAGTTTCCCCAAGGCTCATAGCTCTTCATAGTTTTGAGATAAAAATAGGGGGTATTTATAGTGAAATTTTAAGGATATTGGGACTAGGATATCTCTCAATTTCCTAATTATTACAAGCTCTTAATCTTAACTCTCATTGGCTGCTTTCTTGCTTAATTATCCTTAATCTTAATCAACTTAATTCTTATATTATTTTAATATAATTTAGTACATGGCATAACCCTTTCCTCTTGCATTTAGCACCACATGGCATTAGTGTGGTTCCCACATGGACACCTCACATGCCAATGAACCTTATCTCTTGATTTTTTTTTATTTTCTTTCTTTCAAAAACCATAACTTATCCTAAAACCAACTTTTCCCCCAAGAAACTTCCTTGGATCATTAAGCCTTGATTCTTGATGCCATATTGGGCCTCTATTATAGATATGCAAATCGATAATCAAATCATCCAAATCAGTTATAGATATCCAATATGAGAATAATCAATCAATATTCAATCCTCAAACATATTATGAAATTGCTAATTCTAGAAATCCCAAGACATGCAATGAGAGAAAACTAAGATAGAATAACCCCCCATTGTAATCCGTGAGATCAAGCTATGTTGTCCATCACTAAGAGGCTAAAAGTATAGCCTCTCATAGCTCCTACTATGCTACAATCGCTATCCAAAAGTGATGCCAAGAGATGCATAAAAAGATGATGGAAAGGTAAAGAGAAAGGTTGTAGAAATGGATTAGTCGGCGTAGAAATGGAAAAGTAAGTGCAAAGATATAGAAAAATGAAGGATTTGATTGAAGGTTGTTGAAAAGTAACCTAAATGAAAATGTCTATCTTCACTAACTGGCTATTCTAGTCATTACCAGATCCATATTTATGTCATGACCTGAGAGCACAAAGATCCTCCCAGAATAAAAATAGATCGCGACTAAACTTCACAAAAGCTGACTTTCAATATTCAAGTCCTTTTTATCTTGTGATTCTTTCTTTGCTTCACATTAGGTCCTTGAACCTCTTCCAAAACACCTTCAAATTAAAATCAAAGTTCATTGTAAAAGTTAATATAATTAAAGAACATAATATATGCATTTGGTACGAGTTAATTGACCATTTTACCCTTTAATAAGAATATTGACATGCACAATAATCATGCATTACCACAAAAGCACAATTACATGCATAAATTGAATGGTAAAAGTGTCACAAAGCCCTTAAAAATGTTAAAGAAACCATATACAATTTGTATCTTAACAAAGGTTTAAAGCTTTTCACTTAAGTCCCTTTGCATTTTCTACCTTTCTTAATACTTTCCATCTTTGCAATTTAGTCCCTTTCTTTATAACATTTCATTTTCCTTTCCTTTCTATAACTTAAACCTTATCTAATCATTATATTTTCTTCTTATTATCATCACAATCCCTCCCAAATCACTTTTCTCTATCAGTCTTATACAGATAGGAAAAAATTAGGATGCAAAAGCATAATTACAAGCATAAAATGAATGGTAAAAGTGTCACAAAGGCCTTAAAAATGTAAAGACACCATATACAACTTGTATGTTATCAAAGGTTTAAAGCTTTTCACTTGAGTCCCTTTGCATTTTCTATCTTTCTTAATACTTTTCATCTTTGCAATTTAGTCCCTTTCTTTATAACCTTTCATTTTCCTTCATTTCCATAACTTAAACCTTATCTAATCATTATCTTTTCTTCTTATTATCATCACAATCCCTCCCAAACTGTTTTTCTCTATTAGTCTTATACAAATAGGAAAAATTTAGGATGTGAGACTCCCTACCTCTTTCAGTCATCATTGCCGTTGTTCGGCACACAAGTAAACTAAGGAAGACTTTGTCTTTCTTGCTTATGTGTTTTTCTCTTTTTCCTTCTCTACCTTCATTTTCCCTCATCATAGTTACTCTGTAACCACCCTCCTATTATCTCTAGCTTTCATCAATTTTTTTGGTGAAATTTCTTGTCTTACTTCCTCTATCACATTCACTATTTTCATTGCCATTTACCAACATTTTTCAATCTTCCTTCACTCGCTGCCTTCCCCATCTCTTTGTCTCTAATTTTCAACACAGATTGTTGTCGTTCGGCTCATCAAAATAAAAGTTATTGCACCCTATTAATGTAGTATAAGGCACAACCCTATTGTTCTTATCAAGGAGCCCTTTTTATTGGAACCCTAGCAGATTGGTGACAAAATTATTGAAAACCTTAGTGAAAGTAAAAATAGTTTTTGGGTTTAGTTCATTTTTGATGCAATAAAATAAGGGTGCAGTAAAGTAAATATTTTTGTATTTTTTGATTAAGATGGAAAATTAGTAGATTGTTAAAGAAATATGTTGAGAAAGACTTTTGATGATGGAAACCTATCTATTCTTGCTTTTAATATGATATGGGGGTTTTAAAATCACTAAGCTTAAATGAAACCTCAATCAATTGATTGAGTCCAGAACATTAACATTCTTTAAACTCCTTTGATCAAAGATAGTTCAAAGACCATTAATGCACTATTAAAAACCACTTAGCGTGTAATTAAATCAGATGATGAAGATGCCCTCGAATGATCATAGATTGATGACCATAGATTTCAAGCAATTAAATTAGTTAGTAACAATCGTTGATAAAAGCCTAATTATCCATAAATCAAAACTGAAATATTCATATTTAAACCAACATCCAAATCATCCAAATTCAATTACAAAATCTAATCTTAGAATAATCTATCGATATCTAATCCTTACTCATAAAATCAAAACCCTATATCTAAGAATTCTAAAACATAAGAAATATGAGATTAAAATAGAAAAATCCCCTGTGCAGTCTATGAGCTCAAGATGAGATCCATCAGCAAGAGGTTAAAGGTTTAACCTCTCGTGACTCCTGTTATGCTATAATTGCTACTCAGATGTGATGCCATGAAGAAAGCTGGATAACGGTGATGTAAAGGATGAATGTTGGAAGGTATGGTGGTAGGTTATGGAGAGAGCATTGATAAAAGGTTGGAGTACTACTTCTTATCCGTATCAGGTAAAAAACCAGCCTCCCTGACTCCTACTGCTTCTCTTTCCTTTTAAAGCTAGAAACCCTAATAAAAAATGCATAGCTTCACTCATTCTCTTCTTTGTTCAAGACATATGAACAAAGAGAAACTTCCCAGAAGAAGAGAGGTCATGACCTATGGAAACTTTGGTCGTGTCATATCCCTAATTTTCTTATCTGATTTATATGTACAGTTTATATGTAATTGACATGAGGTTGTTGAAGTAAACTGTATCAGATTGAGGAAGGAAAGAGAGTGACTGGTAACTAAGGAAAATTCAAGGACCTAAATGAAATTTATAAAAGGTTTAAGGCCAAAATTAAAGGTAGAAACAAAAGTTGGGCTAAAAGGTGTAATTATCAAAAGTTAAGGGACTTAAATGTAATTTATCAAAAGTTTAGGGGCAAAAATGTAATTATAAGAAAGTTGAGCTGGAAAAGGCCTAAAACTGCTAGGAAATAGTTTAGTACCAAATTTTACTAGTAAGTAGAGAAAATTATTTTGATCATTTTAACAAAACGCAGAGTTTTGATTTGATATGAGAATTTATAAAATTGATAGAGTCAGAAAAGGAATCCTGTATAATTCTTAAGGGAATTTATAATGTAATAAAATTCTCAATAAATACTTTCGGGAGAGGTTTCTCAGGATTTGTGCCATAAAGGTAATAGACCCATATCAAGGCCTAAAATGGCATCCCAGAGGGCCAGTGAGGTGGTTGGACAGTTAAGTGCATTAGAGTCCAGAGCAACCCCAGAAAAGCATGAAATTATGAAAATACACCTATGTAGCCAAATTGTACTAGAGATAAATGGAGGACCTTTTAGTCATTCTAGATAGGTCAAAAACATCCAAGCAAGTATATGGGTGATTAGTTAGAGCCAGTATATACTCTGATGAAGTATAAAGAAGTGTGAAATGACAATTTGCCCTTAAGGTTAATATAGTGCAAGAAAGTGTAATAAAGGTATTTTGGTTATTTCTCAAGGGATGGTTGGCAGATAAATACTCAGTCTAACAATTCAATGGTAGAAAGAACCTAGATACTAGTTTTCATGATAGAATACATATTCTAGAATATTTTAAAAATTGCGAACATAAAATAGTCTAGTTTTTGTGAAAATGCACAAATCAGAAACGTACTAGATTAGAATTTTTCCTATCAGTATTTCTACTTTTCTTCAGCCAAACACAGCCCTAAATGAGGTCTTACATGGTGTCATTAATGAGGCTTCTAGGGCAAGCTTAATGGAATGTGAGTTGTGGACCATTAGATCAAATACTAACTAAACTAATCTTGGCCTAACATTTCCACCCAATTTTTCCTATAAATACCCCACCATTTCAGTCTTGTTTTAGCATATTTGACACCTTAGGGAACCTTTGCCAAAATTTTCTCTGAAGTAAGAAAGAAATATACAACTTGGAGCAACAGGAAAGGTAACAAGCTCCTTTGTTCTTGGATCTTTATCAAGCAAGTTGGCTCTTGGTTTTAAAAGGTTTTTGTGATATATTTCCTCTGATGGTACTGCTGGACATGCTGTCCACATGTGATAAGAATATGAGTTTTATGTTATGGATAGTTTAAACAAGCTTAAACAAGCTAGAATCAAGTGGTATAGGCTTGGAAATTCAAGTATGCATGTAGTTAGGGTTTGTGTTCTTAGCTGCCACTGTATGAATCATTATTTATGTATTAGAATTTTATGATTTTGATGCTTCCAATGATTTTAAAATGGAAAATTGTGTGGGGATAAAGTAGAGAAACAAGTATTGGAAACATTGGAATCAAAATGTGAATTTTTGGAAAATAGTTTAGGCATTTCAGTTCTGTACAGCAGCCAAGGATGTCCTTTGATTTTGGAAATTCTGGTTTCATATTTGGATTCTACATGAAAAATTGTGGGGAAATGAAGCATTAGAATTTATTTTAGAAAGATAGAAGTATTGGAACATAAAATAGAAAAAGAATGGAAGTTAGTGAAAACCTAGTCTTGGAATTGTTTTGAAGTTGAGTTGTAACTTTATGTTACTTTGTAATGGCTAGGTTTTGAAATTTGTATGGGGAGAAGACCATTTTGAAGAAGAGTTTCACAAGCATATCTTAAGAGGTAGCAAGAATACCTAACTATAATTTCATGTTTGTTTGATTGTATGCTTGTTTGTTAGTCATGATGTTTGGTTGAGCTTAACATTATACATCATGATGATGATTATGAAGTATAAATGATGGCAACTCCTTGCAACTAATGTCATAAAAATATTCTTGTTAGAGTTTGGTTATGTATTATTATGAAGTAGCTCCCATCTCATGATAACATGTTAGGCATTTAATCAATCATGCATGATATTATAGTTTGTATGACTTGCTACTTAGATTTCAATAAAATCTCATTCTTTCCATATGCATAACCATGTTATAGGTGCTGGAACATCTCAAGGAAAAAGGGTAAATATAGATGATTGAACTTGTGTAATAAGTTATGTTGATCACTTGGCACTATGAGATGACTTGATGGGATACCTAGCATGATATAGTGTATTTGTAATGTGAGGCAGTAACATTATGATGATAATTACAACAACTTAACCAACAATTTTGGATTTGAAATTTGGTATGAAAATATCTAAGATACAGAGATTTAAATGGACACCAAGAATGTCTCAATTGGTTAAGTTTTTTATTTACTATGATTTTTCTAATTTGGAGATAAAATCTGGAATTGAGATAAAGTGAGCAATTGAAGGTAGTGATGTTCAATTGCTAATTTCATATAGTAAATGAGCAAATTTCTCTACAAAATTTTGTAGGCTTAAAGAAAACATCTGGAGCTTTAAATCTATAGGTAACAAGTTTCATTTGGACAAGTAACCAAAGAGAAATGAATTTTTGAAATTAAGTCAAAGAAACTGGAACTTCCATATTTACCAAATGAACAATGTTTTTCAAAGAATAAACTGATTTCATTTAGGCAATGAAACCTCAGTTTTATATTTTTTCTTAAAAGTTAAATGAAATAGATTCCATTATAAAGTGGAACCACTCTATTTTTATTTTTCTATATTTAATTAGGAATTTTTAAAGTTAGGTATGTATTCAAGATTACCAATTGAACAATACTCGTGAATAGTCCTTGAGAAGAAATCTTTTGAAAAAGCATATTTCTAAAGCAAAGGGATATGTAATTGGTTCAAATGACTTCCAATTGAGTATAATTGAGGTTAAAAATAAGGATACGACATTTTGGTATCATAGCAAAGGAATATTGTTTAAGAAATGCTCTGAATATATTAGTCATAGACTGATACATAATTGAAAACTTTCATAATTGACACTAAGTTAGTTGTTACAGGACAAAGATAACTAAACATAAGATCAAGTCAGAAATCACAGTGAATCAAGGAGACCCTATGCCAGAAATTTTTAGTTCAGATAAGTCTAGGTTGAACTCAAAAGAGGTATTTATAATAGAGAATGATCCTGATTATTGGCTCCCTCCAGTAATACATGTTCCAGATTCAAGTGACTCAGAGTTAGATAGATCATATAGTTCTTCAGTTGGGTCTAATAATATGGATAGTGCATCAGATGGTAGTATATCAGAGGAACCTATCCCAACTTCTCCTTTAAATGTTGTACCTTCAGAGGTAGTAGACCCTAGTATAGAAGTTAATACAGCTCAGAGGGATGAAGGAGATATAGCATACTCTCAATCAGTACAGTATGATGAATTATACTCTTATGTGGTGGGTACCATAGAACGTGCACCTAGACAGTCTGTTAACATAGATATTCTAGGACCTAGCCAAGTACCAAATCATATAGATATTATGGGTCCTAGTAAACCAAAGACACCAAATGTGGTGATACACCTGGACACCCAAAGCATAGAGCTAGTAGCAGGAAGAAATATGAATGAGGAGTGGTTTGGGAAAGTTGTGGACTTGGCCAGACAGTTATATGTGAGTTTTGGCTTCAAGAAGTCAAATTTCTCGGTCATGTCATATCCCATGAAGGGGTAGATGTAGATCCTAGCAAAGTTGAAACAGTATTAAGCTAGGAGTAGCCAAGGATAGTGACAGAGATTATAAGTTTTTTGGGTTTAGCAGGGTATTATAGAAGATTTATTAAGGATTTTTGTCGAATTGCTTTGTTGTTAACCAAGTTAACCAGAAAGAACCAGTAGTTTAAGTGGGATGAGAAGTGTGAGGCTAACTTTCAAGAATTAAAATAGAGATTAACCATGACTCTCGTGCTGATTATTCCATACCTAACTCAGACCTATGTGTTCTATACATATGCTAGCAAGAAGGGGTTAGGATGTGTATTAATTCAACAAGGTCGAGTATATGCTTATGATTTGGAACTTGCAGCGGTAGTTTATGCTCTCAAGATCTGGAGACATTATATGTTTGGAGCTACCATCGAATTGTACTGTGACCACAAAAGCCTGAAGTATATGCAAGATAAAAAAAATTGAATGAGACAATGGAGTTGGATGGAATTTTTGAAGGATTATGATTTCCAGATTAAGTACCATGTAGGAAAAGCAAATGTTGTAGCTGATGCCCTAAGCAAAAAAGTAGTGCATGTGGCAAGCCTAATGATCAGAGAGTTGGAATTAATAAAAGATGTTCGAGATTGGAGTCCTTTATACCAGATACAGATAGCAGAAAATCCTTATGGAGGAATACAGGTTAGAGCTTTCATTGAAGATGAGATAAAAGAAGCTCAAAAGCATGATAAGCTCGTAGCAATTTTTAAGGACAAGCTAGAGAGAGGGAAAACTAAAATTTTTGATATCTCCCATGATGGATTACTACAATTTAGGGTAAGACTATATATTCTGAATATTAAAAGAGAAGATTTTAGATGAAGCACATTAAAGCCGGTATACCATACATCTAGGTATGACCAAGATGTATCATGATTTTAAAAGTTTATTTTGGTGGCTGGGATTAAAGAAGGATGTTGTGGCTTATGTATCAAAATGCCTAACATGTCAGAAAGTAAAAGTTGAGCACCAAAGGCTAGCAGGAAAATTACAACCACTAGATATACCTGAGTGGAAATGGGCCAGTATTGCCATAGATTTTATTAAACGACTACCCATGACTCCAATTAAGCATGATGCTATATGAGTAATAATTGACCGATTGACAAAGTCAGCTCATTTCCTGGCAATCAATAAGAAATATTCTCTTGAGAAATTGGTGAAGTTGTATGTAAAATAAATTGTTAGATTGCATGGCGTTCCAAATAGTATTGTATATGATAAAGATCCTTGATTTACATCTAATTTTTGGCGAGCTTTGCATAAAGAAATTGACACTACTCTCATATTTAGTATAGCTTATCAGCCTCAAATAGATGGTCAGTCTGAGATGATAATCCAGACATTAGAGGATATGTTGAGAGCCTGTGTTTTGGATTTCAAATGGAGTTGGGATGTTCATATGCCATTAATAGAGTTTGCATATAATAATAGTTATCAGGCTAGTATTCAGATGGCCCCATTTAAAGCACTTTATAGACATAGGTATAGATCTCCCTTATGCTGGTTAGAGTTGAGCAAAAGAAGGATATTTGGTCCTAATATAGTAGATCAAACAGTAGTACATATTGATAAGATTAGGAAAAGATTGCTGACGACTCAAAGTAGACAAAATTATGCTAATGTTAAAAGGAATCTATTGGAGTTTGAAGAATGAGAACATGTGTTTCTTAAGTTACTCTAACTACAGAAGTCAAACAATCAATCAAGGTGAAAAAGTTACATCCTAGATACATCGGGCCATTTTAGATCCTCACAAGAATAGGATAAGTGGCTTACAAGTTAGCTCTTCCTCCAAATCTTAGTAGGATACATGATGTATTTCATGTTTCCTAGTTGAAGAAGTATATTCCAGACCCATCACATGTGATTGAACATGATGATGTTGCACTGCGGGATGACCTAACCTACGAAGTTGGACCAGTATGAATTGTGGATTGAAAGGTCAAGCAATTGCGAAATAAACAAATCTCTTTAGTTAAGGTTGTTTGGAAAGGATTAACTGAGAATGAAGCTACATGGGAAGTAGAGGAAAGAATGAAGGAGACATATCCTGAGTTATTTTCTTAGTTTATATGTAATGTAAATTTCGGGGATGAATTTTATTTTAAGGGGGAGAGAAATGTCATATCCCTAATTTTATTATCTGTGTATATGTACAGTTTATATGTAATCGTTATGAGATTCTTGAAGTAAATTGTATTAGACTGAGGATGTCATATCCCCAACTTTTTTGACCTGATGTACCTGTACAGTTTATCTGCAATGGATATAAGATTCTTGGAATAAACTGTATCAGATTGTGAAAGGAAAGGGAAGGATTAATAACTAAGGAAAGAATAGGGACCAAAATAAAAATTTAAAAGTTTGAAGATGAAAAGTGAAAGTAGAAGAAAAAGGAGGGACCTAAATGCAATTAATGAAAAGTTCAGGGACTAAAGTGCAATTATTCAAAAGTTAAGGGACCTAAATGTAAATATGGAAAAGTTGAGCCAAAACAGGCCAAAAATGCTCAGAATCAAATCAGACCCAAATTTTACCAGTAGATAGACAAAAATATTCCGGTCAGTTTAACGCAGCACAGAATTTTGATTTGAGGTCCCGATTAATTGATATAAATTCCTGAAGTCGGAAGGAATTATTGTAGTATTTTTGAGATCTCATAATTAGACGAGACTTTATAGAAAATTCATATATTTAATATATGAATTTATAAAATTGATAGAATCAGAAAAGGAATCCTGTAAAAGCCATACGGGATTTTACAGTGAAATAAAATACCCGATAAATATGATCGGGAGAGTTGTACAGTGAATTAGGCCATAAAGGAAATATAGGCAATAAGCCCATAATAAGGCCCAAATAACACCATCGTGAGTCCATTAAGGTGACTGGACAGTTATATAGGCCACAGGCCAGAGTAGTCCAGGAAAAGCGCAAAATTACGAAAATGCCCCTGGATGCCTATACCGTACCAGTGATGGATGGAGGTCATTTAGGTCATTATGGATAGGCCAAAAATGTGGGACATAGTATAAATATGATTATATAGAGTCAATATATGCCCTGAGGCAATGTAAAGAGGTGTAAAATGACGATTTTGCCCTTAGGGTTAGTACAGCGCAGGAAAGGACACTAAGAGTATTTTGGTTATTTTTCAAGGAATGGATGGCAGATAAATATTCAATATATCATTTTCAATGATATGAGAAGCCTATATATTGATTTCCAGGACATAATACATATCCTGGTATATTATAAAAAAAAATCAGAACAGAAAACAGTACGGTTGTTGTGAAACAGCTCCGATCGGTATCGGATTGGACTGGAATTTTTCCAGAACCTTCTTGACATGGGCAGCACGCCACCTAACCCTCTTAGGTGTCCCATGAGCTGTCCCACATGATGTAATAATTATTCTTTTTAGAAAAAGTAAAATCCAAGATTAAATGTGAGCCTTTAGATCAAATAGTAACCAAATCAATCTTGGCCATCCATTTCAACCCAAATTTCTCTATAAATACCCCCCTATTCAGAACACTTCGGCATGCATGGTGAACCATAGGGAAACTCTTGTAAAATTTCCATTCAACCAAGAAAGAAGCAACCAAAGTGAAGTAACAAGCAAGGTAATCATCTCCCTTGATCTTGAGCTTTGTTCTAGCAAGTTAGCTCATGGTTTTAAGGGTTTTCATGCTGTATTTCCCATATGGTTGCTGCTGGAAGTGCTGCTCATATGTGGTTAAAATATGAGTTTTATGTTATGGATAGTTTAGACAAGTTTAAACAAGCTAGAATCAAGTGGTATAAGCTTGTGAATTCAAGTATGTTTGGATTTAGGGTTTTGTGTTCTTGCTGGTACTGTACGTGGTACTGTTCATATGATGGAATTTCATGATTTTGATGCTTCCAATGAGTTTCAAATGGAAAGTTGTGTGGGGATAAAGTAGGAGAACAAGTATTGGAAGCATTGGAATCAAAATGAGAATTTTTGGAAAACAAGAGCATGCATTTCGGTTTGGCACTGTAGCAATTGATATGTTTTGATTTTGGAAATTCTGATTTCATATTTGGATTCTAAATGAAAAATTATGTGGAAATGAACCATGAGAATTTATTTTAAAAAGATGGAAGTAGGAAACATAAAGTAGAGAAAGAAAGGGAGCTAGTGAAAACCTAGTCTTAGATTTGGTTTCAAGTTGAATTGTAACTTGATATTATTTTGTAATGGCTAGGTTTTGACATTTGTGAAGGAAGGAAATCATCCCAAGAAGGTCTTGACCAAAATAGCTAAGAGGTAGGATACCTAACTATAACTCATGTTTGTTTAATTGTTTTGCTTGCTTGTTGATTATGGTGTTTGGTTGAGTTTGAGCTTATGTCATCATGTTATGATGAAGTATGAATGATTGCAACTCCTTGCAAGTTATGTCATGATAATATGCATGTTAGAGTTTGCTTATGTACTATTATGAAGTAGCTCCCATCTCATGATAACATGTTAAGCATACAATTATCCATGCATGATATTATAGTTTGTGTAACTTGCTATTGGGATTTCCATGAAATCTCATTCCTTCCACATGCATAACTATGTTTTAGGTGCTGGATATTTTCAAGGGAGGAGAGTAAATTTTGATGAATAAGTTTGTATAATAAGCTACATGACTTACATGACACTATGGGATGATATGCTAGTATGCATGGTGTATGTTTCTCTAGTCCTGTTTTGAGGCCGCGGTGATTTGACAATGTTTTTGGCATCTAAATCAACGAGTTTTAATCTGAAACTTGGCCTGCTTAAATTTAAGACACAGAGATTTAAATGAACACCAAGAAAGCCTCATTTGGATAAGTATCTGAATTGTTATGATTTTCCAAAGTTGGAAGTAAGATCTGGAATTGAGTAAAACGAGTGCTGAGAGGCAGTGACGATTACACAAAGATTTCATATACCAAATGAACGCGTTTTTCTACGAAATTTTATGATCTTAAAGATAACGTCTAAAGCTTCAAATCCATAGGTAACACAGTTCATTTGGATATGTAACCAAAGAGAAATGAATTTTTGAAGTTAAGCAAAGAGACTGGAACTTCCAGATTTTACCAAATGAACAGTGATTTTCAACGATTAAACTGATTTCATTGGGACAAGAAAACCTCAGTTTCATATTTTTTCCTCAAAGATATGTGAAATAGATTTCATTAGAAATTGGAACCATGTTATTTCGAGTTTTCTACAATTAATTATGAATTTTCAAAGTAGGGTACATGTTCTGGAATTACCAAATGAACAGTAAAAGTGAACAGTACCCGAGAGCAAATCTTTTGGAAATGGATGTTTTCAAAGCAAATGATCATGTAATTGGTTCCAATCACTTCTAATCAAGTATAATTGAGGTTAAAAGTAAGGATATGACAGAGGAAGGAAAGAGAGTGACTAGTAACTAAGGAAAATTCAAGGGCCTAAATGAAATTTAGAAAAGGTTTAAGGCCAAAACTAAAGGTAGAAACAAAAGTTAGGCCAAAAGGTGTAATTATCAAACTTAAATGTAAATTATCAAAAATTCAGGGGTAAAAATGTAATTATAAGAAAGTTAAGCTAGAAAAGGCCTAAAACTGCCCAGAAATAGTTTAGTCACAAATTTTACCAGTAAGTAGAGAAAATTATTCTTATCAGTTTAACTCAACACATTTTTGATTTGAGGTCCCGATTAATTGATGTGAATTCCTAAAGTCAGGAAAAATTATTATAGTATTTTTTGGATCTCATAATCAAATAAAACTTTATAGTAAATTCCTATATTTAATATAAGAATTTATAAAATTGATAAAGTCAGAAAAGGAATCATGTAGAATTATTAAGGGAATTTACAGTGTAATAATAACCGATAAATACTTTCAGGAAAGGTTTATTGGGATTTGTGTCATAAAGGAATGGAACCTTATCAAGGCCCAAAATGGTGTCCCAGAGGCCCAGTGAGGTGGTTGGACAGTTAAGTAGGCCAAAGTCTAGAGCAACCCCAAAAAAGTGTGAAATTACAAAAATGCCTCATGTAGCCAGATTGTACTAGAGATGGATGGATGACATTTTGGTCATTCAGGATAGGTCAAAAATATCCAAGCAAGTACAGAGGTGATTGGTTAGAGCCAATATATACTCTGATGAAGTATAAAGAGGTGTGAAATGATAATTGTGCCCTTAAGGTTAATATGGTACAATAAAGTGCAATAAGGGTATTTTGGTCATTTCTCAAGGGATGGTTAGCAAATAAATACTAAGTCTAACAATGTCAATGGTAGGAAAAACCTAGATACTGGTTTTCATGATATAATACATATTATGGAATATTATAAAAATTGGGAACATAAAACAGTCTGGTTTTTGTGAAATTGCATAGATCGGTACCGGACTGGACTAGAATTTTCCCTATAAGTATTTCTACTTTTCTTTAGCCAAACACAGCCCTAAATGAGTTCATGTGTGGCATCATTAATTAGGCTTATAGGGAAACCTTAATGGAAGGTGAGTTGTGGACCATTAGTCAAATAGTAGCTAAACTAATCTTGGCCTTCCATTTCCACCCAATTTTGCCTATAAATACCCCACCATTTCAGACTTGGTTCAGCATCTTGCACGCCTTAGGGAACCTCTACCAAAATTTTCTCTGAAGCAAGAAAGAAGCATACAACTTGGAGTAACAAGAAAGGTAGCTAGCTCCTTTGTTCTTGGACCTTAATCTTCCAAGTTGGCTCTTAGTTTTAAGACGTTTTTGTGACATATTTCCTTTGATGATGCTGCTTGACATTCTGTCCATATGTGATAATAATATGATTTTTATGTTATGGATAGTTTAGACAAGCTTAAACAAGCTAGAATCAAGTGGTATAGGCTTGGAAATTCAAGTATGAATGTAGTTAGGTTTTTGTGTTATTGGCTGCCACTGTATGAATCACTGTTCATGTGTTAGAATTTTATGATTTTGATGCTTCAAATGAGTTTAAAATGGGAAATTGTGTGGGGATAAAGTAGGGAAACAAGTATTGGAAGCATTGGAATCAAAATGTGAATTTTTGGAAAATAGTTTAGGCATTTCAGTTCTGCATAGCAGCCAAGGATGTGTTTTGATTTTGGAAATTCTAGTTTCATATTTGGATTCTACATGAAAATTTGTGTGTAAATGAACCATGAGAATTTATTTTAGAAAGATGGAAGTATGGAACATAAAATGGAAAAAGAATGGAAGTTAGTGAAAACCTAGTCTTGGAATTGTTTTGAAGTTGAGTTGTAACTTGATGTTACTTTGTAATGGCTAGGTTTTGACATTTTTGCAGGAAGAAGACCATTTCAAGAAGAGTGTGACAAGGATATCTTAAGAGGTAGCAAGAATATCTAACTATAATTTCATGTTTGTTTGATTGTATGCTTGCTTGTTAGTTATGATATTTGGTTGAGCTTAAGATTATACCATCTTGATGATGATGATGATGAAGTATGAATAATTGCAACTCCTTGCAGCTATTGTCATGGCAATATGCATGTAAGAGTTTGCTTATATATTATTATGAAGTATCTCCCATCACATTATAACATTTTCAGCATATAATTAATCATGCATGATATTATAGTTTGTATGACTTGCTATTGAGATTTCCATGAAATCTCATTCTTTCCATATGCATAACCATGTTATAGGTACTGGAACATCTCAAGGAAAAAGGGTAAATATAGATGGTTGAACTTGTATAATAAGTCATATTGGTTACTTGACACTATGGAAGGATGTGATGGGATGCATAGTGTATTATCATGTAGTTGTATTCTAAGGCCGTAGCTTTGTGACGATGCTTATGATGCCTTAACCAATGATTTGGAAATTGAAATTTGGTATGATAATAGCTAAGATATGGAGCTTTAAATGAACACCAATAACATATCAATTGGTTAAGTTTTCGATTTACCATGTTTTTTCTAATTTGGTGATAAAATCTGGAATTGAAATAAAGTGAGAATTGAAGGTAGTGATGTTCAACCGCTAATTTCATATAGTAAATGAACGAATTTCTCTATGAAATTTTGTGGACTTAAAGAAAAAATCTGGAGCTTTAAATACATAGGTAAAATGTTTTAGTTGGATAAGTAACCAAAGATAAATGAATTTTTGAAATTAAGGCAAAGAAACTAGAACTTCCAGATTTACCAAATGAACAGTGTTTTTCAACGAATAAACTAATTTCATTTGGGCAATGAAACCTCATTTTTACATTTTTTCTTCAAATTTAAATGAATAGCTTCCATTATAAATTGGAACCACTCCATTCAAATTTTTTAATATTTAATTATGAATTTTCAAAATTAGGTATGTATTTTGTATTACCAAATGAACACTACCTGTGAATAGTACCCGATAAATCTTTTGAAAATGTATATTTCTAAAGCAAAAGGATATGTAATTGGTTCAAATGACTTCCAATTGAGTATAACTGAGGTTGAAAATAAGGATACGATAGGTCACGATAGAAGTGCATAGAGGCTGTCATCCTTTATTTAGTTCTCTTTGTCTTGTGATCTCTTTTTTGCTCACATTAATTCTTGGTTCTACTCCAAAATACCTACAATTCAACATCAAAGCTCACTCTAAAAGTATAATGAGTAACTAAAGAACAACATATATGCATTATGAAGGAGTTAATTTACTATTTTACCCTTAAATCAGCATACTATTAAGCACAATCATGTATTACCACAAAAGCATAATTGCAGGCATAAAATGAATGGTAAAGTTATCACAAAACCCTTAAAATGTTATAGAAACCATACACAATTTGTATCTTATCAATTCCCCCACACTTTAACATTTGTACTCCTTGACAAAGACATGAAGTACATCTATGCCAAAGCTATTAAATATGAGGTAATAATATAATCCATAGTGAAACCTTAAGACAAATAATGAACCATCTTTTGGGAATGCAAAAGTGAAAATATGAGCAATGCCAAGTAATCAACTACTAAATGAAATCAACCTCAAATATATGAGCGCAATAGATTCTCTCTAAGGACATAAGTGTTTAGCTCTCTATATCCTCTCATTGTTAGGGTTCTTTCACTCATATTCAAATTAGAAAACATCCTACCATATGCTTGTAATGGCTATAAATCTCATTAACTATACAACACTTATGCAAAGAATCAAGAGGTCTTTTAGGGGTGTACTGATGGAGATAGGCCACATGAAATGGGATATGAAGGATAGAAAGTACCATATATATTCAATAATGAATATATAGAATGAATTAACGTCTTCCGAGATGTAGAGGTGGTGATTGTGCTATTAAGAGTTGATAATAATGCCTCATTCAATGCTCTTTTTTTTCTTCAATTTTCTTCAATTTTCTTTCTTTCTTTCTTCAAAAAATCAACGATAGAGGTGATATAAAAATATGCAAAGTAGTAGGAGAAGATAATGTTGCTGATCCTCTTACAAAGCCGCTTATGTAGGCAAAGCATGACCGTCATGTTAGGTCAATGGGAATTAGATAAATTAATGACTGTACCTAGTGCAAGTGGGAGGTTGTTAGAAATCGTGCCTTAGGGGCCAATCATTGTCTTATGAACATTATTGATTTATGAATTTATTAATTGTGTTATCATATTATTTGCATGTTTACTGTGATGACCATCCTTGGATAATTAATAATCTTATCCTAAATGTCCCTGGTTGGTCATCTATGCGGGAGCATAGATGAAATAAGACCAGTATGACTTTGAAGATGTATAGAGATATAAATCAAAGTCATAGGCACATGTAAGAGTACAAGGTGTTAGACCGACACGCTACGAGAGAACTGCATGGGTAATGTCATAAGCTTCTCTCATATATAAACCATATCAATATGCCCTTTGACCTGAGATCATCATGGATTCCTACATGACAAACGCTCAGCTTTGACCTAGTCAAAAGTCAATTTTGCCCGAGTGATCATAAAGACTATGTTCAGGCTTAATGGTTTTTCAAGCGGAGGAATGTGAATGATCAAGATGGAATTTGTCCCTCACATTCGTAGAGAGATATTACTTGGCCCCTCGATGAGTGAGTCTGAGAAATGTATGGCCATACTATAATGGAAAGGTAGTTCCATTTCTATAGTCAGACTACTCAGGGAGTGAGAAAGTAACTGTCAGGAATAGGAGGATGACATTATCTATGCCTTAACCATGACCAAAATATCACGTGACAGAAGGGACATGATATGGTTGTATAAAAGGTTACATCATTTAATGATCCTCATATGATTTGGGTAGTCGTTATATCTTGCTAGAGACCGCTTGCGACTTGTGGGCCAGTATAGCAAATGGCCCACTGCCAACTTCATATGGGCCTACATGGTCGCACACAAAATAGCCCAACACGAGCTATGATGTCCATATTCATTGAATCTAAGACATGTCCAGATTCAATGAATGGTCCAGGGTGGATGTATATATTTATTTATATTTATATTCATATATATATATTATATATAAGATATATATAAGATTTAATTTATGAGGATAAATTAAATATCTATCACATTTGAATTTGAAATTCAAATTGATAGGATATATCATATAAGAGATATTTATAAGATTTAATTTATAAGGATAAATTAAATCCCTATCACGTTTGAATTTGAAATTCAAATTGATATGATATCTCAAATTTGATTTATGAGAATAAATCAAATATAGTTCAGTCTCATCTTTATTTAAAGTTAAATAAATAGGTTTATTAAATATGTGGGACAGATTTAATATTATTTATTTAATTAGTTTCTTATAAAATTATACAATATATGATATTGTATTAATTTTCAGAATTAATAAAAGATTAACTCCAAAATCTAATTCGGTAGAGAGAAAAATGCATAGCATCCTATATATCTGATTTTAGGAGCTGCGTTTTAACAACACACACATAGAACACAGAAAGGCCGAAGGGGAATCTGCAAAAGGTTTGCAGATAAGAAACTGCTGAAATAGAGATGGAGAGGACGGATTCTTGAGAAAGCCCTGGAGGGACAAGAGACGCTAGTACATTGTTCGTGGTTAGAACGCTGTTCATGTGGATACCAGTAGAGGAAGTCGACCTAAGTCGTTGACTTCTTGCGATCGGAAAGGGAGCACGAGCCGCGGAGAGAAGCTGTGAAAGTCGTGACCAGAAACTGTGGAAGTCGCTGAGGAACACTGAGGGTAATGCTTCTTCCCACTTGACTTAAACACATATGGTAGATCCTGGCAAGGAATGGAAAAATTTTTAAATTAATTTCTGCTACATGTCTTCCAATTCCTTTCATATAATACTAATAGAGGAAAGAGGTTTGGAAAGGATTGTGATAATGAATAGAAAGGAAAAATAATGATTAGACAAAGGTATAAAAATTAGGGACTAAAATGAAAAGTTTAAAAGTTCTATGATGAAAAATGAAAGTAGACAAAAGCTTTGGGCCATTAAGTATAATTATGAAAAGTTGAGGGCCTAAAGTGTAATTTTCAAAAGTACTGGGACAAAATGGTAATTATGAGAAAGTTGAGCCAGAAAAGGCCTACAAATGCCTAGAATTAGATTAGTTCCAACTTTTCCCAGTAAATAGAAAAAATTATTTTGATCAGTTTGACGCAACACATAATTTTGATATGAGGTCCCAAAAAATTTATATTAATTTCTGAAGAAAGAGAAATTAAAACAGTATCCTATGGACCTCAGAACTAGATGAAACTTAGCAGTAAATTTCTATAATTAATATAATTTTTTTAAAAATTGATAGAGCTTAAAAAGGAGTTCTGTAGAATTTATTATGAAATTTATAGTGGATTAAAACAAATGATAAATATATTTTAGGAGAATTTCTCAGGAATTGAGCCCATGAAGGCAATGGATCATGTAGAGGGCCCAAAATGGTGCCTTATATGCCCAATAATATTTTTAGATAAGTATGTGGGCTAGGGTTAACAAAGACTGGGAAAATATAAAATTATGAAAATGCCATTGATTGTATGCCACTATGTTGGTCATTTGGATAGGTACAAAACATCCAGGCAAGTACGGGAGTGATTAATCAGTGTCAGTATATGCCCTGATAAGAAATAAAGAGGTGTAAAATGACCCTTAGGGTTAATATAGTGCAAGATAATGAATCAAGGGCATTTTAGTCATTTGTCAAGGGATCTGTAATTAAATTTTGACCCAATACAAGAGTGTCAATGGTAGGAAGAATCTGGATACTGGATTTAAGGTGAGAAAGTATATTATAAAATCTTAAAAAAATTAGATTTAGAAAACTGTCTGGTTTTTGGGAAATCGGACTGAGTCGGTATCGGATTGGGCTAGAATTCTTCCAAATGCCTTTTCCCTTTGCAATTTCATCACATTCCCTATGATTTGTCCCTTGATGATGTCATGGTTGATATCATAATTATCATTTTAGAAAAATTAAATCCAAGATTAAATGTGAGGTATTAGATCAAATAGTGCACAAACTAATATTGGCCATTGATTTTCCATGGGATTTGGCTATAAATACCCCCACAAAATCTGAAGCAAGCCATGGTATGACAACCCTTGGGGAAACTCTTGAAAAATGAAAACTCAAGCCAAGACAAAGAAGATTCAAGATACCAAAGTTCAAGCAAGCTAGAGATTAAAGGTAAGCAATCTATCTTAAATTATTTTCCTTTTGATTTGGGAGCTTGAACTTAGGGTTTTCATGGAAGAAAGTTAAGTTTTTTCTAAGGTGTTTGTGCTGTCCAAAACCTTAGATGAAAGGATAAAGAAGAAATTAAAGTTAGAGTTATATGATTGAAGCTTAAACAAGCTAGTTAAGTGATTGGTTATTGAATCAAGTTGATATTCTTGACTTTGCCATAGTTGAACCATTTTGATTTGCACTATTAATGATGGAAGGAAATGGAATTTCAATGATCTAATGCTTCCATTGAATTTATATGATGATTTTGTGTAGGATTGGATAGGTTTGGAACCTTGGAAGCATTGAAATTTCAAGTTGTAGTTTTTAAAGTTCTTCTCTATTACTGTTCACTCACATAAACAATGATTGGAATTTCATGATTTGATGCTTCCAATGGCTTTAAAATGAAAAGTTGTGTGGGATAAAGTGGACAAATAAGTATGGGAAGCATTAGAATCAAAATGGGAATATTTGAAAGAAAAGAGGGTGTTACGTAATTCTGTATAAAATAGTACATAGGAGCTGGAATTTCATGATTATAAGCTCATAAATGGATTCAAAATATGAAATTGTGTTAGGCAAAGTCAAGACATCAATTGGTTCAAGGGCCAGGTTAATTAGTGAAGACTAGAGAAAGTTATGTTAGTAAAGAGTTAAGAATTTATCAAGGATAGTCTTGAACATTGTTGAATTTCATGGTCCTAATAAATTATGTGATGAATATGAATGTGATTAGGACCTCAAAACATCCAAGAAGATATTGGGAAGTGATTGACTAAAAGGCTTCATGGTTGGAAAGCTAGGGAGCAAGAGCAAAAGATCAAGAGAAAAGCTTAAGTGTAAGGTAGTTGACTTACCTCTTTATGTGCTAGATATGATATGCTTATGTGTTGACATGTATATGATATTTGAATGATGTTGTGACATGATAAATTATGTTGAATGTATTGTGAATAACATGTTTTCCATGCCCATGCACTTTTATGCAAAAGTATATAGCATGATGGCATGTCACTAATTAAACAAATTTAATGAAATTACATATCATGCATTAGCATCCATCTTACATATTTAAGTGGTAATGTTTACTACTGAGATTCCTTAGAATCTCTCCCTCCAATAACAAACCATAATAGGTTATTCATGATGGAAGAATCATGTTTGGTACATGAGCTAAGGAATGGAAAAGGAAGAGTAGACAAGTGATGGCATACTTGTATGTTAGCCTTTTTATGTAATGTTATGTAATATCCATTATATGTAAAGAAAATATATGAAATAATTATAACATAATCCCATGATGTATATGAATGCATGAAAGGCAAAAGAGATGGTTTATGCATGCTGGAATAATTATTGAAAGTGAAAGAAAGGAAACTGAAATAGTAAAATCGTAAGTCCTGAAGCAGTTTTATTGTGGCTTCAGTTTGACCTAGCAAATGAAGGAATTAATCCATAAGCACATAGTACACATCTAGATCTTTAAATTCATATGTAATACGCCTTATTTGGGAATAAACCATGAGAATTTATTTTGGAAAGATGAAAGTATGAAACATAAAATAGAGAAAGAATGGAAGTTAGTGAAAACCTAGTCTTGGAATTGTTTTCAAGTTGAGTTGTAACTTGATATTATTTTATAATGGCTAGGTTTTGACATTTGTGAAGGAAGGAAATCATCTCAAGAAGACTTTGACAAGGATAGCTAAGAGGTAGCAAGAATACCTAACTATAGTTTCATGTTTGCTTGATTGAATGTTTGCTTGTTGATTATGGTGTTTGGTTGAGCTTGAGATTATGTCATCATGTTGATGATGAAGTATGAATGATTGCAACTCCTTGCAACTTATGTCATGACAATATGCATGTTAGAGATTGCTTATGTACCATTATAAAGTAGCTCCCATTTCATGATAACATGTTAAACATCTAATTAATCATGTAGGATATTATAGTTTGTATGCCTTGCTATTAGGATTTCCATGAAATCTCATTCTTTCCATATGCATAACCATGTCATAGGTGCTAGAACATCATAAGGGAAAAGGGTAAATATAGATGGATGAATTTGTATTATAAGTTATATTGGTTACTTGACACTATGGAAGGATGTGATGATGTGCATGGTGTATGATCATGTAGTTGTATACTAAGGCTGTGACATTGTGATGATGATTATGATGCCTAAACCAATGAGTTTAAATTTAAAAATTGGTATGATAATAGCTAAGATACAGAACTTTAAATTTACACCAAGAATGCCTCAATTGGTTAAGTATATGATTTGTTATGAGTTTTCTAAATTGGAGTTAAAATCTGTAATAGAGATAAAGTAAGCAACTAGAGGTAGTAACATTCTGACAATAATTTTGTATAGTGAATGAATGTATTTTTCCATGAAATTTTGTGAACTTAAAGAGAATGTCGGGAGCTTTAAATCCATAGGTAACACGGTTCATTTGGACAAGTAATGAAAGAGAAATGAATTTTTGAAGTTAAGGCAAAGAAACTAGAACTTCCAGATTTTACCAAATGAATAGTGTTTTTCAACGAATAAACTGATTTCATTGGAACAATGGAATCTCAGTTTTACTTTTTTTTCTTCAAATTTTAATGAAATAGATTTCATTAGAAATTGGAACCACCCTATTTCAATTTTTCTACATTTAATTATGGACTTTTAAAGTTGGGTACATGTTCTGGAATTACCAAATGAATAGTAGCGTGAACAGTACTCGAGAGTAAATCTTTTGAAAATGAATGTTTCTAAGGCAAATGGTTATGTAATTGGATCAAATGACTTCCAACTAAGTATAATTAAGATTGAAAATAAGGATATGACATTTTGGTATCAGAGCAAAGGATTATGGCTTAAGAAATACTCTGAATAGATTATTTATAGACTTATGCATAAGTAAACATCTACATATTTGACACTAAGCTAGTTATTGCATGGTAAAGATGACTAAGTCTAGGTTTAGATCAGAAACTACAGTAAACCAGGGAGATTCTATGCCTAAGGTATTTAATTCAGATACATCAGGGTTGAACCCAGAGGTGGTTAATGCTTTAGTGGATGATGCATAATTTGGGCTTCCTCCAGTGATGCACATCCCAGATTCTAGTAGTGACTCAGAACTAGATAGGTTAGATAACTCTTCAGTTGGATCTAACAGAATGGATGAAGCATCAGATGAGGATGTACCTGAGGAACCTATTCCAACCCCTCCCATTAATGTTGTACCCCCTGAAGTAGCTGACCCTAGTGTAAAGGGGAGAGCAGATTAGGGAGATGACATAGATATGGTAGGCCTTAAGGAAGAACAATTTGATGAGGGATGTTCTTATGTTGTGGGTGGTATAGAACCTACACATAGACAATCTGCTGAGGTAGATATTCCTGGTCTAAGCTAAGTACCTAACCCAGCTGATGTACCTAGACCTAGCCATATACCAGACCATATAGACATCCTAGGTCTTAGTGGAACGAAGAAGCCAATGGTAGAGATATACCTGGATAACCACAAGGTTATAGAGCTAACCCCTGGGGAGGATATGAATGAAGAACGATTCAAGAAAGCAGTGGAACTAGCTAGGCAGCTGTATGATATAGGAAGACAGTTGGTTAGAGAAGTAGATCAGGATTATAGAAGCTACATGGACTTTATAACAAGAGTACAAGAAGCCTATCAAGCTTATAATCTAGATACCCTTACCCTAGAATATTGACTAATATCATGGAAGATATTTTACCTCTCACCGTGATGTGGAGAGTAGGGCTGGATCAGTATCTTGAGGAGGAACCTTGTGAGGACATTCCTGACTAGATCTATATGATAGGAGAGTTTATTAGGATCCATTATGATAAAACATAATGTAATGGTTGTATCTATGAATGCAATTGTTACTTACGTACTTATGAACAATGATGATATTGTACATGTGTTTATGTTATGAAAGATCTATGTAATCCTGCTGAACTTACTGTATGTTATGTTTTGAATGAAATATGAAGTATGTTAATTATAGTATTCCTTTCCTATTACAGTAGTAAAACAAAATGGTAAGAACAAGGAGGACTGGTTTGTCGGGAGAACCCCAAAATACTAAAGACATTAACCAGTTAATCCTAGAACGATTAGAACAACAACAGAAGATGATTGAATAAGTGAGAGTAGCTCAGGCGAGAAGTGAATAGGAGAGGGATGCTGTCATAGTAGCAGCTGTAGCAGAAGCGGTAGAGAATATAAGAAACCCAGAATCTGTAAGTGTGGATGACATAGAACCAAAAATGGTACAACAAACAGCAAAGCCAATAAGACAGATGGGACAAACAGTGGATCCCACTGGCATTCAACAGTAGATGACTAAATTCTGTAAGCATAGTCCTCTAACGTTTGAGGGGACATTTGATGTATAAAAGGTGGAAGACTGGATATGCCGAATGGAGAAGATTTTCAAGGTACTTAATTGTCCGTCTGAGAGTAAAGCACAAATAGCAATCTATCAGCTAGAAAGAAATGTAGATAGATGGTGGAAGAACACCGAGCTGGAGTTATAGGCTAGACACATTCCTATAACATGGGAAGTGTTTCTTCAACAGTTTTATGAGAAGTATTTGTAAGGAATTGGAAGACACATAGCAGAAATTAACTTAAAAAATTTTCCATTCCCTGCCAGGATCTACCGTATGTGTTTAAGTCAAGTGGAAAGAAGTATTACCCTCAGTATTCAGTCACGAATTTCTCAGCTTCTGGTTGTGACGTCCACAGCTTCTCTCCATGGCTCGTGAACTCTTTTCGATAGCAAGAAGTCAACGACTCAGGTCAGCTTCCTCTACTGGTATCCACACAAACAACGTTCCAACCACGAACGACGTGCTAGCGCCTCCTGTCCCTCCAGGCCTTACTCAAGAATCCGTCCTCTCCGTCTCTATTTCAGCAGTTCTTATCTGCAAACCTTTTGCGGATTCCCGTTCACACTTTTTTTCTATCCCAACCGTAGCTCCTAAATATCATATATATAGGATGCTATGGGTGTTGCCATCGACTTAGATTTTTGGAATTAATCTTATATTAATTCTGAAATTAATACAATATCATATATCGTATAATTTGATAAGAAACTAATTAAATAAATAGTGTTTGTATTAAATCCGTCCCACAGATTTAATTCACCCATTTATTTAATTTAAAATAAAGATAAGACGGAATTACATTTGATTTACTCTCATAAATCAAATTTGAGATATCATATCAATTTGAATTTCAAATTCAAACGTGATAGAGATTTAATTTATCCTTATAAATTAAATATTGTAAATATCTCTTATATATAATATATATATGAACATAAATATAAATAAATATATACATCCACCCTGGATCATTCATTGAATATGGACATGTCTTAGATTCAATGAATCTGGACATCATAGCTCGTGTTGGGCTATTTTGTGTGCAACCCTGTAGGCCTATATGAAGTTGGTAGTGGGCCATTTACTATACTGACTCACAAGTCACAAGCGGTCTCTAGCAAGATATCACGACTACACAAATCATATGAGGATCGATGAACGATGTAACCTTTTATATAACTATATCATGTCCCTTTTGTCACACGATATTTTGGTCATAGATGAGGCATGGAGAATGCCATCCTCCTATTCCAGACCGTTACTTTCTCGATCCCTGAGTAGCCTTACTATAGAAATGGAACTACCTTTCCATTACAATATGGCGATACATTTCCTAGACTCACTCATCGAGGGGCCCAGTAATATCTCTCTACGAATGTGAGGGACAAATTCCATCTTGACCAATCATATTCCTCCGCACAAAAAACCACTAAGCCCAAATATAGTCTTTATGATCACTCGGTCAAAAGTGACTTTTGACTAGGTCAAAGCTGAGCGTTTAACATGTAGGAATCCATGATAATCTCAGGTCAAAGGGCATAGTGACATGGTTTGTGTCATATCCACAATTTTCTGACCTGATGTAGCTGTACAGTTTATCTGAAATGGATATGAGTTTCTTGGAATAGATTGTATCAGATTGAGAAATGAAAGGGAAGGATTCATAACTAAGGAAATAATAGGGACCTAAACGAAAATTGAAAAGTTTGAAGACAAAAAGTTGAAGTAGAAATAAAAGGAGGGACCTAAATGCAATTAATGAAAAGTTCAGGGACTAAAGTTCAATTATTCAAAAGTTAAGGGACCTAAATGTAAATATGGAAAAGCTGAGCCAAAACAGGCCAAAAATGCCCGGAATCAGATCAGACCCAAATTTTACCAGTAGATAGACAAAAATATTCCGGTCAGTTTAACGCAACACAGAATTTTAATTTGAGGTCCCGATTAATTGATATAAATTCCTGAAGTCAGAAGGAATTATTACAGTATTTTTCAGATCTCAGAATCAGATAAGACCTTATAGAAAATTCATATATTTAATATATGAATTTATAAAACTGACAGAGTCAGAAAAGGAATCCTGTAGAAGCCATACGGAATTTTACAGTGAAATAAAATACCCGATAAATAGGATCGGGGGAGCTATATTGTGAATTGGGCCATAAAGGCAATACAGGCAATAAGCCCATACTGAGGCCCAAATAGCGCCATCATAAGCCCATTAAGGTGATTGGACAGTTATGAGGGCCAGAGACCAGAGCAGTCCAGGAAAAGTGTGAAATTACGAAAATGCCCCTGGATGCCCATACTGTACCAGTAGTGAATGGAGGTCATTTTGATCATTATGGACAGGCCAAAAACGTGGGACATAGTATAAATATGATTATATAGAATCAATATATGCCCTGAGGCAGTGTAAAGAGGTGTGAAATGACGATTTTGCCCTTAGGGTTAGTACAGTGCAGGAAAGAACACTAAGGGTATTTTGGTCATTTCCCAAGGGATGGATGGCAGATAAATATTTAATATATCATTTCAATGGTATGAGAAGCCTAGATATTGATTTCCAGAACATAATACATATCCTGGTATATTATAAAAAAAAATTCAGAACAGAAAACAGTCCGGTTGTTGTGAAACTGCTCCGATCGGTACCGGATTGGACTGGAATTTCTCCAGAACCTTCTTCACATGTGCAGCACGCCACCTAACCCTCTTAGGTGTCCCATGAGCTGTCCCACATGATGTAATAATTATTATTTTATGAAAAAGTTAAATCCAAGATTAAATGTGAGCCTTTAGATCAAATAGTAACCAAATCAATCTTGGCCATCCATTTCAACCCAAATTTCTCTATAAATACCCCCTCATTTCAGACCATGTGCGGCAGATTTGAGAACCATAGGGAAACTCTTGCAAAATTTCCATTCAACCAAGAAAGAAGCAACCAAAGTGAAGTAACAAGCAAGGTAATCATCTCCCTTGATCTTGAGCTTTGTTCTAGTAGGTTAGCTCATGGTTTTAAGGGGTTTTCATGTTCTATTTCCCTTATGGTTGCTGCTGGAAGTGATGCTCATATATGGTTAAAATATGAGTTTTATGTTATGGATAGTTTAGACAAGCTTAAACAAGCTAGAATCAAGTGGTATAAGCTTGGGAATTCAAGTATGTTTGGATTTAGGGTTTTGTGTTCTTGCTGGTACTGTACGTGGTACTGTTCATATGATGGAATTTCATGATTTTGATGCTTCCAATGAGTTTAAAATGGAAAATTGTGTGGGGATAAAGTAGGAGAACAAGTATTGGAAGCATTGGAATCAAAATGAGAATTTTTGGAAAACAAGAGCATGCATTTCGGTTTGGTACTGTAGCAATTGGTATGTTTTGATTTTGGAAATTCTGATTTCATATTTGGATTCTACATGAAAAATTATGTGGAAATGAACCATAAGAATTTATTTTGGAAAGGTGGAAGCAGGAAACATAAATTAGAGAAAGAAAGGGAGCTAGTGAAAACCTAGTCTTGGATTTGGTTTCAAGTTGAGTTGTAACTTGATATTATGTTGTGATGGCTAGGTTTTGACATTTGTGAAGGAAGGAAAGCACTTCAAGAAGGTCTTGACCAAGATAGCTAAGAGGTAGCAAGGATACCTAACTATAACTCATGTTTGTTTAATTGTTTTGCTTGCTTGTTGATTATGGTGTTTGGTTGAGCTTGAGCTTATGTCATCATGTTATGATGAAGTATGAATGATTGCAACTCCTTGCAAGTTATGTCATGACAATATGCATGTTAGAGTTTGCTTATGTACCATTATGAAGTAGCTCCCATCTCATGATAACATGCTAAGCATACAATTTTCCATGCATGATATTATAGTTTGTGTAACTTGCTATTGGGATTTCCATGAAATCTCATTCCTTCCACATGCATAACTATGTTTTAGGTGCTGGATCTTTTCAAGGGAGGAGAGTAAATGTTGATGAATAAGTTTGTATAATAAGCTATATGACTTACATGACACTATGGAATGATATGCTAGTATGCATGGTGTATGTTCCTCTCGTCCTGTTTTGAGGCCATGGTGATTTGACAATGTTTTTGAGGTCTAAATCAACGAGTTTTAACCTGAAACTTGGGCTGATTAAATTTAAGACACAGAGCTTTAAATTAACACCAAGAACGCCTCATTTGGATAAGTATCTGAATTGTTATGATTTTCCAAAGTTGGAAGTAAGATCTGGAATTGAGTAAAACGAGTGCTGAGAGGCAGTGACGGTTACACAAAGATTTCATATACCAAATGAACGCGTTTTTCCACGAAATTTCATGAACTTAAAGATAACGTCTAAAGCTTCAAATCCATAGGTAACACAGTTCATTTGGATAAGTAACCAAAGAGAAATGAATTTTTGAAGTTAAGCAAAGAAACTGGAACTTCCAGATTTTACCAAGTGAACAGTGATTTTCAACGATTAAACTGATTTCATTGGGACAAGAAAACCTCAGTTTCGTATTTTTCCCTCAAAGATATGTGAAATAGCTTTCATTAGAAATTGGAACCATGTTATTTCGATTTTTCTACAATTAATTATGAATTTTCAAAGTAGGGTACATGTTCTGGAATTACCAAATGAACAGTAAAAGTGAACAGTACCCGAGAGCAAATCTTTTGGAAATGGATGTTTTTAAAGCAAATGATCATGTAATTAGTTCCAATCACTTCTAATCAAGTATAATTGAGGTTAAAATTAAGGATATGACATTTTGGTATCAGAGCAAAGGATTCTGGCTTAGGAAATGCTCTGATTACATTATTTATAGACTGAAACATAAGTAGAGATTTGCATAATTGACCCTAAGTTAATTATTGCAGGATACCAATGACTGAGTCTAGAACATCAGAGACTACAGTAAATCAGGGGGACCCTAGACCCGCAATCTATAGTTCTGATAGATCAGGGTGGAACTCAGAAGAGATAGATGCTTTCATACATGATCCAGAGTTTGGTCTTCCCCCAGTGATCAATATCCGGGATTCCAGTAGTGAATCAGAATTGGGCAGGTTAGATAATTCTTCGGTGGGATCAAATGAAATGGATGAGGATGATGATGAAGAAGAGGAAATATCAGATGAGGATATACCATCGGAAGAGGATGAACTTGAGGAACCTAACCCAGCCCCACCTATGAATATTGTACTAGAAAGAGATGCAGGTCAGATAGATGATAGAGAGATGATAGACCCTCAAGAGGAACAATCTGATGTGGGTTACTCTTATGTTGGGGGTGGTACAGACCCTGTGCCTAGGCAGGTGGATGAGGTAGATGTTCCTGGACCGAGTCAGGTACCTAAACCAGTTGATGTACCTGGACCCAGCCATACAGCTAACATGCCTGAACCTAGTCATGTAGCTGATATACCTGGACCTAGTCAGAGACCAGACCCTACAGATATTCCAGGTCCAAGTGGAACTAAGAAGTTAATGGTACAGATATATCTGGGTAACCGTCAGATAATTGAGCTAACCCCTGGGGAGGATATGGATGAAGAACAATTCAGGAAAGCTGTGGAACTCACGAAGCAGCTATATGAGATAGGAAGAATGTTGATTAGAGGTGTTGATCAAGAATATAGAGTTTATAAAGACTTCATAGCAAGGGTAAGAGAGGCCTACCAAGCATATGATCCAGATACTCTTACCTTAGAAGCTTGGGTTGATACCATGGATGATATTTTACCTCTTACGACAACATGGAGAGAAGGGTTAGATCAGTACTTTGAAGAGGAACCCTTTGAAGATATCCATGATTGGATCTACATGGTAGGGGAATTTATTAGGATCCATTATGAGAAAACATAGTGTAATAGCTGTATGTATGAATATTGATGTAATCTATGTGCTTTTGACTAGTAATAACATAATACATGTATGTGTGTATGTTATGAAGAGTTTATGTAATGATGTTAAACTTGCTGTATGCTATGTTTTGAATGAAATATAAAGTATGTTAATTATAATATTCCTTTCCTATTTTCTATTACGATAGTAAAACAAAATGGTAAGAACCAGAAGAGCTAGTGCTTCGGGTGAACCCCAAAATGCCGGAGATATTAATCAGTTGATTCTAGAACGGCTGGAACAGCAGCAGAAGCTGATAGAGGAAGTAAAAGCTGCTCAAGCAAGGAGTGAGCAGGAAAGGGATACTGCTATAGCAACAGCTGTAGCTGAAGCAGTGGAGAACCTCAGACACCCAGAGTCTGCAGGTACAGCTAATACAGAACCTGAGATGGTTCAACAGACAACAGAACTGCCAAGACAAACAGGACAGACAGTAGATCCTGCTGGTATTCAACAGTGGATGGCTAAGTTTTGTAAGCATAGTCCTCCGACATTCGAGGGAACATTCGATGTACAGAAAGCGGAGGATTGGATCAGCAGACTGGAGAAGATCTTCAAGGTATTGGGTTGTCCATCTGAGAGTAAAGCACAGATGGCAATCTACCAGCTAGAAAGGGATGCTGACAGATGGTGGAAGAACACAGAGCTAGTATTGCAGGCCAGGCACATTCCTATCACGTGGGAAGTGTTCCTTGAACAGTTTTATGAGAAGTATTTTCCCCAGTCAGTACGAGATGAACGAGAAGCAGAATTCCTTGTGCTGAGACAAGGAGAAAAAGAATCATTTGACGAATACTTGGCAAAGTTCATCCGTTTTTCCCAGTATTCCACTTACCTGCGACAGGTGGATGATGAGCGGTGGATGACGGAAAGGATGATCAGGGGATTGAATACTACTCTGAAGGATAAGATGACCCCCCAACAATATCATCAGTTCAATAAAGCAGTAGAGGCCTGCAGAATTATTGAGAACAGCTTGAATCACAGGATGCTGATGAGACCGTTGAGCAGAGAGACTGCTGTTCCTGAGAGACCTAACCAGAATAGAAATGCAGCCAGTGGCAGTGGCTATAACAAGAAAAGGAAAAGGCAGTGGCAGCAGAACCGAAAACCTAGCAGAGGGAATTACAGGGGAAACACAAATAATAGAGATCAGAGGTCTAGAGTATGTGACAAATGCGGGAAGAACCATGGAGACAGACCATGCTTGATGGGGCAGAATGTCTGTTACACATGTGGGAAGCCTGGACATTTCTCTAGGAGTTGTCCTCAAGCAGCTAATGATCAAAGGCCGCGCACTCAAGGGCGAGTGTTTGCAATGACAAGGGAAGAAGCGCAGAGATCACCCGAGATGATCCAAGGTATCATCTATCTCAATAATCATGCTGTGATTGCTATGTTTGATTCGGGTGCAAGTCATTCCTTTGTTTCTTATGAATGTGCTAAACGTTTGGGCCTTACAATTAGCAAGATGCATTATGCCATATGTGTCACAACCCTTACAAATGCTAAAGTAGTCACATCAGATGTCTGCCTAAATAGTGTCATTCGATATGAATGTTGTTGCACTACTCTTGACCTAATATGCATGCCATTCCATGAGATTGATGTCATAATTGGATTGAATTGGTTGTCTGCCAATAATGTAATGCTGGATTGTAAGAACAAAACTCTAGTTCTTTGTCCACAAGCCCCAAATATGAATCCAGAAGTGAAACTGAATTTCCTGACGGAGGCTCAAGCGGATAGATGTTTACGAAAAGGATGTCAGGGATATATGGTCTTCTTTTCTGTTCAAGCAGAAGTGGAAGAAGGAATTGAAGCGATTCCAGTGGTCAGAGAATTTCCTGAAGTCTTTCCAAAGGAGATTCAGGGATTGCCTCCAGAACGAGAAGTGGAGTTTGCAATTGACATCGTACCTGGAGCTGGACCAGTATCTAAAGCCCCATATCGTATGGCTCCCAATGAGATGATTGAACTTAAGAAGCAGATAGAGGAGCTATTAGAGAAGGGTTTCATCCGACCCAGTGTTTCTCCGTGGGGTGCTCCAGTGTTATTTGTCAAGAAGAAGGATGGCAGTCTCAGATTGTGTATTGATTATCGGGAGTTGAATAAGATTACTGTTAAGAATAAGTACCCTCTTCCCCGAATTGATGATTTGCTAGACCAGTTGGTTGGATCAAGCTTATTCTCTAAGATTGATCTGAGATCGGGTTACCACCAACTCAGAATCAAAGCAGATGATATTTCAAAGACTGCGTTCAGGACTCGCTATGGACATTTCGAATTCTTAGTGATGCCCTTTGGTCTAACAAATGCGCCTGCAATTTTTATGGATTACATGAATAGAATCTTCAGGCCTTATCTAGATCAGTTTGTGGTAGTCTTCATTGATGATATCTTAGTGTACTCCAAATCGGCTGTAGAGCATGAAGATCATTTGAGGATTGTTCTTAGTACTCTTAAAGAGAAACGACTCTATGCTAAGCTTAGTAAATGTGAGTTTTGGCTACAAGAAGTCAAATTTCTCGGTCATGTCATATCCCACGAAGGGGTAGCTGTAGATCCTAGCAAAGTTGAAGCTGTGCTAAGCTGGGAACAACCAAGGACAGTGACAGAGATCAGAAGTTTTCTGGGCTTAGCAGGGTATTATAGAAGATTTATTAAGGACTTTTCTCGAATTGCTCTACCGTTAACCAAGCTGACTAGAAAGAATCAGCAGTTCAAGTGGGATGAGAAGTGTGAGGCCAGTTTTCATGAACTAAAGCAGAGATTAACCACGACTCCTGTGCTGATTATTCCAGACCCAACTCAGACTTATGTAGTCTACACTGATGCTAGCAAGCAGGGGTTGGGATGTGTGTTGATGCAGCAGGGACGAGTGGTAGCCTATGCTTCTCGACAGTTAAAGCCACATGAAGAGAATTATCCCACTCATGATCTGGAGCTTGCAGCGGTAGTTTATGCTCTCAAGATATGGAGGCACTACTTGTATGGAGCTACCATTGAACTGTACTGTGATCATAAAAGCCTGAAGTACCTGCAAGATCAGAAAGAATTAAACATGAGGCAGCGGAGATGGATGGAATTTCTGAAGGATTATGATTTCCAGATCAAATACCATCCAGGAAAAGCTAATGTAGTGGCCGATGCCTTGAGCAGAAAGGTGGTGCAGGTTGCTAGTCTCATGATCAAAGAGCTAGAACTGATAGAAGATGTACGAGATTGGAGTCCTCTGTATCAAATGCAGACATCAGAAAGTTCTTATGGAGGAACGCAGATTAAAGCTTTCATTGAGGATGAAATAAAGGAGGCTCAGGAGCAGGATATGCTCGCTAAAATTTTCAAAGGTAAGCTGGAAAGAGGGGAAACTAAAAACTTTGATGTGTCCCAAAATGGATTATTACGATTTAGGGGACGACCATATATTCCCAATGCAATGGGATTGAGAGAAAAGATACTAGAGGAGGCACATAAAAGCAAGTATACAGTACATCCAGGTATGACCAAGATGTATCATGATGTTAAGAGCTTATTTTGGTGGCCTGGATTGAAGAAAGATGTTGTAAATTATGTGTCCAAATGTTTGACATGTCAAAAGGTGAAAGTTGAGCATCAGAAGCCAGCAGGGAAATTACAACCACTAGAGATACCTGAGTGGAAATGGGATAGTATTGCTATGGATTTTGTTGAAGGACTGCCCATGACTCCTACTAAGCATGATGCTATATGGGTAGTAATTGACCGATTAACGAAGTCAGCTCATTTCCTGGCAATCAATAAAAAGGATTCTCTTGAGAAGCTGGCAAAACTCTATGTAAAAGAGATTATTAGACTACATGGTATTCCCAGTAGTATCATTTCTGATAGAGATCCTCGGTTTACATCAAACTTTTGGCGAGCTCTACATAAAGAAATGGACACTACTCTCAGATTTAGTACAGCCTACCATCCTCAGACAGATGGGCAATCTGAGAGAACGATCCAGACGCTCGAGGATATGTTGAGAGCTTGTGTCTTGGATTTCAAAGGGAGTTGGGATGTCCATCTGCCGTTGATAGAATTTGCCTATAATAATAGTTATCAGGCCAGCATTCAGATGGCTCCGTTTGAAGCACTTTATGGACGGAAGTGTAGATCTCCCTTATGCTGGGTGGAGTTGAGCGAAAGGAGGATGTTTGGTCCTGATATAGTAGACCAGACAGCAACACAGATCGATAAGATTAGAAAGAGATTGCTGACGGCTCAAAGCAGACAGAAAAGTTATGCTAATGTCAGAAGGAAGCCGTTGGAGTTTGGAGAAGGAGAGCATGTATTCCTTAAGTTGACTCCGACGACAGGAGCCGGACGATCGATTAAAGTGAAGAAGCTGCATCCTAGATACATTGGACCATTTCAGATCCTCTCAAGAGTAGGATCAGTGGCTTACAAGTTAGCTCTTCCTCCACATCTCAGCAAAATTCATGATGTTTTCCATGTTTCCCAGTTAAAGAAGTATGTTCCAGATCCATCGCATGTGATTGAACAAGATGACATTGCACTGCGAGATGACCTGACTTATGAAGTTGGACCAGCACAGATTGTAGATAGAAAAGTCAAGCAGTTGCGAAATAAGCAGATCCCTCTAGTTAAGGTGGTCTGGAAGGGATTAACAGAGAGTGAAGCTACCTGGGAAGCAGAGGAAAGGATGAGAGAAGTATACCCTGAACTATTTCCTTAATATATATGTAATGTAAATTTCGAGGACGAAATTTATTTTAAGGGGGAGAGAAATGTCATATCCACAATTTTCTGACCTGATGTAGCTGTACAGTTTATCTGAAATGGATATGAGTTTCTTGGAATAGATTGTATCAGATTGAGAAATGAAAGGGAAGGATTCATAACTAAGGAAATAATAGGGACCTAAACGAAAATTGAAAAGTTTGAAGACAAAAAGTTGAAGTAGAAATAAAAGGAGGGACCTAAATGCAATTAATGAAAAGTTCAGGGACTAAAGTTCAATTATTCAAAAGTTAAGGGACCTAAATGTAAATATGGAAAAGCTGAGCCAAAACAGGCCAAAAATGCCCGGAATCAGATCAGACCCAAATTTTACCAGTAGATAGACAAAAATATTCCGGTCAGTTTAACGCAACACAGAATTTTAATTTGAGGTCCCGATTAATTGATATAAATTCCTGAAGTCAGAAGGAATTATTACAGTATTTTTCAGATCTCAGAATCAGATAAGACCTTATAGAAAATTCATATATTTAATATATGAATTTATAAAACTGACAGAGTCAGAAAAGGAATCCTGTAGAAGCCATACGGAATTTTACAGTGAAATAAAATACCCGATAAATAGGATCGGGGGAGCTATATTGTGAATTGGGCCATAAAGGCAATACAGGCAATAAGCCCATACTGAGGCCCAAATAGCGCCATCATAAGCCCATTAAGGTGATTGGACAGTTATGAGGGCCAGAGACCAGAGCAGTCCAGGAAAAGTGTGAAATTACGAAAATGCCCCTGGATGCCCATACTGTACCAGTAGTGAATGGAGGTCATTTTGATCATTATGGACAGGCCAAAAACGTGGGACATAGTATAAATATGATTATATAGAATCAATATATGCCCTGAGGCAGTGTAAAGAGGTGTGAAATGACGATTTTGCCCTTAGGGTTAGTACAGTGCAGGAAAGAACACTAAGGGTATTTTGGTCATTTCCCAAGGGATGGATGGCAGATAAATATTTAATATATCATTTCAATGGTATGAGAAGCCTAGATATTGATTTCCAGAACATAATACATATCCTGGTATATTATAAAAAAAAAATTCAGAACAGAAAACAGTCCGGTTGTTGTGAAACTGCTCCGATCGGTACCGGATTGGACTGGAATTTCTCCAGAACCTTCTTCACATGTGCAGCACGCCACCTAACCCTCTTAGGTGTCCCATGAGCTGTCCCACATGATGTAATAATTATTATTTTATGAAAAAGTTAAATCCAAGATTAAATGTGAGCCTTTAGATCAAATAGTAACCAAATCAATCTTGGCCATCCATTTCAACCCAAATTTCTCTATAAATACCCCCTCATTTCAGACCATGTGCGGCAGATTTGAGAACCATAGGGAAACTCTTGCAAAATTTCCATTCAACCAAGAAAGAAGCAACCAAAGTGAAGTAACAAGCAAGGTAATCATCTCCCTTGATCTTGAGCTTTGTTCTAGTAGGTTAGCTCATGGTTTTAAGGGGTTTTCATGTTCTATTTCCCTTATGGTTGCTGCTGGAAGTGATGCTCATATATGGTTAAAATATGAGTTTTATGTTATGGATAGTTTAGACAAGCTTAAACAAGCTAGAATCAAGTGGTATAAGCTTGGGAATTCAAGTATGTTTGGATTTAGGGTTTTGTGTTCTTGCTGGTACTGTACGTGGTACTGTTCATATGATGGAATTTCATGATTTTGATGCTTCCAATGAGTTTAAAATGGAAAATTGTGTGGGGATAAAGTAGGAGAACAAGTATTGGAAGCATTGGAATCAAAATGAGAATTTTTGGAAAACAAGAGCATGCATTTCGGTTTGGTACTGTAGCAATTGGTATGTTTTGATTTTGGAAATTCTGATTTCATATTTGGATTCTACATGAAAAATTATGTGGAAATGAACCATAAGAATTTATTTTGGAAAGGTGGAAGCAGGAAACATAAATTAGAGAAAGAAAGGGAGCTAGTGAAAACCTAGTCTTGGATTTGGTTTCAAGTTGAGTTGTAACTTGATATTATGTTGTGATGGCTAGGTTTTGACATTTGTGAAGGAAGGAAAGAACTTCAAGAAGGTCTTGACCAAGATAGCTAAGAGGTAGCAAGGATACCTAACTATAACTCATGTTTGTTTAATTGTTTTGCTTGCTTGTTGATTATGGTGTTTGGTTGAGCTTGAGCTTATGTCATCATGTTATGATGAAGTATGAATGATTGCAACTCCTTGCAAGTTATGTCATGACAATATGCATGTTAGAGTTTGCTTATGTACCATTATGAAGTAGCTCCCATCTCATGATAACATGCTAAGCATACAATTTTCCATGCATGATATTATAGTTTGTGTAACTTGCTATTGGGATTTCCATGAAATCTCATTCCTTCCACATGCATAACTATGTTTTAGGTGCTGGATCTTTTCAAGGGAGGAGAGTAAATGTTGATGAATAAGTTTGTATAATAAGCTATATGACTTACATGACACTATGGAATGATATGCTAGTATGCATGGTGTATGTTCCTCTCGTCCTGTTTTGAGGCCATGGTGATTTGACAATGTTTTTGAGGTCTAAATCAACGAGTTTTAACCTGAAACTTGGGCTGATTAAATTTAAGACACAGAGCTTTAAATTAACACCAAGAACGCCTCATTTGGATAAGTATCTGAATTGTTATGATTTTCCAAAGTTGGAAGTAAGATCTGGAATTGAGTAAAACGAGTGCTGAGAGGCAGTGACGGTTACACAAAGATTTCATATACCAAATGAACGCGTTTTTCCACGAAATTTCATGAACTTAAAGATAACGTCTAAAGCTTCAAATCCATAGGTAACACAGTTCATTTGGATAAGTAACCAAAGAGAAATGAATTTTTGAAGTTAAGCAAAGAAACTGGAACTTCCAGATTTTACCAAGTGAACAGTGATTTTCAACGATTAAACTGATTTCATTGGGACAAGAAAACCTCAGTTTCGTATTTTTCCCTCAAAGATATGTGAAATAGCTTTCATTAGAAATTGGAACCATGTTATTTCGATTTTTCTACAATTAATTATGAATTTTCAAAGTAGGGTACATGTTCTGGAATTACCAAATGAACAGTAAAAGTGAACAGTACCCGAGAGCAAATCTTTTGGAAATGGATGTTTTTAAAGCAAATGATCATGTAATTAGTTCCAATCACTTCTAATCAAGTATAATTGAGGTTAAAATTAAGGATATGACAGTTTGTGTATGAGAGAAGCTTATGACTTAACCCATGCAGCTCTCTCATAGCGGGTCGGTCTAACACCTTGTACTTTTACATGTGCCTATGACTTTGACTTATATCTCTATACATCTTCAAAGTCATACTAGTCTTTTTTCATCTCTGCTCCCGTATAGATGACCGACCAGGGACATTTAGGATAAGATCATGAGTTATCAAAGGATGGTCATCACAATAAACATGCAAATAATATGATAATACAATTAATAATTTCATAAATCAACAATGTTTATACGACAATGATTGGCCCCTAGGGCACCATTTCCATCAACCTCCCACTTGCACTAGGTACAATCATTAATTTGACTAATTCCCATTGACCTAACATGACGCTTATGCTTTGCCTGCACAAGCGGCTTTATTAGAGGATCAGCAACATTATCTTCTCCTGCTACTTTACATATTTTTATATCACCTCTATCGTTGATTTCTCTGATGAGATGAAATTGGCTGAGTATATGCTTGGTCATTTGATGTGACCTAGGCTCTTTGGCTTGTGCAATGGCACCGCTATTGTCACAGAGCAAAGTTATTGGATATGAGATGGTAGGTATCACCCCTAGTTATGTGATGAACTTCCTGATCCAAACGGCTTCCTTAGTTGCATCAGATGCTGCTATATACTCAGCTTCCATTGTAGAATCTACTACAGTGCCCTGCTTATAGCTCTTCTAGCTTACTGCTCTATTTTTTTAGGAGGAATATATATCCAGACTGCGATTTTTGGTCATCCTGGTCAGTTTGGAAACTCGTATCTATGTAACCAGTTACACATAGTTCGTCATCCAATCCACCATAGACCAAAAATAAGTCCTTAGTCCTTCTTAAGTACTTAAGGATATTCTTGACAGCAGTCCAATGGCCCACACCAGGGTCCTGTTGATATCTGCTAGTTATACTTAAGGCAAACGAGACATCCGGTTGAGTACATAACATGACGTACATGATAGATCATATGGTTGAGGCATATGGAACTTTACTCATGCGACCTCACTGATTAGATGTACTAGGGCACAGATCTTTGCTGAGGTGAATACCATAAGACATAGGTATGAAACCCCTTTTTGATTCGTGTATATTGAACCTATGCAATGTTTTGTCTATATATGTACTCTGACTGAGTCCTATAAGTCGTTTAGATCTATCTCTATAGATCCTGATTCCTACGATGTAGGTGGCTTCACCCAAGTCTTTCATCGAGAAAGACTTTCCTAGCCAAGACTTGACAATCTGTAAGGTAGGAATGTCATTTCCAATAAGTAGGATGTCATCGACATAGCGTACCAAAAACACAACTGTGCTCCCACTAACCTTCTTGTACATATAAGGTTCATCAATGTTTTGAAGAAATCTAAACTCTTTGACTACTTCATCAAAACAATGACTTCAACTCCGAGAGGCTTACTTCAGTCCATAAATAGACCTTTGAAGCTTGCACACTTTACCAGAGTCCTCAGAACGCACAAACCCTTCAGGTTGTGTCATGTACACATCCTCAAGGAGCTTTCTATTAAGGAAAGTTGTCTTGACGTCCATCTACCATATTTCATAGTCATAATATGCTGCTATGGCAAAGAGGATTCTGATTGATTTGGCCATTGTAACTGGGGAAAATGTCTCATCATAGTCGACACCATGAGTTTGAGTAAATCCTTTTGCAACCAGATATGCCTTGAAGACATTTACATTGCCATCCATGTTAGTTTTCTCCTTAAAAACCCACTTGCACCTAATAGTTTTTACACCTTCAGGTGGGTCGACTAAGGTCCAAACCTTATTATCGTACATGGATTACATCTCATACTTCATGGCATTAAGCCATTTTTCAGAGTTTGGTCCCACTATAGCTTCTCGATAAGTAGTCGGCTCATTATGCTCAAAGAGCAACACATCATGACTGTCAAAAATCAGAAATCTACATCTTTGAGGCTGAAGTCGTATCCTATTAGATTTCTGTGGACCTTGTGTGACTTGAGGAGTCTCAACAACTTGTTGTGAGTCTTTTTTATTTTCCATCTGCAGTTTTATGGTGTCTTGTGGCTCTCAAACTTCTTCGAGGTGTACCTTTCTCCCACTGGTTCTTTTAGAGATAAATTCTCATTCGAGAAAGATACCATTTCTGACAACAAACAATTTGTTATCAGTAGGGTTGTAGACATAGTATCCCTTGGATTCCTTAGGATATCCTACAAAAAGGTACTTTGAGGATTTGCGCGCTAATTTGTCTGAGGCTTGTTGCTTAACATAGACCTCGCATACCTAAATCCTGAGGAAAGATAAACTAGGTGTCCTCCCAGTCCATATCTCATACGGAGTCTTTTCAATTGCCTTAGATAGAACACGATTGAGTATGAACGCAGCTGTCTCTAGGGCATGGCCCCAAAAGGAGGGTGGAAGATCTGTTTGACTCATCATAGATCGAACCATATCTAATAGTGTTCGATTCCTCCATTCAAAAATGCCATTCCATTGTGGTGTCCGTGGAGGAGTCAACTGTGAGACTATCCCAAAACTCCTAAGATGATCAATGAACTGTTAGTTCAAATATTTACCACCTCGATCAGATCGAAAGGCTTTAATTGTTTTGCCAAGCTGGTTTTGTACTTCATTTTGAAATATTTTGAACATTTTAAAAGATTCAGATTTATACTTTATCAGATAGATGTACCTATATCTGCTAAAATCATCTATGAATGTTATGAATAACCTTCTTTGGCATTTGTGTTTATCAGTCTACGCACATCTGTATGTATGAGGCCCAATAAATCAGTGGCCCTCCTACTGTGCCTAGTGAAAGGTGACATTGTCATCTTTCCTAACAAGCAAGACTCGCAAGTGTCATATGATTCAAAATAAAATGAGTTGAGAAATCCATCTTAATGGAGTTTGGAAATGCATTTCTCATTTATATGGCCCAGACGACAGTGCCAGAGTTATGTCAGATTCAAATCGTTTGGTTTGACCCTTTTGGCGATTATGTTATAGATATTTCCATGATTGGGTTATTCCAAATTTAATATGTAATGATCAACATGCAAATCACCATGAGCATAGAAAACATCATTACGATAAATAGAATATTTACTATTCCCAACAATGGAAGTGAAACCTTCCTTATCCAAATAAGAAAGTGAAACTATGTTACTACTTAAAGCAGGAACATAATAGCAATTGTTCAAAACTAACAAAAGCCCAGTGGGCAGAACTAATTCATAAGTGCCTACAGCTAACGCATCAACCCTTGCTCTGTTTCCAACTTGTAGGTCAACTTCACTCTTTTTCAGCTTCCTACTGTACTTTAGTCCCTGCACATTTGTACAAATATGAGAACCACATACAGTATCTAATACCCATGTGGTGAAAGTAGAAAGATGAATGTCTATAACATAAATACCTGAAGCGATAGCCCTGCTATCCTTCTTGTTCTTTTTCAGATATTCGAGGTAGAGTTTACAATTCCTCTTCCAATGACCAGGTTCATTGCAGAAGAAGCAGACTCCTTCCTTTGGAGGCCTTACCTTCTTTGGTGCAGGCTTAGTTTTGGGCTTGCCTGACTCTTTGGTCTTACCTGATGAGCTATGACCCTTCCCCTTGCCTTTGCCTTTCTTTTTCACACCCTTTCCTTTTTGAACCATCAAAACAGTACTGGGCTTCTTCTTAAGACTTGGCTCAGCAGTTTTAAGCATCCCATGCAGTTCAGAAATAGATTTCTCCATGTTGTTCATGTTGTAGTTCATGATAAACTGGTCATAACTTTCTGGGACTGAGTTCAAGACCAAATCCGTAGCTAACTCCTGGCTTATGGGAAATCAAAGCCTCTCAAGGTGATCAATATACCCTTTCATCTTTAAGACATAAGTACTGACTGATGCATCTTCAGCCATCTTGCAGAAATATAAGGCCTTAGTGGTCTCATACCTCTCTTGTCTTGCCTGTTGCTGGAACATTTCCTTGAGATGCACAATCATCTCATCAGCCTCCATGTGTTCTATATCTCTTTGGAGCTCTAGAACCATGGTGGCTAGCATTAAGCATCCCACATCGACAAAGTCTTCCTTATGCTTCGTGTAAGTATCTCTCTAAGCTCTAGAAGCATTGGCTGCTGGCTCCTCAGGAATGGGTTGACCTAGGACATGTGCCTTTCTTTCCTACTTGAGAACAATTCTCAAGTTCTGAAACCAGTCAAGAAAGTTTGTCCCATTGAGTTTGTCCTTATCAAGGATAGATCGCAGCGATAATGTAGCAGTATTACTAGTTTCCATGATTCTACAATTAAAATATGCAATTGAATTAGCAATCTCCCACTAAATAAACAACCCTCAATGCAATAGTTAGTGGGCTAAGATCCATATTTGGCTCAAACTTAAGTCCGCTTTGGCAGGACGCTTAAATTAAGTAATTTAGGTAGGTAACACCTTTACCAATTACTTCAAAGGTAACTCTTAGATGTTCATGGGATTCTATCATCATATGATCTGGCATGTTTTTAATCCCATCTAATGCCTTGAGACCTAAAACCGTTTTGTTAATCTCAATTAAGTCAAACAATAATAAACATGTGAGAGTATCACCATTACTCTTGGTTATCTCCCCAAGATAATTCAAATGCACCCACTTTGGCGGAGTCCACAATTGAGCGATTGAGGTTTTGACAAGTGTTCATAAATTGACGGCATTATGACTTAAGATTTCATTTAGAGGGCTTAATTTAACTATCTGGTTTATAAGAATGCATGTTTCTCAGTTTGTATCTCATACAAGTAATATGCATGTGCTGATATAATCATAAGATGCATAATTTAAACGTGATACAATATGGCTCACCTATCCTAAGTCCACTCAAGCCAATGAGAGGAGCTCTCTAGTAAGAAAAGGGAAATTACATATAGAAACCTCTTTTAAAATTCGAGGGGAGTGAGATGAGAAGAGAAGGTACATTAAGAGTATATAGAGGAAGGCACGACACGCATGCTGTATTTAAAAAATTACAACACTTGCAATCTAGAGCCATATTGTTGACTATACCCAAACATTCAAGAATCAATAATCAGATTTAATTGAAGGGCAATTAATGTTTCAAAACTAAAACATTCACAAAATAATATATGTTATGGTTATGTTGCGCTATGAACAGGTAGCCATGGCGATCCCATTAGCCAGTTAGGGGGCAGCGGTCCTGCTAGCCGGTTAACAGGCAGGGTCTGGGGCAGTGGCCAAAGAAAAAAAAATTATTTGATAAATAATCACGAATCTGAATTCATTTTTCTTAGACCCCATCAATATTAATTGATCAAATCAAAACGCAAGCACCACCGATTTCAATTCCCTTTTAGATTCCTTATATGTCATACATAAAATGGATTCCTTATATGTCACACATAAAAAGCATTTTATCATATGATCGGCTACGACTAACACATATCATATGAATCAACAATTAAGCCTAACTTAAACACAAAACGGCATGGCTTTGATACCACTGTAAGGAATTGGAAGACCGCAGGATCTACTATATGTGTTTAAGTCAAGTGGAAAGAAGTATTACCCTCGGTATTCAGTCGCGACTTTCTCAGCTTCTAGTTGTGACGTCCACAGCTTCTCTCCGTGGCTCGTGAACTCTTTTCGATAGCAAGAAGTCAACGACTCAGGTCAGCTTCCGCTACTGGTATCCACACAAACAACGTTCCAACCACGAACGACGTACTAGCGCCTCCTATCCCTCCAGGCCTTACTCAAGAATTCGTCCTCTCCGTCTCTATTTCAGCAGTTCTTATCTGCAAACCTTTTACGGATTCCTGTTCACACTTTTTTCTATCCTAACTGTAGCTCCTAAATATCATATATATAGGATGCTATGCATGTTACAACCGACTTGGATTTTTGGAATTAATCTTATATTAATTCTAAAATTAATACAATATCATATATTGTATAATTTGATAAGAAACTAATTAAATAAATAGTGTTTGTATTAAATCTGTCCCACATATTTAATTTACCCATTTATTTAATTTAAAATAAAGATAAGACGGAATTACATTTGATTTATTCTCATAAATCAAATTTGAGATATCATATCAATTTAAATTTCAAATTCAAACGTGATAGAGATTTAATTTTATCCTTATAAATTAAATCTTGTAAATATCTCTTATATGAGATATCATATCAATTTGATTTTCAAATTCAAACGTGATAGAGATTTAATTTATCCTTATAAATTTAATCTTGTAAATATCTCTTATATATAATATATATATATATACGAATTTATATATATACTAATATAAATATAAATAAATATATAGATCCACCCTGGATCATTCATTGAATCTGGACATGTCTTGATTCAATGAATCTTGACATCATAGCTCGTGTTGGGCTATTTTGTGTGCAACCCTGTGGGCCCATATGAAGTTGGTAGTGGGCTATTTACTATACTGACTCATAAGTCACAAGCGGTCTCTAGCAAGACATCACGACTACCCAAATCATATGAGGATCGATGAACGATGTAACATTTTATACAACCATATCATGTCTCTTTTGTCACACGATATTTTGGTCATGGATGAGGCATGGAGAATGTCATCCTCCTATTCTTGACCGTTACTTTCTCGATCCCTGAGTAGTCTAACAATAGAAATGGAACTACCTATCCATTATAGTATGGCCATATATTTCTCAGACTCACTCATCGAAGGCCCCAGTAATATCTCTCTATGAATGTGAGGGACAAATTCCATCTTGACCATTCACATTCCACCGCACGAAAAACCACTAAGCCCGAACATAGTCTTTATGATCACTTGGTCAAAAGTGACTTTTGGCTAGGTCAAAGCTGAGCGTTTGTCATGTAGGAATCCATGATGATCTCAGGTCAAAGGGAATAGTGACATGGTTTGTATATGAGAGAAGCTTATGACTTAACCCATACAGCTCTCTCATAGCGGGTCGGTCTAACACCTTGTACTCTTACATGTGCCTATGACTTTGATTTATATCTTTATACATCTTCAAAGTCATACTGGTCTTATTTCATCTCTACTCCCGCATAGATAACCGACCAGGGATATTTAGAATAAGATCATGAGTTATCCAAGGATGGTCATCACAGTAAACATGCAAATAATATGATAACACAGTTAATAAATTCATAAATCAACAATGTTCATAAGACAATGATTGGCCCCTAGGGCACAATTTCCAACAATATTTCCCTCTATCGGTACTTGACAAAAGAGAAGCATAATTCCTTGTACTGAGACAAGGAGAGAAAGAATCTTTTGATGAGTACTTGGAAAAGTTCATCTGTCTTTCCCAATATTCCACTTATCTGTGACAGGTGGATGATGAACGTTGGATGACAAAGAGAATGATAAAACGACTGAATATTACTCTCAAGGATAAGATGACTCCCCAACAATATAACCAGTCCAATAAAGCAGTGGAGGCCCACAAAATAATTAAGAACATTTTAAATCATTGAATGCTAATGAAACCTGTGAATAGAGAGAATGTTGTTCCTGAAAGAACTAGCTAGAACAGAAATATGGCCAGTGGCAATGGCTATTCCAAAAAGAGGAAAAGACAGTGGTAGAAAAGAATGACTAGTTGAAGAAACTTTAGGGGCAATACAAATAATAGAGACCCGAGATTCAAAATATGTGATAAGTGCGGGAAGAGCCATGGTGATAGACCGTGCTTGGTGGGGCAAAACGTCTGTTACACATGTAGGAAACCTGGACATTTCTCTAGGAATTGTCCTTTGGCAGTTAATGATCAAAGGCCATGCACTCAAGGTCAAGTGTTCGCATTAACAAGGGAAGATCCGCAAAGGTTACCCGAGATGATTCAAGGTATCATCTATCTCAATAATTATTCTCTGATTGCTATGTTTGATTCGGGTGCAAGTCATTCCTTTATTTCTTATGAATGCGCTAAATGATTAGGCCTTACAATTAGCAAATTGCATTATACCATTTGTGTGACAACCCCTACGAATGCTAGAGTAATTACATCAGATGTTTGCCTAAATAGTGTCATGCGATATGAGTATTGTTGCACTACTCTAGATCTAATATGTATACCCTTCCATGAGATTGATGTCATAATTATACTGAACTGGTTATCTGCCAATAACATAATACTAGATTGTAAGAACAAAACTCTAGTTCTTTGTCCATAAGCCACAAATGTGAATCCAGAAGTGAGATTGAATTTCATAACAGAGGCTTAAGTAGATAAATGTTTATGAAAAGAATGTCAGGGATATACAGTTTTCTTTTATGTTCAAACAGAAGTAGAAGAATGAATTAAAACCATTCTAGTAGTTAAGGAATTCCCTGAAGTCTATCCAAAGGGGATTCAAGGACTACCTTCATATATGGAAGTAGAGTTTGCAATTGATATTATACCTGGAGCTGGACTAGTATCCAAAGCCCCATATCGTATGGCTCTTAACAAGATAATTGAGCTAATAAAGCTGATCGAGGAACTTTTAGAGAAGGGTTTCATCTGACCCAGTATTTCTCCATGGGGTGCTCTAGTGTTATTTGTTAAGAAGAAGGATGGTAGTCTCAGACTATGCATTGACTATCGGGAGTTGAATAAGATTATTGTTAAGAATAAGTACCCTCTTCCCCAGATTGATGATTTGCTAGACCAATTGATGGGAGCAAGTCTATTCTCCAAGATTGATTTGAGATCAGGTTATCACCAACTCAGAATCAAAGCAGATGATATTTCAAAGACTATATTTAGGACTCGCTATGGTCATTTCAAATTTCTAGTAATGCCCTTTGGTCTAAGGAATGCACCTACAATTTTCATGGATTATATGAATAGAATCTTTAGGCCTTATCTAGATCAGTTTGTTATGGTCTTCATTAACGATATTCTAGTATACTCCAAATTTACAGAAGAGCATGAAGAGCATTTGAGAAATTTTCTTAGAACTCGTAAAAAAAATGACTCTATGCTAAGCTTAGTAAATGTGAATTTTAGCTTTAAGAAGTCAAATTTCTCGGTCATGTCATATCCCATGAAGGGGTAGCTGTAGATCCTAGCAAGGTTGAAGTAGTGTTAAGCTGGGAACAACTAAGGACAGTGACAAAGATTATAAGTTTTTAAGGCTTAGCAAGGTATTACAAAAGATTTATTAAGGATTTTTCTCGAATTGCTATGCCGTTAACCAAGCTGACCAGAAAGAACCAGCAGTTTAAGTGGGATGGGAAGTACAAGGTTAGTTTCCAAGATTTAAAGCAAAGATTAACCATGACTCCTGTGCTGATTATTCCATACCCAACTCAGCCTTATGTAGTCTATATTGATGCTAGCAAGCAGGGGTTGGGATGCGTATTAATGCAGCAGGGTCGAGTGGTAGCCTATGCTTCTCAGCAATTAAAACCACATGAAGAAAACTATCCCACTCATGATCTGGAGCTTGAAGCGGTAGCGTATGCTTTCAAGATATAGAGACATTACTTGTATGGAGCTACCATATAACTGTACTGTAACCATAAAAGCCTGAAGTATCTACAAGATCAGAAAGAATTGAACATGAGGCAGCGAAGATGGATGGAATTTCTGAAGGATTATGATTGCCAGATCAAGTACCTTTTGGAAAATGTGCCCTAGGGGCCAATCATTATCTTATGAACATTATTGATTTATGAATTTATTAATTGTGTTATCATATTATTTGCAAGTTTATTGTGATGATCATCCTTGGATAATTCATGATCTTCTCCTAAATATCCCTGGTCGGTCATCTATGTGGGAGCTGTAACATCCTTACTTTTATTCGTCTTAGGGACCATTCAGTAGCATTTAGAACCACTTACAAGACCTTGGAAGTCCATTAGCCAAATTTGGAATTTTACTCTTTCTCGAATTACTGTTCATGTGGTATTCCAGATTACGCAACGAACTTCGAAAAATCATAACTAATTCTAGAAAACTCGAAATAAAGTGGTTCAAAAATATAAGTGAAGATAACATCTTGAAATTTAAGGAAAAAATAATTTCCAGACCAAATGATTAGCCAATTGATACAGTTTATTCGTTGAAGTTTACTGTTCATTTGGTCAAAAACTCTGGAAACAGATTCTGGTCTCTTACTTTGGAGAATAATATCTTTTGATATACACATCCAAATGAAACTTTATACCTATTCACTTAAAGATATGGATGTGTACTACATGCTCATAAAATTTCTTGAACTAATTCCTTCTTTTGCTAGGTCAAACTGAAGCCACAACAAAACTGCTTCAGGACCTACGTTTTTACCATTTCAGTTTCTTTTCTTTCATTTCCAATAGTTGTTTCAGCACGCACAAGCCATCAAATAAGCTTCTTAACATTCATATACATCATGTACATATGCCATAATTATTTCAAATAGCTTCATCACATAAATACACACCTTACATGGCATTTACATATATGGATAATTCATAGCCTATGCTAGAATCTTAATACTTAACTTTCCTTCTTCCATGCTTTAGCTCTTCTCCATGTATACATTTTCCTTCATGCTTGACCTAAATTGGTTGGTTATGGAAGAGTGAGATTCTAGGGAATCTCAGTAGCAAACATTACCACTTAAATATGCAAGATGGATGCTAATGCATGATATGTAATTTCATTAACTTTCTTTGATTAGTGACATGCCATCATGCTATATACTTTTACATAAAGTGCATGGCCATGGAAACATGTTATTCACAATACCTTCAACATCATTTATCATGTCACAACATCATTCAAATAACATATACATGTCAACACATAAGCATACCACATCAAGCACATAAAGAGATAAGTTCACTACCTTGCACTTAAGCTTTTCTCTTGACCTTTAGCCCTTGCTCCCTAGCTTTCCAACCAATAAACCTTTATTCCAATCACTTCCCAACATGTTCTTGGATGTTTCAAGGTCCTAAACACAGTCATATTCATCACATAATTCATTAGGACTCATGAACTCCAACCATGTTCAAGATTAACTTTGTTACACTCTTTATTGTCATAACTTTCCCTAATATTCACTAATCCACTTGGCTCTTGAATCATTTGATGTCTTGACTTTACCCTACATAATTTCATCTTTTGAACTCATTTATGAGCTTAGAATCATTAAATTCCAGCTCCTTCATGGCCTGCTGTATAGAATTGAACATAAGCACACAATTCTTTCAAAAATTCTCATTTTGATTCTAATGCTTCCCATACTTGTTTCTCCACTTTACCCCACACAACTTTTCATTTTAAAACCATTGGAACCATCAAAATCATGAAATTCCAATCACTGTTCATGCGAGTGAACAGTAACCGTAAGGAATCTCAAAGACTACAACCTTGAGATTTTAATGTTTCCAAGGTTCAAAACCTTTCCAATCCTACACAAAATCATCATACAAACTCAATGGAAGCATTAAATCATTAAAATTCAATTTCCTTCCCTCATGAACAGTGCATACCGAACAGGGCACACCATGGCAAAGTCAAGAATATCAATTTGATTCAACAACCAACCACTTAACTAGCTTGTTTAAGCTTCAATCATATAGTTCTAACTTTAATTTCTTCTTTCCCCTTTCCTTTAAGGTCTTTGGGAAGCACCACCCCTTAGAGAAAACTCAAATTTTCTCCCATCAAAACCCTAAGTTCAAGCTCCCAAATCAAAGGAAAATAAGCTAGGAGAGATTGCTTACCTTTAATCTCTAGCTTGCTTGAACTTTGGAACCTTGAATCTTCTTTGTCTTGGCTTGAGTTTCCATTTTGCAAGAGTTTCCCCAAGGGTCCATGAAGCTACGGTTTGCTGCAGAATTGGAGGGGTATTTATAGCCAAAATCCAAGAAAAATGAATGGCTAAAATTGATTTGTTTACTATTTGATCTAAAGGCCCACATTTAATCTTGGATTTAACTTTTTCATAGAATAATAATTATGACATCATGTGGGACAGCTCAAGGGACACCTCAAGGGGTTAGGTGGCGTGCTCATAGTGTAAGGAACCTTCTGGAGAAATTTTAGTCCAATCCGGTGCCGATCAGTGCAGTTTCATAACAACTGGACTGTGTTCTGTTCCTAATTTTTTATAATATACCAGGATATGTATTCTATCCTAAAAATTAATGTCTAGGCTTCTCATACCATTGAAAATATTATACTGAGTATTTATCTGCCATCCATCCCTTGAGAAATGACCAAAATACCCTTGGTGTCCTTTCTTGCACTGCACTGACCCTAAGGGCATAACTGTCATTTCACCCCTTCTTGTACTGCCTTAGGGCATATATTAGCTCTATATAATCATATTTATACTATGTCCCACGTTTTTGGCCTGTCCAGAATGACCAAAATGACCTCCATCCATCACTGGTATAGTATGGGTATCGAGGGGTATTTTCATAATTTCACACTTATCCTGGACTGCTCTGTACTCTGGCCCACTTAACTGTCTAGTCATCACATTGGGCCTACTATGGCGCCATTTGGGCCTTGGTTTAGGCTCATTGCCTTTATGCCCTTTATGGCATAAATCCCAAGACACCTCTCCCGATCCTATTTATCGGGTATTCTATTTTACCATAAAATCCCTTAAGAATTCTACAGGATTCCTTTTCTGACTCTGTCAGTTTGATAAATTCATATATTAAATATAAGAATTTACAGTAAAGTTTCATCTGATTCTGAGATATGAAAAATATTGCAATAATTCCTGCTGACTTTAGGAATTTATATCAATTAATCGGGACCTCAAATCAAAATTCTGTGTTGCGTTAAACTGACCGGAATAATTATGTCTATCTACTGGTAAAATTTGAGTCTGATCTGATTCCGGGCATTTTTGGCCTGTTTTGACTCAACTTTTTCATAATTACATTTGGGTCCCTGACTTTTTACTTAATTACACTTAGGTCCCTAAACTTTTGGAAATTACCACTTTGGGCCCAAATCTTGTTTCTACTTTAACTTTTGGCCTTTAACAATTTCTACTTTGCATTTTAGTCCTTCTCCTTCTTCAGGACTCATATAACCTTTATCATTCCTTCTTATCTTCGTCATAATCCTTTCTAAACCTCTTTTCACTATCAGTACTATACGGATAAGGAAAAATTAGGATATGACATTTCTACCCCCCTTAAAATAAATTTCGTCCTCGAAATTTAATTAACACCTCAGTCAAGGATTGGGGTATTTACCTCTTAACTTTTATCGTGACATATTAACGGAGTTCTTTTTATATCCGCAATTCTTCATATCTTACTATGATCATCCTTTTGTCATGAATCAACTCACTCAGAGTTGAACTCCAGTTAATTCTATTACTTTCTTGCTAAGCATTTATCTATATATGTGCTCCTCACTATACTGGACTTGTGAGTAGCGTCCATTTCTTTCATGTCAAACTCCCTCGAATACTGCTATATTCTAGAGCTTCTACTAACTATTCATCATATTTCTTAGTGCAATCACTTATTGCTCATTTGAGTATCTAGCGGAATTCTCTGAATATCCGCAAACTTTAACTCTCATTCTCATATCATCATACATTCTTATCATCTTTAAAAACTCACCATAATACAGAGAGAGGACTTATATCATTATTCTTTCTTTCATTGCTCTACTGCTAAATAGGAGCACGTAGGAGCATATAGGAGCACATACTCTAACATGCATAACGCCTGGCTAACGTGTTGCAGGACTACATACCTACTCATGAATGCAAACCTCTAACATCGGAGCTCAAGCATTCCTTCTCTTAATATGCACAGCTCTAACACTCGGAGCTTGCACAGCTTTATCATATAAAGCTTGCACTGCTCTAACATTCAGAGCTTTAGCATATTTTACAAACATAACATAACATAACATAATGCGTGGCACTTTATGCAAGGAGTGAAAGCTCTCATTTGCTCTTTCATACGTAACGTATTATTCAAATGTCTTACCCCTTTTAGCAAGGAGCCTCTCTATCTGTTTACAAGGCTAGCTATTATGCCACTTCGTATTGCATTTCTCAATACACCTTTCTCATAACATATCTCATTTTGTATCTTTTATATCATAACATGACATATCTAGCCACATTTGGCTATATCATAGTCTATCTTTCAAATCCATTTCATTTGGATTTAACATAAGGGTTCTAGTCTCTTATTATTCATAACCCTTTTTAGCTTTTCATAGCTCTTTCTATCATCTTACATAGCTCTGTGCACATATGCCAATTTCAATGGCATTTACACACTTTTCCATCACTTCCCAGGGGGTCACCTATCATTGAATTACCCTTACCTGAGCACGCTTAACTAAAATGTGCAGATAAAAATCTGAAGCACTGGTGCTTATAGGCTTCAACCCTGGTACTTTATTATCTTAAACCTATCTTATACTATCTCTTTTGCGTCTATCTGGCCCTCTAATCTCTTTATCCTCATCTGGAGGATTTACTTGTCTCTTATTTTCTGAAATCTTATCATAAGGATCTCTTCTTATATCTTACGTAATATTTCCATAAATCCTTGGGACTCAGCATTAACAGCTTTAACTTTGATCACTTAGTTCCTGATACGTGTAAGGAAATTCTGAGTTCAATCCCTGATAGTAATAAGGCTATCTGAAACTAGCATCATGGGTACTCTCTCTGTTATGAGTTAATCAACTTGTGAAGCTTCTATACCTTAACTTTTCCTTGGTATTCGTCCTTCTAAAGAAATACTGTACTTATGGCTCATTACTTTCTTGCTCTAGGCTTGGTCTACTACGACCCTTGGGATCTACTGCGATCAACCGTAAGCCTCTTTAGGATCTAACTGTGACCCTGTGAGCTATACTAGGATCTAACTGCAATCCTCCAGAATCTACTGGATTCTATTGTACTGTATTCTCATCTCCGGAAGACCTACACCAACGGACAAAGTTACAAGGTTAGTCACTTCCACATAGTTATTAACTCCACAGATAATTCCCCAAAAATGATCACAGAAACCAATATTATCTATTAGGACTTGACTCATTTCCTCTATCACTCAGGAACTTCATATACCATTCTCATCTTTGTAACTTTATTACATTTAACATTGCAGGGAGCTACACAAGCTCTACCATACACATATCTATCATCATCTATTTTTCTCATCAGAGGGACTTTACTCTATTGCAAGAGCAATCTAGCTCTATTGCAAAAACATTAACTTATATTACTTAAATACTACTCTTTCTTAGAGCCATATCATATTTCATAACTGCGTCTCATTTCCTTTCATCTATCTTATCCCTACTAAAGGGATATGTCCTGAGTATCATAATCATTTATCTGTAGCCTCACTACTAATCTTCATCTTTAATCTCATTCTCTATCCCATTGACTATCATAGTCTAATCATAAATTCTCTTTCTATCTTCTGAGAATCAAGTAGCTAACTTTCTAGTTTAGCATTTTGCTATTGCTTCATTCTTGCTAAGTTGAATTATTTAATTGCATGTCATAGGGCATAGGAGCAACATAACTTTCTCATCTGGTATACTCTACCCAGTACGTACTGCATAAGGGGAGTATTCATTTATCATAGCATACTCAACGTGCATAATATGCAAATAGATGCAATCAGTTAAGCACTCTCTAGTATGTGTGTCATCATATGACAATTGCAATGATATGCAAATTCTTATTATAACTTATAACAACATAGGCCATACATCATTACATAGTTTGCTTAACCATCGCTCATACTCACATTACCATTAAGCAATTAACTAGGTAGACTTTAAAATATTTTGTCCCTTTATCACCTTAACTGTTAGGTCTTGATCATTTATTCAGGAAGCTAAATCATTTACTTGTTTCACTTAGGTTGCCACTTTACCCTCTTATTAGGGTATAGACTCAACCCTTCTTTACTCTTTCTTACATAAGGAATAGGGGAGTCACTTCATCTTTGAATCTATGGCTACCTTACTAGGCCATATTTATTCTATCATATCATCCCTTATTGCCTGTAAGATTTCTATGTCTCTAGCCTGAAGGATTTATGTGTCCTTGGCCTCACAACAATCCATAACTAAGTCAGCTATTCTCTTTCAGCTAACTGAGGAAGGTTTGGCTCCTATCTTTATGCCATTTGTACTTTTATGTTTCTCTTATCCTCCTGGATTACTAACAGGCGAGAGAAAGTAACTCTTATTAAGCCTCAAGGTTCATATAAATGAACTCAATTATGTATCCATCAAAAGAGTTCTCTTCCCTTAGCTATAACCCTTAATCTCATGCTCATCTCTCTCTAATTGAGAGGAATACTTCTTTTAAACTCTTTGAGAAAAACTTCTCAAGTGAGCGAATAATTCTCCATCTCATATGGAGTAACTTCTGTATCTCTTAATTCTTTTAACTCTTTCTGTCCAACAGTCTTAGTCTACTCTGGACTAGACTATGATTATTAGGCAAGTCTCATTCTAACTTCTCATTATTCTTTTCCGTAAAGACTAGCTGCACGAAATCTTTTGTACTATAGATCAACTCCTGATAATCATACGGAGGATCTACTGTTGAACCTCTTCTTAAACTGATCTCTGTATCTTAGTGCTTCGTACTGTTTAACTTGCCTATACTCTGTGCTAAATCTCTAACTGAGAGACTTTAGTGAGGTTGGCATCTTTAGTCTCATGACACTTGACTTACTATCATCTCATACCAATCCTCGAAAGTATATTAGGTTAATGCCCTCTACTGGATGTCTGTTTATCATTCCTGCTACGGCATTGAGGAACTGTAAATAACTAACTGTTCTTAATCTCTACTTCTATCCATCCCTTGACCTAGACTGAGTAATTCACTCTCCACAGCTTTTTTCAGACCAATATGGTCAACACTATCTATCTTTAATGAAGATGGCTGGGGTTGACTAGGACTAGGTGTTGGAAATCGTGCCCTAGGGGCCAATCATTGTCTTATGAACATTATTGATTTATGAATTTATTAATTGAGTTATCATATTATTTGCATGTTTACTATGATGACCATCCTTGGATAATTCATGATATTATCCTAAATGTCCCTGGTCGATCATCTATGTGGGAGCACAGATGAAATAAGACCAGTATGACTTTGAAGATGTATAGAGATATAAATCAAAGTCATAAGCACATGTAAGAGTATAGGGTGTTGGACCGACCCGCTATGAGAGAACTGCATGGGTAACGTCATAAGCTTCTCTTATATACAAACCATGTCAACATGCCCTTTGACCTGAGATCATCATGGATTCCTACATGACAAAACGCTCAGCTTTGACCTAGTCAAAAGTCACTTTTGACCGAGTGATCATAAAGACTATGTTCGGGCTTAGTGGTTTTTCATGCGGAGGAATGTGAATGGTCAAGATGGAATTTGTCCCTCACATTCGTGGAGAGATATTACTGGGCCCCTCGATGAGTGAGTCTGAGAAATGTATGGCCATATTGTAATGGAAAGGTAGTTCCATTTCTATAGTCAGACTACTCAGAGATCGAGAAAGTAACGGTCGGGAATAGGAGGATGACATTATCCATGCCTCATCCATGACCAAAATATCGTGTGACAGAAGGGACATGATATGGTTGTATAAAAGGTTACATCGTTTATCGATCCTCATATGATTTGGGTAGTCGTTATGTCTTGCTAGAGACCGCTTGCGACTTGTGGGCTAGTATAGCAAATGGCCCACTGCCAACTTCATATGGGCCTACAGGGTCGCACACAAAATAGCCCAACACGAGCTATGATGTCCAGATTCATTGAATCTAAGACATGTCCATATTCAATGAATGATCCAGGTGAATGTATATATATTTATTTATACTTATATTCGTATATATATAAATTCGTATATATATATATTATATATATATAAGATATATGAGATTTAATTTATAAGGAAAAATTAAATCTCTATCACGTTTGAATTCGAAATTCAAATTGATAGGATATCTCATATAAGAGATATTTATAAGATTTAATTTATAAGGATAAATTAAATCTCTATCACGTTTGAATTCGAAATTCAAATTGATAGGATATCTCATATAAGAGATATTTATAAGATTTAATTTATAAGGATAAATTAAATCTCTATCACGTTTGAATTCGAAATTCAAATTGATAGGATATCTCATATAAGAGATATTTATAAAATTTAATTTTAAGGATAAATTAAATCCCTATCATGTTTGAATTTGAAATTCAAATTGATAGGATATCTCAAATTTGTTTTATGAGAATAAATCAAATATAGTTCAGTCTCATCTTTATTTAAAGTTAAATAAATAGGTAATTAAATCTGTGGGACGGATTTAATATTATTTATTTAATTAGTTTCTTATAAAATTATACAATATATGATATTGTATTATTTTCGGAATTAATATAAGATTAACTCCTAAAATCCTTTTCGGTTAGGGAAAACGCAGAGCATCCTATATATCTAATATTAGGAGCTACGTTTTGGAAGAGACACACACATAGAACACAGAAAGGCCGAAGGGGACTCTGCAAAAGGTTTGCAGATAAGAAACTGCCGAAATAGAGACGGAGAGGACGAACTCTTGAGAAAGCCCTGGAGGGACAAGGGACGCTAGCACGTCGTTCGTGGTTGAAAAGCTGTTCGTGTGGATACCAGTAGAGGAAGCCGACCTGAATCGTCGACTTCTTGTGATCAGAAAGGGAGCACGAGGCGCAGAGAGAAGCCGTGAACGTCGTGACCGAAAGCTGTGGAAGTCGCTGAGACACACTGAGGGTAATGCTTCTTCCCACTTGACTTAAACACATACGGTAGATCCTGGCAAGGAATGAAAAATTTTTAAGATAATTTCCGCTGCGTGTCTTTCAATTCCTTACAGTGGTATCAGAGCCATGCCGTTTTGTGTTTAAGTTAGGCTTGATTGTTGATTTATATGATATATGTTAGTAGTAGCCGATCATATAATAAGCGTTGTATGTGTGACATATATGGAATCCGTGTTGTGTATGACATAAAAGGAATCTAAAAGGAAATTGAAATCGGTGGTGATGGTTTTTGATTTGATCAATTCGCATAGATGGGGTCTAAGAAAACCGAATTCGAATTTGTGATTATTTGTGAAAACCGAATTCAGATTCGTGATTATTTATGAATTCGGGACCGCCGTAGCTACCTGTTCGTAGCGTAACATAACCGTAACATATGTTACTTTGTGAATGTTTTAGATTTGAAACATTAATTGCCCTTCGATTAGATTTGAATATTGATTCTTGAATGTTTGGGTATGGTGAACAATATGGCTCTAGATTGCAAGTGTTGTAATTTTTAAATACGGCCTGCGTGTCGTGCCTTCCTCTATATGCTCTCAATGTACCTTCTCCTCTCATCTCACTCCCCTCGAATGTTAAAAGAGGTTTCTATATGTAATTTCTCTTTTCTTACTAGAGAGCTCCTCTCATTGGCTTGAGGGGACTTAGGATAGGTGAGCCATATTGTATCACGTTTAGATTATGCATATTGTGATTATATCAGCGCATGCATATTACTTGTATGAGATACGAACTGAGAAACATGCATTTTTTAAACCAGATAGTTAAATTAGGCCCTCTAAAAGAAATCTTAAGTCATAATGCTGTCAATTTATGAACACTTGTCAAAACCTTGATCGCTCAATTGTGGACTCCACCAAAGTGGGTGCTTTTGAGTTATCTTGGGGAGATAAGTAAGAGTAATGGTGCTACTCTCACATGTTTATTATTGTTTGACTTAATTGAGATTAACAAAACGGTTTTGGGTCTCAAGGTATTAGATGGGATTAAAAACATGACAGATCATATGATGATAGAATCCCATAAACATCTAAGAGTTACATTTGATGTAATTGGTAAAGGTGTTACCTACCTAAATAACTTAATTTAAGCGTCCTGCCAAAGCGGACTTAAGTTTGAGCCAAATATGGATCTTAGCCCACTAACTATTGCATTGAGGGTTGTTTATTTAGTGGGAGATTGCTAATTGAATTGCATATTTTAATTGTAGAATCATGACGACTAGTAATACTGCTACATTATCGCTGCGATCTGTCCTTGAGAAGGACAAACTCAATGGGACAAACTTTCTTGACTGGTTTAGGAACTTGAGAATTGTTCTCAAGCAGGAAAGAAAGGCGCATGTCCTAGATCAACCCATTCCTGAGGAGCCAGCTGCCAATGCTCCTAGAGCTCAAAGAGATGCTTACACGAAGCATAAGGAAGACTCTGTCGATGTAGGATGCTTAATGCTAGCCACCATGGTTCCAGAGCTCCAAAGAGATCTCGAACACATGGAGGCTTATGAGATGATTGTGCATCTCAAGGAAATGTTCCAGCAACAGGCAAGGCAAGAGAGGTATGAGACCACTAAGGCCTTACATTCCTGCAAGATGGCTGAAGGTGCATCAGTTAGTACTCATGTCTTAAAGATGAAAGGGTACATTGATCACCTTGAAAGGCTTGGATTTCCCATGAGCCAGGAGTTAGCTACGGATTTGATCATGAACTCACTCCCGGAAAGTTATGACCAGTTTGTCATGAACTACAACATGAACAACATGGAGAAATCTATTTCTGAACTGCATGGGATGCTTAAAACTGCTGAGCCGAGTCTTAAGAAGAAACCCAGTAGTGTTTTGATGGTTCAGAAAGGAAAGGGTACGAAAAGGAAAGGTAAAGGCAAGGGGAAGGGTCATGGCTCATCAGGTAAGACCAAAGAGTCAGGCAAGCCTGAAACCAAGCCTGCACCAAAGAAGGCAAAGCCTCCGAAGGAAGGAGTCTGCTTCTTCTGCAATGAACCGGGTTATTAGAAGAGGAATTGCAAACTCTACCTCAAAGATCTGAAAAAGAACAAGAAGGATAGCGGGGCTATCGCTTCAGGTATTTATGTTATAGACATTCATCTTTCTACTTCCACCTCATGGGTATTAGATACTGCATGTGGTTCTCACATTTGTACAAATGTGCAGGGACTAAAGGACAGTAGGAAGCTGAAAAAGGGCTAGGTTGACCTACGAGTTGGAAACAGAGTAAGGGTTGCTGCGTTAGCTGTAGGCACTTATGAATTAGTTCTGCCCACTGGGCTTTTGTTAGTTTTGAACAATTGCTATTATGTTCCTGCTTTAAGTAGTAACATTATTTCACTTTCTTATTTGGATAAGGAAGGTTTCACTTCCATTGCTGGGAATAGTAGATGTTCTATTTATCGTAATGATATTTTCTATGCTCATGGTGTTTTGCATGTTGATCATTACATATTAAATTTGGAACAACCCAATCATGGAAATATCTATAACATAACCGCCAAAAGGGTCAAACCAAACGATTTGAATCCCACATACCTCTGGCACTGTCGTCTGGGCCACATAAATGAGAAACGCATTTCCAAACTCCATCAAGATGGATTTCTAAACTCATTTGATTTTGAATCATATGACACTTGCGAGTCTTGCTTGTTAGGAAAGATGACAAAGTCACCTTTCACTGGGCACAGTGAGAGGGCCACTGATTTATTGGGCCTCATACATACAGATGTGTGTGGACCGATGAAACAAATGCCAGAGGAGGTTATTCGTACTTCATAACATTTATAGATGATTTCAGCAGATATGGGTACATCTATCTGATGAAACATAAATCTGAATCTTTTGAAAATTTCAAAATATTTCAAAATGAAGTACAAAATCAGCTTGGCAAAACAATTAAAGCCCTTCGATCTGATCGGGGTGGTGAATATTTGAGCCAAGAGTTCATAGATCATCTTAGGAGTTGTGGGATACTCTCACAATTGACTCCTCCAGGGACACCACAATGGAATGGCATTTCTGAACGGAGGAATCAAACACTATTAGATATGGTTCGATCCATGATGAGTCTTACAGATCTTCCGCCCTCCTTTTGGGGCCATGCCCTAGAGACAGCTGCGTTCACACTCAATCGTGTTCCATCTAAGGCAATCGAAAAGACTCCGTATGAGATATGGACTGGGAGGACGCCTAGTTTGTCTTTCCTCAAGATTTGGGGATGCGAGGTCTATGTTAAGCAACAAGCCTCAGACAAATTAGCGCCCAAATCCTCAAAATGCCTTTTTGTGGGATATCCTAAGGAAACCAAGGGATATTACGTCTACAACCCTGCTGATAACAAAGTGTTTGTTGTCAGAAATGGTATCTTTCTTGAACGAGAATTTATCTCTAAAGGAACCAGTGGGAGTAAGGTACAACTCGAAGAAGTTCGAGAGCTACAAGACACCACAGAACTGCAGATGGAAAATAGAGAAGACTCACAACAAGTTGTTGAGACTCCTCAAGTCACGCAAGGTCCACGTAAACCTAATAGGATACGACTTCAGCCTCAGAGATATGGATTTCTGATTTCTGATAGTCGTGATGTGTTGCTCATTGAGCATAATGAGCCGACTACCTATCGAGAAGCTATAGTGGGACCAAACTCCAAAAAATGGCTTAGTGCCATGAAGTCTGAGATGCAATCCATGTACGACAATCAGGTTTGGACCTTAGTCGACCCGCCTGAAGGTGTAAAAACCGTCGGGTGCAAGTGGGTTTTCAAAGAGAAAACTGACATGGATGGCAATGTAAATGTCTTCAAGGCACGACTGGTTGCAAAAGGTTTTACTCAAACTCATGGTATGGACTATGATGAGACCTTTTCCCCAGTAGCAATGGCCAAATCAATCAGAATCCTCTTTGCTATTGCAGCATATTATGACTATGAAATATGGCAGATGGACGTCAAGACAGCCTTCCTTAATGGAAAGCTCCTTGAAGATGTGTACATGACACAACCTGAAGGGTTTGTGCGTTCCGAGGACTCTGGTAAAGTGTGCAAGCTTCAAAAGTCCATTTATGGACTAAAGCAAGCCTCTCGGAGTTGGAATCATCATTTTGATGAAGTAATCAAAGAGTTTGGATTTCTTCAAAACATTGATGAACCTTGTGTGTACAAGAAGGTTAGTGGGAGCACAGTTGTGTTTTTGGTACTCTATGTCGATGACATCCTACTTATTGGGAATGACATTCCTACCTTGCAGATTGTCAAGTCTTGGTTAGAAAAGTCTTTCTCGAAGAAAGACTTGGGTGAAGCCACCTACATCCTAGGAATCAGGATCTATAGAGATAGATCTAAAAGACTTCTAGGACTCAGTCAGAGTACATACATAGACAAAATACTGCATAGGTTCAGTATGCACGAATCAAAGAGGGGTTTCATACCCATGTCTCATGGTACTCACCTCAGCAAAGATCTATGTCCTAGTACATCTGATCAGCGAGGTCGCATGAGTAAGGTTCCATATGCCTCGGCCATAGGATCTATCATGTACGCCATGTTATGTACTCGACCGGATGTCTCGTTTGCCTTAAGTATGACTAGCAGATACCAACAGGACCCTGGTGAGGGCCATTGGACTGCTGTCAAGAATATCCTTAAGTACTTAAGAAGGACTAAGGACTTATTCTTGGTCTATGGTGGATTGGATGATGAGCTCTGTGTAACTGGTTACACAGATGCGAGTTTCCAAACTGACCAGGACGACCAAAAATCGCAGTCTGGATACATATTCCTCCTCAATAATGGAGCAGTAAGCTGGAAGAGCTCTAAGCAGGGCACTGTAGCAGATTCTGCAACGGAAGCTGAGTATATAGCAGCATCTGATGCAGCTAAGGAAGCCGTTTGGATCAGGAAGTTCATCACAGAACTAGGGGTGATACCTACCATCTCAGATCCAATAACTTTGCTCTGTGACAATAGCGGTGCTATTGCACAGGCCAAAGAGCCTAGGTCACATCAAAGGACCAAGCATATACTCAGGCGATTTCATCTCATCAGAGAAATCAATGATAGAGGTGATATAAAAATATGTAAAGTAGCAGGAGAAGATAATGTTGCTGATCCTCTAACAAAGCCGCTTGTGCAGGCAAAGCATGAGCGTCATGTTAGGTCAATGGGAATTAGTCAAATTAATGATTGTACCTAGTGCAAGTGGGAGGTTGTTGGAAATCGTGCCCTAGGGGCCAATCATTGTCTTATGAACATTATTGATTTATGAATTTATTAATTGAGTTATCATATTATTTGCATGTTTACTATGATGACCATCCTTGGATAATTCATGATATTATCCTAAATGTCCCTGGTCGATCATCTATGTGGGAGCACAGATGAAATAAGACCAGTATGACTTTGAAGATGTATAGAGATATAAATTAAAGTCATAAGCACATGTAAGAGTACAGGGTGTTGGACTGACCCGCTATGAGAGAACTGCATGGGTAACGTCATAAGCTTCTCTCATATACAAACCATGTCAACATGCCCTTTGACCTGAGATCATCATGGATTCCTACATGACAAAACGCTCAGCTTTGACCTAGTCAAAAGTCACTTTTGACCGAGTGATCATAAAGACTATGTTCGGGCTTAGTGGTTTTTCATGCGGAGGAATGTGAATGGTCAAGATGGAATTTGTCCCTCACATTCGTGGAGAGATATTACTGGGCCCCTCGATGAGTGAGTCTGAGAAATGTATGGCCATACTGTAATGGAAAGGTAGTTCCATTTCTATAGTCAGACTACTCAGAGATCGAGAAAGTAACGGTCGGGAATAGGAGGATGACATTATCCATGCCTCATCCATGACCAAAATATCGTGTGACAGAAGAGACATGATATGGTTGTATAAAAGGTTACATCGTTTATCGATCCTCATATGATTTGGGTAGTCATTATGTCTTGCTAGAGACTGCTTGCGACTTGTGGGCTAGTATAGCAAATGGCCCACTGCCAACTTCATATGGGCCTACAGGGTCGCACACAAAATAGCCCAACACGAGCTATGATGTCCAGATTCATTGAATCTAAGACATGTCCAGATTCAATGAATGATCCAGGTGAATGTATATATATTTATTTATACTTATATTCGTATATATATAAATTCGTATATATATATTATATATATATGAGATATATGAGATTTAATTTATAAGGATAAATTAAATCTCTATCACGTTTGAATTCGAAATTCAAATTGATAGGATATCTCATATAAGAGATATTTATAAGATTTAATTTATAAGGATAAATTAAATCTCTATCACGTTTGAATTCGAAATTCAAATTGATAGGATATCTCATATAAGAGATATTTATAAGATTTAATTTATAAGGATAAATTAAATCTCTATCACGTTTGAATTCGAAATTCAAATTGATAGGATATCTCATATAAGAGATATTTATAAGATTTAATTTTAAGGATAAATTAAATCCCTATCATGTTTGAATTTGAAATTCAAATTGATAGGATATCTCAAATTTGTTTTATGAGAATAAATCAAATATAGTTCAATCTCATCTTTATTTAAAGTTAAATAAATAGGTAATTAAATCTGTGGGACAGATTTAATATTATTTATTTAATTAGTTTCTTATAAAATTATACAATATATGATATTGTATTATTTTCGGAATTAATATAAGATTAACTCCTAAAATCCTTTTCGGTTAGGGAAAACGTAGAGCATCCTATATATCTAATATTAGGAGCTACGTTTTGGAAGAGACACACACATAGAACACAGAAAGGCCGAAGGGGACTCTGCAAAAGGTTTGCAGATAAGAAACTGCCGAAATAGAGACGGAGAGGACGAACTCTTGAGAAAGCCCTGGAGGGACAAGTGACGCTAGCACGTCGTTCGTGGTTGAAAAGCTGTTCGTGTGGATACCAGTAGAGGAAGCCGACCTGAGTCGTCGACTTCTTGTGATCAGAAAGGGAGCACGAGGCGCAGAGAGAAGCCGTGAACGTCGTGACCGAAAGCTGTGGAAGTCGCTGAGACACACTGAGGGTAATGCTTCTTCCCACTTGACTTAAACACATACGGTAGATCCTGGCAAGGAATGAAAAATTTTTAAGATAATTTCCGCTACGTGTCTTTCAATTCCTTACACTAGGAACATCCCACTAATCTTTCTTTATAAAGTCACATATTCCTAGACTTTGGAAATGGATAAGAACTATCATAAACTCTGACTGGATATCTGAATTAGGGGACTGTTATATCTTAATTATCATAAATCTATCCTCAAACTCTGGTAGAGGAGGAATAATATATGGTCTACCCATAATCCAGTACCAATACTCAGCTTCCTCAGCCGTAATCTATCATCTCGTAAGAGGGATAAAGCTTATATCAGGGTTAGAGGGCATTCCAACAAACTTATACCATATAGAGTCACTAGACTTAACATCAATTAGTGCATATTAGGCTTCAGGCTAAATCTCTACATGACCTCCAGACTGCATGTTTAAGTCTATAGAAACATCTATGGGACATTCCACTGTAGATTTTCCTGACTGATTCCCTAAACTCTCATCTGGACTCTCTTCATTGTCTAAGGGATGTGGATATATATCATCTTCATATATCACTATTGGTCTGGAGTCTTCCTTATTAACTGAAGCCTCTGACTTAATCTTATGGAATCTCATATATATTCCTGCAACATTTGCTTAATTAAGCAATGTTAACCATCCCATAACATACCCTAACTTAACAAAATACTTACTGTTTAGGGTTAGGGTCTGGGTATAATCTCATATCAATCCATAAATAATCTAATCAGAGCATTTCTTAAGCCAGAATCCTATGCTCTGATACCAAAATGCAACATCCTTACTTTTATTCGTCTTAGGGACCATTCAGTAGCATTTAGAACCACTTACAAGACCTTGGAAGTCCATTAGCCAAATTTGGAATTTTACTCTTTCTCGAATTACTGTTCATGTGGTATTCCAGATTACGCAACGAACTTCGAAAAATCATAACTAATTCTAGAAAACTCGAAATAAAGTGGTTCAAAAATATAAGTGAAGATAACATCTTGAAATTTAAGGAAAAAATAATTTCCAGACCAAATGATTAGCCAATTGATACAGTTTATTCGTTGAAGTTTACTGTTCATTTGGTCAAAAACTCTGGAAACAGATTCTGGTCTCTTACTTTGGAGAATCATATCTTTTGATATACACATCCAAATGAAACTTTATACCTATTCACTTAAAGATATGGATGTGTACTACATGCTCATAAAATTTCTTGAACTAATTCCTTCTTTTGCTAGGTCAAACTGAAGCCACAACAAAACTGCTTCAGGACCTACGTTTTTACCATTTCAGTTTCTTTTCTTTCATTTCCAATAGTTGTTTCAGCACGCACAAGCCATCAAATAAGCTTCTTAACATTCATATACATCATGTACATATGCCATAATTATTTCAAATAGCTTCATCACATAAATACACACCTTACATGGCATTTACATATATGGATAATTCATAGCCTATGCTAGAATCTTAATACTTAACTTTCCTTCTTCCATGCTTTAGCTCTTCTCCATGTATACATTTTCCTTCATGCTTGACCTAAATTGGTTGGTTATGGAAGAGTGAGATTCTAGGGAATCTCAGTAGCAAACATTACCACTTAAATATGCAAGATGGATGCTAATGCATGATATGTAATTTCATTAACTTTCTTTGATTAGTGACATGCCATCATGCTATATACTTTTACATAAAGTGCATGGCCATGGAAACATGTTATTCACAATACCTTCAACATCATTTATCATGTCACAACATCATTCAAATAACATATACATGTCAACACATAAGCATACCACATCAAGCACATAAAGAGATAAGTTCACTACCTTGCACTTAAGCTTTTCTCTTGACCTTTAGCCCTTGCTCCCTAGCTTTCCAACCAATAAACCTTTATTCCAATCACTTCCCAACATGTTCTTGGATGTTTCAAGGTCCTAAACACAGTCATATTCATCACATAATTCATTAGGACTCATGAACTCCAACCATGTTCAAGATTAACTTTGTTACACTCTTTATTGTCATAACTTTCCCTAATATTCACTAATCCACTTGGCTCTTGAATCATTTGATGTCTTGACTTTACCCTACATAATTTCATCTTTTGAACTCATTTATGAGCTTAGAATCATTAAATTCCAGCTCCTTCATGGCCTGCTGTACAGAATTGAACATAAGCACACAATTCTTTCAAAAATTATCATTTTGATTCTAATGCTTCCCATACTTGTTTCTCCACTTTACCCCACACAACTTTTCATTTTAAAACCATTGGAACCATCAAAATCATGAAATTCCAATCACTGTTCATGCGAGTGAACAGTAACCGTAAGGAATCTCAAAGACTACAACCTTGAGATTTTAATGTTTCCAAGGTTCAAAACCTTTCCAATCCTACACAAAATCATCATACAAACTCAATGGAAGCATTAAATCATTAAAATTCAATTTCCTTCCCTCATGAACAGTGCATACCAAACAGGGCACACCATGGCAAAGTCAAGAATATCAATTTGATTCAACAACCAACCACTTAACTAGCTTGTTTAAGCTTCAATCATATAGTTCTAACTTTAATTTCTTCTTTCCCCTTTCCTTTAAGGTCTTTGGGAAGCACCACCCCTTAGAGAAAACTCAACTTTTCTCCCATCAAAACCCTAAGTTCAAGCTCCCAAATCAAAGGAAAATAAGCTAGGAGAGATTGCTTACCTTTAATCTCTAGCTTGCTTGAACTTTGGAACCTTGAATCTTCTTTGTCTTGGCTTGAGTTTTCATTTTGCAAGAGTTTCCCCAAGGGTCCATGAAGCTACAGTTTGCTGCAGAATTGGAGGGGTATTTATAGCCAAAATCCAAGAAAAATGAATGGCCAAGATTGATTTGGTTACTATTTGATCTAAAGGCCCACATTTAATCTTGGATTTAACTTTTTCATAGAATAATAATTATGACATCATGTGGGACAGCTCAAGGGACACCTCAAGGGGTTAGGTGGCGTGCTCATAGTGTAAGGAACCTTCTGGAGAAATTTTAGTCCAATCCGGTGCCGATCAGTGCAGTTTCATAACAACTGGACTGTGTTCTGTTCCTAATTTTTTATAATATACCAGGATATGTATTCTATCCTAAAAATTAATGTCTAGGCTTCTCATACCATTGAAAATATTATACTGAGTATTTATCTGCCATCCATCCCTTGAGAAATGACCAAAATACCCTTGGTGTCCTTTCTTGCACTGCACTGACCCTAAGGGCATAACTGTCATTTCACCCCTTCTTGTACTGCCTTAGGGCATATATTAGCTCTATATAATCATATTTATACTATGTCCCACGTTTTTGGCCTGTCCAGAATGACCAAAATGACCTCCATCCATCACTGGTATAGTATGGGTATCGAGGGGTATTTTCATAATTTCACACTTATCCTGGACTGCTCTGTACTCTGGCCCACTTAACTGTCTAGTCATCACATTGGGCCTACTATGGCGCCATTTGGGCCTTGGTTTAGGCTCATTGCCTTTATGCCCTTTATGGCATAAATCCCAAGACACCTCTCCCGATCCTATTTATCGGGTATTCTATTTTACCATAAAATCCCGTAAGAATTCTACAGGATTCCTTTTCTGACTCTGTCAGTTTGATAAATTCATATATTAAATATAAGAATTTACAGTAAAGTTTCATCTGATTCTGAGATATGAAAAATACTGCAATAATTCCTGCTGACTTCAGGAATTTATATCAATTAATCGGGACCTCAAATCAAAATTCTATGTTGCATTAAACTGACCGGAATAATTATGTCTATCTACTGGTAAAATTTGAGTCTGATCTGATTCTGGGCATTTTTGGCCTGTTTTGGCTCAACTTTTCTATAATTACATTTGGGTCCCTGACTTTTTACTTAATTACACTTAGGTCCCTAAACTTTTGGAAATTACCACTTTGGGCCCAAATCTTGTTTCTACTTTAACTTTTGGCCTTTAACATTTTCTACTTTGTGTTTTAGTCCTTCTCCTTCTTCAGGACTCATATAACCTTTATCATTCCTTCTTATCTTCATCATAATCCTTTCTAAACCTCTTTCCACTATCAGTACTATACAGATAGGGAAAAATTAGGATATGACAGGAGCAGAGATGAAATAAGGCCAGTATGACTTTGAAGATGTATAGAGATATAAATCAGTCATAGGCACATATAAGAGTACAAGGTGTTGGACCGACCCGCTATGAGAGAGCTGCATGGGTTACGTCATAAGCTTCTCTCATATACAAACCATGTCACTATGCCCTTTGACCTGAGATCATCATGGATTCCTACATGACAAACGCTCAGCTTTGACCTAGTCAAAAGTTACTTTTGACCGAGTGATCATAAAGACTATGTTCGGGCTTAATGGTTTTTCATGCGGAGGAATGTGAATGGTCAAGATGGAATTTGTCCCTCACATTCGTAGAGAGATATTACTAGGCCCCTCGATGAGTGAGTCTGAGAAATGTATGGCCATACTGTAATGGAAAGGTAGTTCCATTTCTATAGTCAGACTACTCAGGGATCGAGAAAGTAACGGTCAGTAATAGGAGGATGACATTATCTATGCCTCATCCATGACCAAAATATCACGTGACAGAAGGGACATGATATGGTTGTATAAAAGGTTACATCGTTTATCGATCCTCATATGATTTGGGTAGTCGTTATGTCTTGCTAGAGACCGCTTGTGACTTGTGGGCCAGTATAGCAAATGGCCTACTGCCAACTTCATATGGGCCCATAGGGTCGCACACAAAATAGCCCAAGACAAGTTATGATGTCCAGATTCATTGAATCTACGACGTGTCCAGATTCAATGAATGATCCAAGGTTCATGTATATATTTATTTATATTTATATTCGTATATATATAAATTCGTATATATACATTGTATATAAGGGATATATAGGATTTAATTTATAAGGATAAATTAAATCTCTATCACGTTTGAATTTGAAATTCAAATTAATAGGATATCTCATATAAGAGATATTTACAATATTTAATTTATAAGGATAAATTAAATCTCTATCACGTTTGAATTTGAAATTCAAATTGATAGAATATCTCATATAAGAGATATTTACAAGATTTAATTTATAAGGATAAATTAAATCTCTATCACGTTTGAATTTGAAATTCAAATTGATAGGATATCTTATATAAGAGATATTTACAAGATTTAATTTATAAGGATAAATTAAATCTCTATCACGTTTGAATTTGAAATTCAAATTGATAGGATATCTCATATAAGAGATATTTACAAGATTTAATTTATAAGGATAAATTAAATCTCTATCACGTTTGAATTTGAAATTCAAATTGATAGGATATCTCATATAAGAGATATTTACAAGATTTAATTTATAGGATAAATTAAATCTCTATCATGTTTGATTTGAAATTCAAATTGATAGAATATCTCATATAAGAGATATCTATCATGTTTGAATTTGAAATTCAAATTGACATGATATCTCAAATTTAATTTATGAGAATAAATCAAATATAGTCCCGTCTTATCTTTATTTTAAATTAAATAAATAGGTGAATTAAATATGTGGGACGGATTTAATATAAACATTATTTATTTAATTAGTTTCTTATCAAATTATACAATATATGATATTGTATTAATTTCATAATTAATATAGATTAATTCCAAAATCCAATTCTGTTGAGAAAAACGCAGAGCATCGTATATATCTGATTTTAGGAGCTACGTTTTTTGAACTAACACATAACACAAAAGGCCAAAGGGAATCTGCAAAAGGTTTGCAGATAAGAAACTACTGAAGTAGAGACGGAGAGGATGAATTGTTGAGAAAGCCTTAGAGGGACAGGAGACGCTAGCACGTTGTTCGTGGTTGGAACGCTGTTCGTGTGGATACCAGTAGAGGGAGCCAACCTGAGGCGTCGACTTCTTGCGATCAGAAAGAGAGCACGAGCCGCGGAGAGAAGCTGTGGAGGTCACTGAGGAACAGTCCGTCGACTTCTTGCGATCGAAAGGAGATCACCAGCCGCGGAGAGGATCTGTGGAAGTCACAGAGGAACATTGAGGGTAATACTTCTTCTCACTTGACTTAAACACATACGGTAGATCCTGGTAAGGAGTGGAAAAAATTTTAAGTTAATTTTTGCTGCGTGTCTTCCAATTCCTTTCAGTACCATCTAGGAAAAGCAAATATAGTAGCTAATGCCTTAAGCAGAAAGGTGGTATAGGTGGCAAGTCTAATGATAAAAGAGCTAGAATTAATAGAAGATGTTAGAGATTAGAGTCCTTTATATCAAATACAGATAGTAGAAAACTCTTATGGAGGAACTCAAATTAAAGTTTTCATTGAGGACGAGATAAAAGAAACTCATGAGCGTGATAAGCTCGCATCAATCTTCAAGAGTAAGCTGGAAAGAGGGGAAACTAGAAATTTTGATGTCTCCCACGATGGATTGCTATAATTTAGGGGGTGGCCATATATTCCTAGTGCAATGGGATTAAGAGAGAAGATCTTAGATGAAGCACATAAGAGTCGATATACAGTACATATAGGTATGACCAAGATGTATCATGATGTTAAAAGTTTATTTTGGTGGCCTGGATTGAAGAAGGATATTGTGGCTGATGTATCTAAGTGCTTAACATGTCAAAAGGTGAAAGTTGAGAACCAAAGGCTAGTACAAAAATTACAACCACTAGAGATACTTGAGTAGAAATGGGACAGCATTGCCATGGATTTTGTTGAAGGACTGCCTATGACTCCTACTAAGCATGATGCTATATGGGTAGTAATTGACCGATTAACAAAGTCGACTCATTTTCTGGCAATTAACAAGATAGATTCTCTTAGGAAGCTGGCAAAATTGTATGTAAAGGAGATTGTTATATTACATGGTATCTCAAGTAGTATTATATCTGATAGAGATCCTCGATTTATGTCAAATTTTTGGCAAGCTTTACATAAAGAAATAGACACTACTCTCAAATTCAGTACAGCTTATCATCCTCAGACAGATGGTCAATCTGAAAGAACGATCCAGATGTTAGAGGATATGTTGAGAGCATGCGTTTTAGATTTCAAAGGGAGTTCGGATGGCCATCTACCATTGATAGAGTTTGCCTATAACAACTGTTATCAGGCTAGTATTCGATGGCCCCATTTGAAGCACTATACGGATGAAAGTGTAGATCTCCCTTGTGCTGGTTAGAGTTAAGCGAAAGAATGATGTTTGGTCCTAATATAGTAGATCAGACAGCAGCGCAGATCAATAAGATTAGAAAAAGGTTACTGATGGCTCAAAGTAGATAGATAAGTTATGCTAATGTTTGAAGGAAGCCATTGGAGTTTGAAGAAGGAGAGCATGTTTTCCTCAATTTAACTCCAACTATAGAAGCTGGACGATCGATTAAAGTGAAGAAGCTACATCCTAGATACATTGGCCATGTCAGATCCTCACAAGAGTAAGATCAGTGGCTTACAAGTTAGCTCTTCCTGCAAATCTCAGCATGATCCATGATGTATTCCATGTTTCCCAGTTAAAGAAGTACGTTCCAAATCCATTACATGTGATTGCACAGGATGATGTTGCACTGTGAGATGACCTAACTTATGAAGTCAGGCCAGTACAAATTGTGGATCGAAAGGTCAAGCAGTTACAAAATAAGCATATCCCTTTAGTTAAGGTGGTATGGAAGGGATTAACGAAGAATGAAGCTATATGGGAAGAAGAGGAAAGGATGAAAGAAGCATATCCTGAACTATTTCCATAGTATATATGTAACATAAATTTTGAGGACAAAATTTGTTTGAAGGGGGAGAGAAATTTCATATCCCCAATTTTCTTATCTGATGTATACGTACAATTTATTTGTAATGGATATGAGATTCTTGGAATAAACTGTATCAGATTTGGGAAGGAAAGAAAGGGATTATTAACTAAGGAAAATTTAGGGACCTAAACAAAAATTGGAAAAGGTTGGAGGCAAAAAGTTAAATTAGAAACAAAAGTTGGGCCAAAAGTGGTAATTATCAAAAGTTTAGGGACCTAAATGTAATTAAGCAAAATATCAGGGACCTAAATGTAATTTTGAGAAAGTTGAACTGAAAAAGGCTAAAAAATGCCCAGAATCATATTAGACCCAAATTTTACTAGTAGATAGACAAAATGATTCCAGTCAGTTTAACGCAATACAGTATTTTGATTTGAGGTCTCAACTAATTGATATAAATTCTTGAAGTCAGAAGCAATTATTACAGTATTTTTTAGACCTCAGAATCAGATGAAATTTTACAGTAAATTCCTATATTTAATATAAGAATTTATAAAATTAATATAGTCAGAAAAGGAATCCTATAGAATTCTTACGGGATTTTACGGTGGAATAAAGTACCCAATAAATATTGTCAGGAGAGGTTTCTTTAGAATTGGGAAAAATGTAATGAGCCCATACAAAGGCCCAAATGGCATCACCATAGGCCTAATAAGGTGACTAGAAAGCTGAGTGGGCCAGAGTCCAAAATAACCCTGGAAAAGTGCAAAATTATAAAAATGCCCCTGTGTAGTCAGATTGTACCAATGATAGATGGAGGGCATTTTGGTGATTCTGGACAGGCAAAAAATGTCCAAGATAGTATAAATATAATTAGTTAGAGCCAGTATATGCTCTAAGGTAGTACAAAGAGGGGTAAAATGACAATTATGCCCTTAGAGTTAATATAGTGTAAGAAAGGACAGCAAGGGTATTTTGGTCATTTTCCAAAGGATGGATGGCAGATAAATACTTAGTCTAATAATTTCAATGGTATGAGGAACCTATACACTAGTTTCCATGACAGAATACATATCCTGAAATGTTATAAAAATTAGGAACAGAAAATAGTCTGATTTTCGTGAAACTGCTCTGATTAGTACCAGACTGGATTGAAATTTTTTCTATTAGTAGATTTACCTTTTTCTAGCCAAACATGGACTTATATGATTTCATGAGTGGCATCAAGTTTGTGGCTTATAGGGCAAGTTTGTTTCAAGAATGAATATGGACCATTAGATCAAACAGTAACCAAATCAATCTTGGCCATTCATTTTCACCCAAATTTATCTATAAATACCACCTCATTTCAGACCCCATTCAGAATGCTTGGGAACCATAAGGAAACTCTTGCAAAATTTCCATTGAACCAAGAAAGAAGCACACAACTTGAAGCAACAAGCAAGGTAACTATCTCCCTTGTTCTTGAGCTTAGTTTTAGCAAGTTAGCTCTTGGTTTTAAGGGTTTTTGTGGCCTATTTCCCTTGTGGTTGCTGCTGGAAGTTCTTTCTATAACATTCTTATTTTTATACATCATAGGGACCATTCAGTAGCATTTAGAACCACTTACAAGACCTTGGAAGTCCATTAGCCAAATCTGGAATTTTACTCTTTCTCGGGTTACTGTTCATATGGTATTCCAGATTACTCAATGAACTTCGAGAAATCATAATTAATTCTAGAAAACTCAAAATGAAGTGGTTCAAAAATCTAGATGAAGATAACATCTTGAAAGTTTAGAGAAAAATAATTTCCATACCAAATGATTAGCCAATTGATACAGTTTATTCGTTGAAGTTTATTGTTCATTTAGTCAAAAACTCTGGTAACAGTTTCTGGTCCCTTAATTTGGAAATTCATTTCTCTTGATATACACATCTAAATGAAACGTTCTACCTATGCACTTAAAGATATGGATGTTTACTACATGCTCATAAATTTTCTTGAAATAATTCCTTCATTTGCTAGGTCAAACTGAAGCCACAACAAAACTGCTTTAGGACCTACGTTTTTACCATTTCAGTTTCCTTTCTTTCACTTTCCATAATTGTTCCAGCATACATAAATCATCTCTTTTGCTTTTTCTGAATTTATATACATCATGGGGTTATACAATAATTGTTTCATACGATCTCATCACATAAATAGATACTTTACATGGCTTTGACATACATGGAAAGTGCATAGCATATGCTAACATCTTAAATACTTCAATTTTCTTCTTCCATGCTTTAACTCTTCTCCATGCACACATTATCCATCATGCTTGACCTAAATTGGTTGGTTATAGGAGGGTGAAATTCTAGGGAATCTCAGTAGCAAACATTACCACTTAAATATGCAAGATGGATGCTAATGCATGATATGTAATTTCATTAACTTTCTTTGATTAGTGACATACCATCATGCTATATACTTTTACATAAAGTGCATGGCCATGGAAACATGTTATTCACAATACATTCAACATCATTTATCATGCCACAACATCATTCAAATAACATATACATGTCAACACATAAGCATACCATATCAAGCACATAAAGAAGTAAGTTCACTACCTTGCACTTAAGCTTTTCTCTTGACCTTTAGCCCTTGCTCCCTAGCTTTCCAACCATGAAGGCTTTATGTCCATCACTTCGCCACATCTTCTTGGATGTTTCATGGTCCTAAACACATTTATATTCATCACATAACTCATTAGGACTCATGAACTCCAACCATGTTCAAGACTAACTTTGTTACACTTTTTTATTGTCATAACTTTCTCTAATTTTCACTAATCCACTTGGCTCTTGAACCAATTGATGTCTTGACTTTACCCTACATAATTTCTGAAAGGAATTGGAAGACACGCAGCAAAAATTAACTTAAAAATTTTCCATTCCTTGCCAGGATCTACCGTATGTGTTTAAGTCAAGTGGGAAGAAGCATTACCCTCAATGTTCCTCTACGACTTCCACAGCTCCTCTCTGCGGCTGGTGATCTCCTTTCGATCGCAAGAAGTCGACGGAGTGTTCCTCAGTGACGTCCACAGCTTCTCTCCGTGGCTCATGCTCTCTTTCTGATCGCAAGAAGTCGACGCCTCAGGTCAGCTCCCTCTACTGGTATCCACACGAATAGCGTTCCAACCACGAACGACGTGCTAGCGTCTCCTGTCCCTCCAAAGCTTTCTTAACAATTCGTCCTCTCCATCTCTATTTCAGCAGTTTCTTATCTGTAAACCTTTTGCAGATTCCCTTCGGCCTTTTGTGTTATGTGTTGTTCAAAAATGTAGCTCCTAAAATCAGATATATAGGATGATATGCGTTTTTCTCAACCGAATTGGATTTTGGAATAAATCTATATTAAATCCGAAATTAATACAATATCATATATTGTATAATTTGATAAGAAACTAATTAAATAAATAATATTTATATTAAATCCGTCCCACAGATTTAATTCACCTATTTATTTAATTTAAAATAAAGATAAGACGGGACTATATTTGATTTATTCTCATAAATCAAATTTGAGATATCATGTCAATTTGATTTTCAAATTCAAACGTGATAGAGATTTAATTTATCCTTATAAATTAAATCCTATATATCCCTTATATATAATGTATATATATGAATTTATATATATACGAATATAAATATAAATAAATATATACATTAACCTTGGATCATTCATTGAATCTGGACACGTCTTAGATTCAATGAATCTGGACATCATAGCTCGTATTGGGGTATTTTGTGTGCGACCCTGTGGGCCCATATGAAGTTGGCAGTGGGCCATTTGCTATACTGGCCCACAAGTCGCAAGCGGTCTCTAGCAAGACATAATGACTACCCAAATCATATGAGGATCGATAAACGATGTAACATTTTATACAACCATATCATGTCCCTTCTGTCACGTGATATTTTGGTCATGGATAAGGCATGGATAATGTCATCCTCCTATTCCTGACCGTTACTTTCTCGATCCCTGAGTAGTCTGACTATAGAAATGGAACTACCTTCCATTAAAGTATGGCCATACATTTCTCAGATTCACTCATCGAGGGGCCCAGTAATATCTCTCTACGAATGTGAGGGACAAATTCCATCTTGACCATTCACATTCCTCCGCATGAAAAACCATTAAGCCCGAACATAGTCTTTATGATCACTCGGTCAAAAGTGACTTTTGACTAGGTCAAAGCTGAGCGTTTGTCATGTAGGAATCCATGATGATCTCAGGTCAAAGGGCATAGTGACATGGTTTGTATATGAGAGAAGCTTATGACGTAACCCATGCAGCTCTCTCATAGCGGGTCGGTCCAACACCTTGTACTCTTACATGTGCCTATGACTTTGATTTTTATCTCTATACATCTTCAAAGTCATACTAGCCTTATTTCATCTCTGTTCCCACATAGATGACCGGCAAGGGACATTTAGGATAAGATCATGAATTATCCAAGGATGGTCATCACAATAAACATGCAAATAATATGATAACACAATTAATAAATTAATAATGTTCATAAGACAATGATTGGCCCCTAGGGCACATTTTCCAACAATTTCATCTTTTGAATCCATTTATGAGCTTAGAATCATGAAATTCCAGCTCCTTCATGGGCTGCTGTACAGAACTGAACATAAGCATACAATTATTTCAAAAATTATCATTTTGATTCTAATGCTTCCCATACTTGTTTCTCCACTTTATCCCACACAAATTTTCATTTTAAAACTGTTGGAACCATCAAAATCATGAAATTCCAATCACTGTTCATGTGAGTGAATAGTAACCGTAAGGAATCTCAAAGACTACAACCTTGAGATTTTAATGTTTCCAAGGTTCAAAACATTTCCAATCCTACACAAAATCATCATACCAACTCAATGGAAGCATTCAATCATTGAAATTCAATTTCCTTCCCTCATGAACAGTACAGACTGAACAGGGCACACCATGGCAAAGTCAAGAATATCAATTTGATTCAACAACCAACCACTTAACTAGCTTGTTTAAGCTTCAATCATATAGTCTTAACTTTAATTTGTTCTTTCCCTTTTCCTTTAAGGTCTTTGGGAAGCACCACCCCTTAGAGAAAACTCAACTTTTCTCCCATCAAAACCCTAAGTTCAAGCTCCCAAATCAAACGAAAATAAGCTAGGAGATATTGCTTACCTTTAATCTCTAACTTTCTTGAACTTTGGAACCTTGAATCTTCTTTGTCTTGGCTTGAGTTTTCATTTTGCAAGATTTTCCCCAAGGGTCCATGAGCTTATGGTTTGGATGCAGAATGGAGGGGTATTTATAGCCAAAATCCAAGAAAAATCAATGGCCAAGATTGATTTGGTTACTATTTGATCTAAAGGCTCACATTTAATCTTGGATTTACTTTTTCATAAAAGAATAATTATGACATCATGTGGGACAGCTCAAGGGACAGCTCAAGGGGTTATGTGGTGTGCTTATAGTGTAAGGAAGCTTCTGGAAAAATTCCAGTCCAATCTAGTACCGATAAGAGCAGTTTCACAATAACCGGACTATTTTCTGTTATGAATTTTTCTATAATATACCAGGATATGTATTCTATCCTAGAAATCAATGTCTAGGCTTCCCATACCCTTGACATGGTTATACTGAGTATTTATTTGCCATCCATTCCTTGGGAAATGACCAAAATACCCTTGGTGTCCTTTATTACACTATATTGACCCTAAGGGCATAATCGTCATTTTACCCCTCTTTATACTGCCTCAGGGTGTATATGGGCTCAACTAATCATATTTATACTATGTGCCACGTTTTTAGCCTATCCCAGGTGACCAAAATGCCCTTCATCCATCTCTGGTACAATCTGGGCATCTAGGGGCGTTTTCGTAATTTCGCACTTTTTTTGGACACTAGCCCTTCTACTGATAGACTGGTACCCTGGGTTTTAGGCCCTTCTTGGCGTCATCATGGGCCTATATGTGAGGTCATCTAGGCTCACATACCAATAAGTTCCATTATCGGATCACGGGTGTTATCAAACTCCCGTCAAAATTCATTAATATGTAAATAACTTTTTATACATAACTTTTTCTGGAATTCTGTCAGATTCATAACATCTAACACTGTAAGGCACACTTTTTTGTAATTCCCCCACATATATCTGATGTCTATAGAATCTGATAAAAATTCAGATAACTTTTAGACTATCAGATAATTTTCTGCTGTCTGGAGCCCTAATAAAATTTCTGTATCATGCCAGATTACCTAGCATGACTTTCTCTATTTTTTTGATGGAATGTGGGACTAAAATACTTACAGGCAGTTCTAAGCCTTTTCTGGCTGAACTTTTCCATAATTACATTTGTGTCCCTGACTTTTTGCTTAATTACATTTAGGTCCCTAAACTTTTGAAAATTACCACTTTTGGCCCAACATTTATTTCTACTTTAACTTTTGGCCTTTAACCTTTTCCAATTTGCGTTTAGATCCTTCTCTTTCTTTAAGACTTATCTAACCTTTATTATCTCGTCTGATCTTCGTCATAATCCTTCCTAAACCTCTTTCAACTATCAATACTATATAGATAGGGAAAATTTAGGATATGACACTATCCACATGTGATAAGAATATGAGTTTTATGTTATGGATAGCTTAGACAAGTTTAAACAAGCTAGAATCAAGTGGTATAAGCTTAAAAATTCAAGTATGCTTATAGTTAGAAGTTTGTGTTCAAGGCTATTATTGTACTTGACTCTATTCATATGCTGGAATTTCATGATTTTAATGCTTCTAATGAGTTTAAAATGGAAAATTATGTGGGGATAAAGTAGGAGAACAAGTATTGGAAGCATTGGAATCAAAATATGAATTTTGGAAAATAAGGGAGCTCACTTCGGTTTGGCACAGCAGCTTGTGACATGTTTTGATTTTGGAAATTCTAGTTTCATATTTGGATTCTACATGAAAAATTAGATGGAAATGAACCATGAGAATTTATTTTGGAAAGATGGAAGTATGAAACAAAAAAATAGAGAAAGAATGAAAGTTAGTGAAAACCTAGTCTTGGAATTGTTTTCAAGTTGAGTTGAAACTTGATATTACTTTGTAATGGCTAGGTTTTGACATTTGTGAAGGAAGGAAATCATCTCAATAAGACTTTGACAAGGATAGCTAAGAGGTAGCAAGAATACCTGACTATAGTTTCATGTTTGCTTGATTGTATGTTTGCTTGTTGATTAAGGTGTTTGGTTGAGCTTGAGATTATGTCATCATGTTGATGATGAAGTATGAATGATTGCAACTCCTTGAAACTTATGTCATGACAATATGTATGTTAGAGTTTGCTTATGTACCATTATGAAGTAGCTCCCATCTCATGATAACATGTTAAACATCCAATTAATCATGCATGATATTATAGTTTGTATTCCTTGCTATTGGGATTTCCATGAAATCTCATTCTTTCCATATGTATAACCATGTCATAGGTGCTGGAACATCACAATGGAAGAGGGTAAACATATATGGATGAATTTGTATTATAAGTTATATTAGTTACTTGACACGATGGAAGGATGTGATGATGTGCATGGTGTATGATCATGTAGTTGTATACTGAGGCTGTGACATTGTGATGATGACTATGATGCATAAACCAATGAGTTTAAATTTGAAATTTTGTATGATAATATCTAAGATACAGATCTTTAAATGGACACTAAGAACACCTCAATTGGTTATGTATATGATTTGTTATGAGTTTTATAAGTTTTAGTTAAAATCTGGAATAGAGATAAAGTAAGCAACTGGAGGTAGTAATGTTCCGACATTAATTTCATATAGTGAATGAAGGTTTTTTCCATGAAATTTTGTGATATTAAATAGCACATCTGGAGCTTTAAATCCATAGGTAACACGGTTCATTTGGACAAGTAATGAAAGAGAAATTAATTTTTGAAGTTAAGGCAAAGAAACTGGAACTTCCATATTTTACCAAATGAACAGTGTCTTTCAACGAATAAATTGATTTCATTGGAACAATGGAATCTCATTTTTACATTTGTTTCTTCAAATTTCAATGAAATATAATTCATTAGAAATTGAAACCACCCTATTTCAATTTTTCTACATTTAATTATGGATTTTCAAAGTTGGGTACATGTTATGGAATTACCAAATAAACAGTACCGTGAACAGTACCTGAGAGCAAATCGTTTGAAAATGAATGTTTCTAAGGAAAATGGTTAGATAAATAAGGATATGACATAACGTAGCAGCTTAAGTTAGATAAATAGTTACTTCAGGATCTGACAATGATCTGATAAGATAATGTGATAGATAGTCTGACAGATAATATGACAGAGGAAAGAATGCTTTATAGTTTACCTAGTTAATTGTTTAATTGCAATGTGCATATGAGGGATGGTTGAGCAAATTATGTGTTATGGATTATGTTGCCATAAGTTTTGATGAACAGTTATATCTCCTTACAGTTTTCATATGATGACATGCATGTTAGAGAATAATTAAATGATTGCATCTCCTTGCATATTGTGCATGTTAGAGTATGCTATGATGAATAAACACTCTCCTAACTTTGAAAATTCATAATTAAATGTAGAAAAATCAAAATAAGGTGGTTCTAATTTCTAATGAAAGCTCATTCATTTAAAATTGAAGGATAAATATAAAACTGAGGTTTTATTATCCCAATGGAATAAGTGTATTCGTTGAAAATCACTGTTCATTTGGTAAATCTGGAAGTTCTAGTTTCTTTGCCTTAATTTTAAAAATTAGTTTCTCTTTGTTTACTTATCCAAATGAACCGTGTTACCTATGGATTTAAATCTCCAGACGTGTTCTTTAAGTTTATAAAATTTCATAGAAAAACTCATTCATTTGCTATATTAAAATAACATTGGAATGTCACTACCTCCAGATGCTCACTTTATTTAATTCCAGATTTTATCTTAAAATGAGAAAAATCATAGTAAATTGAATACTTAACCAATTGAGGTGTTATTGGTGTTCATTTAAAGCTCTATATCTTAGCTATTATCATACCAAATTTCAAGTTCAAACTCGTTGGTTAAAGAGTCATAAACATTATCACAAAGCCACAGCTTCATAATACAACTACTGGATCATGCATTATGCATCCGATCATATTCTTCCATAGTGCCAAGTAACCAATATAACTTATTATACAAGTTCAACCATTTATTTTTACCCTTTTTCCTTGATATGTTCCATCTTTCTAAAATAAATTCTCATGTTTATTTCTGCATAATTTTTCATGTATAATCCAAATATGAAACCAAAATTTCCAAAATCAAAATGCACCATGAGTTGATGTACATAACCGAAGTGAACCCTTATTTTTCTAAAAATTAACATTTTGATTCTAATGCTTCCAATACTTGTTCTCCTACTTTATACGCACACAATTTTCCATTTTAAACTCATTGGAAGTATTAAAATCATGAAATTCAAACATATAAATAGTGATTCGTACAGTAGCAGCCAAGAACACAAAACCCTAACTACATGCATTCTTGAATTTCCAAGTATATACAACTTGATTATAGCTTGTTTAAGCTTATCTAAACTATCCAGAACATAAAACTCATATTCTTATCACATATGGACAGCAATTCCAGTAGCACCCTTTAGGGAAATATGTCACAAAAACCCCTTAAAACCAAGAGCTAACTTGCTAGATTAAAGTCCAAGAACAAGGGGCTATTTACCTTGCTTGTTGCTTCAAGTTGTGTGCTTCTTTCTTGTTCAAAGAAAATTTGGCCAGAGTTTCCCTAAGGTACTCCAAGATGCCACACCAATCTGGTTTGGGGGTATTTATAGAAAATCTTGGGTGGAAATGGAAGGCCAATATTAGTTTGGTTACTATTTGATCTAATGGTACAAATTATACCTTGAAGCAAGCTTGCCCTAGAAGACATAGATTGATGCCATGCATGACATCATTTAGGTCCATGTTTGGCTGAAAAAGGTAAATATACTGATAGAAAAAATTTCAGTCCAGTCTAATACTGATCGGAGCAGTTTCATAAAATCCAGACTGTTTTATGTTCCTAATTTTTATAATATTTCAAAATATGTATTTTGTCATGGAAACTAGTTTCTAGGTTTCTCCTACCATTGACATTGTTAGACTGAGTATCTATCTTCCAATCATCCCTTGGGAAATGACCAAAATACCTTTGTTGCTATTTCCTGCATTATATTAACCCTAAGGGCTTAATTGTCATTTCACACCTCTTTATACTGCATTAGGGTATAAACTGGCTCTAGCTAATCATCTTTATACTATATTGGACATTTTTGGCCTATCTAGAATGACCAAAATGCCTTCCATCCATCATTGGCACAATCTGGCCACCTAGGAGCATTTTCGTAATTTCACACTTTTTTGGGGTTACTCTGGACTATAGCCCACTTAAGTGTCTAACCACCTTATTGGGCCTCTTGGGATGCCATTTGGGCCTTAGTTTTGGTCCATTAACTTTATGGCATAAATCCCAAGGAATCTCTCATGACCGTATTTATCAGGTATTTTATTCCACTGTAAAATCCCCGTTAGAATTCTACAGGATTCCTTTTCTAACTCTGTCAATTTTATAAATTCTTATATTAAATATAAGAATTTACTGTAAAGTTTTATCTGGTTCTATGGTCTAAAAAAATACTGTAATAATTCTTCATGACTTCAGGAATTTATATCAATCAATGGGGATCTCAAATCAAAATTCTGTGTTGCGTTAAACTGATCAGAATAATTTTGTCTATCTACTAGTAAAATTTGGGACTAATCTGATTCTGGGCATTTTTTTGCCTTTTTTGGTTCAACTTTATCATAATTACATTTTTGTCCCTGAACTTTTACTTAATTACATTTAGGTCCCTAAACTTGTGGTAATTATCACTTTTGGCCCAACTTTTGTTTCTACTTTCACTTTTGGCCTCTAACCTTTTCTAATTTTGATTTAGGTCAATGAACTTTACTTAGTTAATAATCCCTCTCTTTCCTTCCTCAACCTGATACAGTTTATTCCAAGAATATCATGTCCATTACATATAAACTATACGTATACATCATATAAAAAAATTGGGGATATGAAATTTCTCTCCCCCTTAAAACAAATTTTGTCCTCAAAATTTATGTTACATATATACTAAAAAAATAGTTCAGGATATGCTTCTTTCATCCTTTCCTCTGTTTCCCACATAGCTTTATTCTCCGTTAATCCCTTCCAGACCACCTTAACTAGGGGATCTGCTTATTTTGCAACTGCTTGACCTTTCGATCTACAATATGTACTGGCCCGACTTCATAAGTTAGGTTATCTCATAGCTCAACATCATCCTACTCAATAACATGTGATGGGTTTGGAACATACTTCTTCAACTGGGAAACATGGAAGACATCATGTATCTTATTGAGATTTAGAGGGAAAGCTAACTTGTAAGCCACTGATCCGATTCTTGTGAGGATCTGGAATGGTCCAATATATCTAGGATGTAACTTCTTCACCTTGATTGATCGTCTGGCTCCTGTAGTTGGAGTTAACTTAAGGAATACATGCTCTCCTTCTTCAAACTCCAATGACTTCCTTTTGACATCAGCAAAACTTCTCTGTTTGCTTTGAGCCATCAACAATCTTTTTCTAATCTTATCGATCTGTGCTGCTATCTGATATACTATATTAGGACCAAACATCCTTCTTTCGCTAAACTCTAACCAACATAAGGGAGATCTACACTTACGTCTGTAAAGTGCTTCAAATGGGGCCATTTGAATACTAGCCTGATAACTATTATTATATAGAAACTCTATTAAAGGCAGATAACATCCCAACTCCCTTTAAAATCCAAAAAACATACTCTCAACATATCCTCTAGTGTCTGGATCTTTTTCTCATATTGACTATCTATCTGAGGATGATAAGCTGTACTAAATATGAGAGTAGTGTCCATTTCTTTATGCAAAGCCCGCCAAAAATTTGACGTAAATCGAGGATCTCTATAAGATATAATGCTACTTGGGACACCCTGTAATCTAACAATCTCCTTTACATACAGCTTTGCCAGTTTCTCAAGAGAATCTTTCTTATTGATTGCCAAGAAATGAGATGACATTGTCAATCGGTCAATTACTACCCATATAGCGTCATGCTTAGTGGGAATCATAGGTAGTCCTTAAACAAAATGCATGGCAATACTGTCCCATTTCTAGTCAAGTATCTCTAGTGGTTGTAGTTTTTCCTACTGGCCTTTAGTGTTCAACCTTTACTTTATAACATGTCAAGCATTTTTATGCATAAGCCACAACATCCTTCTTTAATCTTGGCCACCAAAATAAACTTTTAACATCATAATATATCTTGGTCATACCTGGATGTACTGTATACCAGCTTTTATCTGCTTCATTTAAGATCTTATCTCTTAATCCTATTGTATTTGGAATATATGGTCTTCCCCTAAATCGTAGTAATCCATCCTGGGAGACATCAAAAGTTTTAGTTTCCCCTCTTTCCCAGTTATTTTTTAAAATTGCTACGAGCTTATCATGCTTTTGAGCTTCTTTTATCTCATCCTCAATAAAAGCTTTAATCTGCATTCCTCCATAAGGATTTTCTACTATCTGCATTTGGTATAAAGGACTCTAATCGTTAACATCTTCTGTTAGTTCCAACTCTGATCATTAGACTTGCACCTGCACCACCTTTCTGCTTAAGGCATCAGCTATCACATTTTCTTTTCCTAGATGCACTTAATATAGAAATCATAATCCTTCAGAAATTCCATCCATGTCTGCTGCCTCATGTTCAATTCTTTCTGATCTTGTATATACTTTAGGCTTTTGTGGTCATAATATAGTTCTATGGTAGCTCCATACAAATAATATCTCCAGATCTTGAGAGAATAAACTACCACTGCAACCTCCAGATTTTGAGTGGGATAGTTTTCTTCATGTGGCTTTAGCTACCGAGAAGCATAGGCTACCACTCGACCCTATTGCATTAATACATATCCCAACCCCTACTTGATAGCATCAGTATATACTACATAAGTCTGAGTTGGGTCTGGAATAATCAGCACATGAGTTGTAGTTAATATTTACTTTAATTCTTGAAAACTGTTCTAACACTTCTTATCCTACTTGAACTGCTAGTTCTTTCTGGTCAGCTTGGTTAACGGTAAAGCAATTCGAGAAAAGTCCTTAATAAATCTTCTATAATACCCTGATAAGCCCATAAAACTTCTAATCCTATCACTGTCCTTGGTTGTTCCCTGCTTAATACCGCTTCAACTTTGCTAAGATCTATAGCTACCCCTTCATGGCATATGACATGATTGAGAAATTTGACTTCTTGAAGCCAAAACTCATATTTACTAAGCTTAGTATAGAGTCTTTTTTCTTTATGAGTACTAAGAACAATTCTCAAATGTTCTTCTGTAGATTTGGAGTACACTAGAATATCATCAATGAAGACCACAATAAATTGATCTAGATCAGGCCTAAAGATTATGTTCATATAATCCATAAAAATTGCATGTGCGTTCGTCAGGCCAAATGGCATTACTAAAAATTCAAAATAACCATAGTGAGTCCTGAAAGCAGTCTTTGAAATGTCATCTGCTTAAATTCTGAGTTAGTGATAACCTGATCTCAGATCAATCTTGGAGAATAAACTTGCTCCAACCAACTGGTGCAACAGATTATCAATCCAGGGAAGAGGGTACTTATTCTTAACAATAATCTTATTCAACTCCCTATAGTCAATGCATAGTCTAAGACTACCATCTTTCTTCTTAATGAATAACACTAGAGCACCCCAAGGAGAAACACTGGGTCAGATAAAACCCTTCTCTAAAAGCACCCCAAGGAAAGGGAAGGATTAATAACTAAGGAAAGAATAGGGACCAAAATATAAATGAGAAAAGCTTGAAGGCAAAAAGTGAAAGTAGAAGAAAAAGGAGGGACCTAAATACAATTAATGAAAAGTTCAGGGACTAAAGTGTAATTATTCAAAAGTTGAGGGACCTAAATATAAATATGGAAAAGTTTAACTGAAAAATGCTCAAAAATGCCTGGAATTAGATCAGACCCAAATTTTACCAATAGATAGACAAAAATATTCCAGTCAGTTTAATGCAACTCATAATTTTGATTTGAGGTCCCAATTAATTTATATAAATTCCTGAATTCAGAAGGAATTATTACAATATATTTAAATCTCAGAATCAGATGAGACCTTATAGGAAATTCATATGGGAAACTCTTGCAAAATTTCCATTCAACCAAGAAAGAAGCACGCAAAGTGAAGTAGCAGTCAAGGTAATAATCTCACTTGATCTTGAGCTTTGTTCTAGCAAGTTAGCTTATGGTTTAAAGGGGTTTTCATGCTATATTTTCCTTATGGTTGCTGATGGAAGTGCTGCTCATATATGGTTAAAATATGAGTTTTATGTCAAGGATAGTTTAGATAAGCTTAAACAAGCTATAATCAAGTGGTATAAGCTTGGGAATTCAAATATGTTTGGATTTAGGGTTTTGTGTTCTTGCAGGTACTATGAGTGACACTATTCATATGATGAAATTTCATGATTTTGGTGCTTCCAATGAGCTTAAAATGGAAAATTGTGTGGGAATAAAGTAGGACAACAAGTATTGGAAGCATTGGAATCAAAATGTGAATTTTTGGGAATCAATGGTTTCACTTTGGTTTGGTACTATAGCTACTGAAATGTTTTGATTTTGGAAATTCTGATTTTGTATTTGGATTCTAAATGAAAAATTATGTGGAAATGAACCATGAGAATTTATTTTGGAAAGATGGAAGCAAGAAACATAAAGTAGAGAAAGAAAGGGAGCTAGTGAAAACCTAGTCTTGGTTTTGTGTTCAAGTTGAGTTGTAACTTGATATTATTTTGTAATGGCTAGGTTTTGACATTTGTGAAGGAAGGAAATCATCCCACGAAGTTATTGACCAAGATAGCTAAGAGGTAGCAAGGATACCTAACTATACTCACATTTGTTTAATTGTTTGCTTGCTTGTTGATTATGGTGTTTGGTTGAGCTTGAGTTTATGTCATTATGTTATGATGAAGTATGAATGGTTGCAACTCCTTGCAAGTTATGTCATGACAATGTGCATGTTAGAGTTTTCTTATATACCATTATGAAGTAGCTCCCATCTCATGATAACATGTTAAGCAACCAATTATTCATGCATGATATTATAGTTTGTGTAACTTGCTATTAGGATTTCCATGAAATGTCATTCCTTCCACATGCATAACTACATTTTAGGTTCTGGATCCTCTCAAGGGAAGAGATTAAATGTTGATGATTAAGTTTGTATATTAATTTACATGACTTAGATGACACTATGGGACGATATGCTAGTATGCATGGTGTATGTTTCTATAACCCTGTTCTAAGGCTGTGGTGATGTGACGATGATTTTGATGCTTAAATCAATGAGTTTTAGTCTAAAATTTGAAATGATAATAGCTAAGATAAATAGATTTAAATTAACATTAAGAATTCATAAATTGGTTAAGAATTTGATTTGTTATGATTTTTCTAAGTTGAATTTAAATCTGGTCTTGAGATGAAGTAAGTATTTAGAGGCAGCGATGTTCACATAATGATTTCATATAACAAATGAATGAGGTTTTCTATGAAATTTTATGATCTTAAAGAAGACATATAGATCTTCAAATCAATAGGTAACATGGTTCATTTGGATAAGTAACCAAAGAGAAATGAATTTTTAAATTTAAGGCAAAGAAACTGGAACTTCTAGATTTTACCAAATGAACAGTGATATTCAACAAATAAACTGATTTCTTTTGAGCAAGAAAACCTCAGTTTTATATTTTTCCCTCAAATATATATGGAAGAGCTTTCATTAAAAATTTGAACCACATTATTTCAATTTTTCTACAATTACTTATGATTTTTCAAAATAGGGTACATGTTCTGGAATTACCAAATGAACAATAAAAGTGAACAATGCCAAGAGCAATTCTTTTGGAAATGAATGATTTCAAAGCAAATGATCATGAAATTAGTTCCAATTACTTCTAATGGAGTATAATTGAGGTTCAAATTAAGGATGTGACATTTTGGTATTAGATCAAAGGATTCTAGCTTAGGAAATGCTCTAATTATATTATTTATAGATTGATACATAAGTAAATATCTGCATAACTGACACAAAGTTTGTTATTGCAGGGTAAAGATGACTGAGTCTAGAACTTCAGAGACTATAATAAACCAAGGGGACCCAATGCCTAAGGTATTTAGTTCAGATAGGTCAGGTCTGAACCCAGAAGTAGTAGAGGCTTTGGTATATGATCCAGAATATGGACTGCCTCCAGTAATCTACATCCATGATTTTAGCAGTGAATCAGAACTGGCCAGGTTAGATAGTTCTTCAGTTAGGTCAAATGGGGCATACGAGTCATCAGATGAGAAACCTATTCTAGCCCCACCTATTAATATGGTACCTCCTGAGGAAGGCAACCCTAATAGAGAGGGAGATATAGATAAGATGGATGATATAGAGATGGAAGATCCTCAGGAAGAACAGGCTGAGGAGGGGTACTCTTATGTTATGGGAAATGTAGAACTTGTACCCAGATAGGCTACTGAGATAAATGTCCCTGATACAAATCAAGTGCCTGAACTAGTTGATGAACCTAGACCCAGTGATACAGTTGACATACCTGGACCTAGTCACAAACCAGACCAGATAGATATCCTAGGTCCTAGTGGAGCTAAGAAACCAATGGTAGAGATATACCTAGACCCTAATCATGTTATAGAGTTGGTACTAGGAAAGAATATGACAGAGGATCGGTTTGAGAAAGTTGTGGAGTTAGCAAAATAGCTATATGATTTAGGAAGGATGTTGGTCAGGGAAGTAGATCAAGAATACCAGATCTACAAGGATTTCATAGCAAGGGTAAGATAGGCCTACCTAGCATACAATACAGATACCTTTACCATTACAGTTTAGATAAATATCATGGATGATATATTGCCTCTTACAGCAATATGGAGAGAAGGTCTAGATCAATACTTTGAAGAGGAACCCTTTAAGGATATCTATGATTGGATCTATATGGTAAGGGAGTTCATTAGGATCCACTATGAGAAAACATAATGTTATAGCTGTATGTCATATCCTTACTTTTAACCTCAATTATACTTGATTAGAAGTGATTGGAACCAATTACATGATCATTTGCTTTGAAAACATCCATTTCCAAAAGATTTGCTCTCGGGTACTGTTCACTTTTACTGTTCATTTGGTAATTCCAGAACATGTACCCTACTTTGAAAATTCATAATTAATTGTAGAAAAATCGAAATAACATGGTTCCAATTTCTAATGAAATCTATTTCACATATATTTGAGGGAAAAATATGAAACTGAGGTTTTCTTGTCCCAATGAAATCAGTTTAATCGTTGAAAATCACTGTTCATTTGGTAAAATCTGGAAGTTCCAGTTTCTTTGCTTAACTTCAAAAATTCATTTCTCTTTGGTTACTTATCCAAATGAACTGTGTTACCTATGGATTTGAAGCTTTAGACGTTATCTTTAAGTTCATAATATTTCGTAGAAAAACGCATTCATTTGGTATATGAAATCTTTGTGTAACCGTCACTGCCTTTCAGCACTCGTTTTACTCAATTCCAGATCTTACTTCCAACTTTGGAAAATCATAACAATTCAGATACTTATCCAAATGAGGCGTTCTTGGTGTTCATTTAAAGCTCTGTGTCTTAAATTTAAGCAGCCCAAGTTTCAGATTAAAACTCGTTGATTTAGATGCCAAAAACATTGTCAAATCACCATGGCCTCAAAACAGGACTAGAGAAACATACACCATGCATACTAGCATATCATCCCATAGTGTCATGTAAGTCATGTAGCTTATTATACAAACTTATTCATCAACATTTACTCTCCTCCCTTGAAAAGATCCAGCACCTAAAACATAGTTATGCATGTGGAAGGAATGAGATTTCATGGAAATCCCAATAGCAAGTTACACAAACTATAATATCATGCATGGATAATTGTATGCTTAGCATGTTATCATGAGATGGGAGCTATTTCATTATGGTACATAAGCAAACTCTAACATGCATATTTTCATGACATAACTTGCAAGGAGTTGCAATCATTCATACTTCATCATAACATGATGACATAAGCTCAAGCTCAACCAAACACCATAATCAACAAGCAAGCAAAACAATTAAACAAACATGAGTTATAGTTAGGTATCCTTGCTACCTCTTAGCTATCTTGGTCAAGACCTTCTTGAAGTGCTTTCCTTCCTCCAAAAATGTCAAAACCTAGCCATCACAACATAATATCAAGTTACAACTCAACTTGAAACCAAATCCAAGACTAGGTTTTCACTAGCTCCCTTTCTTTCTCTAATTTATGTTTCCTACTTCCACCTTTCCAAAATAAATTCTCATGGTTCATTTCCACATAATTTTTCATGTAGAATCCAAATATGAAATCAGAATTTCCAAAATCAAAACATATCAATTGCTACAGTGACAAACCGAAATACATGCTCTTGTTTTCCAAAAATTCTCATTTTGATTCCAATGCTTCCAATACTTGTTCTCCTACTTTATCCCCACACAACTTTCCATTTTAAACTCATTGGAAGCATCAAAATCATGAAATTCCATCATATGAACAGTACCATATACAGTACCAGCAAGAACACAAAACCCTAAATCCAAACATACTTGAATTCACAAGCTTATACCACTTGATTCTAGCTTGTTTAAGCTTGTCTAAACTATCCATAACATAAAAGTCATATTTTAACCACATATGAGCAGCACTTCCAGCAGTAACCATAAGGGAAATATAGCATGAAAACCCCTTAAAACCATGAGCTAACTTGCTAGAACAGAGCTCAAGATCAAGGGAGATGATTACCTTGCTTGTTACTTCACTTTGGTTTCTTCTTTCTTGGTTGAATGGAAATTTTGCAAGAGTTTCCCTATGGTTCACCATGCATGCCGAAGTGTTCTGAATAGGGGGGTATTTATAGAGAAATTTGGGTTGAAATGGATGGCCAAGATTGATTTGGTTACTATTTGATCTAAAGGCTCACATTTAATCTTGGATTTAACTTTTTCATAAAAGAACAATTATGACATCATGTGGGACAGCTCATAGGACACCTAAGAGGGTTAGGTGGCGTGCTGCCCATGTCAAGAAGTTTCTGGAAAAATTTCAGTCCAATCCAGTACCGATCGGAGCAGTTTCACAACAACCGGACTGTTTTCTGTTCTGAATTTTTTTATAATATATCAGGATATGTATTATGTCCTGGAAATCAATATTTAGGCTTCTCATATCATTGAAAATGATATATTGAATATTTATCTGCCATCCATTCCTTAAAAAAATAAGCAAAATACTCTTAGTGTCCTTTCCTGTGCTGTACTAACCCTAAGGGCAAAATCATTATTTCACACCTCTTTAGACTGCCTCAGGGCATATATTGACTCTATATAATCATATTTATACTATGTCCCATGTTTTTGGCCTATCCATAATGACCAAAATGACCTCCATCCATCACTGGTACAGTATAGGCATCCAGGGGCATTTTCGTAATTTTGCACTTTTCCTGGACTGCTCTGGCCTGTGGCCCATATAACTGTCCAGTCACCTTAATGGGCTCATGATGGTGTCATTTGGGCCTTATTATGGGCTTATTGCTTATATTGCCTTCATGGCCCAATTCACCGTACAACTCTCCCGATCATATTTATCGGGTATTTTATTTCACTGTAAAATCCCGTATGGCTTCTACAGGATTCCTTTTCTAATTCTGTCAATTTTATAAATTCATATATTAAATATATGAATTTTCTATAAAGTCTCATCTAATTATGAGATCTCAAAAATACTGCAATAATTCTTTCTGACTTCAGGAATTTATATCAATTAATCGGGACCTCAAATCAAAATTATGTGTTGCGTTAAACTGCCCGGAATATTTTTGTCTATCTACTGGTAAAATTTGGGTCTGATCTGATTCTGGGCATTTTTGGCCTGTTTTGGCTCAACTTTTCCATATTTACATTTAGGTCCCTTAACTTTTGAATAATTGCACTTTAGTCCCTATTCTTTTCTTAGTTATTAATCCTTCCATTTCTTTTTGCAATCTGATACAGTTTATTCCAAGAATCTTATATCTATTACAGATAAACTGTACAGGTACATCAGGTCAGAAAATTGGGGATATGACATTTCTCTCCCCCTTAAAATAAATTTCGTCCTCGAAATTTACATTACATATATACTAAGGAAATAGTTCAGGGTATATCTCTCTCATCCTTTCCTCTGCTTCCCAGGTAGCTTCATTCTCTGTTAATCCCTTCCAGACCACTTTAACTAGATGGATCTGCTTATTTCGCAACTGCTTGACCTTTCTATCTACTATCTGTACTGGTCCAACTTCATAAGTCAGGTCATCTCGCAGTGCAATATCATCCTACTCAAGCACATGCGATGGATCTGGAACATACTTCTTTAACTGGGAAACATGGAATACATTATGAATCTTGCTGAGATGTGGAGGAAGAGCTAATTTATAAGCCACTGATCCTACTCTTGAGAGGATCTGAAATGGCCCAATGTATCTAGGATGCAGCTTCTTCACTTTGATTGATCGTCCAGCTCCTGTCGTTGGAGTCAACTTAAGGAATACATGCTCTCCTTCTTCAAACTCCAACGACTTCCTTCTAACATCAGCATAACTCTTCTGTCTGCTTTGAGCTGTTAATAGCCTTTTTCTGATCTTATTAATCTGTACTGCTGTCTGGTCTACTAGATCAGGACCAAACATCCTCCTTTCGCTCAACTCCACCCAGCACAAGGGAGATCTACACTTCCGTCCATAAAGTGCTTCAAACGGAGCCATCTGTATGCTAGCTTGATAACTGTTATTATAGGCAAACTCTATCAACGGTAGATGGGCATCCCAACTCCCTTTGAAATCTAAAACACAAGCTCTTAGCATATCCTCAAGCGTCTGGATTGTTCTCTCAGACTGACCATCTGTTTGAGGATGGTAAGCTGTACTAAATCTGAGAGTAGTGTCCATTTCTTTATGTAGAGCTCGCCAAAAATTTGACGTGAATCAAGGATCTCTGTCAGATATGATACTACTGGAAATACCATGTAGTCTAATAATCTCTTTTACATACAGTTTCGCCAGCTTCTCAAGAGAATCCTTTTTATTGATTGCCAGGAAATGAGCCGACTTTGTTAATCGGTCAATTACCACCCATATAGCATTATGCTTAGTAGGAGTCATGGGTAATCCTTCAACAAAATCCATGGCAATGCTGTCCCATTTCCACTCAGGTATCTCTAATGGTTGTAATTTCCCTGCTGGCTTCTGGTGCTCAACTTTCACCTTTTGACATGTCAAGCATTTGGACACATAATCTACAACATCTTTCTTCAGTCCAGGCCACCAAAATAAACCTTTAACATCATGGTACATCTTGGTCATACCTGGATGTACTGTATACTTGCTTTTATGTGCCTCTTCTAAGATATTTTCTCTCAATCCCATTGCATTGGGAATATATGGTCGTCCCCTAAATCGTAATAATCCATCTTGGGACACATCAAAGTTTTTAGTTTCCCCTCTTTCCAGCTTACCTTTGAAAATTTCTGCGAGCCTATCCTGCTCCTGAGCCTCTTTTATCTCATCCTCAATAAAAACTTTAATCTGCGTTCCTCTATAAGAACTTTCTGCTGTCTGCATTTGACACAAAGGACTCCAATCTCGAACATCTTCTATCAGTTTTAGCTCTTTGATCATAAGACTAGCAACCTGCACCACCTTTCTGCTCAAGGCATCGGCCACTACATTAGCTTTTCCTGGATGGTATTTGATCTGGAAATCATAATCCTTCAGAAATTCCATCCATCTCCGTTGCCTCATGTTTAATTCTTTCTGATCCTGCAGATACTTCAGGCTTTTATGATCACAGTACAGTTCTATGGTGGCTCCATACAGGTAGTGCCTCCATATCTTGAGAGCATAAACTACCGCCGCAAGCTCCAGATCATGAGTGGGATAATTCTCTTCATGTGGCTTTAACTGTCGAGAAGCATAGGCTACCACTCGTCCTTGCTGCATCAGCACACATCCCAACCCTTGCTTGCTAGCATCAGTATATACTACATAAGGCTGAGTCGGGTCTGGAATAATCAGCACCGGAGTTGTGGTTAATCTCTGCTTTAATGCATGAAAACTAGCCTTACACTTCTCATCCCACTTGAACTGCTGATTCTTTCTGGTTAGCTTGGTTAACGGCAGAGCAATTCGAGAAAAGTCCTTAATAAATCTTCTGTAATACCCTGCTAAGCCCAAAAAACTTCTGATCTCCGTCACTGTCCTTGGCTGTTCCCAGCTTAGCACTGCTTCAACTTTGCTAGGATCTACAGCTACCCCTTCATGGGATATGACATGACCGAGAAATTTGACTTCTTCAAGCCAAAACTCGCATTTACTAAGCTTAGCATAGAGTCGTTTCTCTTTCAGAATACTAAGAATAATCCTCAAATGCTCTTCATGCTCTGCAGCCGATTTGGAGTACACTAAAATATCGTCAATGAAGACTACCACAAACTGATCTAGATAAGGCCTGAAGATTCTATTCATGTAATCCATGAAAATTACAGGCGCATTCGTCAGATCAAAGGGCATCACTAGAAATTCAAAATGACCATATCGAGTCCTGAACGCAGTCTTTGAAATATCATCTGCTTTGATTCTGAGTTGGTGATAACCTGACCTCAGATCAATCTTAGAGAATAAGCTTGCTCCAACCAACTGGTCTAGTAAATCATCAATTCTGGGAAGAGGGTATTTATTCTTAACTGTAATCTTATTTAACTCCCGATAGTCAATGCACAATCTGAGACTGCCATCCTTCTTCTTGACGAATAGCACTGGAGCACCCCACAGAGAAACACTGGGTCGAATGAAACCCTTCTCTAATAGCTCCTCTATTTGCTTTTTTAGCTCAATCATCTCATTGGGAGCCATACGGTATGGGGCTTTGGATACTGGTCCAGCTCTAGGTATGATGTTGATTGCAAATTCTACTTCTCGTTCTGGAGGCAATCCTTGAATCTCCTTTGGAAAGACTTCGGGAAATTCTTTGACCACTGGAATCACTTCAATTCCTTCTTCCACTTCTGCTTGAACAGAAAAGAAGACCATATATCCCTGACATCCTTTTCATAAACATCTATCTGCCTGAGCCTCCGTCAGGAAATTCAGTTTCACTTCTGGATTCACATTTGTAGCTTGTGGACAAAGAACTAGAGTTTTGTTCTTACAATCCAGCATTACATTATTGGCAGACAACCAATTCAATCCAATTATGACATCAATTTCATGGAATGGCATGCATATTAGGTCAAGAGTAGTGCAACAACATTCATATCGAATGACACTATTTAGGCAGATATCTAATGTAACTACTTTAGCATTTATAGGGGTTATGACACATATGGCATAATGCAGCTTGCTAATTGTAAGGCCCAAACATTTAGCACATTCATAAGAAACAAAGGAATGACTTACACCCGAATCAAACATAGCAACCACAGCATAATTATTGAGATAGATGATACCTTGGATCATCTCGGGTGATCTCTGTGCCTCTTCCCTTGTCATTGCAAACACTCGCCCTTGAGTGCGTGGCCTTTGATCATTAACTGTTTGGGGACAATTTTTGGAAAAATGTCCAGGCTGGCCACATGTGTAACAGACATTCTGCCCCATCAAGCATGGTCTGTCTCCATGGTTCTTCCCGCATTTGTTGCATACTCTAGACCTCTGGTCTCTATTATTTGGGTTGCCCCTGTAATTCCCTCTGTTAGGCTTTCGGTTCTGCTGCCACTGCCTTTTCCTCTTCTTGTTATAGCCACTATTACTGGCTACATTTCTATTTTGGTTAGGTCTCTCAGGAGCAGCAGTCTCTCTGTTTACTGGTCTCATCAGCATCCGGTGATTCAGACTATTCTCAATAATTCTGCAGGCCTCTACTGCTTTATTGAACTGATGGTATTGTTGAGGGGTCATCTTATCTTTTAGAGTAGTATTCAATCCCCTGATCATCCTCTCCGTCATCCACCGCTCATCGTCTACTTGTCGTAGATAAGTGGAATACTGGGAAAGACGGATGAACTTTGCTAAGTATTCATCAAAGGATTCTTTTTCTCCTTGTCTTAGCACAAGGAATTCTGCTTCTCGTTCATCTCGTACAGACTGGGGAAAATACTTCTCATAAAACTGTTCCAGAAACACTTCCCATGTGATAGGAACGTGTCTAGCCTGCAATACTAACTCTGTGTTCTTCCACCATCTGTCCGCATCCCTTTCTAGCTGGTAGATTGCCATCTGTGCTTTACTCTCAGACGGACAACCTAGTACCTTGAAGATCTTCTCTAATCTGCTGATCCAATCCTCCGCTTTCTGTACATCGAACGTTCCCTCAAATGTTGGAGGACTATGCTTACAGAACTTAGCCATCCACTGTTGAATACCAGCAGGATCTACTGTTTGTCCTATCTGTCTCGGTAGTTCTGTTGTCTGTTGAACCATCTCTGGTTCTGTATTAGCTGTACCTGCAGACTCTGGGTGTCTGAGGTTCTCCACTGCTTCAGCTACAGCTGCTGCTATAGCAGCATCCCTTTCCTGCTCACTCCTTGCTTGAGCAGCTTTTACTTCCTCTATCAGCTTCTGCTGCTGCTCCAGCCGTTCTAGAATCAGCTGATTAATATCTCCGGCGTTTTGGGATTCACCCGAAGCACTAGCTCTTCTGGTTCTTACCATTTTGTTTTACTATGGTAATGGGAAATAGGAAAGGAATATTATAATTAACATACTTTATATTTCATTCAAAACATAGCATACAACAAGTTTAACATCATTACATAAACTTTTCATAACATACACACATACATGTACTATGTCATTACTAGTCATGAGTACATAGATTACAACAACATTTATACATACATCTATTACATTATATTTTCTTATAGTGGATCCTAATGAACTCCCCTATCATGTAGATCCAATTATGGATATCCTCAAAGGGTTCCTCTTCAAAGTACTGATCTAACCCTTCTCTCCATGTTGATGTAAGAGGCAAAATATCATCCATGATGTTAACCTAATCAGTAAGGGTAAGAGTATTTGGATCATATGCCTGATAGGCCTCCCTTACTCTTGCTATGAAATCTTTGTAAACTCTATAGTCTTGATCCATATCTCTAATCAACATCCTTCCTATCCCATATAGCTGCTTTGTGAGTTCCACAGCTCTCCTAAAATGTTCTTCATCCATATCCTTCCCAGGGATTAACTCAATTATCTGATGGTTACCCAGGTATAGCTGTACTACTGTCTTCTTGGTTCCACTTGGACCTGGAATATCTGTAGGGTCTGGCCTCTGACTAGGTCCAGGTATATCAGCTACATGACTAGGAGTAGGTATATTAGCTGTATGGCTGGGTCCAGGTACATCAACTAGTTTAGGTACTTGACTCGGTCCAAGAACATCTACCTTATCGGCCTTCCTAGGCACAGGGTCTGTTACACCCCTAACATAAGTGTAACCCACATCAGATTGTTCCTCTTGAGGGCCTATCATTTCTTTATCATCTATTTGACCTGCATCTCTTTCTAGTACAATATTCATGGGTGGGGCTGGGTTAGGTTCCTCAAGTTCATCATCTTCTGATGGTATATCCTCATATGATATTTCCTCTTCTTCATCATCATCCTCATCCATCTCATTTGATCCCACCGAAGAATTATCTAACCTGCCCAATTCTGATTCACTACTGGAATCCCGGATATTGATCACTGGGGGAAGACCAAACTCTGGATCATGTATGAAAGCATCTATCTCTTCTGAGTTCCACCCTGATCTATCAGAACTATAGACTGCGGGTCTAGGGTCCCCCTGGTTCACTGTAGTCTCTGATGTTCTAGACTCAGTCATTGGTATCCTGCAATAATTAACTTAGGGTCAATTATGCAAATCTCTACTTATGTTTCAGTCTAAAAATAATGTAATCAGAGCATTTCCTAAGCCAGAATCCTTTGCTCTGATACCAAAATGTCATATCCTTACTTTTAACCTCAATTATACTTGATTAGAAGTGATTGGAACCAATTACATGATCATTTGCTTTGAAAACATCCATTTCCAAAAGATTTGCTCTCGGGGTACTGTTCACTTTTACTGTTCATTTGGTAATTCCAGAACATGTACCCTACTTTGAAAATTCATAATTAATTTTAGAAAAATCGAAATAACATGGTTCCAATTTCTAATGAAAGCTATTTCACATATATTTGAGGGAAAAATATGAAACTGAGGTTTTCTTGTCCCAATGAAATCAGTTTAATCGTTGAAAATCACTGTTCATTTGGTAAAATCTGGAAGTTCCAGTTTCTTTGCTTAACTTCAAAAATTCATTTCTCTTTGGTTACTTATCCAAATGAACTGTGTTACCTATGGATTTGAAGCTTTAGACGTTATCTTTAAGTTCATAATATTTCGTAGAAAAACGCATTCATTTGGTATATGAAATCTTTGTGTAACCGTCACTGCCTCTCAGCACTCGTTTTACTCAATTCCAGATCTTACTTCCAACTTTGGAAAATCATAACAATTCAGATACTTATCCAAATGAGGCGTTCTTGGTGTTCATTTAAAGCTCTGTGTCTTAAATTTAAGCAGCCCAAGTTTCAGATTAAAACTCGTTGATTTAGATGCCAAAAACATTGTCAAATCACCATGGCCTCAAAACAGGACTAGAGAAACATACACAATGCATACTAGCATATCATCCCATATTGTCATGTAAGTCATGTAGCTTATTATACAAACTTATTCATCAACATTTACTCTCCTCCCTTGAAAAGATCCAGCACCTAAAACATAGTTATGCATGTGGAAGGAATGAGATTTCATGGAAATCCCAATAGCAAGTTACACAAACTATAATATCATACATGGATAATTGTATGCTTAGCATGTTATCATGAGATGGGAGCTACTTCATAATGGTACATAAGCAAACTCTAACATGCATATTGTCATGACATAACTTGCAAGGAGTTGCAATCATTCATACTTCATCATAACATGATGACATAAGCTCAAGCTCAACCAAACACCATAATCAACAAGCAAGCAAAACAATTAAACAAACATGAGTTATAGTTAGGTATCCTTGCTACTTCTTAGCTATGTTGGTCAAGACCTTCTTGAAGTGCTTTCCTTCCTCCACAAATGTCAAAACCTAGCCATCACAACATAATATCAAGTTACAACTCAACTTGAAACCAAATCCAAGACTAAGTTTTCACTAGCTCCCTTTCTTTCTCTAATTTATGTTTCCTACTTCCACCTTTCCAAAATAAATTCTCATGGTTCATTTCCACATAATTTTTCATGTAGAATCCAAATATGAAATCAGAATTTCCAAAATCAAAACATATCAATTGCTACAGTGACAAACCGAAATACATGCTCTTGTTTTCCAAAAATTCTCATTTTGATTCCAATGCTTCCAATACTTGTTCTCCTACTTTATCCCCACACAACTTTCCATTTTAAACTCATTGGAAGCATCAAAATCATGAAATTCCATCATATGAACAGTACCACGTACAGTACCAGCAAGAACACAAAACCCTAAATCCAAACATACTTGAATTCACAAGCTTATACCACTTGATTCTAGCTTGTTTAAGCTTGTCTAAACTATCCATAACATAAAAGTCATATTTTAACCACATATGAGCAGCACTTCCAGCAGTAACCATAAGGGAAATATAGCATGAAAACCCCTTAAAACCATGAGCTAACCTACTAGAACAAAGCTCAAGATCAAGGGAGATGATTACCTTGCTTGTTACTTCACTTTGGTTGCTTCTTTCTTGGTTGAATGGAAATTTTGCAAGAGTTTCCCTATGGTTCACCATGCATGCCGAAGTGTTCTGAATAGGGGGGGTATTTATAGAGAAATTTGGGTTGAAATGGATGGCCAAGATTGATTTGGTTACTATTTGATCTAAAGGCTCACATTTAATCTTGGATTTAACTTTTTCATAAAAGAACAATTATGACATCATGTGGGACAGCTCATAGGACACCTAAGAGGGTTAGGTGGCGTGCTGCCCATGTCAAGAAGGTTCTGGAAAAATTCCAGTCCAATCCGGTACCGATCGGAGCAGTTTCACAACAACCGGACTGTTTTCTGTTCTGAATTTTTTTATAATATATCAGGATATGTATTATGTCCTGGAAATCGATATTTAGGCTTCTCATATCATTGAAAATGATATATTGAATATTTATCTGCCATCCATTCCTTAAAAAAATAAGCAAAATACTCTTAGTGTCCTTTCCTGTGCTGTACTAACCCTAAGGGCAAAATCATCATTTCACACCTCTTTACACTGCCTCAGGGCATATATTGACTCTATATAATCATATTTATACTATGTCCCACGTTTTTGGCCTATCCATAATGACCAAAATGACCTCCATCCATCACTGGTACAGTATAGGCATCTAGGGGCATTTTCGTAATTTTGCACTTTTCCTGGACTGCTCTGGCCTGTGGCCCATATAACTGTCCAGTCACCTTAATGGGCTCATGATGGTGTCATTTGGGCCTTATTATGGGCTTATTGCTTATATTGCCTTCATGGCCCAATTCACCGTACAACTCTCCCGATCATATTTATCGGGTATTTTATTTCACTGTAAAATCCCGTATGGCTTCTACAGGATTCCTTTTCTAATTCTGTCAATTTTATAAATTCATATATTAAATATATGAATTTTCTATAAAGTCTCATCTAATTATGAGATCTCAAAAATACTGCAATAATTCCTTCTAACTTCAGGAATTTATATCAATTAATCGGGACCTCAAATCAAAATTCTGTGTTGCGTTAAACTGACCGGAATATTTTTTGTCTATCTACTGGTAAAATTTGGGTCTGATCTGATTCCGGGCATTTTTGGCCTGTTTTGGCTCAACTTTTCCATATTTACATTTAGGTCCCTTAACTTTTGAATAATTGCACTTTAGTCCCTATTCTTTTCTTAGTTATTAATCCTTCCATTTCTTTTTGCAATCTGATATAGTTTATTTCAAGAATCTTATATCTATTACAGATAAACTGTACAGGTACATCAGGTCAGAAAATTGGGGATATGACACTGTATGTATCAATGTTGCTATAATCTATGTACCAATGACTAGTAATGACATTGTACATATATGTGTGTATGTTATGAAAAGTCTATGCAACTCTGTTAAACTTGTTGTATGCTATGTTATAAATGAAATGTGAATTATATTAATTATAGTATTCCTTTCTTATTTCCTATTACCATAGTAAAACAAAATGGTAAGAACAAGAAGAACTAGTTCTTCTGGTGAACCTCAAAATGCCGGAGACATCAACCAGTTGATTCTAGAATGACTGGAACAACAACAGAAGCTGATTGAGGAAGTAAAAGCTGTTCAAGCAAGGAGCAAACAGGAAAGGGATGATACTATAGCAGTGGCCGTAGCAGAAGTAGTAGAGAACCTATAGCAACCAGAATCTATTAGTACAGCTAATACAGAATCAGAGATGGTTCAACAGACAATAGAGCCACCAAGATAAATAGGACAGACAGTAGATCCTGCTGGTATTCAATAGTGTATGGCTAAGTTCTATAAGCATAGTCCTCCGACATTCGAGGGAACGTTCGATGTACAGAAAGTGGAGGATTGGATCAGCACACTGGAAAAGATCTTTAAGGTATTAGTTTGTCTGTCTGAGAGTAAAGCACATATGGCAATATACCAGCTAGAGAGAGATGTTGATAGATGGTGGAAGAATACAGAGCTAGTATTGCAAGCAAGGCACATTCCTATCATGTGGGATGTATTCCTTGAACAGTTTTATGAGAAGTATTTTCCCCAGTCAGTGCGGGATAAATGAGAAGCAAAGTTCCTTGTGTTGAGACAAGGAGAAAAAATCTTTTGATGAGTACTTTTCAAAGTTCATCCGTCTTTCCCAGTATTCCACTTACCTACGACAGGTGGATGAAGAGCTATGGATGACAGAGAGGATGATTAGGGGATTGAATGTTACTCTAGAAGACAAGATTACTCCCCAATAGTACAACCAGTTTAATAAAGCAGTAGAGGCTTGCAGAATCATTAAGAACAGCCTGAATCATCAGATGCTGATAAGACCGGTGAGCAGAGAGACTGTTGCTCCTAAAAGAACTAACCATAACAGAAATATAGCTGGTGGCAGTGGCTATAATAGGAAAAGGAAAAGATATTGGCAGTAGAACAAGAAGTCTAACAGAGAAAACTACAGGGGCAATGCAAATAATAGAAACTAAAGGTCTAAAGTATGCGATAAATGGGAGAAGAACCATGGAGACAGACCGTGCTTTATGGGGCAGAATATCTATTACACATGTGGAAAACTTGGACATTTCTCCAGGAATTGTCCTCAAGCAGCTGATGATCAAAGGCCTCACACTCAAGGGCGAGTGTTTGCAATGACATGGGAAGAGGCGCAAAGGTTACCCGAGATGATCCAAGGTATCATCTATCTCAATAATCATGTTGTGATTGCTATATTTGATTCGGGTGCAAGTCATTCCTTTGTTTCTTATGAATGTGCTAAACGTTTGGGCCTTACAATTAGCAAGCTATATTATGCCATATGTGTCATAAACCCTACAAATGCTAAAGTAGTTACTTCAGATGTCTGCCTAAATAGTGTTATTCGATATGAATGTTGTTGCACTACTCTTGACCTAATATGTATGCCCTTTCATGAAATTGATGTCATAATTGGATTGAATTGGTTGTCTACTAATAATGTAATGCTGGATTATAAGAACAAAACTCTAGTTCTTTGTCCACAAGCCTCAAATGTAAATCCAGAAGTGAAACTAAATTTCCTAATAGAGGCTCAGGCAGATGGATATCTACAGAAAGGATGTCAATGATATATGGTCTTTTTTTCTGTCCAGGAAGAAGTCGAAGAAGGAATTGAAGTAATTCCCGTAGTTAAGGAGTTTCCCAAAGTCTTTCCAAAAGAGATTCAAGGATTGCCTCCAGAATGAGAAGTGGAGTTTGCAATCGATATTGTACTTGGAGCTAGACCAATATCCGAAGGCCCATACCGTATGGCTCCCAACGAGATGATTGAGCTTAAGAAGCAGATATATGAGCTTTTAGAGAAGGGTTTCATCTGACCCAGTATTTCTCCGTGGGGTGCTCTAGTGTTATTCGTCAAGAAGAAGGATGGTAGTCTCAGATTGTGCATTAACTATCGGGAGTTGAATAAGATTATAGTTAAGAATAAGTACCCTCTTCCCATAATTGATGATTTGCTAGACCAGTTGGTTAGAGCAAGCTTATTCTCTAAGATTGATCTGAGATAATGTTATCACCAAATCAGGATTAAAGTAGATGATATTTTGAAGACTGTATTCAGGACTCGATATGGTCATTTTGAATTCCTGATAATGCCTGTTGGTCTGACGAATGCTCCTGCAATTTTCATGGATTACATGAACAAGATCTTCAGGCCTTATTTAGATCAGTTTATGGTAGTTTTCATTAATGATGTTTTAGTGTACTCCAAATCTGCAGCAGAGCATGGAGAGTATTTGAGGAGTGTTCTTAGTACTCTTAAAGAGAAATGACTCTATGTTAAGCATAGTAAATGTGAGTTTTGGCTGCAAGAAGTCAAGTTTCTCAGTCATGTCATATCCCAGAAGGACTAGCTGTAGATCCTAGCAAAATTGAAGTAATGTTAAGCTGGGAACAACCAAGGATAGTGATTGAGATCATAAGTTTTCTGGGCTTAGCAGGGTATTACAGAAGATTTATTAAGGACTTTTCTCGAATTGCTTTACTGTTAACCAAGTTGACCAGAAAGAATCAGCAGTTCAAGTGGGATAAGAAATGTGAGGCTAGTTTTCATGAACTAAAGTAGATATTAACCATGACTCCTATACCTATTATTTTAGACCTAACTCAAACTTGTGTAGTCTACACTGATGCTAGCAAGCAGGGGTTGGTATGTGTGTTGATGCAGCAGTGATGAGTGGTAGCCTATGCTTCTCGGTAGTTAACGCCACATGAAGAGAATTATCCCACTCATGATTTGGAGCTTGTAGTGGTAGTTTATGGTCTAAAGATATAGAGACATTGCTTGTATAGAGCTACCATAGAGCTATACTGCAACCAGAAAAGCCTGAAGTACCTGCAAGATCAGAAAGAATTGAACATGAGGCAACGAATATGGATGGAATTTCTGAAGGATTATGATTTCTAGATCAAGTACCATCTAGGAAAAGCTAATGTAGTGGCTGATGCCTTAAGCAGAAAGGTGGTACAGGTTGCTAGTCTCATGATTAAAGAGCTAGAATTGATAGAAGATGTACAAGATTGGAGTCCTCTATATTAAATGCAGATAGTAGAAAGTTCTTATGGAGGAACGCATATTAAAGCTTTCATTGAGGATGAGATAAAATAGGCTCATGAGCAAGATAGGCTCGCTGAAATTTTTCAAGAGTAAGCTGGAAAGAGGGAAAACTAAGAATTTTGATGTATCCCAAGATGGGTTGCTATGATTTAAAGGGTGTCCATATATTCCCAATGCAATAGGATTGAGAAAGAAAATCCTAGATGAGGCACATAAAAGCAAGTATACAGTACATCCAGGGATGACCAAGATGTACCATGATGTTAAGAGTTTATTTTGGTGGCTTGGATTGAAGAAAGTTATTGTAGATTATGTGTCCAAATGCTTGACATGTCAGAAAGTGAAAGTTGAGCACTAGCTGCCAGCAAGAAAATTACAACCATTAGAAATACCTGAGTGGAAATGGGACAGTATTGCCATGGATTTTATTGAGGGACTGCCCATTACTCTTACTAAGCATGATGCTATATGGGTAGTAATTGACCGATTGACAAAGTCAGCTCATTTCTTGGCAATCAATAAGAAAGATTACCTTGAGAAGCTGAAAAAACTATATGTAAAGGAGATTGTTAGACTACATGGTATTCCCTATAGTATTAGATCTGACAGAGATCCACGATTTACATCAAATTTTTGGCGGGCCTTACATAAAGAAATGGGCACTACTCTCAGATTTAGTACAGCTTACCATCCTCAGACAGATGGTTAATATGAGAGAATAATCCAGACACTTGAGGATATGTAGAGCTTGTGTCTTAGATTTCAAAGGGAGTTGGGATGTCCATTTCCCATTGATAGAGTTTACATATAACAACAGTTATCAAGCTAGTATTCAGATGGCCCCTTTTAAAGCACTTTATGCATGAAAGTGTAGATCTCCCTTATGCTAGGTGAAGTTGAGCAAAAGGAGGATGTTTGGTCCTAACATAGTAGACCAGACAGCAGCACAGATCGATAAGATTAGAAAGAGATTGATGGCATAAAGTAGACAGAAGAGTTATGCTGATGTTAGAAGCAAGCCATTAGAGTTTGAAGAAAGAGAACATGTATTCCTTAAGTTAACCCTGACGACAGGAGCTGGAGATTGATTAAAGTGAAAAAGCTGCATCCTAGATACATTGGGCCATTTCAGATCCTCTCAAGAGTAGGATCAATGGCTTACAAGTTAGTTCTTCCTCCACATCTCAGCAAGATTCATGATGTGTTCCATGTCTCCCAGTTAAATAAGTATGTTCCAGATCCATCACATGTGATTGAGCAAGATGATATTGCACTGCGAGATGACTAGACTTATGAAGTCAAACCAATACATATTACAGATAGAAAGGTCAAGCAGCTACGAAATAAGCAGATCCCTATAATTAAGGGGGTCTAGAAGGGATTAACAGATAATGAAGTTACTTGGGAAATAGAGGAAAGGATGAGAGAAGCATACCTTGAACTATTTTCTTAGTACATGTAATGTAAATTTCGAGGACAAAATTTATTTTAAGGGGGAGAGAAATGTCATGTCCCCAATTTTCTTACCTAATGTAATTGTATAGTTTATCTGCAATGGATATGAGATTCTTGGAATAAACTGTCTCAGATTGAGAAAAGAAAGGGAAGGATTAATAACTAAGGAAAGAATAGGGACCAAAACGTAAATTATAAAAGCTTGCAGGCAAAAAGTGAAAGTAGAAGAAAAAGGAGGGACCTAAATGCAATTAATGAAAAGTTCAGGGACTAAAGTGCAATTATTCAAAAGTTGAGGGACTTACATGTAAATATGGAAAAGTTGAACTGAAAAATGCTCAAAATGCCCAAAATCAGATTATACACAAATTTTACCAGTAGATAGACAAAAATATTTTGGTCAGTTTAATGCAACACATAATTTTGATTTTAGGTCCTGATTAATTGATATAAATTCCTGAAGTCGGAAGGAATTATTACTATACTTTTAGATCTCAGAATCAGATAAGACCTTACAGGAAATTCATATATTTAATATAAGAATTTCTAAAATTGATAGAGTCAGAAAATAAATCCTGTAGAATCTATACGGGATTTTACAGTGAAATAAAATACCCGATAAATATGATCGGGAGAGTTGTATTGTGAATTGGGCCATAAAGGCAACACAGGCAATAAGCACATATCAAGGCCTAAATGGTGCCATCATGAGCACATTAAGGTGATTGGACAGTTAAGTGGGCTAGAGTCAAGAGCAGTACAGGAAAAGTGTAAAATTTCAAAAATGCCCCTGGATGCCCATACTGTACCAGTGATGGATGGAGATCATTTTGGTCATTCTGAATAGGCCAAAAACATGGTACATAGTATAAAAATTATTAGTTAGAGCCAGTATATTCCATAGGGCAGTATAAAGAGGGGTGAAATGACAATTATGCCCTTAGGGTCAATATAGTGCAAGAAAGGACACCAAGGGTATTTTGGTCATTTCCCAAGGAATGGATGGTAGATAAATACTTAGTATAATATTTTCAAATGGTATGAGAATCCTAGACATTGATTTTTAGGACATAATACATATCCTGGTATATAAAAAAATTAGGAACAAAACACAGTTCGATTGTTGTGAAACTGCTCTGATCGGTACCAGATTGGATTGGAATTTTTCCAGAAGCTTTCTTATGTGGGAATCACACCACATACCCCTATTAGGTGTCCCATGAGCTGTTCCACATGATGTCATAATTATTCCTTTTAGAAAAAGTTAAGTCCAAGATTAAATGTGAGCCCTTGGATCAAATAGTAACCAAATTAATCTTGGCCATCCATTTCAACCAAAATTTCTCTATAAATACCCCTATTCATATGGCTTCGGTATTCATGGTGAACCGTAGGGAAACTCTTGCAAAATTTCAATTCAACCAAGAAAGAAGCACACAAAGTGAAGTAACAATCAAGGTAATCATCTCCCATGATCTTGAGCTTTGTTCTAGCAAGTTAGCTCATGGTTTAAAGGGGTTTTCATGCTATATTTTCATTATGGTTGCTACTGGAAGTGCTGCTAATATATTGTTAAAATATGAGTTTTATGTTAAGGATAGTTTAGATAAGCTTAAACAAGCTATAATCAAGTGGTATAAGCTTGGGAATTCAAGTATGTTTAGATTTAGGGTTTTGTGTTCTTGCTGGTACTATGCGTGGCACTGTTCATATGATGGAATTTCATGATTTTTATACTTCCAATGAGCTTAAAATGGAAAATTGCATGGGGATAAAGTAGGACAACAAGTATTGGAAGCATTGGAATCAAAATGTGAATTTTTGGGAATCAATGGCTTCACTTTGGTTTGGTACTATAGCTACTGAAGTGTTTTGATTTTAGAAATTCTGATTTCATATTTGGATTGTAAATGAAAAATTATGTGGAAATGAACCATGAGAATTTATTTTGGAAAGATGGAAGTAAGAAACATAAAGTAGAGAAAGAAAGGGAGCTAGTGAAAACCTAGTCTTGGTTTTATGTTCAAGTTGAGTTGTAACTTGATATTATTTTGTAATGGCTAGGTTTTTACATTTGTAAAGGAAGAAAATCATCCCAAGAAGGTCTTGACCAAGATAGCTAAGAGGTAGAAGGATACTTAACTATAACTCATGTTTGTTAATTGTTTGGTTGCTTGTTAATTATGGTGTTTGGTTGAGCTTCAGTTTATGTCATCATGTTATGATGTAGTATGAATGATTGCAACTCCTTGCAAGTTATGTCACAACAATGTTCATGTTAGAGTTTTCTTATATACCATTATGAAGTAGCTCTTATCTCATGATAACATGTTAATCATCCAATTATTCATGCATGATATTATAGTTTGTGTAACTTGATATTGGGATTTCCATGAAATCTCATTCCTTCCACATGCATAACTATGTTTTACATGCTGGATCCTCTCAAGGTAAGAGAGTAAATGTTGATGAATAAGTTTGTATATTAATTTACATGACTTACATGACATTATGGGATGATATGTTAGTATGCATGGTGTATGTTTCTATAACCCTGTTCTAAGGCTGTGGTGATATGACGATGATTTTGATGCTTAAATCATTGATTTTTAGTCTAAAATTTGGCATGATAGTAGCTAAGATAAATATATTTAAATTAACACCAAGAACGTATCAATTGGTTAAGAATTCGATTTGCTATGATTTTTCTAAGTTGAAGTTAAAATCTGGACTTGATATGAAGTAAGCGTTTAGAGGCAATGATGTTCATACAATGATTTCATATAACAAATGAATGAATTTTTCTATGAAATTTTATGAGCTTAAAGAGGACATCTAGAGCTTCAAATCCATTAGTAACAGGGTTCATTTGGATAAGTTACCAAAGAGAAATGAATTTTTGAACTTAAGGCAAAGAAACTGAAACTTCCAGATTTTACCAAATGAACAGTGATATTCAACAAATAAACTGATTTCTTTTGAGCAAGAAAACCTAATTTTTATATTTGTTCCTCAAATATCTATGAAATAGCTTTCATTATAAATTTGAACCACATTATTTCAATTTTTCTACAATTACTTATGATTTTTCAAAGTAGGGTACATGTTATAGAATTACCAAATGAACAGTAAAAGTGAATAGTACCAGAGAGCAATTATTTTGGAAATAAATGATTTCAAAGCAAATGATCATGAAATTGGTTCCAATCACTTCTAATGGAGTATAATTCAGGTTAAAATTAAGGATGTGACATAACCTGTACATATACATCAGATAAGAAAATTGGGGATATGACAGAGTCTCTCCCTCAATAGGTGCATATTTAGTTGCGACATGGAGGTCTTTATGTTGTGACTTGTGGTCACATAAGCTCGATCTCTCTTTCTTTGTTCCACTTCCAGTTCCCACAATGTCTTGTTTTCCTATAAAATCACTCACAACTTCCTTTCTAAAAACATTATCACTAGAGAATGATGAAATTGTATCAAAGTTAAATGGAAACTAAAAGCGTGCTATTCACGTCAAAACAATTAAAACAAGATGCATTGCCTTCACAAGAGCAAGAAAAAGAACAAAAAGAGGATAGGGATTCAAAATAGTTATCATCAGCACTCAAAGATGAATCTGAATCCTCATGCTCCTAAAATGCTTCATGGGAAATATGGGGATTATGTAACATAGGATCATACTCATCATGCAAACTAAATTCATGCTCATCTCTAATTTCTTTAATAGCATAATTGATGGCATTCATCTCAACACAAGCAGAATTATCAAAATGATACTTTATTGCTTCATTCATATTGAAAGTCATTACATGTCCTCCAACTTCCATTGTAATGGAACTATGCTTCATACTAATGATTGTCTTGGAAGTTTGAAGGAAAGGTCTGCTTAGTATCAAAGTTCTCTCATTCACTAGTTCACTGGACATGTCTAGAACATAAAAATTAGCTCGAAACACTAAATCATTAACCTGCACTAGAATATCCTCTAGAATTCCCTTAGGATATTGATAAGACACATTTTGTATATGGTTTATGTGACATTTTTAAGAGTTTTATAACAACTTTACCATTAATTTTATGCCTTAAATTGTACTTTTGTGGTAATATATGATTGTGCGTGGCAATATGCTAATTAAAGGGTAAAATGGTAAATTAACTCTTCCAAACTGCATATATTATGTTATTTATTGATTTAGACTTTTACAGTGAGCTTTTATGTTGGATTGTAGGTATTTTTTAAGGGAGTAAGGACCAGGAAAGAAATCAGAAGTCAATGAAAGTGAAACCATGCTCCTGTGAGTTTTAGTCGTGACCAAAGAGTCAACCGGTCGTGACCTTGATTATTCTGGAAGTCTCTTTGTGTTTATAGGTCGCGACTAAAATATGGATCTGGTCGTAACCAAAATGCAAAATTTCTAAAACTACGCATTTTGAATTAGATCATTCAAAAATAAAAGGAGAGGGGCTTGCAGTCAAGGAAGAGGCTAGTTTTTGACTTGATTAGGTGAAGAAGCAGTACTCGAGCGCTCTTTGATCACCTTCTTCATATCTTCCATCATTCTACACCTCTCCATAGACTTCTCCACATCTCTTCACAATCAATCTACTGTCTTTTCATCGTTTCTTCATAGCTTCACATCTGGACAACGATTGTAATAGAGAAGTAGTCATGAGAGGCTAAATTTTTAGTCTCATGGTGATGGATTTGATATCTTGAGCTCATGGACTGAAATAGGGAGTTTCTATTATTCTAATTTGCATCTTCTCACGTTATGATTGCTGCTAGATCTTGGATTTTCATTTTATGAGCAATTTTTGAATATTGATTGATCATTCTCATATTAAATTTTGTAATTAAATTTGGATGAGTTGAACGTTTTCTTTTTAATAGAATCTTTCAGTTTCAATTTTAAGAGAGTTGGGTTATTATCAGCGATCATTGTTAATTAATTCAATTGCTTGAAATATAGGGTTTTCGATCGATGACCATTCGAGGACATTTTCATGATCTAATTCAACTTACACACGAAGTGATTTCTAACATTTCACTAATAGTTCTTAAACCAGCTTTGATCAAAGGGGTTTAAGGAAAATTAGGGTTCTTGACTCAATCAATCGATTGAGGTTTTCTTTGAGACTTAGTGATTTTGAATCTCCAAATTTAACGTGAGAGCAATGATAGATACATTTTCATCATCAAGAGTCTTTCATAAAATACTTCTCGCACAAACCAACTCATTTTCATCTTAATAAAAAATCCAAAAACATTTACTTTTCTATACCCTACTTTTACTGCATCAATCACTAAAATCCCAAAAACCATTTTATCCCTGCTGAGGTTTTTTATTGATTTTGACATCCAATCAGCTAGGTTTCCAAATAAAAGGCTCCTTGAGAAGAACGATAGGGTTGTGTCTTATACTATATTATATTGGGTGCAATTAACTTTATTTTGATGGATCAGACCACGAAAATCTGCCCCTCATCAATGGCGCCATTGCCGGGAGCCAAGTAATTGGTTCCCTAGTAATTATTTGTCAATTTCATTAGCTACCTGAGTGATTTTTCTTGCTTTTATTTTTATTTTAGATTTTAGTAATTTTTAAATTGTATTGCATTATGCACTTTTCTGAGTTTATGCAAAAAATTAGTCTATATGACTATGAGTCGCAACCTAAACTCACCTGCGTCGTGACAATTACTCTCTGTGACTTTAAGTCATGACCAAACACCATTTATGTCATAACCTAATTGCTTCCCTATGAAATTGGATTACTTTGTGAAAACCAATCGAGACATTTAAAACCTTCAGTCGCGACTACTGCTCTTTATGATATTGAGTCACGACTAAAACACACTTTAGTCACGACTTACTGAAAATTTTCTGCCGTGTAATTTCCGTGACTGGCTCTTAGTGATTGCATTAGTTATTCTTTATTGTTTCTACATTGTATGTGTAAAAGAACTGAACCATGAGTGCCTTTTGAACCTAAAATTTAGAGAAGAATTAGGAAACTAAAGAGAGGATTTAGGGAATTTAGAGAAGAATAAGCAAAATCTAGTTCCTCCTCTAGTATTCTAGAGTATGAAACTGAACTGAATATGGATGATATTAATCATAATGGGAGTAATAGGCGTGGAGAAAATGAAATACCATTGAATGTAGAAGATAATAGAAGTGTGAGGGAAATTAATCATTCACATGTGAATTATGATCCTTATGGTTTCTATATTGAATAAGCTAATTTTGAGATTAAAGGAGCTTTGATTGTAGCCTTGCCTAACTTTTTGAGTTTTGTAGGAGAATGTCCACATAGGCACTTACAAACCATGCATATGATATGTTCTTCAATGAAGCCTCCAATGACTATACTGGATAATGTCTTAAGGAGGTGTTTCCATTTTACCTTCAAAGGGAAGGCTAAGGAGTGGCTATACAATTTGCCAACTCATTTCTCCACTTTTACATGAGATCAGCTAAAGTTAACGTATCTTGAACAGTTTTTCCCAGCTTTAAAGACCACTCGAATGAAGAAGGAGATCACTAATATTCTGCAACAGGATGGAGAATCTTTACATGAGTATTGGACGAGGTTTCTTAACCTATTGGCTCGATGCCCTCACCACAACACGACCAAGGCTGATTTAGTAGACATTTTCTTTGATGGTTTACTTCCTCATAATCAGGTTTCCTTGAATGCTACAGCAAATGGATCCTTAAGAGATAAGACTCTACAAGCAAGTTAGGAGTTATTCCATAAAATAGCCAATGAAGACCATCACATAGGGGATCCAAGGAGAATGCCCACATCTTCTTCGGGTAATTCAAATGTGATGTTAGTTTAAATAGTAGCCCTGGGAAACAGAATAGAGAAGAAGATGAATTTGATTGAAAGAGAGTTGCATTCCATAAAACAAGTTCTTACAGTGGATACCTCATAAGCCTTTGTTATAGGATATGAATCATGCGGTTCAATTATGCATGCTACTAGTATATGTGATAGACAATATGAAGAAATGGCAGCAATGTATCAAGGGAGAGACAATCAATACCGGAAGAGAGATCCATATTCCAACATATACAACTTGGTTAGAGAGACCATACAAACTTTAGGTGGGGGTGATAGGCCAAATCAATTCCAAGGAGGTGGTGCTTCCTCAAGCAACTACCAAAATAATGCAAAGTCTATAGTTCTAACTCACCCTAATACCTTATTAACATGAAGGCCAGATGAGACTTCGTAATTGTTGAAGAATATGACTACACAGATGAATAATATGGACCATAGAATGACTAATATAGACAACAAGTTCAAGGAAAATGATGGTGAGTTCGCCTCCACAGCTTCAATTGTCCAAAGTATGTAGAAGGATAATGCAGATATGCATAGAAAACTTAAAGAGTTAAGTTCCAAGAATGTAGATATCACAAGTCACTAAACTCAAGTCTCTAATATAGTGAGTGACATTCAAGGAAAGAGCAGTGGCAGCATACCTTCAAACACCGTCATTAATCTGAGGGGGAATTCTATATCCCTCAGAAGTGGTAGAAATGTGTATTTTAAGGAAATTGATGCACTAGAGCAGGATATGAAAGATGGTGAATTTGAGAAGTCATCTCTGCCACAAGTGCAAATTGGAAAATTTGAAAGTGTTAAAGAACAACATCTTATAATGAAAAAGCTAACCTAAGAGGATAACTCACAAGCCTAAGTGGAGATACAAGAGCTATAAGAAGAAGCAGCAACAATACCAAGTCCAGCCTACAAAGGAAAGCGACCTGAGGAGAAGCCAGAGTCGAGCAAGCAAAAAGCCTCTATGCACAAAGGTAAGGAGGCAAGTATAAAAGATCTCCATTTTCCTAACTCTTACTTTGCTGGAAAGAAAAAGATTGACCCTGATTTTGCAAAAGATGCTTATACTCTATTTAATAAGTTAGAAATAAATATCCCGTTGGTTGAATTCCTCAAGAGAAACCCTAAATATGCAAAAAAAAATTAAGGAACTGTGTGCTGATAAAAATAAGTTTAGGCCCTTAGAGAGAATCTAGGTGAGTACTAATGTGCCATCACTCTTTAAGGCTGAATTACAGGTTAAGTGCCAAGACCCAGGATCCTACATAATTCCACACGCTATAGGAAATGTTCCTATTAAGGGAGCATTACTAGATCTAGGGGCAACCATTAATGTAATGCCTTAGTCAGTGTATCAAGCTTTAGGTATCAACAATCTTAGAGACACAAGCGTAGTGCTCCAGTTAGCTGATAGGTCAATTAGGTATCCTAAGGGAATCCTTGAGGATATTCTAGTGTAGGTAAAGGATTTAGTGTTATGAGCTGATTTTTATGTTTTGAACAAGTCCAATGAGTTAGTAGATGATAGTACTTTGATCCTAGGCTGACCTTTCCTCCAAACTTTTAAGACCATCATTAGTGTGAAGCATAGTTCCATCACAATAGAAGTTAGAGAGTATGTTGTAAACTTTAACATGAATGAAGCAATGAAATTTCCTTATGGTAATTTTGCTTTTACTGCTTTGAATGTCATTCATTAGGCTATTAAAGAGACTAGGGATGAACGTGAATTGATTTTACATGATAATGATAGAGATAATGCTTATGTAAAAGGTTTGTTGAGTGATTTTGCAGGATCCCAAGATGTTCTGGAAGCTAGAAGTGCAACAATTGAAGAATGGTCGGGTTTCTGTGACCTAAGGTCATGACTAAGTGACCTCCACATCGCGACTAAACATCAATATGAGACTCACCGTGAAACTGAGTCATGACCAAATGGCTTTAAGGTCACAGGACAAAACTCTAAAGATAATCAGTCATGACACAAAGATGAAGATGTCACGAGTAAACATCAATCTGCTAAGGGACAGCCTTTCAGTGACCCCAAGTCATGACTAAATGATGAATAGGTCATAACAAGAAGTTCCAGAGACACATCAACTGGAGTCACGATAATAAGCTGAAAGGTTGTGACCAGAAATGCCAGACGCAACCAGGGAACTCCAAACTCCTTCAGTTCCACACTCTACTATTTTGGTTAAATGGACAATATATTCTAACCCTTCTTACCCTCATTCTCATTCCAAAATTATATCTCATACCTTAAGGTTTTTGAAAGATTTAATCTCTAATAATAATGCAGGTATGGAAAAGAATAATCCCAGTATGTTACAGTCGTAGACCAACCTCAGCTTGGTGTGATACTTGGTGAAGGAGATGATAAATTTGAGAATCTACACAAGCTAGAGAACAGCAATTATAGGTAATATATAAAGGATATGAAGGAAAAACTTCCCAAGTCTATTGCTGCTACATGCCAACCACAGTTGGGCAAGTTCAAGTTTAAAGAGGGAAAATTCAAGACAAGCTTAGACGAATCCCAATATAAGATGTGCGATTGTGGAATACTGAAGTGGAGAGAGAGGGCAATAGGGAAAACCTTCCAACCAAACAGCCATCTCTCAAAGTTTTATGATTTCCCACAGCTTCCTTAAGGCCAGGTTGTCCCTTTCCTATCTCCTACCTTTACAAGTTTTCCCTAATGTGATATGTTGATGATGGTTTGAGGATAGGAAAGGGATGTTTTAGTAGGATAGTTTTATTTTCTGTTTATTTCTATTTATTCTAGGTATCTTTCTATTTTAAACAATAACCCGTTATTGTCGATGTGTCACTTACTCATTGATTGTTCTCTATGGAACTTACATACTCGCATGCATGATCTTAACTTACCTATCCTGTCATCTCTGCCTTCCTAGTATTGCTTTACATGACGTGAATGTGACTGTGTGCTCAACTATTAATTTAAATTGAGTGATTAGGCTACCTGCTATTTTGAAGCTAGATTTGATTGACTTTACAAAGTGATTGTGATCTTTTCTACTTTAGTTCTGCTGACAGTGAGGATACTGTCAAATTTAAGTGTGGGGGAGGATGTTTTTTCTTTTGATTCTATAAAAAAACTCCTATTAACCTAATCTTTCATCACAAATTTTTGATTTTTGATCTTAATGTGTGTGATGAATTGCTAAAAACTTATATCCCCACTTTAAACTGTATTGATAACTGGAAAGGTATTAGTATGAAAATACATTTTGCGACTTTGACAATTATCACTCAGTAGTCTTTGTGAAAATTGGTCACGACATATGTGCTTTTTGGTCATGACCTGTAATGGAATTTTGGACTTAACATGCTCTCTGTGAACTACGGTCGTGACCTATGTACATAGTAGTCACGACAATAACTCTGTTGATTTGAGTCGCGACATGAGTACCTACCTAGTCGCAACTGTTCCTCTCTATGTATTTGCATCACGAAAGGTACATTCCGTGGTCGCGACTAAATGTTTTGAAAATCCTGAGCATGCACCCCTGTGACAAGTAACCACGACGTTCACTGTTTTAAGTCGCGACCTATGTTTGAAAAATGTCCAATTACCTTCTCTTTGCCTTGTACTAAATTGTATAGAAGGATCCCTTTTAAATTATTGTGATTCTTTCACAAATGATTCATTGTTCCCTTATTTAAAAACCTTTTTAGCTCCTATAAACCACTGACTCACTTGAATTTTCTAGAAAATCTTGGAAATTGAATTTGAAACACCTAAGCTTTTGCTGTTAGATTTAGATTATCACATGGTTCTAAGTGATTACTTTGAAACTTTTAAATCATCGTTTAGAGGGTTTTCAGTTGTGATGAGTGTTTTAATGCCTAGTGAATGATGAACATTGTTTGAGACTTTAGCTTATGAGCAATCTAGATCAAAACATTTGTTGGAAGGATTCTTGGCCTTAAATTCTATATTGAGTTATTATTCAATTGGTTTATATCCTCTAGAACTTTTCTTAACTCTGAGTTTAGAATTACTTGCGCATTTATGAATTGAACATTATAGAGGCATTCGTTCTAAACCCTTTTATCCTAAACACAAGCCCACTACATATTACATCCTTAGTCACCCCCTTTTGAGCCCATCGCTTTTTCTTTTCATCATTCTTATAGAAAGTCATATGTGCATAAACATCATTTTGAAATAATTTTTTTTTCATGTCAAAAATTCGTTATTGTTGTGCTATTGTGCTACAGCTACAATGAATGAGGTGCCAAATAAAAGAAGAGAAAAGAAGTATATTGCACTAGAAAAAAAGAGAGAGAGTGCAAGAAAAAGAAAGCAAAACGCAAATAAAAGAGAAGTGAAAAGGGCAACTCTTATTAGCACAATTACCATAACTACATCCCTAGAGACATGAATTCATGCTACATATTAATTATTGAATGCATATAGTACATTCTATTCTACATATTCCATTCCATGTGGCCCATCTCCATCATTTCAACCCTAAAAAAAGACATCTTGATTCTTTGCATAAGTGTTATATAGTTGCTAAGATTTAGATCCATTAGAAGCATATGGTAGGATATTTTCCAATTTGAATATGAGTGGAAGAACCCTAATAATGAGAAGAAATAGAGAGCTAAACACTTACACCCTTTGAGAGGATCTATTGCGCTCATATAGTTGAGGTTGATTTCACTTGGTAGTTGTAACATCCTTACTTTTATACGTCTTAGGGACTATTCAGTAGCATTTGGAGCTACTTACAAGACCTTGGAAGTCCATTAGCCAAATATGGAATTTTACTCTTTCTCGGGTTACTGTTCATATGGTATTCTAGATTACGCAACGAATTTCACAAAATCATAATTAATTCTAGAAAAATCAAAATGAATTGGTTCAAAAATATACGTGAAGACAACATCTTGAAATTTAAGAGAAAAATAATTTCCAAACCAAATGATTAGCCAATCAATACAGTTTATTCGTTGAAGTTTACGGTTCATGTGGTCAAAACTCTGGAAACAGATTCTGGTCCCTTACTTTGGAAATTCATTTCTCTTGATATACACATCCAAATGAAACGTTCTACCTATTCACTTAAAGATATGGATGTTTCCTACACAGTTGTAAAATTTCATGAAATAATTCCTTCATTTTCTAGGTCAAACTGAAGCCATAACAAAACTGCTTTAGGACCTACGTTTTTACCATTTCATTTCCCTTCCTTTTACTTTCAATAATTGTTCCAGCATGCATAAGCCATTAAATAAGCTTCTCAATATTCATATACATCATGTACATATGCCATAAGTATTACAAATAGTTTCATCACATAAATAGACACTTTACATGGCATTTACATACATGGGTTATTCATAGCATATGCTATCCTTTCCTCCATTCTTTAGCTCTTCTCCATGTATACATTTTCCATCATGCTTGACCTAAATTGATTGGTTATGGGAGAGTTAGATTCTATGGAATCTCAGTAGCAAATATTACCACTTAAATATGCAAGATGGATGCTACTGCATGATATGTAATTCCATTAAACTTTCTTTGATTAGTGACATGCTATCACGCTATATACTCTTACATAAAGTGCATGGCCATGGAAACGTGTTATTCACAATACATTCAACATCATTGATCATGTCACAACATCATTCAAATAACATATACATGTCAACACATACGCATACCACATCAAGCACATAAAGAGGTAAGTTCACTACCTTTCACTTAAGCTTTCCTCTTGATCTTTGGCACTTGCTCCCTAGCTTTCCAACCATGAAGCCTTTATGTCAATCACTTTCCAACATCTTCTTGGATGTTTCAAGGTCCTAAACACATTCATATTCATCACATAATTCATTAGGACTCAGGAACTCCAACCATGTTCAAGACTAACTTTGTTATACTTTATTATCATAACTTTCTCTAATCTTCACTAATCCACTTGACTCTTGAACCAATTCATGTATTGACTTTACCCTACACAATCTCATCTTTTGAATCCGTCTATAAGCTTAGAATCATGAAATTCTAGCTCCTTCATGGCCTGCTGTACAGAACTGAACATAAGCATACAATTCTTTTAAAAATTCTCATTTTGATTCTAATGCTTCCCATACTTGTTTATCTAGAACTTTTCATTTTAAAATCATTGGAAGCATTAAAATCATGAAATTCCAATCACTGTTCATGCGAGTGAACAGTAACCATGAAGAATTCCAAAAACTACAATCTTGATATTTTAATGTTTCCAAGGTTCAAAACCTTTCCAATCCTACACAAAATCATCATACAAACTCAATGGAAGCATTAAATCATTGAAATTCCATTTCCTTCCCTCATGAACAGTGCATACTGAATAGGGTACACCATGGCAAAGTCAAGAATATCAATTTGATTCAACAACCAACCACTTAACTACCTTGTTTAAGCTTCAATCATATGTTTCTAACTTTAATTTATTCTTTCCCCTTTCATCTAGGGTTTTTGGGCAGCACAACCCCTTAGAGAAAACTCAACTTTTCCCCATGAAAACCTTAAGTTCAAGCTCCCAAATCAAAGGAAAATAAGCTAGGAGAGATTGCTTACCTTTAATCTCTAGCTTGCTTGAACTTTGGTACCTTGAATCTTCTTTGTCTTGGCTTGAGTTTCCATTTTGCAAGAGTTTCCCCAAGGGTTGGCATGCCACAGTTTTGATGCAGAATTGAGGGGGTATTTATAGCCAAAATCCATGAAAAATCAATGGCCACGATTGATTTGGTTACTATTTGATCCAAGGGCTCACATTTAATTTTGGATTTAACTTTTTCTAAAAAGAATAATTATGAAATCATGTGGGACATCTCATGGGACACCTAAGAGGGGTATGTGGTGTGCTGCCCATGTAAGGAAGCTTATGGAAAAATTTTAGTCCAATCAGCTACCGATCGGTCCAAAAATCCAATTCGGTTGAGAAAAAAACGCAGAGCATCCTATGTATCTGATTTTAGGAGCTACATTTTTTGAACAACACATAACACAAAAGGCTGAAGGGAATATGCAAAAAGGTTTGCAAATAAGAAACTGCTGAAGTAGAGACGGAGAGGACAAATTCTTGAGAGAGCCTTGGAGGGACAGGAGACACTAGCACATCGTTCGTGCTTGGAACGCTGTTCGTGTGGATACCAGTATAGGAAGCCGACATGAGGCATTGACTTCTTGCGATCAGAAAGAGAGCACGAGCCACGGAGAGAAGCTGTGGACATCTTCTTGCTATCGGAAAGAGATCACCAGCCGCGGAGAGAAGCTGTGGAAGTCGCTGAGAAACACTGAGGGCAATGCTTCTTCCCACTTGACTTAAACACATACAGTAGATCCTGGCAAGGAATGAAAAAATTTTTAAATTAATTTCCGCTACGTGTCTTCCAATTCCTTACAGTTCTCCATTTATTTGGACATTTACATTGAGCTTTGGTTTCAAATTGCAGGTATTTTAGAGGAGAACCAAGGACTAACATGAGTAGAAAATAAATCATAAGACAAATAAAATCAGATCATGCCTCTGTGCTTTTTAGTCACAACCAAAGAATCCACAGGTCGCGACCTCATTTCTTCTGGAACTTTCTCTATGTTTACAGTTCGCGACCAAAACATGGATCTGGTCACGACTAAAAGAGACAATCACTAAAGCTGCGCGTTTTGGATTAGGTAATATGGGAATAAAAGGAAGAGGAAGTTGCAGATGCAAGGGGGCTAGTTTTTAGACCTAATTAGGCTAAGAAGTAGTACTCGAATCCTCTCTACACCTTCTCCACAACCTACACTCTCATCTTCAATCTTTCTACACCTTCCCACAAAATCTAAATCTCTACATCATTAATCCATCACCTCTTTCTGTTCTCTTCATTGCATCATATCTAAACAGCGATTATGGCACAGTAGGAGTCATCAGATACTAAATCTTTAGTCTCTTGGTGATGGATCGCATATTTGTAGCTCATGAACTGCAGTGCACATGGGGAGTTTTCTGTTTTAATCTCACATTCCTTAAGTTTTTGGAATTCCTAGATCTAGGGTTTTGATTTTGTGAGTAAGGATTGGATATCGATCGATTATTCTGAGATTAAGTTTTATAATTGAATTTGGATGATTTGGATGTTGGTTTAATATGAATATTTCAGTTTTAATTTATGGATAATTAGGTTTTTATTAACGATAATTGCTAATTAATTCGATTGCTAGAAATCTATGCGTATCGATCGATGATCATTTGAGGGAATTTACATTATCGTATTTAAATTGCATGCTAAGTGGCCTTTAACCGTTCATTAAGAGTTTTTAAACTAGCTTTGATTAATAAGTTTAAGGAATGTTAATGTTCTAGACTCAATCGATTGATTGAGGTTTCCTTTAAGACTTAGTGATTTTAAATCCCCATATCATATCAAGAGTAAGGATAGATAGTTTTCTATCATCAAGAGTCTGTCTCGACACATTCCTTTCAAAATCTACTCATTTTCCAACTTAATCAAAAATACAAAAATATTTACTTTACTGCACCCTTATTTTATTGCTTCAAAACTCAATCAAACCTAAAAATCAAATTTTACTTTCACTCAGGTTTTCAATGATTTTTGTCATTAGTTTGCTAGGTTTCAAATAGAAAGGTTCCTCAAGAAGAACGATAGGGTTGTGCCTTATACTACATTAATAGGGTGCAATTCATTTTATTTTGATGCATAGGATGACGACAGCCAGTGCGAATCAGAGACCTCTCTATCCTTGTTCTTAATATGATATGGGGGTTTTAAAATCACTAATTCTTAAATAAGACTTATCTATTATTTAAACTCCTTTGATTGAAGCTAGTTCAAAACTATTAATGCTCTGTTAAAAACCACTTAGCGTGTAATTAAATCACATGATGAAGATGCCCTCGAATGACATCGATCAATGACCATAGATTATAAGCAATCAAATAAGTTAACAACAATCTTTGATAAAATCCCAATTATCTAGAAATCCAAACTAAAATATTCATATTTAAACCAACATCCAAATTATCCAAATTCAATTACAAAACCTAATCTCAAAATAATCGATCGATATCCAATCCTTACTCATAAAATCAAAACCCTAGATCTAGGGATTCTAAAACATAAGAAATGTGAGATTAAAATAGAAAACTCCCTAGTGTAGTGCAGTCCATGAGCTCAAGATATGAGATATATCACCAAGAGGCTAAAGTTTTAGCCTCTCATGACTCCTGGTGTGCTGTAATCACTGCTCAAATGTGATCCCATGAAGAAAGTTAAAGAATGGTGATGGAAAGGCTGAATGATGGAAGGTATAGTGGTAGGTTGTGGAGAGAGCATTGAGAAAAGGTTGGAGTACTGCTTCTTAGCCGTATCAAGTAAAAAAATAGCCTCCCTGACTCCTACTGCTTCCCTCTCCTTTTAAAGCCACAAAACCCTAATAACAAATGCATAACTTCACTAATTCTCTTCTTTGGTCGTGACCAGATCCTATTTTTGGTCATGACCTATGAACGCAGAGTAACTTCCCAGAAGAAGTGAGGTCGCGACCTATGAACGGTTTGGTTGCAATGAAAGTGTACAGTGGCTGCTATCCTTGATTTGGTTCTCTTTGTCTTGTGATCTCTTTTATGCTCACATTAATTCTTGGTTCTCCTCCAAAATACCTGTAATTCAACATCAAAAATCACTATAAAAGTCTAACCAGTAACTAAAGAACAACATATATACAGTTTAAAGGAGTTAATTTACCATTTTACCCTTAAATTAGCATACTACCAAGCACAATCATGTATTACCATAAAAAGCACAATTGCATGCATAAAATGAATTGTAACATTATCATAAAACCCTCAAAATGTTATAGAAACCATATACAATTTGTGTCCTATTAGTCTATCCATTGCTAACTTCCTCTATGCTCTCTGTTAGATATTTTATTAATTATTATTATGAAATATCATGTTATTTCAAATAGATAGATTGTATCTGGATATTATTGTGATATATTTGAAAATTAGAAATTATTGATTTATTAGTTTATTAAATCTAGATGTTCTGAATATTACAATAATTATAATATATATTGCAGATATTTTGTTTTCCTAATTTGAATAAAATATCTCCTGATTATGGCCCTTGACTCAGTTGTACCAAATCTAGTTTAGGACATAATTTCGTCATATTAATAATTATTATTATTAACCTGGATATGAGGCTATAAATAGGATCGATTGATTTAGGGTTGGAGTAAGTGATATTGAATAAAAAATCACAAAATATATACCTTGCTCCCCTGGGGTTCTTGACTCATGACAGCTACTCCTATAACATAGTTGTGCCTATCTTCCAATTAGAATAATTCATGATTATTATTATTTGTGATTTTATGATATCGTGCTTTGTATTTATGTACTTGTTATATCAAAGTTGAAGCCTTGTGATTTTTTCCGTTAGATCAACGAACATGGAGAGAGCATTCATTCTAGTCTTCCACTATTGCTCTATCATGTAGGCCGTGTAATCATTTAATTACCTGTATTTGTCCAACATGGCATTAGAGCTAGGTTCTCTTATTCTCCTCTACCTATTAATTTCTAAGCATGATGCATTATGGATATATTTTATTTTTGCTATTTAGAAAAATATTTTGGGAAAATTTGATATGAGCATCATACGTCTTGGTCTGAATCTTTGTGAAAATTTTTATTTAATGGGATAGAGAGAAACATTGTTTTTTCTAATGAACCATCACCAGCTTTATTGTTTTGAAGAATTAATTCAAAATTTTGATTTATTTTTGATTTGTGTCTAAATTTATGTTGCTATTTGTTGAGTTACTGGGACAATAGGAGAACTCTCTAGTTTTTCGATGAACATCGTCACCATTCTCATCAGATTTGAGATTACCTGAATGTTATTGTTCTTGTTTGATTTTTATTTCAAAAAATTGTTTTGGTTTTAAGACTTCATCTCGCTATAATTATTGAAGAGAAGTTCTCAATTGTATTTTCATATATCACTGTAAAATAACCCAGGATCGCCAAAAAAGGGCATGAAGGTTGTTGGTGTTAGCGGCTGTGAAAGGCGGTGCTGTCCAGGACGCACGCGCATATGAGCTGAATCAGGTAGGTTAAACTAACTCATGGAGGAATACAAGTGAAACACACCATTTAACATTCTGGAACTCCCCTTGTTGTCCAAAATGATATATATGAGTCACAATGAAACGCACCATTTGACTTAAAGAGAGAATGGGCTGGATGTGTTATAGGCTTTATCTTTTCTATTTTGGGCCAAGGTGGAAATTGGGCCTTGTACTCTAATTTCTAGAATTTAATATATTTTATTTATTTTTCTAGATTATGTAATCCCAATTTGAACTTATCCTTTGTTTCAGTTTGTAGGCACGTTTGATTTCTTATTTGGCATATGAAGGTTACTGGCTTTATAGCTCATGTTATATTTATTTTCTAGTTTATTAATTTTTTAAATTTAAGCAATTCTCTTTTTGGGCCCACATGCATTTATTTTGTTTTTGAAAATTATATGCCGGGCTCAATTTTAGTTGTCTATTTGTTTGGGCCATGTTGCCTCATTTCTAAAAATTAATTTGCAATAAATGTATAATTTTTTAGTTGTGCCTTATTCATTTAAGCAATCATAATTTATTTTATACATCATTTATTGTTGTTTAATATAAGGAAAGTTCAATTTTGGCTATTTTCTCATTGTGGAAAAATTGTGTAGTTCATTATCGCGTGTTATTTAATTGTTTGAATATTTGGATAACTAGTTAGACAATTATATAACTATTAGAATTTAAAAAAATATTCATAATTGAGTGAAAATACACTGAAACTAAATTTATAAAAAAATTGTTTAAATGCATAAAATAGTGGGATAATTTGTTATTTAATGGTACATTAAAATGACTATTTAAGTTCTCGTTAAGCGATATGAATATTTATGTTTTAAATGTACTTGATATTTGTGATTAGTATGTTGTACTTGAGGACTAGCCACAACAGCCCTATTATTGTTGCATGTATAATATAATCCCATATGGCATTATAAAATATCAGTTGTAATTAAATGTGCAGGTATAACTTATCTTTACTAACAGGTAGATAATTATATTTGCATATCTAATTAGGATAGAGTAGAATGTCCTTATATTTTTAAGTAGCCCACATGTATTAGACAATCGAATGCATTATAGTTTCATCAATTTTTAGGTAAACACGTGCTATGATAGTATCTTTACCTACAGGTATTAGTGATAGGTATTTACATTTTGTATGCTTTATTTGTGTTAAGTATACATGGAACAATAATTGTGATTGCTTCAGAACTTATATGAGTTTATTTGTTTTGTTCAAACTTGTAGTTCCTATTGCTACCCTTAGGATTGTTACTAATGTTAGTAACAAAATTATCTTGGATAGTGCAAACTATCCCCACTGGAAGGATGATGTTTTGTTGTAGCTTGGTTGTTTGGATCTAGACTTTACCTTGAGGGTTAATGAACGTCCTAGGTCTGTAGATGATTCTGATAATCAAGATGCTAAAAACTATTATGATCATTAGGAGCAGTCTAACCACTTATCTCTTATGCTGGTAAAGACAGATATTGCAAGAGGTATTCGTGGTGTCTTTCCTAGATGTAGAACTACCAAATAATACCTTCAAGTTTTAGATAAGCAGTTCAAACTATTTGAAAATCAAATGGGTGGAACTATTATGTCTAAACTATGCTCTGACACTTGCAGGTATTGGAGGCATTAGGCAATATATCATGAAAATTATATATCTTTGCTATCAGCTAAAGTCTTTCAAAATAGAACCTACTAAGCAGTTTCTAGTACACTTGAATCTAAATTCACATCTTACTCAGATGATGATTTTAAAGTCTTATACAACACATATAAAGAGAATGGATAGTTGATGAATTGCTAGCCATATGTGTTCAGCAAGAGACTTGATTGCTGATAAATAGGAAACCAACACCTAAGGAAGCTCATTTTGTTGAAGGTTACAAGGCTAAGGGCAAGAAAGGGAAGATGAATAAGAAGAACAAACCTTCCAATGCCTTAGCTATGGATAAGAAGGACGTTAAATACTTCTTTTGTAAGAAGAAGGGACACATGAAGAATGAGTGTATGAAGAGAAAGGTTTGGCTAGAGAAGAAAAGGCATTCCAATTAGCAGGCCTCCACATGCCAGTAAAGGAATCGTGTGATCAAGTAGTAGGAAAGGAGACCCTATGAAGGTTGTAACACCTTACTTTCGTACATCTTAGGGACCATTTGATAGCATTTATAACCTCTTACAAGTCCATTGAAGTTCAATTACAAAATCTAGAATTTCAGTCTTTACGAGTATTGTTCAATGGTAATTCCAGATTAAGTGATGCACTTCAAAAACTCATAGCTAATTCTAGAAAAATCGAAATGAAGTGGTTCAAAAAGATACACAAAGATAACATATTAAAATTTATGGGAAAAATAGTTACTTGGATCAATTGACTAGTAATCTGAGTCAACTCTGATGTCAAAATTTATTGTTCATTTGGTCAAGTTTCTGGAAAATAGTTTCTAGTCCCAAATTTTGAAAATTTTGTTCTCCTTATATAGATGTCAGAATATTCTTGGTGTCAAAATGAAGCTTGACATGTTAACTAAATGTTGATAAAATATCATACATTTATTTAATCATTTACTATTTTTAATTATAGCAACTATTCTACTGCTTTTAAGTAAACTTTACATACATACATCACATAAGTCATAACATATCATTAGGTACAATCAATCATGACATCTATCTCCTAACTCCTCTTCTTGCATCTCCATCTTCTTCCATCTTTGAAGAACCTGTTGGTTTTGGGGTGGCATGGAGGGGATGAGATTTCAGGGGAAATCTCAGTAGTAAATAGAAACCATACAATGTATAACACTATATGCTTGATGTTACTATGTGTGCACTTAATGATCATACTTGCATAATGATACATACATGCTTTCATGTCCCTTAATTATAACATATGGCCATAGCATAAACAGAAACATATAATTACTTAATCATACATACTTTACATTATCAAAGTAAGCAAACATCTAAGCAACATAAGCGCACAAGTAGGTAAGTTACTACCTCATACTCCTCGTTTTCCTTATCCTTTTCCTTTACCTCTTGCTTCCTACTTCTTGATGTGTGACTGACCTCTTTGAGCACACAAACCAAATCCTAACATTGTATTACCATTAACTCATTACAATGCAACTTCCTTGAATATTGAACTTTATCTACTAAAGTAACTTTATTTAATCTTTATTAATTAGTTTGGTCTTTGAATTAATTAATGTCTTGACTTTACCCTACACAGTTTGACCTTCTGAATCCATTTATGAACTCATAATTCACAAATTCCAGTAGCTGCACACTATTCTAGACATAATTTCATAACTTTCCTTTTTTTTCAAAAATTCTCATTTTTATTCCAATGCTTCTAATACTTCTTTCTCTACTTTACTCCACACAATTTTTCATTTTAAAACCATTGGAAGCATCAAAATCATGAAATTCCAATCTACCATATCCTTATTTTTAACCTCATACTTAGTTGGAAGTCATTTGATCCAATTACAAAACCATTTGCCTTAGAAATAAGCATTTTCAAAAGAATTGCTCTCGGGTACTGCTAATGCTATTGTTTATTTGGTAATTCCATAACATGCACCCAAATTTGAAAATCCATAATTAAATGTAGAAAACTCAAAATAGGGTGGTTCCAATTTCTAATGAAAGCTGTTTCATTTAGCTTTGAAGGAAAATATAGAATTGAGGTTTCCTTGCTCCCATGAAATCCGTTTACTCATTGAAAAATATTATTTATTTGGTAAAATCTGGAAGTTCTAGTTTCTTTGCCTTAACTTCAAAAATTCATTTATCTTTCATTACTCTTCCAAATGAACCGTGTTACCTATAGATTTAAAGCTCCAGACGGTCTATTTAAGTTCACAAAAATTCATGGAAAAATCATTCATTTACTATACGAAATTAACATTGGAACATTATTGCCTCGAATTGTTTACTTGATCTTAGTTCCAGATTTTAACTTCAACTTGGAAAAATCATAACAAATCGAATACTTAACCAATTGAGGTGTTCTTGGTGTTATTTTAAATCTATGTATCTTAGCTATTATCATACCAAATTTCAAGATCAAACTTGTTGGTTTAGGCACCATAACCATCGTCATAAAGCCACAGCCTCAAGATACAACTACACGATCATACACTATGCACATCATCACGTTCTTCCATAGTGTCAAGTAATCAATATAACTTATTATACAAGTTCATCCATTTATGTTTTTCCTTTTTCCTTCAGAGGTTCCAGCACCTATGACATGGTTATGCATATAGAAAGAATGAGATTTTATGGAAATCCCAATAGCAAGGCATACAAACTATAATATCATGCATGATTAATTGGATGCTTAACATGTTATCATGAGATGGGAGCTACTTCATAATGGTACATAAGCAAACACTAACATGCATATTGTCATGACATTAGTTGCAAGGAGTTGCAATCATTCATACTTCATCATCAACATGATGGCATAATCTCAAGCTCAACCAAACACCATAATCAACAAGCAAATACAATCAAGCAAACATGATACTATAGTTAGGTATTCTTGCTACCTCTTTAGCTATCCTTGTCAAAGTCTTCTTAAGATGATTTTCTTCCTTAACAAATGTCAAAACCTAGCCATTACAAAGCAACATCAAATTACAACTCAACTTTAAAACAATTCCAAGACTAGGTTTTCACTAACTTCCATTCTAAAAGAAACTCTCATGGTTCATTTCTATATATTTTTTCATGTAGAATCCAAATATGAAACCATAATTTCCAAAATAAAAACACATCACAAGCTGCTGTTCTTGACTGAAGTGAACTCCCTTGTTTTCCAAAATTCACATTTTGATTCCAATGCTTCCAATACTTGTTCTCCTACTTTATTCCCACACAATTTTCCCTTTTAAACTCATTGGAAGCATCAAAATCATGAAATTATAATATATGAATAGTGTCACATACAGTAATAGCCATGAACACAAACTTCTAACTATATACATACTTGAATTTCCAAGCTTATACCACTTAATTCTAGTTTGTTTAAGCTTATCTAAACTATCCATAACATAAAACTCATATTCTTTTCACATGTAGAAAGCACTTCCAGTAGCAACCTCAAGGGAAATATGGCACAAAAACCCCTTAAAATCAAGAGCTAGCTTGCTAGAATAAAGCTCAAGAACAAGGGAGATAATTACCTTGCTTGTTGCTTCAAGTTGTGTGCTTCTTTCTTAGTTCAATGGAAATTTTGCAACAGGGGGTATTTATAGATAAATTGTGGTGGAAATAGATGGCCAAGATTGATTTGGTTACTGTTTGATCTAATGGTCCATATTTATTCTTGAAATAAGCTTGCCCTAGAAGCCTTGCCTTTGACGCCATGCATGACATTATTTAGGGGCATGTTTGGCTAGAAAAAGTTAATGATACTAATAGGAAAAATTCCAGTCCAGTCTAGTACCGATCGGAGCAGTTTCACAAAAACTAGATGATTTCCTATTCCTAATTTTTATAATATTCCAGGATATGTATTATGTCCTAGAAACTAGTGTCTAGGTTTCTCATAACATTGACATTGTTATACTGAGTATTTATTTGCCATCCATCCATTGGAAAATGACAAAAATACCCTTCGTGTCCTTTCTTACACTATATTAATCCTAAGGGCATAATTGTCATTTCACACCTCTTTATACTGCCTCAAGGCATATACTAGCTCTAACTAATCATATTTATACTATATGGGACATTTCTAGCCTATCCATAATGACTAAAATGGCCTCTATCTATCACTAGTACAAGCTGATCATCTAGGGATATTTTCGTAATTTTGCACTTTTCCTAGGCTGGTCTGGACTCTGGCCCACTGAACTATCTCACTACCTTATTGGGCCTATGGTGATGTCATTTAGGCCTTTGTATGGGCTCATTACCTTTTTGCCCAATTCTAAAGAAACCTCTCCCGACAATATTTATCAGGCACTTTATTCCACCGTAATTACGTGCAATCTGTATCAGATCTAACTCTTATCTAAAGAGTGATATGAACTCATATGAATCTAGCTTTATATGAGAGCCATCTGTTTCATATCCAACTCTTATATGAAGAGTAATCTGAAAACAATCTCTTTACTATTATCTTTTGCTCTTTCTTATACCAATTGTTTTGATAGAGTTATAACACTACCACCTTCTTGGTACTTGCTATAACTCTAACATAAGAAATGGCCTTGAGTACTACATTCATAAGTGTATAGAAATACCTAAGTAACCCCAATCATACTGTAACAACTGTCCCACTTACTGAGACTATCTACCATCCTGGGTACATTCTTATCGCATGTCGTATGGTTTGGGAGCAACATAACTTTCTCATCATATACTCTACCCTGCATGTACTGCATGATAGGAGTATTCATTCATCATAGCATACTCTAACATGAGTGTTATCATATGACAACTGCAAGGAGATACAACTATTCATCATTACTTATGGCAACATAAGCCATATCATTACATAATTTTACTCAACCATCCATCGTACAATTAATTAACCTTAAAGCATTATTTCCTTTTTCACATTATCCATCAGATCCTGATCATTTATTTAGGAACCTAAAATAAATACTCATCTAACTTAGGCTACCACGTTACCCTCCTATCAGGGTATATACTCAACCTTTCACTACTCTATTTGACTCTTGATGAATACTCTTTCTTAAATAGGGGAGTCTCTCTATCTTTTAAACTGTGGCTACCTATTTCTCTATAGACATCATATACTTCTTTTTCTAATCTTGCATACATTTACTACTCTGTTAAAAATTTGTAGCTACCTGAGAAAAATCATTTCTTTATAATGGAATCCAATCCATGAACTAATTCTCAGGTAATCGGATCAATCTCCATTTTTATGGAGTAATTACTGTATCTCTTTACTATCTCTTAACTTCTTCTATCTATCTATCATTCCCAGTTTGTTTTTTACTATACTATGATTTCTTTCTAGTCTTTTTCTTTCTCCTGATGAACTTGAGTCGTATGGATCTCATTCATCATCTAGCACTATTACTTATGGTCTCTAGGGTACTCTACCCTATGTCTACTAGGTTATTATTGTTTCTTTGTGATGTGGTCCCTCTGTCTTAGGAACATCAGCTCTCTATCTATTAACCATTTCATCTTTAACTTTTGGCTATGTGCTAGGATCATTTCTAAGCAAGTCTTATTCTAACTTTCGATTCTTCTCTTTAGGAAAGACTAACTAAACAAATTCTTTCATAATATAGATCTACTCCTGGTGATCACATGAAGGATATACTTCTGAACATCTTAAACTTATTTTCTGTCATATACTAAATTTTCCCTATCTGTATAATACTGATAGTGGAAAGTGATTTGGAAAGGATTATGATGAAGATCAGAAGAAATAATAAAGATTAAATGAGTTTTAAAGAAAGAAAGGGACCTAAACAAAAATTAGAAAAGGTTGAAGGCAAAAAGTTAAGGTAGAAATAAATGTTGGGCTAAAAGTTGTAATTTCCAAAAGTTAAGGGACTTGATGTAATTAACTAAAAAGTTTAAGGGCAAAATTATAATTATAGAAAGTTCAGCCTGAAGAGGGTTAGAATTGCCCAGAAGTATTTTAGTCCCATAATCCATTAGTAAATAGAGGAAGTTGCACTGGTTAGTCTAGCATGATACAAAAATTTTATTAGGGCTCTAGACAGCATATATTTATCTGATAGTCTGAACGTTATCTAAAATTTTATCAGATTTCATGGACTTTAGATATAAGTGGGAGAATTACAGGAAAGTGTGCCCTATAGTGTCAGATGTCATGGATCTAACAGAACTTGGAAGGAGTTATGTATAAAAAGTTATCCCCATATTAGTGAATTTTGACAGGAGTTTGATAACACCCGTGATCCGATAATAGAACTTATCAGTATGTAAACCTGGATAGAATAAGATCAGATGACCTCATATATAGGCCCATGATTACCCCAAGGAGGGCCCAAAACATAAGGTACCAGTTTATCAGTAGAAGGGGCTAGTGTCCAGAAAAAGTATAAAATTATAAAAGTACCCCTGGATGCCCAGATTGTACTAGAGATAGATAGAGGGCATTTTGGTCATCTGGGACAGGTTAAAAACATGGGGTATAGCCTAAGTATGATTGCTTAGAGCCAGTATAGGCCCTGAGGCAGTACAAAGAAGGGTGAAAAGACGATTTTACCCTTATGATCAATATAGTGCAAGACAGGACACCAAGGCTATTTTTGTCATTTTCTAAGGGATGGATGGTAGATAAATATTTAGAATAACAATTTCAATGGTATGAGAAGCCTAGAAATTGATTTCCAGGATAGAATACATATCTTGGTATATTATAAAAAATTAGGAATAGAAAATAGTTCGGTTGTTGTAAAACTGCTTCGATCGGTACCGGATTAGACTGGAAATTTTCCAGAAGCTCCCTTACAAGAGAATTTTACAACATACCCCCATGAGGTTTCCCTTGAGCTTTCCCTTATGATAACATAATTATTCCTCTTTGAAAAATTTAAATCCAAGATTGAATGTGAGCCTTTAGATCAAATAGTGTACAAAGTAATCTTGCCCATTGATTTTCCATGAAATTTTCTATAAATACCCCCTCAAATCTGGTTGAAAACTGTGGCCTCATGAACCTTGGGGAAACTCTTGCAAAATGAAAACTCAAGCCAAGACAAAGAAGATTCAAGGTACCAAAGTTCAAGCAAGCTAGAGATTAAAGGTAAGCAATCTCTCCTAGCTTATTTTCCTTTGATTTGGGAGCTTGAACTTAGAGTTTTCATGGGGGGAAAGTTGAGTTTTCTCTAAGGGGTGGTGCTGCCCAAAGAACTTAAATGAAAGGGGAAGAAGTAAATTAAAGTTAGAAATATATGATTGAAGCTTAAACAAGCTAGTTAAGTGATTGGTTGTTGAATCAAGTTGATATTCTTGACTTTGCCATGGTTGAACCTATTGGTAAGCACTGTTCATGAGGGAAGGAAATGGAATTTTAATGATTTAATGCTTCCATTGAATTTTTATGATGATTCTGTGTAGGATTGAAAAGATTCTGAACTTTGGAAACATTAAAATCTCAATATTATAGTTTTTGAAATTCTTCTCTATACTATTAACTCACATGAACAGTGACTGAAATTTTATGATTTTGATGCTTCCAATGGTTTTAAAATGAAAAATTGTGTGGGATAAAGTAGAGAAACAAGTATGGGAAGCATTAGAACCAAAATGAGAATTTTTAAAAGAATTGTGTGCATGTGTTTGGTCCTGTACAGCAGCCCATGAAGGAGCTGGAATTTCATGATTCTAAACCCATAAATGGATTTAAAATATGAAATTGTATAGGGTAAAGTCAAGAAATCAATTGATTTAAGACCCAAGTGGATTAGTGAAGATTAGAGAAAGTTATAATAATAAAGAGTGTAACAAGGTTAGTTTTGAACATGGTTAGAGCTCATGAGTCCTAATGAATTATGTGATGAATATGAATGTGTTTAGGATCTTGAAATATCCAAGAAGATATTGGTAAGTGATTTACATAAAGGCTTCATGGTTGGAAAGCTAGGGAGCAAGTGCTAAAGATCAAGAGGAAAGCTTAAGTGCAAGGTAGTGAACTTACCTCTTTATGTGCTTGATATAGTATGCTTATGTGTTGACATGTATATGATATTTGAATGATGTTGTGACATGATAAATGATGTTTAATGTATTGTGAATAACATGTTTTCCATGACAATGCACTTTATGTAAAAGTATATAGCATGATGGCATGTCACTAATCAAAGAAAGTTTAATGAAATTACACATCATGCATTAGCATCCATCTTGCATATTTAAGTGGTAATGTTTGCTACTGAGATTCCCTAGAATCTCACTCTTCCATAACCAACCAATCTAGGTAAAGTATGATGGAAAAGGTATACATGGAGAAGAGCTAAAGAATGGAAGAAAGGAATGGAAGTAATTGAGACTTTAGTATATGCTATGAATTATCTATGTACGTAAATGCCATGTAAGGTATCCATTTATGTGATGAAACTATTTGTAATAATTATGGCATATGTACATGATGTATATGAATATTTAGAAGTTTATTTGATGGCTTATACATGTTGAAACAATTATTGAAAGTGAAAGAAAAGAAATAGAAATGGTAAAAACGTAGGTCCTGAAGTAGTTTGGTTATGGCTTCAGTTTGACCTAGAAAATGAAGGAATTATTTCATAAAATTTTATGAACGTGTAGTACACATCCATAGCTTTAAGTGCATAGGTAGAATGTTTCATTTGGATGTGTATAACAAGAGAAATTAATTTCCAAATTAAGGGACCAGAATCTATTTTTAGAATTTTTGACCAAATGAACAGAAAAACTTTGATGAATAAACTGTATTAATTGGTTAATCATTTAGTCTGAAAATTATTTTTCCTGTAAATTTCAATATGTTAGATTCATGTAGATTTTTTAACCACTTCATTTTGATTTTTCTATAATTAATTATGATTTTTTGAAGTTCATTAAATAGTCTAGAATACCATATAAATAGTAACCCAAGAAAGAGGAAAATTTCAGATTTAGCTAATGAACTTCCAAAGACTTATAAGTGGTTCTAAATGTTACTAAGTGGTCCATAAAACATATAAAAGTAAGGATGTTTCATTTTCCATATCTTAGTATCTCGTACTATCTAACTTGGTCGTGTCTTATACCAATCCTCTAGCTGATAAACTTCAGTGAAACTAGTACCTTTATCATCATTGTTACCGTAGCATGTGGTCACTACTTTATGTACAGAGAACGATTCTCATTTATTCCACTATCATTACCTCGAGCTACTCTGACAGCTTCCTTGACCTTGGATTACCTTGGATTGGTCAGCTTCTATCTCTATCAACAGAGGAAATTGCTCCTCCAACATTATCCCGCTTAGTCCAACCACATTGTGATAAAAAACACAAGACTTTGGTAGTAACGGCTGACTAAGACAAGCTTATCGTAGCCATTTCCTTAAAGACTACCTCGTAAAGCTGTAAGATACGAGGTATAGTTCTATTTATCTGGGTGTTACTATCTCTTGTCTGAATACTTCACTAAATAATGTACACGATCCCTATATCCTATTATAGGAAGGGAATCTCTTTGGTTCACTTAAGATCCAAACTTAAAGGACACTACATTTTCCACTAAGTACCCTAACCTTAACATAGTGTTAACTTCTTAGGTTTAGGGTTTAGAAATTATCCTATCAGCTGCCATAAACATTGCTTTGATACAAAAGAAATAACACCTTACTTTCATACGTCTTAGGGATTAGTTGATAGCATTTAGAAGTACTTACAAGTCCATTGAAGTTCAATTACAAAATCTATAATTCCACTCTTTACGAGTACTGTTCATATGGTAATCCCATATTAAGTGATGAAATTCAAAAAATCATAACTAATTCTAGAAAAATCGAAATGAAGTGGTTCAAAAAGAGACACAAATCTAACATAATAAAATTTAAGGTAAAAATAGTTACTTGGACCAATTGACCAGTTAAATGAGTCAACTCTGACGTCAAAATTTACTGTTCATTTGGTCAAATTTCTGGAAAACAGTTTCTGGTCCCAAACTTTAAAAAATTCGTTCTCCTTATATAGACGTCATAATAAGGCATTCTTGGTATCAAAACAAAGCTTGACATATTAAATAAATAATGATAAAATATCATACATTTATTTGATTATTTACTATATTTAATTATAGTAACTACTGTAATACTTTTAAGTAAACATTACATGTATACATCACATAAGTCATAACATATCATTAGGTACAATCAATCATGACATCTATCTCCTAACTCCTCTTCTTGTATCTTCATCTTCTTCCATCTTTGAAGAACCTGTTGGTTTTGGAGTGACATGGAGGCCATGAGATTTTAGGGGAAATCTCAATAGTAAATAGAAACCATATAATGTATGCAACTATATGATTGATGTGACTATGTGTGCACTTAATGATCATTCTTGCATAATGATACTTACATGCTTTCGTGTCCCTTAATTATAACATATGGTCATAGAATAAAAAGAAATAGAGCATTACTTAATCATACATGCTTCACAACATCAAAGTAAGCAAACATCCAAGCAACATAAGCATACAAGTAGGTAAGTTCACTACCTCATACTCCTCGCTTTCCTTATCCTTTTCCTTTACCTCTTGCTTCCTACTTCTTGATGTGTGATTGCCCTCTTTGAGAACAAAAACCAAATCCTAACATTGCATTACCATTAACTCATTACAATCAAACTTCCTTGAACATTGAACTTTATCTACTAAAGTAACTTTCTTTAATCTTTGTTAATTAGTTTGGTCTTTGAATCAATTGATGTCTTGACTTTACCCTACACAATTTGACCTTCTGAGTCTATTTATGAACTCAAAATTCACAAATTCTAGAAGTTGTATACTGTTCTAGACATAATTGCATAACTTCCCTTTTTCTTTCAAAAATTCTCATTTCGATTCCAATGCTTCCAATACTTCTTTCTCTCCTTTACTCCACACAATTTTTCATTTTAAAACCATTGTAAGCATCAAAATCATGAAATTCCAATAACTGTTCATATGTGTGAACAGTAACAAAGAAGACCTCAAAAATTACAACTTTCAATTCCAATGCTTCCAACGTTCCTAACCTATCCAATTGTACACAAATTCATCTTTTAAAATCAATAGAAGCATTAGATCATTGAAATTCTATCTTCTCCTATTCAGAACAGCCTTGGCTAAAAGGCCTCACGAAATAGCAAAGTCAAAAACATCAACTCAACTCAATAACCAATCATCAAAGTAGCTTATCTAAGTGCCTTTTACTTGATTCTATCTTGCTTTTCTTCTTTCATCATTTCTGTCCAGATTTGGACTGCAAGGTTACTAAGAGAATATCTCACTTTTCTACCATTAAAACTTAAGCTTTATCCTTCCAAAACTCATACAAATAAACTAGGAAGGATTACATACCTTATGCCTTAACTACCTTGGATCCAAGTGCCTTGAATCTCCCTTTGTCTTGGCTTGAGTTTCCATTTGGTCATAGTTTTTCCAAGGTTCAAGAGGCCACGGTTTTGATGAGGAATAGGAAGGGTATTTATAGCCAAAATATTGACACCTTGAGTCCAAAATAACCCCACTTTTCCTAATTACTACAATGGCTTAATCTTGAATTTGATTGGTTGGTTTTTGGATTAATTAAACTTAATCATCATTATGTTATTCTTCTATTATTTTATTAAATTTAACACATGGGATAATCTTCCTTTCCTCTTCTAGGTGCCATGTGTAAAGCTTGTGGGTCGCACAAGGACACCTCAGATGCTTCTTAGATTTTCTTAAATTCTTATCTTTTAAAAATACATAAAATATTCTAAAAATTCATTTGACCACATAACAATTCATTAGGCTTATTGGGCTTGTATACCACATCATATTGGGCCTCTTTTAGGTCCAATAGCTAATTGGCACAAATCCCAAGGCACTTCCTTATACCGATATTCTTAAATCACCCTAATTTTTTAGATAAATGTTAGACACCTCTTTTAATGGTTATGACATTTTAGAAATTCATTCTAATATAAAATAAATTTCCTACAAAGTCTCATAATTTTCTCAAACCTAGAAGTCATGATAAAAATTTCCTATATTTCCTTTAACCCTTTATCGTTACTTGATTTCACCGTAAATTTTATAATTAATTCTACATGACTCCTTTTTTACTTCTATAGGTTTCATAAATTTCTATATTAATTATAAGAATTTATTGTCATATTTCATCTGATTATGAGGTCCAGAGGATGAAAGGAATTGGAACACACGCAACGGAAATTAATTTAAAAAATTTTCCATTCCTTGCCAGGATCTACCGTATGTTTTTAAGTCAAGTGGGAAGAAGCATTACCCTCAGTGTTCCTCAGCTACTTCCACAGCCTCTGGTCACGACGTTCACAGCTTCACTCCGTGGCTCGTGCTCCCTTTTCGATCGCAAGAAGTCAAACTTAAATCAGATATATAGGATGCTATGAGTTTTTCTCTCTACCGAATTGAATTTTGGAGTTAATCTTATATTAATTCCAAAATTAATACAATATCATATATTGTATAATTTTATAAGAAACTAATTAAATAAATAATATTAAATCCGTCCCACATATTTAATTACCTATTTCTTTAACTTTAAATAAAGATAAGACTGAACTATATTTGATTTATTCTCATAAATCAAATTTGAGATATCATATCAATTTGAATTTCAAATTCAAACGTGATAGGGATTTAATTTATCCTTATAAATTAAATCTTATAAATATCTCTTATATGAGATATCCTATCAATTTGAATTTCAAATTCAAACGTGATAGAGATTTAATTTATCCTTATAAATTAAATCTCATATATCTCTTATATATAATATATATATATACGAATATAAATATAAGTAAATATATACATCCACCCTGTATCATTCATTGAATCTGGACATGTCTTAGATTCAATGAATCTGGACATCATAGCTTGTGTTGGGCTATTTTGTGTGCGACCCTGTAAGCCCATATGAAGTTGGCAGTGGGCCATTTGCTATACTGGCCCACAAGTCGCAAGCGGTCTCTAGCAAGACATAACGACTACCCAAATTATATGAGGATCGTTAAACAATGTAACATTTTATACAACCATATCATGTCCCTTTTGTCACGCGACGTTTTGGTCATGGTTGAGGCATGGATAATGTCATCCTCCTATTCCTGACTGTTACTTTCTTGATCCCTGAGTAGTCTAACTGTAGAAATGGAACTACCTTTCCATTACAGTATGGCCATACATTTCTCAGACTCACTCATCGAGGGGCCCAGTAATATATCTCTACGAATGTGAGGGACAAATTCCATCTTGACCATTCATATTCCTCCGCATGAAAAACCACTAAACCTGAACATAGTCTTTATGATCACTCGGTCAAAAGTAACTTTTGACTAGGTCAATGTTGAGCGTTTGTCATGTAGGAATCCATGATGATCTCAGGTCAAAGGGCATATTGACATGGTTTGTATATGAGAGAAGCTTATGACGTTACCCATGCAGTTCTCTCATAGCGGGTCAGTCCAACACCTTGTAGTTTTACATGTGTCTATGACTCTGATTTATATCTCTATATATCTTCAAAGTCATACTGGTCTTATTTCATCTGTGCTCCCACAGAGATGACTGACCAGGGACATTTAGGATAAGATCATGAATTATCCAAGGATGGTCATAACAGTAAACATGCAAATAATATGATAACACAATTAATAAATTCATAAATCAATAATGTTCATAAGACAATGATTGGCCCCTAGGGCATGATTTCCAACAGAGGATACTGCAATAATCTCCCAAATTTAGAAATTTATATCAATTTGTTGGGACCTCGAATCAAAATTCTGTGTTGCGTTTAACTGATCAGAATAACTTTCTCTATTTTATGATAAAATTTCAGACTAAAATGCTTCTGGATAGTGTTTGGCCTTTTCTGGCTCAAATTCACATAATTACCATTTTACCCCTGAACTTTTATAAATTCCACTTTAGGCCCTCAACTTTTCATAATTACACTTAATGTCTAAAAGCTTATGTCTACTTCTATTTTAGACCATGGAACTTTTAATGTTTTCACTTTAGTCCCTTTATTTTCCAAAATAACCATTTGAAACTTTCACTAATTGCAATTTAGTCCCTAAACTTTTTCTAAATTGCAATTTAGCCCCTTTTACTTTACAACTTTATACATTCTCTCTTTCTTTGGCTTAACACTTATCTTAGTTATTATATTTTCTTTTGATTACCATCCCAATCTCTTCATAATATCTTTCCTCTATCAGTCTTATACAGATAGGGAAAATTTAGGATGTTACAAAGGCGGTTGGAACCTATAAGATTGTCTTACCTAAAAAATTTATTTTAGATCTTTTTAAGACATTTTATGTTCCCTCCTACAAGAGAAACTTGATTTCTATGTCGAAGTTAATTCCATTAGGTTATTGAATAAAACTTTCAAAAGATCTTACACTTTTTTGTAAAGACTCTGTTTCAATTGTAAATATTCCATATTTGCCATAATCTTTAGCTGTTATGCATGGTATTAAATGTAGTGTCATTAATAAGAATTCAATTAGCCAATGGCATAGGATTGGGACATATCTCCATTGATAGAATGAAGATGTTAACTAAAGATGGAGTTCTTCCATCCACCATTATAATGTTAGTTCTCATTGTTGGAAAATGTGCCCTAGGGGCCAATCATTGTCTTATGAACATTATTGATTTATGAATTTATTAATTGTGTTATCATATTATTTGCATGTTTACTGTGATGACCATCCTTGGATAATTCATGATCTTATCCTAAATGTCCCTGGTCGGTCATCTGTGCAGGAGCAGAGATGAAATAAGACCAGTATGACTTTGAAGATGTATAGAGATATAAATCAAAGTCATATACACATGTAAGAGTACAAGGTGTTGGACCGACCTGCTATGAGAGAGTTACATGGGTTACGTCATAATCTTCTCTCATATACAAACCATGTCACTATGCCCTTTAACCTGAGATTATCATGGATTCCTACATGACAAACGCTCAGCTTTAGCCTAGTCAAAAGTCACTTTTGACCGAGTGATCATAAAGACTATGTTCGGGCTTAGTGGTTTTTCATGCGGAGGAATGTGAATGGTCAAGATGGAATTTGTCCCTCATATTCGTAGAGAGATATTACTGGGCCCCTCGATGAGTGAGTCTGAGAAATGTATGGCCATACTGTAATGGAAAGGTAGTTCCATTTCTATAGTCAGACTACTCAGGGATCGAGAAAGTAACAGTCAGGAATAGGAGAATGACATTATCCATGCCTCATCCATGACCAAAATATCGCGTGACAGAAAGGACATGATATGGTTGTATAAAAGGTTACATCGTTTATCGATTCTCATATGATTTGGGTAGTCGTTATGTCTTGCTAGAGACCGCTTGCGACTTGTGGGCCAGTATAGCAAATGGCCCACTGCCAACTTCATATGGGCCTACAAGGTCGCACACAAAATAGCCCAACACGAGCTATGATGTCCAGATTCATTGAATCTAAGACGTGTCTAGATTCAATGAATGATCCAGGGTTGATGTATATATTTATTTATATTTATATTCGTATATAGATAAATTCGTATATATATATTATATATAAGGGATATATAGGATTTAATTTATAAGGATAAATTAAATCTCTATTACGTTTGAATTTGAAATTCAAATTGATAGGATATCTCAAATTTGATTTATGAGAATAAATCAAATACAGTACAATCTTATCTTTATTTAAATTAAATAAATAGGTGAATTAAATCTGTGGGACGGATTTAATATAAACATTATTTATTTAATTAGTTTCTTATCAAATTATACAATATGTGATATTGTATTCGGAATTAATATAGATTAATTCCAAAATCCCATTCGGTTGAGAAAAACGCAGAGCATCCTATATATCCGATTTTAGGAGCTACGTTTTGAACACAACACATAACACAAAAAGGGTCGAACGGAATCTGCAAAAGGTTTGCAGATAAGAAACTACTGAAGTAGAGACGGAGAGGACGAACTCTTGAGAAAGCCTTGGAGGTTCGTGTTGATACCAGTAGAGGAAGATGACCTGAGGAGTCAATTTCTTGCGATCAAAAAGAGAGCACGAGCTGCGGAGAGAAGCTGTGGACTTCTCCTTAGGATCGGAAAGAGATCACCAGCCGTGGAGAGAAGCTGTGGAAGTCGCTGAGAAACACTGAGGGTAATGCTTCTTCCCACTTGACTTAAACACAAACGGTAGATCCTGGCAAGGAATGGAAATATTTTTAAATTAATTTTCACTGCATGTCTTCCAATTCCTTACACTCATGTGGACTGTATTAAGGGAAAACAGATCAACAAGTCACATAAAAGAGTTAAGAGAAGTTCTTAATTACTTGAGATTATACACACATATATTTGTTGTCCAAATTTAAATACGCATGGAAAAAAGTATTTCATTACCTTTATTAATGATTTCTCACTATATATGCATATATAATAAAAGTGAGGCACTAGATGCCTGTAAGGAATATAAAGTATATGTGAAAAAGTAAGTTGGAAAACCAATTAAGATTGTGAGATCAGATAGAGGTGGTAAATATTGTTGTATCCTTATTTTCAACCTCAACTATACTCATTTGGAAGTCATTTGAACCACTTACATAACCTTTTGCTTTAGAAACATGGATTTCCAAAAGATTTCTTCTCGGGGACTGTTAATAGTTATTGTTCATTTGGTTATCCAGAACATGTACTTGATTTTGAAAATTCATAATTAAATGTAGAAAAATTTAAATAGGGTGGTTCCAATTTCTAATGAAAGCTCTTTCATTTAAATTTGAATGAAAAATGTAAAAATGAGGTTTCATTGTCCAAATGAAATCAGTTTTTGTTGAAAAACACTGTTTATTTGGTAAATATGGAAGTTCCAGTTTCTTTGCTTTAATTTCAAAAATTCATTTCTCTTTGGTTACTTGTCCAAATGAAACGTGTTACCTATATTTTTAAAGCTCAAGATGTGTTCTTTAAGCCCATAAAATTTCATAGAAAAATAGTTGATTTACTATATTAAATGAATGTTGGAACATCACCGCCTCTAGTTGCTCACTTTATCTCAATTCCATATTTTATCTCTAACTTAGAAAAATCATAGTAAATCAAATACTTAACCAATTGAGGCGTTATTGGTGTATTAAAGATTTGTATCTTAGCTATTATCATACCAAATTTAAAGTTCAAACTCATTGGTTTAGGCATCGTAAACATCGTCATAAAGCTTCAGCCTTATAATACAACCACATGATAATACACTATGCATCCCATCATATCCTTTCATAGTATCAAGTAACCAATATGAATTATTATACAAGTTCAACCATCTATATTTTTACCCTTTTTCCTTGAGATGTTCTAGCAACTATAACATAGTTATGCATATGGAAAGAATGAGATTTCATGGAAATCTCAATAACAAGTCATACAAACTATAATATCATGCATGATTAATTAGATACTGAACATGTTATCATGAGATGAGAACTACTTCACAATAATACATAAGCAAACTCTAATATGCATATTGTCATGACATTAGTTGCAAGGAGTTACAATCATTCATACTTCTTCATCAACATGATGGCATAATCTTAAGCTCAACCAAACATCATAACTAACAAGCACGCCTACAATCAAACAAACATAGAATTATAGTTAGGTATTCTTGCTACCTCTTAAGTTATCCTTGACAAAGTCTTCTTGAGGTGGTTTTCTTCCCTCACAAATGTCAAAACCTAGCCATTACAAAGTAACATCAAGTTACTACTCAACTTGAAAACAATTCCAAGACTAGGTTTTCACTAACTTCTATTCTTTTTCCATTTTATGTTTCATACTTCCATCTTTCTAAAATAAATTCTCATGGTTCATTTCCACATAATTATTCATATAGAATTCAAATATTAAACCAGCATTTCCAAAATCAAAACATACCATTAGCTGCTGTACATAACCGAAGTGACACTCTTATTTTCGAAAAATTCATATTTTGATTCCAATGCTTCCAATACTTGTTTCCCTACTTTATCACCACACAATTTTCCATTTTAAACTCTTTGGAAGCATCAAAATCATGAAATTCTAATATATAAACAGTGTTTCATACAGTAGCAGCTAAGAACACAAAACCCTAACTACATGCATACTTGAATTTCTAAGCATATACGACTTGATTCTAGCTTGTTTAAGCTTGTCTAAACTATCCATAAAATAAAAATTATATTCTTATCACATGTAGAAAGCACTTCTAGCAGCACCCTCAAGGGAAATATGTCACAAAACCCCCTTAAAATCAAGAGCTAATTTGCTAGATTAAAGTCAAAGAACAAGGGAGCTAGTCACCTTACTTGTTGCTCCAAGTTGTGTGCTGCTTTCTTAGTTCAAAGAAACTTTTGGTAAAGGTTCCCTAAGGTGCCAAGCTTGCCAAATCAAGTCTGATTTGAGGGGGTATTTATAGGCAAATTTGGGTGGAAATGAAAAGCCAAGATTACTTTGGTTACTATTTGATCTAATGTTCCATATTCCACCTTTAATCAAGCTTGCCCTAGAAGCCTTGGAATGATGCCATGCATGACCTTATTTAGGGCTGTGTTTGGCTGGAAAAAGGTAGATATACTGATAGAAAAGATTTCAGTCCAGTCCGATACCGATCGGAGCAGTTTTACAAAAACCATACTGTTTTATGTTCCTAATTTTTACAATATTCCAGAATATCTATTCTGTCATGAAAATTAGTTTCTAGGTTTTTCCAACCATTAACATTGTTATACTGAGTATTTATCTGCCAACCATCCCTTGAGAAATGACCAAAATATCCTTGTTGCCCTTTCTTGCCTTATATTAATCATAAGGGCATAATTGTCATTTTACACCTCTTTATACTGTATCAGGGTATATATTGGCTCTAACTAATAATCTTGATACTAGGTTGGACATTTTTGGCTTATCCATAATGTCCAAAATGCCCTCCATCTATCTCTGGTACAATCTGGCTACACAGGGCATTTTTATAATTTTACACTTTTCCTGTATTGCACTGGACTCTAGCCCACTTAACTGTCCAATGAAACATCCTCCTTTTCATACATCTTAGGGACCAAATAGTAGCATCTGGAACCACTTTTAAGGCTATTGAAGTCAATTTACTCAATCTGGAATTTTACTGTTAGTGAGTACTGTTCACAGTGTAAATTCTAGAGGAGTGACCTGACTTCAAAAAATCATAACTAATTCTAGAAAAATCAAAATGAAGTGGTTCAAATTGATATATGAAGCTAACTTAATGAAATTTCTGGAGAAAATAACTCATTGACTACACCTTGACCAGGTCAACATCAGTAAACGTCTAAAATTTACTGTTCATCCTACGTTTTTCCCAGATTCCAGCATTTTGGTCCCAACATTTGCACTATCCAATCCTCAGATTCTCTTCATACTTCTTCAATCCTTTCTCATCATAAACCTGTGGGATTGGGATTTCATGGAAGGGGGGGGTGAGATTTTTGGGGTAATCTCGGTAGCAAACAGTACTAAACAATGCATGCATTAATGTAAATACTTGTACTTGCTTGTGAAAGTGTTAACATTGTGTAATATGCGTGCTTCCATGTAACATATGAAATACAATTGGCCAAAGTAATCATAGAAATAGAGCTTCATACATAAGCACATGTACAACACATTTCAACAAAGCCATAGCACATCAAGCATAACATTCAATACATACAAGTTTAGGAAAAGTTCACTACCTGCCATATAGCCTTTCCTTCCAGCTCTTAGGCTTGCCTCTAAGGTCCTTTCTTTCCATAAGTCATAGCCTATACATAGGATAATAATATCTTTATTATTATCCAGTATAGCTCTACCTAACTCATGCTTAACTAGGGGTAATATCCTTACTCTGACATTCCCCTAACTTTCTTTCTCTCTTTAGCTACCTTTATTAATAGAGATATTTCTCTATTCTAACCACTAAGAGCAATCATCTACTTTATTAGAGCAGGGATTAGATAACTTACTTACCTCATTCCTAAGCTCTGCCCAGTCCTTAAGCTCCTTAGACTGCTCCTGGCTCCACCATAACTCCTTCCTTTCTTTCTCTCTTCCTCTCTTCTTTCTCTTCTTTTTCTTGCCAAATCTGTGAATGAAATGGAGGGAAGGGAGTTCCTATTTATAGGTGAGTAGATATGGAATGAATGGCTCATATTGAATCGTGATGAATGGCTCAGATTGCTTGCTTCCTCAAGAAGGTTTGCCTGTATCATCACGATGACATCATCCTCCTTGATGACTCACCATTATGACATCATCCAAGGACACCTCAGGGGACACCTCAGAGGGTATGTGGTGCAATGGTTGGACCATTGGGACACCTCACTGGATGACTCAGCCTCTCCAGAGAATTCTAGAGCCTTTTCCAGGAATGAATGGTCGAGATTGTGCCACGTGTCCTTTTTACTTTTTATCTTTTTTCTAATCTCATGGCATGTATCCTTAACTTTTCTTCTTTTCCTATAATAATGCCATGTGGTGCCTTGTGGGTCCCATGACGACAGCTTTCATGCCACCTCATGGTCTAAAGTCATATCTGATTACTTTTCCCAGTTCTATCCTTAACCGGGTAACTTTACTTTATGGAAAAGTACTAAAATATTATTTTAATACCTCTTAAACTCCATAATCCTTGGGCCTACGTTTTTAGGCTCTTGGATTGTTATCTTGGGTTTTTAACCAAGCCCAAGCACTCTAGTGGCTCAGTTCCCAAGAAATGCCTCTTACTTTTCCATTATGCCCACAGGGACTTTCACTATTTTCCCTAAATTTTCACTTTCTTGTAGTTTAGTCCCTGAACATCATCTGTATACTTTTGGAACTCCTGTACAATAGGTCCTAGTAGCCTTCCTTTTTCAAGCTACAAACTAGGCTTTTAGGCCTAAAAATTGGGATATGACATCCAACCACCTTATTGGGTGTCTTGGGACACCATTTGGGCCTTAATTTGGGCAATTACTTTTATGGCACAAATCCCAAGGAATATCTCCTGACAGTATTTATCGGGTATTTTATTACACTGTAAAATCCTATAAGAATTCTACAGGATCCCTTTTCTCACTCTATCAATTTTATAAATTCTTATATTAAATATAGGAATTTACTTAAAGTTTCATATGATTCTGAGGGCTGAAAAATACTGTAATAATTCTTCCTAACTTCAGGAATTCGTATTAATTAATCGGGACCTCAAATTGAAATTCTGTATTGTGTTAAACTGATCAGAATACTTTTATCTATTTACCAGAAAAATTTTGGACTAATCTGATTCTGGACATTTTTGGGCATTTTTCAGTTCAACTTTCTCATAATTACATTTTTGTCCTTGATATTCTGGTTAATTACATTTAGATCCCTAACTTTTGATAATTACACCTTTTGGCTCAACTTTTATTTCTACTTTTACTTTTAGTCTTCAACCTTTTCTAATTTTCATTTAGGTCTCTGAACTTTCCTTAGTTACTAGTCCCTCTCTTTCCTTCCTCAATCTAATACAATTTATTTCAAGAATCTCATGTCTATTACATATAAACTGTACATATACATCAGATAAGGAAATTGGGGATATGGCATTTCGCTCCCCCTTAAAATAAATTTCGTCTTCAAAATTTACATTACATATATACTAAGGAAATAATTCAGGATATGCTTCCTTCATTCTTTCCTCTACTTCCCATGTAGCCTCATTCTCAGTTAATCCTTTCTAAACCACCTTAACTAAAGATATTTTTTTATTTCGCAACTACTTGACCTTTCGATCTACAATTTGTACTAGTCTAACTTCGTAAGTTAGGTCATCTTGCAGTGCAACATCATCCTGCTCAATCACATGTGATGGGTCTAGAGCATGCTTCTTCAACTGGGAAACATGGAATACATCATGTATCTTACTGAGATTTGGAGGAAGAGCTAACTTGTAAGCCACTGATCGTATTCTTGTAAGGATCTGGAATCGCCTGATGTATCTAGGATGTAACTTCTTAACCTTAATTGATCATCCAGCTCCTGTAGTTTGAGTTAACTTTTCTGTCTGCTTTGAGCTGTCAATAACCTTTTCTTAATCTTATCAATCTGTACTACTATTTGATCTACTATTTTAGGACCAAACATTCTTCTTTCGCTCAACTCTAATTAGCATAAGGGAGATCTACACTTATGTACATAAAGTGCTTCAAATGGGGCCATCTAAATACTAGCCTGATAACTATTGTTATAGGTAAATTCTATTAATGGCAGATGGACATCCCAACTCCCTTTGGAATCCAAAACACATGCTCTTAACATATCCTCTAGTGTTTGGATTGTTCTTTCAAGTTGACCATCTGTTGGAGGATGATAAGCTATACTAAATATGAGAGTAGTGTCCATTTCTTTATGCAAAACTTGCCAAAAATTAGATGTAAATTGAGGATCTCTATCAAACACAATACTACTTGGGACACCATGTAATCTAACAATCTATTTTACATACAACTTTGCTAGCTTCTCAAGAGAATCTTTCTTATTATTTGCCAATAAATAAGCTGACTTTGTCAATCGGTCAATTACTACCTATATAGCATCATGCTTAGTGGGAGTCATGGGTAGTCCTTCAACAAAGTCAATGGCAATACTATCCCATTTCTACTCAGGTATATCTAATGGTTGTAACTTTCTTGTTGGCCTTTGGTGCTCAACTTTCACTTTCTGATAAGTTAAGCATTTTGACACATAAGCCACAATATCTTTCTTTAATCCTGGCCACCAAAATAAACTTTTAGCATCATGATACATCTTGGTCATACCTAGATGTACTGTATGTCAGCTTTTATGTGCTTCATCTAAAATCTTCTCTCTTAATCCCATTCTATTTGGAATATATAGTCTTCCCCTAAACCGTAGTAATCCATCTTGGGAGATATCAAAAGTTTTAGTTTCCCCTCTTTTTAGCTTGTCTTTAAAAATTGCTACGAGCTTATCATGCGTTTGAGCTTCTTTTATCTCATCTTCAATAAAAGCTTTAACCTGCATTCCTTCATAACGATTTTCTACTATATGCATCTGGTATAAAGGACTCCAATCTTTAACATATTCTATTAATTCCAACTCTTTGATCATTAGACTTGCCACTTGCACCACCTTTTTGCTTAAGGCATTAGCTACCACATTTGCTTTTCCTAGATGGTACTTAATTTGGAAATCATAATCCTTCAAAAATTCCATCCACCTCTGTTGTCTCATATTTAACTCCTTTTGATCTTGCAGATACTTCAAGATTTTGTGGTCATAGTACAATTCTATAGTAGATCTATACATGTAATGACTCCTGATCTTGAGAGCATAAACCACCGTTGCAAGCTCCAGATCATGAGTGGGATAGTGTTCTTCATGTGGCTTTAACTGCCAAGAAGCGTAGGCTACTACTCAACCCTGCTGCACTAATACACATCCCAACCTCTGCTTGCTAACATCAGTATAGACTACATAAGTCTGAGTTGTGTCTGGAATAATCAACCCTGGAGTCGTAGTTAATCTTTATTTTAATTCTTAAAAACTGGCCTCGTACTTCTCATCCCACTTGAACTACTGGTTCTTTCTTGTCAACTTGGTTAACAGAAAAGCAATTAGAGAAAATCCTTAATAAATCTTCTATAATACCCTATTAATCCTAGAAAACTTCTAATCTCTGTCACTATCCTTGGTTGTTCCTAGCTTAATACTACTTTAACTTTGTTAGGATCTACAGCTACCCCTTCATGGGATATGACATGACTGGAAAATTTGACTTCTTGAAGCCAAAACTCACATTTACTAAGCTTAGTGTAACATCCTTACTTGTATACGTCTTAGGGACCATTCAGTAGCATTTAGAACCACTTACAAGACCTTGGAAGTCCATTAGCCAAATCTGGAATTTTACTCTTTCTCGAATTACTGTTCATGTGGTATTTCAGATTACGCAACAAACTTTGAAAAATCATAACTAATTCTAGAAAACTCGAAATGAAGTGATTCAAAAATCTAAATGAAGAAAACATCTTGAAATTTAAGGAAAAAATAATTTCCAGACCAAATGATTAGCCAATTGATACAGTTTATTCGTTGAAGTTTACTGTTCATTTGGTCAAAAACTCTGGAAACAGATTCTGGTCCCTTACTTTGGAGAATCATTTCTCTTGATATACACATCCAAATGAAACGTTATACCTATGAACTTAAAGATATGGATGTGTACTACATGCTCATAAAATTTCTTGAACTAATTCCTTCATTTGCTAGGTCAAACTGAAGCCACAACAAAACTGCTTTAGGACCTACGTTTTTACCATTTCAGTTTCTTTTCTTTCATTTCCAATAGTTGTTTCAGCATGCACAAGCCATCAAATAAGCTTCTTAACATTCATATACATCATGTACATATGCCATAATTATTTCAAATAGCTTCATCACATAAATACACACCTTACATGGCATTTACATACATGGATAATTCATAGCCTATGCTAGAATCTTAATACTTCACTTTCCTTCTTCCATGCTTTAGCTCTTCTCCATGTATACATTTTCCTTCATGCTTGACCTAAATTGGTTGGTTATGGAAGAGTAAGATTCTAGGGAATCTCAGTAGCAAACATTACCACTTAAATATGCAAGATGGATGCTAATGCATGATATGTAATTTCATTAACTTTCTTTGATTAGTGACATGCCATCATGCTATATACTTTTACATAAAGTGCATGGCCATGGAAACATATTATTCACAATACATTTAACATCATTTATCATGTCACAACATCATTCAAATAACATATACATGTCAACACATAAGCATACCACATCAAGCACATAAAGAGATAAGTTCACTACCTTGCACTTAAGCTTTTCTCTTGACCTTTAGCCCTTGCTCCCTAGCTTTCCAACCAATAAACCTTTATGCCAATCACTTCCCAACATGTTCTTGGATGTTTCAAGGTCCTAAACACAGTCATATTCATCACATAATTCATTAGAACTCATGAACTCCAACCATGTTCAAGATTAACTTTGTTACACTCTTTATTGTCACAACTTTCCCTAATATTCACTAATCCACTTGGCTCTTGAATCATTTGATGTCTTGACTTTAACCTACATAATTTCATCTTTTGAACTCATTTATGAGCTTAGAATCATGAAATTCCAGCTCCTTCATGGCCTGCTGTACAGAATTGAACATAAGAACACAATTCTTTCAAAAATTCTCATTTTGATTCTATTACTTCCCATACTTGTTTCTCCACTTTACCCCACACAACTTTTCATTTTAAAACCATTGAAAGCATCAAAATAATGAAATTCCAATCACTGTTCAAGTGAGTGAACAGTCACAGAGAAGAATTTTAAAAACTAAAATCTTGAGATTTTAATGTTTCCAAGGTTCAAAACCTTTCCAATCCTACACAAAATCATCATAAAAACTCAATGGAAGCATTAAATCATTGAAATTCAATTTCCTTCCCTCATGAACAGTGCAGACCAAACAGGGCACACCATGGCAAAGTCAAGAATATCAATTTGATTCAACAACCAACCACTTAACTAGCTTGTTTAAGCTTCAATCATATAGTTCTAACTTTAATTTCTTCTTTCCACTTTCCTTTAAGGTCTTTGGGCAGCACCACCCCTTAGAGAAAACTCAACTTTTCTCCCATCAAAACCCTAAGTTCAAGCTCTCAAATCAAAGGAAAATAAGCTAGGAGAGATTGCTTACCTTTAATCTCTAGCTTGCTTGAACTTTGGAACCTTGAATCTTCTTTGTCTTGGCTTGAGTTTCCATTTTGCAAGAGTTTCCCCAAGGGTCCATGAATCTACGGTTTGCTGCAGAATTGGAGGGGTATTTATAGCCAAAATCCAAGAAAAATGAATGGCCAAGATTGATTTGGTTACTATTTGATCTAAAGGCCCACATTTAATCTTGGATTTAACTTTTTCATAAAATAATAATTATGACATCATGTGGGACAGCTCAAGGGAAACCTCAAGGGGTTAGGTGGCGGGCTCATAGTGTAAGGAACCTTCTGGAGAAATTCCAGTCCAATCCGGTACCGATCAGTGTAGTTTCACAACAACCGGACTGTGTTCTGTTCCTAATTTTTTATAATATACTAGGATATGTATTCTATCCTAAAAATTAATGTCTAGGCTTCTCATACCATCCCTTGAGAAATGACCAAAATATCCTTAGTGTCCTTTCTTGCACTGCACTGACCCTAAGGGCATAACTGTCATTTCACCCCTTCTTGTACTGTCTTAGGGCATATATAACTCTATATAATCATATTTATACTATGTCCCACGTTTTTGGCCTGTCCAGAATGACCAAAATGACCTCCATCCATCACTGGTACAGTATGGGCATCCAGGGGTATTTTCGTAATTTCGCACTTATCCTTGACTGCTCTATACTCTGGCCCACTTAACTGTCTAGTCATCACATTGGGCCTACTATGGCACCATTTGGGCCTTGGTTTGGGCTCATTGCCTTTATGCCCTTTATGGCATAAATCCCAAGACACCTCTCCCAATCCTATTTATCGAGTATTTTATTTTACCATAAAATCCCGTAAGAATTCTACAGGATTCCTTTTCTGACTCTGTCAGTTTGATAAATTCATATATTAAATATAAGAATTTACAGTAAAGTTTCATCTGATTCTGAGATATGAAAAATACTGCAATAATTCTTGCTGAGTTCAGGAATTTATATCAATTAATCGGGACCTCAAATCAAAATTCTGTGTTGCGTTAAACTGACCGGAATAATTATGTCTATCTACTGGTAAAATTTGAGTCTGATATGATTCCGGGCATTTTTGGCCTGTTTTGGCTCAACTTTTTCATAATTACATTTGGGTCCCTGACTTTTTACTTAATTACATTTAGGTCCCTAAACTTTTGGAAATTACCACTTTGGGCCCAAATCTTGTTTCTACTTTAACTTTTGGCCTTTAACATTTTCTACTTTGTGTTTTAGTCCTTCTCCTTCTTCAGGACTCATATAACCTTTATCATTCCTTCTTATCTTCGTCATAATCCTTTCTAAACCTCTTTCCACTATTAGTACTATACAGATAGGGAAAAATTAGGATATGACACTTAGCATGGAGTCATTTTTCTTTAAGAGTACTAAGAACAATTCTCAAATGCTTTTCATGCTCTTATGCAGATTTGGAGTACACCAGAATACCATCAAAGAAGACCACAACAAATTGATCCAGATAAGGCCTGAAGATTCTGTTCATATAATCCATAAAAATTGTAGGTGCATCCGTTAGACCAAAGGGCATTACTAGAAATTCAAAATGACCATCACGAGTCCTGAAAGCAGTCTTTGAAATGTCATCTGCTTTAATCCTGAGTTGGTGCCATCCTGATCTCAAATCAATCTTGGAGAATAAACTTGCTCCAACCAACTGGTCCAATAGATCATCAATCTGGGGAAGAGGGTACTTATTCTTAACAGTAATCTTCTTCAACTCCCTATAGTCAATACATAGCCTGAGACTACCATCCTTCTTGTTAACAAATAACACTGGACCACCCCAAGGAGAAACACTGGGTCAGATGAAACCCTTCTCTAAGAGCTCCTCAATCTGCTCCTTTAATTCAATCATCTCATTGGGAGCCATACGATATGGGGTTTTGGACACTGGTCCAGCTCCAGGCACAATATCAATTGGAAACTCTACTTCTCGTTCAGGGGGTAATCCTTGAATCTCTTTTAGAAAAACTTCAGAAATTCCTTGACTACTGGAATTGTCTCAATCCCTTCTTCTACTTTTGTTTGAACATAAAAGAAGACCATATATCCTTGACATCCTTTTCGTGAATATTTATCTGCCTAAGCCTCTATTATAAAATTCAGTCTTCCTTCTGAATTCATGTCTGTAGCTTTTGGACAAAGAGCTAGGGTCTTGTTCTTACAATCCAACATCACATTATTGGCAGATAACCAGTTCAGTCCAATTATGACATCAATATCATGGAAAGGCATACATATCATGTCTAGAGTAATGCAACAATGATCATATCGAATAACACTATTTAGTCAAACATTTGATGTAACTACTCTAGCATTCGTAGGGGTTGTTGTAACACCTTACTTTTTAACGTGTTAAGGACCAAACAGTAGCATCTGGAACCACTTATATGATCAATGAAGTCAAACTACATAATCTGAAATTTTTTACCATGAGTTACTGTTCATTTGGCAAAACTCCAGATAAGTGATGGAACTTCAAAAATTCATACCTAATTCTAGAAAACTCAAAATGAAGTGGTTCAAGTTGCTATAAGAAGCTAACATAGGAATATTTAAAGGAAAAATATTAATCTGACCAAATTCCATACCAATTAATACAGTATTGGCATGAAATATTACTGTTCATTTGGTTAGTTTCACAGTTTCCAGATTTGGTTCCCTAACTTTGAAAAATTCGTTCTCTTTGTACAAATATCAGAATAAGGCGTGCTTGGTACTAAAACAAAGTTCAACATGTCTATTATGATACTATAATGTCTCATACATTTATCCAAAGGTTAACTATTTTCCCAATTCTCAACAAAACATAACCAGACTAAAATGAGTACTTAATACACACATTAAATGTTTTCATAAAAAGTCTCTTATACAATAAAGTATCTATGTATCATAACTTCATCTTTCTCCTTCCTTGCTTCAATAAGATGGTCCTTTTGTGATGGTTGTATCATGGAAGAGGTGAGATTTTGGGAAAAATCTCAGTAGCAAACACAAACTAAACAGTGTATGCAACTCAATGCTTAATGTTAATATGTGTGTGCTTAATGATCATGCTTGCATAATGATATCTTTACATGCTTCCATGTTCCTTAAATTATAACATATAGCCATAGCATAAAAGGAAACAGAGCATCATTCAATCATACATGCTTCACATCATCAAAGTAAACATCCAACACATAAAATATCTAAGCAAGCAAATCATACAAGTTAGGTAAGATTACTATCTTGGAATAGCTCTCCTTTAACCTTTTCTTTCTTGGTCTTTTAGTCTCCTCTTTCACAAATGTCAAAGCCTAATCATGGTAGAGTAATACACTTATTACAATCCATACCAATTCAGCTTTGCACCTAGCTTAATAATTTACTTCCATTTTCCTATACCAATAAACTTCTAACTTTCTTTATTTGTGGTTAATTGTCTTGTCCCTTGAATTAATTGGTGCCTTGACTATATCCCACACAATTTTGCCAAGGAATCCAAATATGGATTCAGAATTTCAAAATTCTAATGTTTCCTTTAGGTCTGGACAGAAACAGAAACAGCACATGCAATTTTCCAAAAAATCCTCTTTTCAATTCCAATGCTTCCAAGACTTTGATCTTACTTAATCCTACACAATTTTTCATTTTAAACCCATTAGAAACATCAAAATCATGAAATTCCAATCACTATTCATATTCATGAACAGTAACAGAGAAGGTTTCAAATTCTCCCTTCTCTATTTCAATGTTTCCAAGGTTCCAATCTTATTCAATCCTACACAAAATCATCATATAAATTCAATGGAAGCATTAGATCATTGAAATTCAATCTTCTTCCTTCAATTCTTTCCTAGGCCAAAAGTCACATGAATTGGGATTTCAAGGATTACACCATTAATTCAAGCAATAGCCAATAATCCAAGCTTATCTAGGTTAATATTTCATAGTTCTAACTTGTTTTTCATCTCTCTTGATTTCTGTCAAGACTTGGACATCATGCTTCTTTGAGGATTTTCAATCTCCCAAATTGAGGTAAAATAAGTTAGGATAAATTACTTATCTTGCTTCTTAGCTTGTTTGATCACTAAGTACCTTGAATGCCTCTTGGAATGCTTTAGATTATGTTGAGTTTTGAAATTGCAAGAACTTCCCCAAGCTTCTTGGCTCTACGTTTTACAAAGGGAAGGGAGGGTATTTATAGAGTAATCTTTGGCACCTTAGGACTAATCTGCCCTTCCATTTCCTAATTATTATAATGGCTTAAGCTTAATTCTCATTGGTTGGATTTTAGATTAATTAATCTTAATCATAATTAAACTATTTATGATATTATTTTAATGTAATGATACACATGTGATAATTCATTCCTCTTGCTATGCTTGACTTGTGGCACAAGGTGGGTCCCACATGGGACACCTCATCATACACCTCACACGTCTTGAAACTTCCTCCTTTCTCTTCTTTTTTTATAAAAATATCTTAAAAATTTATTTGGCCACAAGACTATTCTTTATCATATTGGGCTGCTATAAAACATGACTTGGGCCCTAAATTGAGTCTAATTGCCAATTGGCTCATTTTCCAAGGCATATCCTATACCGATATCTTTAAAGTATCCTAATTTTTGAAATAAATTATATAAAATTATTTTAAGGGTTCTAACTTTTTTAGAAATTCATTATAATATAAAATAAATTTTCCACAAAGTCTCATAATTTTTTGAGACCTAGAAGTACTGATTAAAATTCCCTACATTTCCTTTAACCTTTTATCGGTGTCCGATTTCACCATAAATTTCGTAATTAATTCTACAAGACTCCTTTTTGACTTTTGTCAGTTTCATAAATTCTTATATTAATTATAAAAATTTATTGCCAAAGTTCATCTGATTATAAGGTCCACACTACAGTAATCTCCTGACTTCAGAAATTTATATCAATTTTTTAGGATCTCAAATCAAAATTATGTGTTGCGTTAACTAATCAAAATAACTTTCTCTATTTTATGGTAAAATTTAGGAGTAAAATGCTTCTAGGCATTTTTTGGCGTCTTTTGGCTCAAATTTCCATAATTACCATTTTGCCCATGAACTTTTAGAAATTGCACTTTAGGCCCTCAACTTTTTATAATTACACTTAATGGCCCAAAGCTTATGTCTACTTCTATTTTGCACCATGAAACTTTTAAAGTTTTGACTTTAGTCCCTTTCTTGTCTAAAATGATCATTTGAAACTTTCACTAATTGCAATTTAGTCCTTAGACTTTTTCTAAATTGCAATTTAGCCCCTTTTGCTTTACAAGTTTATACATTCTCTCTTTCTTTGGCTTAACACTTAACTTAATCATTATATTTTCTTCTTATTACTATCCCACTCTCTTCTTAACCTCTTTCCTCTATTTGTCTTATACAGATAGGGAAAAATTAGGATGTTACAGTTGTCACACATATGGCATAATGCAATTTGCTAATTGTAAGGCTTAAACGTTTAGCACATTCATAGGAAACAAAGGAATGACTTGCACTTGAATCAAACATAGCAATCATAGAGTGATTATTGAGATAGATGGTACCTTGTATCATCTCGGGTGACTTCTGAGCATCTTCCCTTGTAAGTGCAAACACTCGACCTTGAGTTTGTGGCCCTTGATCATTCACTGCTAGAGGACAATTCTTAGAAAAATTTTTAGGTTTCCCACATGTGTAATAGACATTGTGTCCCATCAAGCATGGCCTATCACCATGATTCTTCCTGTACTTGTCACATACTCAGAACCTCGAGTCTCTATTGCCTGTATTACCTCAAAAGTTCCCTTGAGCAGGCCTTCAATTCTGCCACTGCCTCTTCCTCTTTCTATAATAGCCACCACCACTGGCAATATCTCAACTCTGACTGGTCCTTTCAGGGACAACACTCCCTCTGCTCACTGGTTTCATTAATATTCGATGATTTAAACTATTCTCAATTATTCGACATGCCTCCACTACTTTGTTGAACTAGCTATATTGCTGAGGAGTCATATTCTCCTTCAAGGTAACATTCAGTCCTCTAATCATTCTTTCTGTCATCCAATGCTCATCATCTACTTGTCAAAGATAAGTGGGGTATTGAGAAAGACAAATAAATTTAGCCAGATATTCATCAAAAGATTCCTTCTCTCCTTGCCTCAGTATAAGGAATTCATTTTCTTGCTCATCAAGTACTGACTACAAAAAATACTTCTCATAGAACTGTTCAAAAAACATTTCCCACGTAATGGAATGTATCTAGCCTGTAGCAGCAGTTAAGTGTTCTTCCACCATCGGTCGGTATCCCTTTCTAACTAATAGATAGCCATCTGGTCTTTACTTTTAGATGGACAATCGAGCACTTTAAAAATCTTCTCCAGCCGACTAATCCAATCTTCATCTTTTTGAACATCAAACGTCCCCTCAAACGTTGGAGGATTGTGCTTATAGAACTTGGTTATCCACTGTTAAATACTAGTGGAATCAACCATCTGTCCAGTTTACCTAGGTGACTCTGTTGCTGCTACACCATTTCTAATTTCGTATCAGCTACGCCTGTCGACTCTGGATGTCTTAGATTTTCCACAGCCTCTGCTGTCATATCCCAATTTGTAGGCCTGAAAGCCCAGAATGTAGCCCGAAAAAGGAAGGATACTAGGCCCTATTATGCAGGAGTCCTAGAAGTATACAAATAATGTTTAGGGACTAGACTGCAAGAAAGTGAAAATTTAGGGAAAATAGTGAAAGTCCCTATGGGCATAATAGAAAAGTAAGAGGTGTTTCTTGGGAACCTAGCCACCAGAGTACATGGGCTTGGTTAGAAACCCAAGATGACATTTAAAAGCCTAAAAACGTAGGCCCAATAGTTATGGGAGTTTGAGAGGCATTAAAATCATATTTTAGTGCTTTTCAATAAAGTAAAGTGACCCGGTCAAAGATAGAACTGGGAAAGGTGATCTGGAATTATAAGGTGGCATAAAAGGGACCCACAAGGCACCACATGGCATGATTATTATGCTATGTATAGGCTCAAACATATGAAAAGAAGGGACCTTAGAGACAAGGCTAAGAGCTGGAAGGAAAGGCTTCACGCCAGGTAGTAGACTTACCTACTTGTATGCTTATACTGCTTAGATGTTTTATGTGATATTTTCTTACCTTGATGATGTGAGGCATGTATGATTAAGTAATGCTCTATTTCTTTTTATACTATGGCCATATGTTATAATTAAGTAACATAGAAGCATGTATGTTATCATGCTACAACATGATCATTAAGTACACACATAGTAACATTAAGCATATAGTTACATACATTGTATGGTTTCCGTTTGCTACTGAGATTTCCCCAGAAATCTCACCCCTTCCATATCAATCCAAATACAGCAGGTCTTCTCAAGATAGAGGATATAAATATGCATGAAGAAATGTTAATTGCTTAGCATGATTGATATGTGATTCATGTACGTATAATTGCTGGAAATTGTCACTGTGAACAATAACTCGTGGTGAGGCAGTGACATTTGAGATGTAATTATAGATAGTAAATGATTGAATAAATGTATGATATTTTTCTATAAAATAGTAGACATGCCAAGATTCGATTTGATATATAGAACATCTTATTTGGATGTCTATACATAAAGATATGATTTATCAAATTTAGGACCAGAATGCTGAAATCAGGGACAGGATGCTGGAGGAACAGTGATTTCGGAATGTTGACCAAAATTGACCTGGTCAAGATGTGGTCAACGAGTCATTTTTCCCTGAAATAAAATTATGTTATATTCATGTAGCAATTTGAACCACTTCATTTCGATTTCTCTAGAATAAGTTATGATTTTTCGAAGTCAAGTCACTCCTCTAGAATTTGCACAGTGAACAGTACTCGCTAAGAGTAAAATTCCAGATTGAGTAATTTGACTTCAACAGCCTTATAAGTGGTTCCAGATGCTACTATTTGATCCCTAAGACATAAGAAAATAAGGATGTTACATATACTATAGCTACTACTATGGCATCATCTCTCTCCTGATCGCTTCTCGCTTGAGCTACTCGCATTTTCTCGATCATCTTTTGCTGCTGTTCTAGAAGTTCTAAAATTAGCTGATTAATATCCCCATGATTTTGTGGTTCTCCCAAGGAAATAGTCCATCTCGTTCATACCATTTTATGTTACTATCTAAATAGAAGAGGAATATAATAATTAACATAACTTATATTTCATCCAAAATATGGCATACAACAAGTTTAGTAACATTACACAGATTTTTCATACATAATTTAAGTACATGTACAACATCATCATCATTCATAAATACATAGACATCATTAACATTCATAAGTAAAACCCTTACACTAAACTTTCTTATAAGTGAACCTGATGAACTCTTCTACCATAAAGATCCAGTCTGGAATGCTCTCATAGGGTTATTCCTTAAAATACTGATCCAATCCCACTCTCCAAGTTACAGTGAGAGGTAAGATATCATCCATAATGTTAGTCCAATCTCTAAGGGTAAGAGTGTTTGAATCAAAAGCTTGATAAGCCTCCCATACTCTAGTTAAAAGGTCCATGTAAATTCTGTAGTCTTCTTCTACTTCTCTGAGCAATGGTTGTCCTAGGTTGTATAACTACCTGGCCAACTCCATAGCTTTCTCAAACCGTTCCTCATTCATATTCCTTCCTGGTTCTAGCTCTATAATCTGGTGGTTGTCCAGGTGTATCTCCATAACTGGTGTCTTTGATCTACTAGGACTTGGGCTATCAATATGGATGGGTACATGGCTAGGTCCTAGAATATCATTCTGGTTAGGTACTTGGCTAGGACCTGTAATATCTACACCAATAGACCGTCTAGGTGTATATTCTGTGGTACCCACAACAAAAGAATGGTAGTCATCAGACTATACTATCTAAGGGTATACTATGTCTCTTTCATCCCTCTAAGCTGCATCTACTTCTATACTAAGGTCTACTTCTTCTGGAGGTACACCATTAATAGGAGAAGTTGGGATAGGTTCCTCTAATATACCATGATCTGATGCACTATCCATTTTATTAGACCCTACTGAAGAGTTATCTGATCTATCCAACTCAGAATCACTAGAATATGGAATATGTATTACTGGAGGGAGCCCATAGACAGGATCATTCTCTATCATAAAGACCTCCTCTGAGTTCAACCTAGACTTATCTGAACTAAACACTTCGGGCATAGGGTCTCCTTGGTTCAGCGTAGTTTCTGACCTAGTCTTAGGCTTAGTCATCTTGGTCCTACAATAACTAGCTTAGTGCCAATTAGGAGAATTTTCAATTATGTATCAGTCTATAATTAATCTATTCAGAGTATTTCTTAAGCCATAAGCCTTTGCTCTGATAACAAAATGTCGTATCCTATTTTCAACTTTAATTATACTCAATTGGAAGTCATTTGAACCAATTACATAACCTAAAGCTTTAGAAACATTCATTTCTAAAAGATTTCTTCTCATGTATTGTTCATGGTTATTGTCATATCCTAAATTTTTTCTATCTGTATAATACTGATAGTGGAAAGAGGTTTGGAAAGGATTATGACGAAGATCAAAAGAAAAGATAAAGTTCATATGAGTTTTGAAAGAAGAAAGGGACCTAAACGAAAATTAGAAAGGTTTAAAGGCCAAAAGTTAAAGTAGAAACAAAAATTAGGCCAGAAGTGGTAATTTCTAAAAGTTTAGAGATCTAAATATAAATATGCAAAAAGTTAGGGACATAAATGTAATTAAGAGAAAAGTTTAAGGGCAAAATTATAATTATAGAAAGATCAGCCCGGAAAGGGTTATAACTGCTCAAAAGTTTTTCAGTCCCACATTTCATCAGTAAATAGAGGAAGATATGCTAGTTAATCTGGCATGATACATAAATTTTGTTAGGGTTCAAAACAGCAGAAAATTATCTGATAGTCTAAAAGTTATCTAAATTTTTATCAGATTCCATGGACATCATATATAAGTGCGGGAATTACAGGAAAGTGTGCCCTATAGTGTTAGATATTATGAACCTGACAGAACCCTGGAAGAAGTTCTGTGTAAAAAGTTTTTCCCATAACAATGAATTTTGACGGGAGTTTGATAACACCCGTGATCCGATAATGAAACTTATCGGTATATGAGCTTATATAGAATGAGATCATAAGACCTCATATATAGGCCCATGATGACGCCAAGAAGGACGCAAAACCTAGGGTACCAGTCTATCAGTAGAAGGGGCCAGTGTCCAGAAAAAGTGCAAATTTACGAAAATGCTCCTGATGCCCAGATTGTACTAGAGATGGATGGAGGGCATTTTGGTCATATTTGACAGGATAAAAATGTGGCACATGCTATAAATATGATTAGTTGAGCTAGTATATGCCCTGAGGCAGTACAAAGAGGGGTGAAATGACAATTATGCCCTTAGGGTTAGTACAGTGCAATAAAGGACACTAAGGGTATTTTGGTCATTTCCAAGGAATGGATGGCAGATAAATATTCAATATAACCATGTTAATGGTATGAGAATCCTAGATATTGATTTCCATAACAAAATACATATCCTGGTATATTATAATAAAATTCAGAACAGAAAATAGTCCGATTGTTGTGAAACTGCTCCGGTCGGTACCTGATTGGACCGAAATTTTTTCAGAAGCTTCCTTACACTATAAGCATGCCACATACACCCATGAGCTGTCCCATGAGCTGTCCCACATGATGTCATAATTATTATTTTTTGAAAAAGTAAAATCCAAGATTAAATGTGAGCCTTTAGATTAAATAGTAATCAATCTTGGCCATTGATTTTTCTTGAATTTTGGCTATAAATACCCCCTCATTCTGCATCAAAACCGTGGCTTCATGTACCCTTGGGTAAACTCTTGCAAGATGAAAACTCAAGCCAAGATAAAGAAGATTCAAGGTTCCAAAGTTCAAGCAAGCTAGAGAGTAAAGGTAAGCAATCTCTCCTAGCTTATTTTCCTTTGATTTGGGAGCTTGAACTTAGGGTTTTCATGGGAGAAAAGTTGAGTTTTATCTAAGGGGAGGTGCTACCCAAAAACCTTAGATGAAAGGGGAAAGAAGAAACTAAAGTTAGAAACATATGATTGAAGCTTAAACAAGCTAGTTAAGTGGTTGGTTGTTAAATCAAATCGAGATTCTTGACTTTGCCATGGTGTGCCCTGCTCGGTATGCACTGTTCATGAGGGAAGGAAATGGAATTTCAATTATTTAATGCTTCCATTGAGTTTATATGATGATTTTGTGTAGGATTGGAAATGTTTTGAACCTTGGAAATATTAAAATCTCAAGGTTGTATCTTTTAAAATCCTTACGGTTACTGTTCACTCGCATGAACAGTGATTGGAATTTCATGATTTTATGGTTCCAATGGTTTTAAAATGAAAATTTGTGTGGGGTAAAGTGGAGAAACAAGTATGGGAAGCATTAGAATCAAAATGAGAATTTTTGAAAGAATTGTATGCTTATGTTCAATTCTGTACAGCAGGCCATGAAGGAGGTGGAATTTCATGATTATAAGCTCATACATGGATTCAAAAGATGAAATTGTGTAGGGTAAAGTCAAGACATTAATTGGTTCAAGAGCCAAGTGGATTAGTGAAGATTAGAGAAAGTTATGACAATAAAGAGTGTAACAAAGTTAGTCTTGAACATTGTTGGAGTTCATGAGTCCTAATAAGTTATGTGATGAATATGAATGTGTTTAGGACCTTGAAACATCCAAGAACATGTTGGGAAGTCATTGACATAAATGCTTCATGGTTGGAAAGCTAGGGAGCAAATGCTAAAGATCAAGAGAAAAGCTTAAGTGCAAGGTAGTGAACTTACCTCTTTATGTGCTTGATGTGGTATACTTATGTGTTGACATGTATATGATATTTGAATGATATTGTGACATGAAAAATGATGTTGAATGTATTGTGAATTATATGTTTTCTATGGCCATGCACTTTATGTAAAAGTATATAGCATGATGGCATGTCACTAATCAAAGAAAGTTAATGAAATTACATATCATGCATTAGCATCCATCTTGCATATTTAAATGGTAATGTTTGCTACTGAGATTCCCTAGAATCTCACTCTCCAATAACCAACCAATTTAGGTCAAGCATGATGGAAAATGTATGCATGGAGAAGAGCTAAAGCATGGAAGAAGAAAAGTGAAGTATTTAAGATGTTAGCATATGCTATGCACTTTCCATGTATGTCAAAGCCATGTAAAGTATCTATTTATGTGATGAAACTATTTGAAATACTTATGGCATATGTACATGATGTATATGAATATTAAGAAGCTTATTTGATAGCTTATGTATGCTGAAACAATTATTGAAAGTAAAAGGAAGGAAAATGAAATGGTAAAAACGTAGGTCCTAAAGCAGTTTTGTTGTGGCTTCAGTTTGACCTAGCAAATGAAGGAATTATTTCACAAAATTTTATGAGCATGTAGTACACATACAGAGATTTAAGTTAATAGGTATAACATTTCATTTGGATATGTATATGAAGAGAAATGAATTTCCAAAGTAAGGGACCAAAATTTGTTTTTAGAGTTTTTGACCAAATGAACAGTAAACTTGAACGAATAAACTGTATCAATTGGCTAATCATTTGGTCTGGAAATTATTTTTACCTTAAATTTTAAGATGTTATCTTCACGTAGCTTTTTGAACCACTTCCTTTAGAGTTTTCTAGAATTAATTATGATTTTTCAAAGTTCATTGCGTAATCTGGAATACCATATGAACAGTAACCCTAGAAAGAGTAAAATTCCAGATTTGGCTAATAGACTTCCAAAGTCTTATAAGCAATTCTACATGCTGCTGAATGGTCCCTAAGACGTATGAAAGTAAGGATGTTACTGTTATTATTCATTTGGTTATCCAGAAAATGTACTTGATTTTGAAAATTCTTAATTAAATGTAGAAAAATTGAAATAGAGTGGTTCCAATTTCTAATGAAAGCTCTTTCATTTAAATATGAAGGAAAAATGTAAAGCTGATGTTTCATTGTCCAAATGAAATCAGTTTTTCATTGAAAAAGACTGTTTATTTGGTAAATCTTGAAGTTCCAGTTTCTATACCTTAATTTCAAAAATTAATTTCTCTTTGGTGACTTGTCCAAATACAATGTGTTACATATGGTTTTAAAGCTCCAGACGTGTTATTCAAGCCTATAAAATTTCATAGAAAAACTAATTCATTACTATATTAAATCAACGTTGAAACATTACTGTCTCCAGTTGCTCACTTTATCTCAATTCCAGATTTTATCTCCAACATAGAAAAATCATAGTAAATCGAATACTTAACCAATTGAGGCATTCTTAGTGTCTTTTTAAATCACTGTATCTTAGCTATTATCATACCAAAGTTCAAGTTCAAACTCGTTGGTTAAGGCATCATAAACATCACTATAAAGCTTTGGCCTCAGAATACAACCACATGATAATACACTTTGCATCCCATCATATCCTTTCATAGTATCAAGTAACCAATATGACTTATTATACAAGTACAACCATCTATATTTACTCTTTTTCCTTGAGATGTTCCAGCACCTATAACATGGTTATGCATATGGAAAGAATGAGATTTCATGGAAATCTCAATACCAAGTTATACAAACTATAATATCATGCATGATTAATTAGATGCTGAACATGTTATCATGAGATGGGTGATACTTAACACTAATACATAAGCAAACTCTGATATGCATATTGTTATGATATTAGTTGCAAGGAGTTGCAATCACTCATACTTCATAATGAACATGATGGCGTAATCTCAAGCTCGACTAAACATCATAACTAACAAGCAAGCATACAATCAAACAAACATGGAATTAAGTTAGGTATTCTTGCTACCTCTTAAGCTAACCTTGACAAATTTTTCTTGAGATGGTTTCTTTCCCTCACAAATGTCAAAACCTAGTCATTACAAAGTAACATCAAGTCACAACTCAACTTGTAAATAATTCCAAGACTAGGCTTTCACTAACTTCCATTCTTTTTCCATTTTATGTTCCATACTTCCATCTTTCTAAAATAAATTCTCATGGTTCATTTCCACATAGTTTTTCATGTAGAATCCAAATATGAAACCAGAATTTCCAAAATCAAAACATACCATTAGCTGCTGTACAGAACTGAAGTGACACTCTTATTTTCCAAAAATTCACATTTTGATTCTAATGCTTCCAATACTTGTTTTCCTACTTTATCCCCACACAATTTTCCATTTTAAACTCATTGGAAGCATCAAAATCATGAAATTCCAATATATGAATAGTGTTTCATACAGTAGCAGCCAATAACACAAAACCCTAACTACTTGCATACTTGAATTTCCAAGTATGTACCACTTGATTCTAGCTATTTAAGCTTGTCTAAACTATCCATAACATAAAACTCATATTTTTATCACATGTGGACAGCACATCCAGCAGCACCCTCAAGGGAAATATGTCATAATAAACCCCTTAAACCAAAAGCTAACTTGCTGATTAAAGTCCAAGAACAAGGGAGATAGTCACCTTACTTGTTGCTCCAAGTTATGTGCTTCTTTCTTGGTTCAAAGAAAATTTTGGCTGAGGTTCCCTAAGGTGCCAAGCATGCCAAATCAAGTATGATTTGAGGGGGTATTTATAGGCAAATTTGGGTGGAAATGAAAGGCCAAGATTAATTTGGTTACTATTTGATCTAATGGTCCATATTCCACCTTTAATCAAGCTTGCCCTAGAAGCCTTGGAATGATGCCATGCATAACCTCATTTAGGATTGTGTTTAGCTGGAAAAAAGTAGATATACTATACTAATAGGAAAAATTCTAGTCCTATCAGTACCGATCGGAGCAGATCTACAAAACCCAGACTATTTTATGTTCCTAATTTTTATATTCCAGAATATGTATTCTGTCATGAAAACCAGTGTCTAGGTTTTTTCTACCATTGACATTGTTGTACTGACCAAAATACCTTTGTTGCACTTTCTTGCCTTATATTAACCCTAATGGCATAATTGTCATTTCACACCACTTTATACTGCATTAAGAGTATATACTAGCTCTAACTAATCATCTTTATACTAGGTTGGACGTTTTTGGCCTATCCATAATGACCAAAATGCCCTCCATCCATCTCGGTACAATCTGGCCATATAGGGCATTTTTGTAATTTCACACTTTTCCTGTGTTGCACTAGACTCTGGCCCACTTAACTGTCCAACCACCTTATTGGGCCTCTTGGGACTCCATTTGGGCCTTAATATGGGTCCATTACCTTTATGGCATAAATCCTACGGAATCTCTTCTGACAGTATTTATCGGGTATTTTATTACACTGTAAAATCCCGTAAGAATTCTACATGATCCCTTTTCTTACTCTCTCAATTTTATAAATTCTTATATTAAATATAGTAATTTACTGTAAAGTTTCATCTGATTATGAGGTATGAAAAATACTGTAATAATTCTTCCTAACTTCAAGAATTATTATCAATTAATCGGGACGTCAAATCAAAATTCTGTGTTGCGTTAAACTGATTATAATAATTTTATCTATCTACTGGAAAATTTTGGGACTAATATGATTCTGGGAATTGTTGAGCCTTTTCCGGTTCAACTTTCTCATAATTACATTTTTGTCCATGATCTTTTGGTTAATTACATTTAGGTCCCTAAACTTTTGATAATTACACCTTTTGGCCCAACTTTTATTTCTATTTTTATTTTTGGCCTTCAACCTTTTCTAATTTTCATTTAGGTTCCTAAACTTTTCTTAGTTACCAGTCCCTCTCTTTCCTTCCTCAATCTGATATAGTTTATTTCAAGAATCTCATGTTTATTACATATAAACTGTACATATACATCAGATAAGGAACTTGGGGATATGCCTGGCTCACCTAACATGAATGGTGTAGCTGAAAGAAGAAATAAGACATTGTTATAGATATGAATAGAAGCATGATGAATAGCTCAAAACTTCTAGTTTTGTTGTAGAAGGAGCACTCAAGATAGATGCATACATCTTGAACCAGTGGTTTCAACAAAGGTTATGTCAAAGTCACCCTTTAAAATCTGAAAAGGATGGAAACCTAGTTTAAATCATAACACCTTACTTTCATAAGTCATAGGGAACATTATGTAGCATTTAGAAACACTATATGATCATTGACGTTCAAATTCAAAATCTAGAAATTTCCAACCCACGGTTTCTATTTATATGGTATATTCAGATCAAGTGATGAATTTTAAAAGATCATAATTAATTCTAAAAATAATAAATTATTTTAAAAATTGTAATTTGGGACTATAATATTTTCATGTAGTTTGGGGTATTTTCTAGCTCAAATTTTTCATACTTACCATTTTACCCTGAACTCTTAAAAATTGTAATTTGGTCCCTCAACTTTTCATAATTACACTTAATAGCCCATAACTTGTTTCTATTTTCATTTTGTCCCATAGAACTTCTATAGTTTTCAATTTAGTCCCTCATTTTTTTCAAAATGACCATTATGCCCTTTGGAATTTCTACTGACACTTAATGGTCTTCTAGAGCTCAAAAAATTCTTTTGTTTGATCTATATTTATCCTTTAATTATAGAGAAACTTCATGAATTTGCCTGGGTGATAACTCTTTTTCTAAATATTCTGTAATCACCCCTTCTGGCCTAAAACTTTTAAAATTACAATTTCCCCCTATTTGGGCTCATTCTCATAAATAATCCGTTTGAGGTCTTTATCTCAACCTTAGGCATCTAATTAACATCTTTTCTTTTTCTATGCCGAGGAGAATCTTCTGAAGTCTCTAACTTATTTATATAATTACCCTCAGGGACTTCCACTATTTACAATTTAGTTCTTGAATTTTCATTATTTGCAGTTTGGTCCCTGAACATCATTTGTATATTTCTAGGACTTTTACTAAAAGAGCCCTGTAGCCTACCTATTTCAAACTACATAATAGGCTTCTAGGCCCAAAAATTGGGATATGGAATAAATCACTTTAAGGTATAGTGTTGTAATGTAGATAGAAGAGTATATAATCCATAGGAAAATAAATTGGATCCTAAGACTATTAAAGCATATTTTGTTGGCTATGATGAAAAGTATAAGGGTTACAAATTCCATTGTCCTCCACCTTCAAGAAAGTTTATGGAATCTAGGAATTTTAAATTTCTTTAGAATGATAAGATTAGTGGGGGTGATTAATTGCAAGATGATCACATATAGCAAACAACTAACACTGACGAAGGAATATCAATTATCCATGATACTCCTCTAATTAGAGTTTTCATAGAATACGTTATTCCTATAACTCAAGTTGATAATACTGGACATGAGAAACATATTTATGTGATCAATCTATTGTACAACCACAAAATATGATAGAAAATATTCCTAATGAACATCCTCAACCAAATCAATAGGTTAGATTAAGGAGGTCAAAAGAGAAATAAAGTTAGCATTACCTAGTGACTATATAGTATATCATTCTGAGAATAACTATGAGGTCATTCTCTTAGGCTATGTGAAGTATAAACTCTAAATTCTAGTTTGATATTATGACTGGTGAAATAGAATCTATGGCAAACAACCATATTTGAAAACTTGTAGAGTTACCTAATGGGGCTAAAACTATTGGTTGTAAGTGGGTCTACAAAACTAAAAGGAACTCATAAGGTAACATTGATCGTTAGAAGGCTAGGTTGGTTACTAAAGGTTTCATACAAGTGGAAGGAGTTGATTACAAATAAACTTTTTCTCATGTATCCACAAAGGACTCTTTCCACATTATCATGGCATTGGTTGCATATTTTGATATAAAATTGCACCAAATAGATGTTAAGACTACATTTCTCATTTGTGAACTTGAGGAAGAAGTGTACATAAGGTAGCCTAAAGGATTCATTACAAATGGAAAATATCATTTGGTTTGCAAGTTGAGAAAATCAATCTATGGTCTTAAACAGGCTTCATGATAATTGTATTTAAAGTTTGATAAAGTTATCACATCTTTTGGATTCATTGAGAACATGATGGATTAATGCATATACCTAAGGTCAGTGGGAGTAAGATCGTATTCTTAATTTTGTATGTGGATAACATATTGCTTGCAACAAATTATATAGGGCTATTGATAAAGGTGAAACAATTTTTATTAAATAGTGTTGACCTAAAAGATGTGGGTGAGGTATCTTATGTCATTCGCATAAAGATCCATAGAGATAGGGCTTAAGGCCTTCTAGGCCTATCACAAGAAGCATATATCAATGCAATTCTTGAATGATTTATGATAGAAAACAATTCACCTAATATAGTATTTATTGAGCAAGGAGATATATTTAGTTTAGACTAATGTCCCAAGGATGATCTTAAAAGGAAAGAAATGGAAAAGTTCCCATATGTCTCAGTAGTAAAAGCTTGATGTATGCATAGGTTTGTATAAGACCTATATAGCTTTTGTTCTAGGTATGTTGGGAAGATATCAAAGTAATCATGAGGAGGCTCATTGGACAACTAAAACATCCTTCTTTTCTTATGTCTTAGGGACCAAATAGTAGCATCTGGAACCACTTTTAAGGTCATTGAAGTCAAATGACATAATATGGAATTTTACTCTATAGAGTACTATTCACTGTGTAAATTCCAAAGGAGTAATCTGACTTCAAAAAATCATAACTAAATCTAGAAACATCAAAATGAAGTGGTTCAAATTGCTACAAAAAGTTAACTTAATGATATTTCAGGGAAAAATAAGTCGTTGACCACGCCTTTACAAAGTCAACATCAATAAACATCCAAAGTTTACTGTTCATCCAGCATCTTCCTCTGATTCCAGCATTTCTAGTCCCAGCTTTGAAAAATCATATCTCCATGTGTAGGTTGAAAGGAATTCGAAGACACGCAGCGAAAATTAATATAAAAATTTTTCTATTCCTTGCCAGGATCTACTGTATGTGTTTAAGTCAAGCGGGAAGAAGCATTACCCTCAGTGTTCCTCAGCGACTTCCACAGCTTCTAGTCATGACGTTCACGGCTTCTCTCCGCGGCTCGTGCTCCCTTTCCGATCGCAAGAAGTCGACGACTCAGGTCGGGTTCCTCTACTGGTATCCACACGAACAGCGTTCCAACCACAAATGACGTGCTAGCATCTCTTGTCCCTCCAAGGCTTTCCCAAGAATTCATCCTCTCCGTCTCTATTTCGGCAGTTTCTTATCTACAAACCTTTTGCAGATTCCTCTTCGGCCTTTCTGTGCTCTCTGTGTGTCTTGCTAAAAACGCAGCTCCTAAAATTAGATATGTAGGATGCTATGCATTTTTCTCTCTACCGAATTGGATTTTAGAGTTAATCTTATATTAATTCCAAAATTAATACAATATCATATATTGTATAATTTTATAAGAAACTAATTAAATAAATAATATTAAATCCGTCCCACAGATTTAATTACCTATTTATTTAACTTTACATAAAGATGAGACTGAATCATATTTCATTTATTCTCATAAATCAAATTTGAGATATCCTATTAATTTGAATTTCAAATTCAAACGTGATAGGAATTTAATTTATCCTTATAAATTAAATCTTATAAATATCTCTTATATGAGATATCCTATCAATTTGAATTTTAAATTCAAACGTGATAGGGATTTAATTTATCCTTATAAATTAAATCTTATAAATATCTCTTATATGAAATATCCTATCAATTTGAATTTCAAATTCAAACGTGATACATATTTAATTTATCCTTATAAATTAAATCTTATATATCTCTTATATAATATATATATATACAAATTTATATAGATACGAATATAAATATAAATAAATATATACATCCACCCTGGATCTTTCATTGAATCTAGATATGTCTTAGATTCAATGAATCTGGACATCATAGCTCGTGTTGGGCTATTTTGTGTGCGACCCTGTAGGCCCATATGAAGTTGGCAATGGGCCATTTGCTATACTGGCCCATAAGTCGTAAGGGGTCTCTAGCAAGACATAACGACTACCCAAATTATATGAGGATCGTTAAACGATGTAACCTTTTATACAACCATATCATGTCCCTTCTGTCACGCGATATTTTGGTCATGGTTGAGGCATGGATAATGTCATCCTCCTATTCCTGACCGTTACTTTCTCGATCCCTGAGTAGTCTGACTGTAGAAATGGAACTACCTTTCCATTACAGTATGGCCATACATTTCTCATACTCACTCATCGAGGGGCCCAGTAATATCTTTCTACAAATGTGAGGGACAAATTCCATCTTGACCATTCACATTCTCCGCATGAAAAACCACTAAACCCGAACATAGTCTTTATGATTACTCGGTCAAAAGTGACTTTTGACTAGGTCAAAGCTGAGCGTTTGTCATGTAGGAATCCATGATGATCTCAGGTCAAAGGGCATATTGACATGGTTTGTATATGAGAGAAGCTTATGACGTTACCCATGCAGTTCTCTCATAGCGGGTCAGTCCAACACCTTATACTCTTAGATGTGCTTATGACTCTGATTTATATCTCTATATATCTTCAAAGTCATACTGGTCTTATTTAATCTGTGCTCCCGCATAGATGACTGACCAGGGACATTTAGGATAAGATCATGAATTATCCAAGGATGGTCATTATAGTAAACATGCAAATAATATGATAACACGATTAATAAATTCATAAATCAATAATGTTCAAAAGACAATGATTGGCCCCTAAGGCACGATTTCTAACATAGATATCCAAATGAGATGTTCTATATATCAAATTGAATCTTAGCATGTCTACTATTTACTAGAAAAATATCATACATTTATTTAGTTGTTTACTATTACTTATTACAGCTCAAATATCACTACCTCATCATGAGTTACTATTCATAGTGACAATTTTGAACAATCAATATTACATACATCAATCACATATCAATCGTACTAAATAATTATTAACTTGTCTTCATATATCTCTATCTCCTCCATCTTGAGAAGACCTGCTATAATTGTATTGATATGGAAGGGGTGAGATTTCTAGGGAAATCTCAGTAGCAGACGAAAACTATACCATATATGCAACTATATGCTTGATGTTACTATATGTGAACTTAATTATCATGCTTGCATAATGATAACTTATATGATTCCATGTCCCTTAATTATAACATATGTCTATAGCATAAAAGGAAATAGAGCATTACTTAACCATACATGCTTCACATTATCAAAACAAGTAAACATCACATAAAATATCCAAGTAATATAAGAATATAAGTAGGTAAGTTTACTACCTGGCATGTAGCCATTCCTTGCTCAGAGGTTCCTTCCTTCCTTTCTCTTTCTTTCCTTCCTTCTCTCTTTCTCTCTCTCTCTCTTCTTCCTCTCTTTCTTCTTGGCTGGCTGTGGGAATAAAGTGAGGGGGAAGGGTCTATTTATAGTTGAAGGGAGGTGGAATGGATAGCTCAGATCGAATCACAATGAAGGGCTCAGATCACTTAGCTTTCTCAAGAACTCTTGCCTTTATCATTATGATGACATCATCATCCTAGATGACTCATTAAAAGTGACATCAACCATGGGACACCTCACATGCTAGGTGGCACAATGGTGGGGCCCTTGGGATACCTCACTAACTGACTCAGCATTTTCAGAGAATTCTAGAGTCTTTTTCTGGAATGAACGGCTGAGATCGTGTCACATGTCCTTAGATTTTTCTTCTTTTTCTAGACTCATGACATATGGCACCTTGTGGGTCCCATGAGGACACCTTTTATGCCACCTCATGGTTCTAGATAAGTCTAAAGCCTTATCTAATCACTTTCTCCAGTTCTATCTTTGACTGGGTAACTTTACTTTACTGAAAAAGTACTAAACTAATATTTTAATGCCATTTAGACCCACATCACTCTCACATTTTTGGACATCCAGGAATGTCATCTTGGGTCTTTAATCAAGTCCAACCACTATAGTGGCTCGATTCCCAAGAAATATCCCTTAGCAAATTACTAAAATGCCCTTAGTCCCTCTTTATTTCCTTAACTTTACATTATTACAAATAATAGACCAAACTTTATGTTAACTTCCTTTTGGCACCATTAAACCTTTTAGCCTTTTCAGTTTAGTCCCTAGACATCATTTGTATACTTATAGGGCTTCTGCTCAACAGGGACTGGTAGCATACCTTTTTTAGACTACATGCTAGGCTTTTAGGCCTAAAAATTGGGATATGACATTTCTCCTCCCTTTAAAATAAATTTCATCCTCAAAATTTTAGGGTTAGACCTCTATTCATTCCTTGATGAAGAGTTTCTCTGAGGAGAAAGTCCCTTTCATTTCATAATATTTTCTTGACTTTTCTTGCTCTTCTTAACTTTTCTTACTATCTTACATAACTTTGTGTATCTATGCCAAACTTTTATGGCATTTACACCCTTTCTCATTAATTTCAGGGGTTACCCATCATTGGGCTACTCTTGCTTGAGCACCTTTCAACTAAGCGTTCTACTGGATTAAGGCTAGGTTACTTTCTTATGGCTCTAAGCCATAGCATATTCTTTCTCATAGAACACAGTTCTATTTTTACTCTATCTTATACCCTCTTTTTTGGGTCTCGCTAGCCTTTTAATTTTTTTATCCTTATCTAAAGGATCTATCTACTCAAACTTTTCTCTTTTCAAAATATATGGGGTTCTCTTCTTTATTTCTCAAGCATACTTCTACAAAACATTTTGAATATCAGCACCCAGATTTGAACTTGGACTCCTTTGTTTAAGAGAAAACTAAGTTCAATCTATATATAATATAGCCTATTTGAGGAAAATCATTATAAATAAGTTTTCTATATGAGTTAATCAACTAGTGAAGCTTCCTTATCTTAACTTTGTCTTTGGTAATCATCTTTTCAAAGAGATACTGTACTATTCTCATTTCTTCATGGCTCATTACTTTTCTTAGGCTAGGTCTAACTGCGACTTCGGGATCTAACTGAGATCAACTGTAAGCCTCTTCAGAATCTAACTGTGACCCTTTAGCCATGCTAGGATCTAACTGCGACCCTCCATAATCCTCTGTGATTCTGTAGTACTATGTCATCATCTCTGAAATATTTCAAACCAACAGACTAAGTTATAAGGTTAACTGCTTCTACTTGTTGATAACTCAATAAATTTTAAGAAATACATTCAGTAGCCCATATTATTTACTAAGACTTTACTTATTTTCCCCTTACTCAGGAGTTCTTTCCCATCTTTCTTACTCTGTTATGGCTTACTAATTATGGTCTAACCAACTGCCATTGCATTCAGTTGCTATGGCCTCATCGTAAGTTCTCATTTAAATATGTGATTTAACTGCGAGCAATTTGAACTATGCTTTAATTGTGAGCAATCTGTATCATATCTAACTCTTATCTGAAGAGTAATATGAACTCATCAAAATCTAGCTCTATCTGAGAACCATCTGTTTCATATCCAACTCTTATCTGAAGGGTGATATGAAAATAATCTCTTTACTGTTATATTTTTGCTTTCTGTATACCATGTCTTTTAATAGAGTTATAACACTACCATCTTCTTGGTACTTGCTATAGCCCTAATCATACTATAACAACTATCCCACTTACTGAGACTGTCTATCATCCTGGGTACATTCTTATTGCATGTCGTATAGTATGGGAGCAACATAAATTTCTCATCATAAACCCTACCCTACATGTACTATATGAGGGGAGTATTCATTTATCATAGCATACTCTAACATGCGTGTCATCATATGACAACTACAAGGAGATGTAACTATTCATCTTAACTTATGGCAACATAAGCCATATCATCATCACATAAATTTGCTCAACCATCCATCATACGTACACTGCAATTGAACAATTAACTAAGTAAACTTTAAAGCATTCTTTCCTCTATCTCATTATCTGCCAGATCCTAAACATTTATTTAGGAACTTGGAATAACTACTCATTTGACTTAGGCTACCACATTACCCTCTTACTAGGGTATAGACTCAACCCTTCATTACTTTATCTTACTCTTTCTTAAATTGGGGTATCTCTTTATCTTTTAAACTGTGGCTACTTTTCTCTCTTTAAACATCATAAACTTCTTTTTCATATCTTACATATACCGCTCTGTTGAACTTTTGCAGCTACCTGAGAAAAATCCTTTCTTTATAATGAAATTCAATCTATGAACTAACTTCTTAGGTGAGTAGAACAATCTCCATATCTATGGAGTACTTCTTTATCTCTTTACTATCTCTTAACTCTTTTTCTCTATCAGTCTCAGTCTGCTCTGGACTAGACTGTAGTTCCTTTTTGGTCTATCTTTGGATCCTGACTAGCCTAAGTCACTTGGATCTCCTTCATTATCTAATACTATTACCTTTATTCTCTAATTTAGAGCGCTAGGTTAATGTCTCTTGATGATGTAGTCCCTTTGTCTTGGGAATATCAGCTCTCTATCTACTAAACATCTCATCTATAATTTTAGGCCATATGCTAGGATCATTCCTAGGAAATTCTTATTTTAACTTTTGATTCTTTTGTTCAGGAAATATTAGCTGAACAAATTCTTTTGTAATATAGATTTACTCACATGGACGATCTACTTATGTACAAACAATCTTTCATATCTTTGTAATTTGTACTATTTGGCTTGATCAAACTTTATACCAATCCTCTAATTGATGAACTTCAACGAGGTTGGTATCTTCATTATCATCATCACTGTAACGTCTGGCCACATAATGATACCTCGAGCTATATTGCAGCTTCCCTTGACCATAGACTGGTAAGCTTCTATCTCTATTAATAGAGGAAACTGTTCCCCAGATGTTATCCTTCTTAGTCCAGCCACATCGTACTAAGAAACATGAGACCTCAACAGTAAAGGCTGACTAAGACTAGTCTATTGTAGTCATTTCCTTTAAGACTACCTCATAAAGTTATAAGGTATGGGGTATTGTTCTATTTATCTGGTGTCACTGTCTCTTGTTTGAAACATTCTCTAAGTAGTGAACACCATCCCCATATCTCATACTAGGGAGGGAACCTCTTTACTTCAAATCTCTAACTTGTTTAAGGGGTTAGTCTAACTAAACCAGAGCATCAATGAGCCAGAACCTTATGTTCTGTGCCAAAATCTTATGCTCTGAGCTACTAGAACTCTCTCGATTATATTATAGAACTTTATGCTCTGATACCAAAATGAAACATCCTTATTTTCTTACATCTTAGGGACCAAATAGTAGCATCTAGAATCACTTTTAAGGTCATTGAAGTCAAATTACACAAATCTAGAATTTTTACTCTCTTTAGTACTGTTCACTGTGTAAATTCTAGAGGAGTGACCTGACTTTAAAAAATTATAACTAAATCATGGAAAATCAAAATAAAGTGGTTCAAATTGCTACACAAAGCTAACTTAATACTCTTTCTGAGAAAACTAAGCTGTTGACCACACCTTGACTAAGTCAATGTCGGTCAACGCTCAAAGTTTATTGTTCATCCAGCATCTTCCCCTGATTCCAGTATTTTCGGTCCCAACTTTGAAAAAACATATCTACATGTGTAGATATCCAAATGAGATGTTCTATATACCAAATCAAAGCATGGCATATCTACTATTTATTGATAAAATATCATACATTTATTCAACTATTTACTATTACTTATTACAGCTCAAATGTCGATGCCTCATCACGAGTTACTGTTCACAGTGACAATTTCAAGCAATCAACATTACATACATGAATCACATATCATTCATGCTAAATAATTATTAACTTCTCTTCATGCATCTTTATCTTCTCAAGTCTCCTCCACCTTGAGAAGACCTGTTGTAATTGGATTGATATGGAAAGGGTGAGATTTCTGGAGAAATCTCAGTAGCAAACAGAAACCATACAATGTATGCAACTATATGCTTGATGTTACTATGTGTACACTTAATGATCATGCTTGCATAATGATAACTTACATGCTTCCATGTCCTTTAATTATAACATATGGCCATGGCATAAAAAGAAACATAGCATTACTTAATCATACATGCTTCACATTTTCAAGGTAAGTAAATATCACATAAAATATCCAAGCAATATAAGCATACAAGTAGGTAAGTTTACTACCTGACGTGGAGCCTTTCCTCTAGTCCTTAACCTTTTCTCTTAGGTTCCTTCTTTTTATCGGTCAGAGCCTTATTCCTAAGCTGGCCAAGTCCCTAAGCTCCTTGGATTGCTCCTAGCTCTACCAAAACTCCTTCTTTCTTTTTCTTCCTTTCTTTCTATCTTTCTCTTTTTCTCTCTTCTTTCTCTTGTTTTTCCATGCTTGGACATGAATGGAATGGAGGGAGAGGTGGTATATTAATAGTTGAGTGGAGGTGGAATGGATGGTATAGATTGAATCGCGATGAATGGCTCAGATTGCTTAGCTTCCTCAAGAAGCCTTACCTGCATCATCATGATGACATCATCATCCTCAAGGACTCATCAAAGTGACATCATCCATGGGATACCTCACATGCTAGGTGGCATAATGGTGGGGCCCTTGGGACACCTCACCAGCTGACTCAACATTTCTAGAGAATTCCAGAGTCTTTTCCTGGAATGAACGGCTGAGATCATGTCACTTGTCCTTAGCTTTTTCTTCCTTTTCTAAACTCATGACATGTGGCACCTTGTGGGTCCCATGAAGACACCTTTCATGCCACCTCATGGTTCTAGATAAGTCTAAAGCCTTATCTGATCACTTTCCCCAGTTCTATCTTTGACTGGGTAACTTTACTTTATTTAAAAAGTACTAAACTAATATTTTAATGCCATTTGGACCCATATCACTCTCACATTTTTGGACATCTAGGAATGTCATATTGGGTCTCTAATCAAGTCCAAGCACTCTGGTGGCTCGATTCCCAAGAAATATCCCTTAGTAAATTATCAAAATGCCCCCAGGGACTTTTACTATTTACGATTTAGTCCCTGAACTCATTATTTGCAGTTTAATCCCTAAATATCATTTGTATACTTTTGGGACTTCTGCTCAACAGGGTCTAGTAGCATACCTTTTTTAGGTTATATACTAGGCTTCTAGGCCTAAAAATAGGGATATGACAATGACCATATGTTATAAGTAAGAAGCATGGAAGCATGTCATTATGCAAGCATGATTATAGTAAGCAAGCATATTTAACACTAAGCATATAGTTATTTACATTTTTTATGGTACTATTTCCTACTAAGATTTCCCTAAAGACAGTAGCCCCATCTCACAGTGGAGGTAAGACCAATTAAAGATGTCTAGTTACTTTACAACTTGTTCATTTGTTGGGCTATATTGTAAATAATAATATGTAATATATAATATATTTATGCATAAACAGTTCCACTTTTGTGCATCCTCTTTTTGTGACTCTTATTAAAAGTATTAAATAGATGAATAAATGCATAATATTTTACCAATAAATAGTAAACATACAAAACTTTTATTTCATATAGAATGTATCATTTTGATGTCTATATGTAGAGATATAATTTTTTAAATTTTGGACCAAAATGCTTGAATCAAGGGAATGACGTTGGATGAATAGTAAATTTTGAATGTTGACTGATGTTCACTTGGTCAATGCCTGGTCAACAAGTTATTTTTACCATAAAGAGGCTTAAACTATCTCCGCATAACAACTTGAACCACTTTGTTTTGATTTCTCAAAAATTAGTTCTGATTTTTTGAAGTCAGGTTACCTATATGAAATTTACATAGTGAACAATACCCCTAAGAAGGGTAAAATTTCAAATTGTGTAATTTAACTTCAATGACCTGGTAAATAGTTTCAGATCCTACCGTTTGTCCCTAAGACACATGAAAATTAGGATGTTACTATCATATCCTAAAATTTTCCCTATTTGTATAATATTGATAGCGGAAAGAAGTTTATAAAGGATTATGACGATGATCGGAAGACATAATAAAGGTTAAATGTGTCTTGAAGGAAGAAAGGGACCTAAACAAAAATTATAAAAGGTTGAAGGTCAAAAGTTAAAGTAGAAACAAAAGTTGGGCCAAAAGTGATAATTTCTAAAAGTTTAGGGACCTAAATATAATTATGAAAAAGTTCAGTCAGAAAAGGCTTAGAACTGCCTGAAAGTATTCTAGTCCCACATTTTATCAGTAAATAGAGAAATTTATGCTGGTTAATCTAGTATAATACATAAATTTTATTAGGGTCCCAGATAGTGGATATTTATCTGATAGTCTAAAAGTTATCTGAAATTTTATCAGATCTCAAGGACCTCAGGTATAAGTGGAAAAGTTATAGGAAGGTGTGCCCTCTGACATTAGATGTCATGAATCTGATAGAACCCCAAAAAAAGTTATGTATGAAAAGTTATCCCCGTATTAGTGAATTTTGACGAGAGTTTGAGAACACCCGTTATCCGATTATGGAACTTAGTAGTAAGTAAGCCTGGATAGAATAAGCTCAGATAACCTCTTATATAGGCCCATGATGATGTAAAGGAGGGCCCAAAACCCATGATACCAATTCATCAGCAGAAGGGGCTAGTGTCTAGAAAAAGTGTGAAATTACAAAAATGCCCCTGGATGCCCAGATTGTACTAGTAATAGATGGAGGCTATTTTGGTCATCTAGAATAGGCTAAAACCATGGGATATAGTATAAATATGATTAGTTAGAGCCAGTATATGCCCTGAGGTAGGGCAATAAGAGGTGAAATTATAATTATGCCCTTAGGGTTAATATAGTGCAAGAAAGGACACCAAGGGTATTTTGGTAATTTCACGATGATGGATGACATATAAATACTCAGTCTAACAATTTCAATGGTATGAGAAACCTAGACATTGATTTCCAGGATAGAATACATATCTTGGAATATTATAAAAATTAAGAACAGAAAACAGTCTAATTTTTAGGGAATCGGATCGAGCCGGTATCGGATTAAACTGAAATTTTTCTAGAGGCTTCCTCCCCATGAGAATTGTGCCACATACCCTCATGAGGTGTCCCTTGAGTTGTCCCTTGTGATGTCATGGATGATGTCATAATTCTTCTTTTTGAAAAAGTTAAATCCATGATTAAATGTGAGACTTTAAATCAAATAGTGCACAAACTAATCTTGGCCATTAATTTTCCATGAAATTTTATATAAATACGCCCTTAAAGTTCTAGGTACCAAAGTTCAAGCAAGCTATGATTAAAGGTAAGCAATCTCTGTTAGCTTATTTTCCTTTGATTTGGGAGCTTGAACTTAGGGTTTTCATGGGGAAAAAGTTGAGTTTTCTCTAAGGTGTCGTGCTACCCAAAAACTTTATATGAAAGGGGAAACAAGAAATTAAAGTTAGAAGTATATGATTGAAGTTTAAACAAGCTAGTTAAGTGATTGGTTATTGAATCAAATTGATATTCTTGACTTTCCCATGGATGAACCTGTTTGGTATGCACTATTTATGAAGGAAGAAAATGGGATTTCAATGATCTAATGCTTCCATTGAATTTATATGATAATTTTGTGTAGGATTGAAAAGGTTGTGAACCTTGGAAACATTAAAATCTCAAGATTTTAGTTTTTAAAATTCTTCTCTGTGACTGTTCACTCACTTGAACAGTGATTGGAATTTCATTATTTTGATGCTTTCAATGGTTTTAGAATGTAAAATTGTGTGGGATAGAGTGGAGAAACAAGTATGGAAAGCATTAGAATCAAAATGAGAATTGTTGAGGGAATTGTATACATGTTTTGGTTCTGTACAGCAGGCCATGAAGGAGCTGGAATTTCATGATTCTAAGTTCATATATGGATTCAAAAGATGAAATTGTGTAGGGTAAATTCAAGACATCAATTGGTTCAAGAGTCAAGTTGATTAGTGAAGATTAGAGAAAGTTATGATAATTAAGAGTGTAACAAGGTTAATTTTGAACATTGTTGGAGTTCATGGGTCCTAGTGAATTATGTGATGAATATGAATGTGTTTAGGACCTTGTAACATCCAAGAAGATGTTGGGAATTTATTGACATAAAGGCTTCATGGTTGGAAAGCTAGGGAGAAAGTGCAAAAGATCAAGAGAAAAGCTTAAGTGCAAGGTAGTGAACTTACCTCTTCAAATATGTATGGAATTAGGGATTTTAGTTCATGCTTCCACTGTATAAATCACTATACATATGTGAGAATTTTATAGTTTTGATGCTTCCAATGAGTTTAAAATGAAAAATTGTGTGGGGTAAAGTAGATAAACAAGTAGGATTGGTCTAAGGAAATAATTATTACAAAGCTAAACCACTAACTCCAATAATTGAGCTAAGAGTTAAGGGTTTTAAGAAATTTAATGTATAATGTTTATGTAATGGATCTAATGAGTTGTATACACAATGTAATTGTGTTTAGGGCCCTGATATGTTAAATGAAATGAGTTAAAGAGGATGAGCAAGCAACCAATGTTTGTTTGAAGACAAACGGAGCAAAGAGAAAAGGATAAAGTTCTAAGGTAGTAGACTTACCTCTTTATATGCTTGATGTGGTATGTTTATGTGTTGACATGCATATGATGATTGAATAATGTTGTGGCATCATAAATGTTGTTGAATATGTTATGAATAACATGTTCCCAATGGCAATATATTTTTATACAAAGCATATAGCGGTGGCATGTCACTAATTAAAGAAAATTTAATGAAATTACATATAATGCATTAGCATCCATCTTGCATATTTTAGTGGTAATGTTTGCTAATAAAATTCCCCATAATCTCACCCTCCCACAACCAACCAATTTAAGTAAATCATGATGAAAAAACTATGCATGGAGAAGAGCTAAAGAAGGGAAGAGAGAAAGTGGCAGTTATTTGTTCTAGCATATATTGTATAAAGAATAGCCTACCATGTTCATGTCATATAATATGCCATTATATGTAAAGAAAAATGTATGAAATAATTATGCCATATTTAAATGATGTATATGAATATATGGGAAGCCTATTTGATGGTTTATGAATGCTGGCCGAATTTTTGGAAATTAAAGAAAGAAGGTTAAATGGAAAAAACATAAGTCCTAGAACAATCTTACTTTAATGCCACTTTGACCTAGCAAATGAAACAATTAATTCACGAAAGTTTATGAGCATGTAGTACATATCAATATATTTAAATTCATAGATAATAATCCTTATTTGGATATGTATATCAATATAAATGAATTTCTAAATTTACAAGACAAAATCTGGAATTTTCATAATTTATCATATGAATACTAAAACATAATGATTAGCAAGGTAAATGTCTAAATTTATATTTTCCCCTTAAAGAGCTATGAAAGATCTTCAAGTAGAAATTTGAATCAATTCCATAAGATTTTTCTAGAATTCGTTATGAATTTTTAAAGTTAGACTCCTAATATGAAATTTACCAAATGAATTGTACCCGATAATTAAATTTAATTTTGGGCCCGAGTAATACTTCTGGTAGTTAAATACACTTTTGAATATATGTTCTGAGGGTAAAAATTAGGATATGATATTTTGGTATTAGAACAAAAGGTTCCAGCATAGGTAAAAAACAAAGTTTTAGCACAGGATAGAGGTTATGGTGCAAGATAAACTTGTTCTAATTAGAAAATAGAGTAGGTAAGGAATAGTTAAGGCCCATATAAGATTGAGGTTAGTAATAGATTACCTATTTATAGTCCAACAAAGATTATGGCTTGGAGATGAAAGCTCTAGGAATATTAAAAACTAAGGTTTAATAAGATATAAAAGGGAATTTTTAGTTAAATGAAATAAAGTAAAAACCTCAGTTAGTTAAGTTTAAAGGGAAATTGATATTGATGGAAAGTAAGAGATAATTTCTCGCCAGATAGTGATCCTTGAGATAGGGAACATATAAAAGTATGAATGTCACAGCTTTATGAGCCAAACCTTTCCTCAGTTAGCTGAAAGAAAGTAGTTGACTCAGTTATGGATTACAATGAGGTCAATGACACATAAGTCATTCGGGCTAGGGACATAGAAGTCTTATGAAACATCCCAGACCCCTCCCTCGTAGATATTATCCCTGTTTGTAGTCGTAACCAAGAGTAGGGTTTTTTTTCACTAGGTGCAGTCGTAACCAGCCAGAAAATACGTCTACAAGGGGAAGGTATTCGCACCCTTATAAGGCGTACTTCGTTCCCCTTCCCAACCGATGTGGGACTTTACAACATCCACCCTCCATAGGGGCCCAGTGACCTTATTGGCATACTGACCGGAGGCCTTAGTTGGGAAGGGAAATGAAGTACGCCTTATAAGGATATACATACCTTTCCCTCATAGACGCGTTTACTGGGTGGCTATGGTTACAAACAAGGAAAATATCTAAGAGGGAAGGGTCTGGGATGTTACATCTTACATACGATAGGAGATGCTATGATGGAATCAAACTAAATATGACCAGCAATGATTAAGGGAAAGGTTACCACAAAGTAAGAGACTCCCTGTCTTATAAGAAAGAGTAATGCTTGAGAGTTAGATAAGGCAATTAAGGTTGAGTTTGTACCCTATACCTAACAATAGGGTAAAGTGGCAACCTAAGCTAAATGAATGAATGTAGCCTAGTTAAGATAATATGGCTTGACATAATAGCTATCTCAAATTCCTGAATTGATAAACAGGATATTGGAGATAATAAGCTAAAGATAAATAGCCTCAGTAATTTCTTAAGGATTAGTAAAAAGAGATATATAATAACACAGATAGATACTTGGAACTAATATGATGAGAGATAAGTATGATCCTAATGATGTTAATATCTACTCAATTTTGGTGTTAGGTTGAGAGGCTCATGAGAGAGGGTTATAATGTAAGAAAGTTCTGGCCACCTAGTTTTTCTTAAGAATTGGGAACTTTTCCTTTGAATCATAGTTGATATTACTCCAAATAGTGTAAGATACCCTATTAATGTAGAAAGGGGATGTAGTTAAGATGGTGTTGACATTGCTTTAACAGAAGAATATATCCTCCATTAAGAACAAAGAGAATACAACCGAAGTAAGGAAAGTGGAGTTGACTTTACCTAATAAAATATATGATTAGCTTAGTGCAAAGTTTTGGGACATGGCTTAAAAAGGTATTAAGCATGTAAGAAAGAATTGACTGGTATAAGTCCTCTACCTCTAATTTTATAAACAAGAAGATGATTTTACTTTTCTCATTAAATGCCAGGTACTATGTTATATTTATGAAAATATGCTAAAGCTCTGAAGGAGAGCAATGCAAGCTATGAGTGATAGAGTTGTGCAAGCTTCAATGGTTAGAGTTGTGCATATTAAGGGAAAGAATGTTTGAGCTCTGCATTCATGAGCAGGTATGCAGTCCTACAACATGTTGGTTAGGCATTATGCATGTTAGAGTATGTGCTCCTACTTAGAAGAAAAGTAAATAAAAGAACAACCATATAAGTCCTTTATCTTTAATAATTATAAATGGTAGAGACTGTGAGAGCAGCTAGTCGAGTAAGAAAACCCCTAAGACTTCTAATGTAAATTGAGTATAGTATGAGGCCTAAGCCAAACCTAAAATAATAGAAAGGTAGTTGGCTAGAAAATTGATAAGGCCTAAGAAAATGGTATTAGTATATAGGAACAAATTAGAATCGTTTGGTGTATCTAGAGGTAGCAATCAGATGATATAGAGATAATGAGAATAAATGTCACATCCTAATTTTTCCCTATTTGTATAAGAGTGATACAGGAAAAAGGTTTGGGAAGGATTGTGATAATAAATAGAAGTAAAGATAATGATTAGATAAAGGCTTAGGCCTAGAAGCCCAGTATGTAGTAGGAAATAGGTAGGCTACTAGACCCTATTGAACAGAAGTTCCAAAAGTATACATATGATATTCAAGGACTAAACAGCAAATAATAAAAGTTTAAGGACTAAATTGTAAATAGTTAAAGTCCAAAGAGGCATAATGGTTATTTTAAAGAGAGAAAGGGACTAAATTGAAAAGTCCAAAAGTTCCATAGTAAAAAATGAAAGTAGATATAAGCTTTGGGCCATTAAGTGTAATTATGAAAAGTTGAGGGCCTAAATTGAAATTTTTAAAAGTTCAAGGGTAAAGTGGTAATTATGGAAAGTTGAGCCATAAAAGGCCTAATACTACCTAAAATCATTTTAGTCCCTAATTTTACTAGTAAATGGAGAACTTATTCTAATCAGGTAACGTAACATAATTTTGATTTGAAGTCCTGATAAATTGATATGAATTTCTGAAGAAAGGGAAATTAGTACAGTATCCTATGGACCTCATAATCAGATGAAATTTGACAGCAAATTCTTATAATTAATATAAGAATTTATGAAAATGACATAACTCAAAAAAGGAGTTAAGTATAATTTATAATTGAATTTACAGTGGATTAAAATACCCGATAAGTGCTTTTCAGGAAAATTTCTTGGGAATTATACCCATGAAAGTAGGGGACCATATAGAAGGCCCAAAATGGTACCTTATAGACCCAATAATATTTTTAGATAAGTACATGGGCCAGTGCTAATAAAGACCCAAAAAATGTAAAATTACAAAAATGTCACTGTGTGTGCCATTGAGCAAGAGATAGATGAAGGGAATTTTGGTCATTTGATTAAACTTAGATGGTCAAGGAGAGTTCCCAAAAGAGTTGACTAAGGTCAGGGAATACTCTAATATTGTGTGAAAAGAAGATAATACCCTAGAGATATTAAAGTAAATGAAGATGAACCAAGGGGTACTTTGGTAAATTGCCAAGGGATAAGTAATTAAGTTTAGACCTAGTCCAAAAATATCAATGCTAGGAATAATCCATATACTAGACTTAAGATCAAAAAATATATTATGGAATTCCAGAAAAAATAGATTTAGAAAATAGTCTAGTTTTTAGGAATTGGATTGGGTTAGTACCAGATTGGACTAGAATTTTTCCATATGATTTTCCCCTTGGAATTTCATCACATGATGGATGAGGTGTCTCTTTATGATGTCATAGATGATGTTATGTTTTGGCTTTTAGGGCAAGTTTAATCCAAGAGCAAATACGAGCCAATAGATCAAATAGTGCACAAAGTTATCTTGGCCATCCATTTTCATGCTTTCAAGTCTATAAATACCCTCCTTTTCTCTTCAATTTGTATCAAGTTAAAGTAGCATTTGGGAGGTGCTGCCCAAATGGAAACTCAAGCCAAGACAAAGAAGAATCCAAAGACCAAAGTTCAAGCTAGCTAGAGATTAAGGTAAATAATCATCCTAGCTTGTTTTCCTTTAATTTGGGGGCTTGAGCTTAGGGTTTTTATGGAAGAAATTTGAGCTTTACCTAGGATGTATATGTTTTCAAAAACCCTAGATGAAAAGAGAAAGAAGAAATTAAAGTTAGAGATATATGATTGATGCTTAAACAAGCTAGTTAGATGATTGGTTATTGAATTAAGTTTATATTCTTGATTTTGACATGTAAGAGACCATTTGGTCTTAACTGTTCATGATAGATGGATATGGAATTTCAATCATCTAATAGTTTCATTGAATTTATATGATGATTTTGTGTAGGATTGGATAGGTTTTGAACCTTAGAAGTATTGGAATTTAAAGTTATAATTTTTGGAAGTCTTCTATGTTACTGTTCTTGTGCATGAACAGTGATTGAAATTTCATGATTTTGATGCTTCCAATTATTTTATAATGAAAAGTTGTGTGGGATAAAGTAGAGAAACAAGTATTGGAAGCATTGGAATCAAAATGATAATTTTTTAAAGAAAAAGGGGAATTATGTAATTCTGTCCAAAATAGTGTATAGTTGCTAGAATTTGGGAATTCTTAGTTCATAAATAGATTTAGAAGGCCAAATTGTGTAGGGCAAGGTCATGATATCAATTGGTTCAAAGGCCAAGTTAATTAGTAAAGATTAGAGAAAGTTATGTTAGTTAAAGTAAGTTCAATGTTAAAGTTTGATTGTAATGAATGGATGATAATGCTCTTTTAGGAATTGATTGGTGTGCCAAAAAGTGGGCAGCAACACATCAAGAAGAAGTAAGAGGAAAGAGGTAAATTTAAAGTAAAGGAAGTCAAGCATGTAAGGTAGTAAATTATACTAAGCATGTAAGTCAAGCATGTAAGGAAGTCAATTGCATTTCATATGTTACATCGAAGCATGCATATTACGTAATGTTAACATTTTCAAAATTACAAGTATTTACATTAATACATGCATTGTTTAGTACTATTTGCTACTGAAATTTCCCTAGAAATCTCACCCCATCCATGTAATCCAAGTGACCAAAGGTTCATGAGTGATGAAAGAAGATGAAGAAGCATGAAGAGAAGTTAGGGATAGGATAGTATAAATGTTACATGAAGAATTGTTATATGTAATGATGTTGTATGACCAATTGGCATAAAGATGTTCATGATATAATGAAAATAGTAAATTATGGAATAAATGTATGAAAGTTTACTGATATTTTGTTAACATGTAAAGCTTCGTTTTGATACTAAGAATGCCTTATTTTGAAGTATGTACAAAGAGAACGAATTTTCTAAAATCAGGGACTAGAATCTGTTTAAAGAATTTTGACCAAATAAACATTAAACTTTGGCATCAGAGTTGACTTAGTTGGTCGATCAAATGGTCCAAGAATTTATTTTTCTCTTAAAGTTCAAGATGTTAGCTTCAAGTAGGCCTTTGAACTACTTCCTTTTGATTTTTCTATAATTAATTATGAATTTTTAAAATTCGTTGCCAAATCTAGAATACCATATGAACAGTAATCATGAATAGTAAAAATTATAGATTTAGCTAATAGACTTCAAAGGTCATGTAAGTGGTTTTAAGTGCTATCAAATGGTCTCTAAGATATACAAAAGTAAGGATATTACATTTTGGTATCAGAGCAGAAGTTTGTGGCATTAGATAGGACAATCCCTATACCCTAACTCTAAGTCGTAAGTACTTGCGGTATTTGTTGAGATAGTTAGACAGTTAATCTCCAAAGTTAAGAATTAGAATCTAAGACAGACAATGATAGTCAGTTAGATGGAGAACAAGATTAGAGATAAATGTTAGTGGCAAACTTATAGATATATGATTACAATGCTAAGGACATATCCCTTCAGCAGGGATACGATACATGAATGATGTACCATGAACATGAAATTAAATGAGATGCCATTATGAAAGATAATACAGCTCTAACAAGGAGCAGTGTCTATGTAATAAAAGTTAATATCCTCATAATAGAGCTAGATTGTTCTTGTGATGAAGCCATATTACTATTGAGATAGAGACAAGAGAATGGATAGTGCAACTCATGCTAGAGCCATGTCCATAAGATGAGATGTATAGATTATGTTAGATATGTGCATAGTAGATCCTGTGTAGCTCTCTATAGTATTGGATATAGCAAAGTTATGAAATATGAGAATGATATAAAAAATTCCTGAGTGATAATGGAAATGAGTAAAGTCTTAATAGATAATATTGTCTTCTATGATCAATCTTGGGGAATTATCTATTAAGTTAGCAACTAAGTGGATGCAATACAATGAAATTGCAATAGATTCTGGAGGATCACAATTAGATCCTAACATGGCTCACAGATAATAGAATTTCAAGGTCAAAGTTAGATCTTGAAGAAGCTGACAGTTGATCACAAGTAAATCTCGAGGGCTATAGTAAACTTAGCCTATGAAAATGAATGAGCCATAAGTACAGTATTTCTTTAGAAAGACGATTACCAAGGGTAACGTTAAGGTAGGGGAAGCCTCACAAGTTGGTTAACTTATAATAGAGAGAATACCCACATGTTAATTTAAGATAGCCTTATTATTGTTGTGGACTAAACCCAAAATCTTCTTACATAAAAAAGGAATAAAGTTATCAAACTTAAAGTTTTTAGAATTGAGTACTAACTAGAGCTCGAATTGTCATTGTCTGATCTATCAAAATAAAAATATTTGCACTATATTAATATAGTATAAGGCACAACCCTATCGTTCTTCTTAACGAGCCCTTTTTATTGAAATCCTAGCAAATCGGTGATAAACTATTCAAAACCTGAGTTAAAGTCAAATTGGTTTTGGGGTTGATTGATTTTTTATGCAATTAAATAAGGGTGCAGTAAAGTAAATATTTTTATATTTTTTATTAAGATGAAAACTGAGTAGATTGTGAAAGAAATGTGTCAAGAAAGACTCTTGATGATGGAAATATATCTATGTTTGTTCTTAATTTGATATGGGAATTTTAAAATCACTAAGTCTTAAATAAAAATTCAATCGATCGATTGAGTCTAGAACATCAACATAACTTAAACTCAGGATGAAAGCTAGTTCAAGAACTATTTATGCGATGTTAAAAACTAATTTTTGTGTACTTAAATTAGATGATGAAAATTCACTAAAATGATCATCGATCGATAACCATAGGTTTCAAGCAAACAAATTAGTTAACAACGATCATTGGTAACATCCCAATTATCCAGAAATCAAAACTGAAATATTCATATTAAAATCAACATTCAAATCATCCAAATTCAGTTACAAAACCTAATCTCAGAATAATCGATCGATATTCAATCCCTACTCATACAATGAAAACCCTAGATCTAGGAATTCCAAAACATGAAAAAGGTGTAGATTAAAACAAAAAACTCCTTAATGCAGTATAGTCTATGAGCTCAAGATATGCGATCCATCACCAAGAGACTAAAGATTTAGCCTCTCATGACTCTTGTTATGCTACAATTGTTACTCAGATATGTTGCCATTAAGAAAGTAGAAAAATGGTGATGGAAAGATGAATGATGGAAGATATGTGTGTAGGTTGTGGAGAGAGTGTTGAGATCATGATTGAGTACTACTTCTTACCCATATTATGTAAAAACCAGTATCCGCTTACATCAGTGGCTTCCCTATACTTTTAATGATATAATGACCTAAAAAACATGCAGCTTCACTGATTGTCTTCTTTGGTCAAGACTATACCCTATTTTTGGTACAACTTGTGAACACAGGAAAACTTCCCAGAAGAAATAAGGTCACGACCTGTGGATACTTTGGTCGTGACTAAAGAGCACAGAAGCTACCTTCCTTGATTTTATTCTCTTTGTCTTATGATTTCTTTTATGCTGACATTAATCCTTGGTTATAAAGAATGACATATATGGATTTTGGAGGAGTTAATTTACTATCTTACACTTAGATCAGCATATTGCCAAACAAAATCATGTATTACGACAAAAATACAATTGCAGGCATAAAATGAATGGTGAAGTTGTCACAAAACTCTTAAAATGTCACAAAAACCATACACAATTTATGTCCTATCAATTCCCCCACACTTGAACCTTTATACTCCTAGATAAATAAATGAAGTACACCTAAGCTAACGCTATTAAATCTGAGGTAACAACATAATCCATAGTGACACCTTAAAACAATTAATGCACCATCTTTTTGGGAATGCAAAAGTGATAATATGAGTAATGCCAAGTAATTAACTACTAAATGAAATCAACCTTAACTATATGAGTGCAATAGATTCTCTCTAAGGGTGTAAGTGTTTAGTTCTCTATATCCTCTCTTTGTTAGGGTTCTTTCACTCAGATCCGAATTGGAAAACATCTTACCATATGCTTGTAATGGCTCTAAATCTCATTAACTATATAACACTTATGCAAAGAATCAAGAGGTCTTTTAAGGGTAAAATGATGGAGATAGGCCACGTGGAATGGAATATGAAGGATAGAAAGTACCATATGCATTTAATAATGAATATATAGAATGAATTCATGTCTTTAGAGATGTAGAGGTGGTAATTGTGCTAATAGGAATTAATAATAGGGTCTCATTCATTTATCTTTTCTTTCTTATTCAATTTTTCTTGCACTATCTCTCTGTTTTTTTCTTTTTATTTGGCACCTTATACATAGAAGATGTAGCACAACATCACAATAATAATGATGACTTTTTTACATGAATAAAAATGATGTTATAGCATATATGACTTTCTATAAAAATGATGGAAAGGAAAAGTGATGGGCTCAAAGGGGGTGACTATGAATATAATATGTTCGGGCTTGTGTTTAGGATAAAAGGGTTTGGAAATGAATGCATCTATCATATTCAATAACATAAGTATGCAAGTAATTTTCAACTCAGAGCTAAGACAAGTTCTATAGGATATAAACCAATTGAATAACCACTCAATATAGAAATTTAGGCTGAGAATCCTTCCAACTATGGCTTTCATCTAAATTGCTCATAAGCTAAAGTCTCAAACTGTAAGGAATTAGAAGACACGCAGCGGAAATAAACTATAAAATTTTCCATTCCTTGCCAGGATCTGCCGTATGTGTTTAAGTCAAGTGGAAAGAATCATTACCCTTAGTGTTGCTCAGCGAATTTCACAGCTTCTCTACGTGGGTGGTGATCTCTTTCTGATCGCAAGAAATCGACGGAGTGTTCCTCAGCGACCTTCACAGATTCTCTCCGCGGACGGTGGTCTCTTTCCGATCACAAGAAGTCGACGCCTCAGGTCGGCTTCCTCTACTGGTATCCACACGAACAGCGTTCCAACCACGAACGACGTGCTAGCGTCTCCTGTCCCTCCAAGGCCTTTCACAAGTCTCCATCTCTATTTCGGCAGTTTCTTGTCTGCAAACCTTTTGCAGATTCCGTTCGGCCTTTTGTGTTCTGTATTATTTTCAAACGTAGCTCCTCCAATCAGATATAGAGGATGCTATGTGTTTTTCCACTTAACCTAATTGGATTTTGGAGTTAATCTTATATTAATTCTGAATTGATACAATATCATATATTGTATAATTTTATAAGAAACTAATTAAATAAAATAATATTAAATCCGTCCCACAGATTTAATTACCTATTTATTTAACTTTAAATAAAGATGAGACTGAGTTATATTTGATTTATTCCCATAAATCAAATTTGAGATATCCTATCAATTTGAATTTCAAATTCAAACGTGATAGGGATTTAATTTATCCTTATAAATTAAATCTTATAAATATCTCTTATATGAGATATCCTATCAATTTGAATTTTGAATTTCAAACGTGATAGAGATTTAATTTATCCTTATAAATTAAATCTCATATATCTCATATATATAATATATATACGAATTTATATATATACGAATATAAATATAAATAAATATATATATCCACCCTGGATCATTCATTGAATCTAGACATGTCTTAGATTCAATAAATCTGGACATCATAGCTCGTGTTGGGCTATTTTGTGTGCGACCCTGTAGGCCCATATGAAGTTGGCAGTGGGCCATTTGCTATACTAGCCCACAAGTCGCAAGCGGTCTCTAGTAAGACATAACAACTACCCAAATCATATGAGGATCGATAAACGATGTAACCTTTTATAGAACCATATCATGTCCCTTCTGTCACGCGATATTTTGGTCATGGATGAGGCATGGATAATGTCATCCTCCTATTCCTGACCGTTACTTTCTCGATCCCTGAGTAGTCTGACTATAGAAATGGAACTACCTTTCTATTACAGTATGGCCATACATTTCTCAGACTCACTCATCGAGGGGCCCAGTAATATCTCTCCACGAATGTGAGGGACAAATTCCATCTTGACCATTCACATTCCTCCGCATGAAAAACCACTAAGCCCGAACATAGTCTTTATGATCACTCGGTCAAAAGTGACTTTTGACTAGGTCAAAGCTGAGCGTTTTGTCATGTAGGAATCCATGATGATCTCAGGTCAAAGGGCATATTGACATGGTTTGTATATGAGAGAAGCTTATGACGTTACCCATGCAGTTCTCTCATAGCGGGTCGGTCCAACACCCTGTACTCTTACATGTGCTTATGAATTTGATTTATATCTCTATACATCTTCAAAGTCATACTGGTCTTATTTCATCTGTGCTCCCACATAGATGATCGACCAGGGACATTTAGGATAATATCATGAATTATTCAAGGATGGTCATCATAGTAAACATGCAAATAATATGATAATTCAATTAATAAATTCATAAGTCAATAATGTTCATAAGACAATGATTGGCCCCTAGGGCACGATTTCCAACACAAACAATATTCATCATTCACTAGGTATTGAAACATTTACCACAATTGAAAACCCTGTTAAATGATGAATTAAAAGTTCCAAAGTAATCACTCAGAATCATGTAATAATCCTAAATCTAAAAATAAAAACTTAAGTCTTTCTAATTCAATTTCCATTTCCAAAAATTCAAGTGTGACAATGGTTTCTATAAACTATTTATGCAAAATGTTAAAAAAAAGAGGGCAATCAATCATTTATAAAACTTTAGTAGCTCAAGAAAAATCCTTATATACAACATTCCATAAAGCAAAAAGAAGGTAAGTGGATACGATCAGGTCACAACTAAAAGCAATAGAAGTCGCGACCAAATTTCACAGTGTGTGCTTGCTCTGAACTTACAAAAACTAGTTGAGACTAGGAAAGATTAAATCGTGACCCAAATACACATAGAGATATTATCACGACCTAATGTACTCGTGTCATGACTTATTTTCACAGAGAGCATATTAAGTCAAAAAATCCATGTTAGTCGTGACCATACAACATATATGTCGTGATGAAAGACCACAAAGACTACCATTTGATAGTTTTCAAAGCCCAAAACATCATTTATAGTAAAACATTTTTAGTTAACCATAAAATAGTTTAAAGTAGGGATTCAATTTTTAGCAATTTATCACACATTAAGATCAAAACCCAAAAATTTTGTGATGAAAGAATGCATTGGTCAAAGAATTTTATATTAATTAGCACAAAAACAAGAACATCTCCCCATACTTAAACTTGACAGTGTACTCACTGTCAACAGAATTATAGACACCACAGTGCTATATAAGATCAATTTAATTCCAGCTTTAGCAAAGCAATTAAACACATCACTCAATGCAAATTCACAGTGAAGCTCGCAGTCACATTCAAATCATACATCTCAATATAAGGAAAGCAAAGATGACAAGATGGGTAAGCTAAAATCATGCATACGAGTGTGTGGATGGAAATATAATTGAACAAAAAATAAGTCACTAAGGAATTTTATTCAAAAACCCTAAGAAACAATAAACAAAGAAATTAACCACTAGTTTTACTGTTTCATCCCTTTCCAATCATCAAACCAACATATCAAACATAAATGACATTAGGAAAACTAGTAAAAGGTAAGAGATAGGAAAGGGACCACCTAGCCTCAAGGAGGTGGTGGGAACACATGGAATTTTGAGAGATGGCTATTTGATTGAAAACTCTTCCCCATTGCCTTCTCTCTCTACTATAGCATTCCAAAATCATACACTTTAACTACATTGCAAAGTCCATCCAAGCTTGTTTTGAATTTTCCTTGTTTAAACTTGAACTTGCCTAATTGTGGTTGGTATATATCAACTACAAACTTGGGTAGTGTTCCCTTTATATCCTTTGTATATTCTACTTCCTCAAGTGCTATACCTAGTTATGGTTGGTATAACACTGCAACATACTTAGGATCACTCTCCTTCGATTCATTCGAACTCTCCATCTTGCTTTTAATCTCCTCAGGTGTTGCACCAAGCTTAAGTTGGTTTACAGCTACAACATAGATAACACCAGTATCTGTCATTCCTGTATCATTATTTAGGATTAATAACAGCTTCAAGGTCTTTTATATACTCCCTTGGTGAATCATTTTCCTTAAAGTAAACTTTTCTCCCACTTCTGAGTAATATATCATTCAAGCCCTTCAGATTAATAATAGTATTTGAAGGTATACCGCCACTGCTCTTTGTTTGGATATCACTCACTTATTGGACGCTTAGTTAAATGATTTGTAATATTAGCATTCTTAGAACCTAACTCCTTAAGTTTTATGTGTACATTTGCATTAACCTTCTGCATACTTTAAAGAATTCAAGCTATGGAGGTGAATTGATCATCAGTCTCTTTGAGCTTGTTATGTATATTAGTCATTCTACCATCCATACTATTTATTTGTGCATCTTTTGAAAAATTGAGAAGTCTTATCTATCATGGATGCTATTAAGGCATTAGGTTGAGCAAGAACCATAGACCTTGCACTACTTTGGTAGTTACTTGATGAAGCACCAGCTCCTTAGAATTGGTTTGGCCTATTTTCCCTACTTCCCTACCTAAATTTTGGGTGATTTCTCTAACCAGGATTGTATGTATTTGAGTAGGGGTCTCTCTTCTGGTATTGATTGTCTCTCCCTTGGTACATTTTTGCTACTTCTTCATATTGTCTGTCACATGTACTAGTAGCATGGATCATTGAACCACATAACTCACCCTGTAACTAATGCTTGTGAGGTTTCCACTATATAAACTTGCTTTGTAGAATACAGCTCTCTTTCAAGTAAAGTCATTGTCTTTTCTATTCATTTTCATAAAGCTACTATTTCTTCTAAATTCTCTTTTTAATTACCCGAAGATGATGTAAGTATTCTTCTTGGATCCTCACTCTGATAATCTCCATTAGCCATTTTCTTTAATAACTCTGAACTTGGTTGCGGAGTTTTATCTCTCAAAGATCTATTTGCTGCTTCATTTAAAGATACCTTATTGTGAGGAAGTAGACTATCAAAGAAAATGTCTACTAAATTGGCCTTTGTCATGTTGTGATATGGACATTGAGCCAACAAGTTGATAAATCTTGTCCAATATTCATGCAATTACTCTCCATCCTATTGCAAAACGTTTGTAATCTCCTTCTTCATCCGAGTTATCTTAAAGGTCGTGAAGAATTGTTATAAATATGTTGACTTCAACTGATCCCATGTAAGAGTTGAGAAATGAGTTGGCAGATTATATAACCACTCCTTAGCCTTCCCTTCTATAGTGACATGGAAACACCTCCTTAAGATATCACCTAATGTAGTCATTGGAGGCTTCATTAAAGAGCAAATCATATGCATGGTTTGTAAGTGCTGATTTGGACATTCTCTTGTAAAACCATGAAATTTAGGTAAGACTGCAATCAAAGCTCCTTTAATTTAAAAATTAGCATCTTTAGTGTAAAAACCATAAGGATTATAATTCACATGTAAATAATTTATTTCCCTCACACTTCTATTATCTTTTACATTCATTGGTATTTCATTTTCTCCTTGACTATTATGCCAATTAGGATTAATCCCAGCCATATTAGAAATTTCTAATGGAATCTTTAAATTAAGTCCAATTTTAAATCCTAGAACACTAGAAGATGAACTAGATTCTGTTTATCTTGCCTCTTCTCTAAATTCTTTCCTCTGTTTCCTAAGTTGTCTCTCAATTTTACGTTCAAATGGAAATAATGGTTCAGTTTATCTACACATTCAACATAGGAACAATCAAGAATAACTAAGCAAGCAATCAAAATCAGACACAAAAATTTCACAATAGAAAAATTCAACTAGTCGCGACCCAATTACACAGAGAGTCAAAGTTCTTAAAAAATGGATTTCAATTCATGACTAAAATGTGGTTTCTTCATGATAGAATATCATAGAGAGTAAATTTTCCAACACAGTCATGACCAGAGGTTGGGCCTATCATGACTGGTGTTTGTAAAGAGTAATCAAGTACTATAGATAAGCAATCCAGTTATGACCCAATTATGTATGGTCGTGACTCAAAGGTACAGAGAGCAAATTTGCAAAAACTTGAAAAAATGCATAATGCTATGCAATAAAAACAACAAAAACTAAAATTCAAACAAGAAAAATGACTAAGGTAAATAATGAAATTGACAACTAATTGCTAATGAACTAATTACTTAGCTCCCCGTTAACAGTGCTGTTGACTAGAGCTCAAATTGTCATCGTCTGATCTATCAAAATAAAAATATTTGCACCTTATTAATATAGTATAAGACATAACCCTATCATTCTTTTCAAAGAGCATTTTTATTGGAATCCTAGCAAATCGGGGACAAAGCCATTGAAAACTTGAGTTAAAGTAAAATTGATTTTGGGTTTGATTGTTTTTTTATGTAATAAAATAAGGGTACAGTAAAGTAAATATTTTTGTATTTTGTATTAAGATAGAAAATGAGTAGATTGTAAAAGATATGTGTCAAGAAAGACTTTGATGATGGAAACCTATCTATTCTTGCTCTTAATTTGATATGAGAATTTTAAAATCACTAAGTCTTAAATAAAACCCTAATTGATCGATTGAGTCTAGAACATCAACATTCCTTAAACTCCTTTGATCAAAGCTAGTTCAAGAACTATTTATGTGCTATTAAAAACTAATTAGTGTCTAATTAAATCAGATGATGAAAATGCCCTCAAATGATCATCGATCGATAAGCATAGATTTTAAGAAATTGAATTAGTTATAACCGATCATTGATAACAGCCCAATTATCCATAAATCAAAACTAAAATATTCATATTCAAATCATCCAAATTCAGTTACAAAGCCTAATCTCAGAATAATCGATAGTCAATCCCTACTTATATAATGAAAACTGTCATATCGTAATTTTTCCCTATCTGTATAGTACTAATAGTGGAAAGAGGTTTAGAAAGGATTATGACGAAGATAAGAAGAAATGATAATGATTAGATGAGTTTTAAAGAAAGAGAAGGACTAAAATACAAATTTGAAAAGTTTAAAGGCCATAAGTGAAAGTATAAACAAAAGTTGGGCCCTTAAGTGTAATTTTGAAAAGTTAAGGGATTTAAATGCAAATAGCCAAAAGTTCAAGGGCTTAAGTACAATTATTCAAAAGTTCAGGGACCTAAATGTAATTATGAGAAAGTTGAGCCGAAACAGGCCAAAAATGCCTAAAATCATATCAAACTCAAATTTTACTAGTAGATAGACAAAATTATTCTAGTCAGTTTAGCGCAACACAGAATTTAGATTTGAGGTCCCGATTAATTGATATAAATTTATGAAGTCTGAAGAATTATTACAGTATTTTTCAGGCATCAGAATCAGATGAAAATTTATAGGAAACTCCTATATTTAATGTAAGAATTTATAAAATTAATAGAGTTAGAAAAGGAATCCTATAGAATTCTTACGGGATTTTACAGTGAAATAAAATACCCGATAAATAGGATCAGGAGAGATGTCTTGTGAATTCGGCCATAAAGGCAATAAAAACAATGACCCCAAACCAAGGCCCAAATAGTGCCATAGTAAGCCCAATATGGTGACTAGACAATTAAGTGGGCCAGAGTCCAAAGCAGTCCAGGAAAAATTTGAAATTATGAAAATGCCCATAAATGCCCGGATTATACCAGAGATAGATGGAGGGCACTTTGATCATTCTGGAAAGGCCAAAAACATCCAATAAGGTATAAATATGATTAATTAGATCCAATATATGCCTTGAGACAGTGTAAAGAGGGATAAAATGACAATTATGCCTTAGGGCTAGTATAGTGCAAGAAAGGACACTGAGGGTATTTTGGTCATTTTCCAAGGGATGGATGGAAGATAAATATTTAGTATATCATTGTAAATGGTATGAGAAGTCTACACATTGATTTCTAGGACATAATACATATCTTGGTATATTATAAAAATTAGGAACAGAAAATAGTCCGGTTGTTGTGAAATTGCTGCGATTGGTACCGGATTAGACTATAATTTTTTCAGAAGGTTCCCCCCATTAGAATTTTGCCACATAACCCCTTTGAGGTTTTCCTTGTGATTTCATGGATGATGTCACAATTACCCTTTTTGAAAAAGTTAAATTCAAGATTAAATGTGGGCCTTTAGATCAAATAGTAACTAAATCAAACTTGGCCATTGATTTTCCATGGATTTTGGCTATAAATACCCCCTCATTTCTGCATCAAAACTGTGTCTTTGTGATACCTTGGGGAAACTCTTGCAAAATGCAAACTCAAGCCAAGACAAAGAAGATTCAAGGTACCAAAGTTCAAACAAGCTAGAGATTAAAGGTAAGCAATCTTTCCTAGCTTATTTTCCTTTAATTTGGGAGCTTGAACTTAGGGTTTTCATGGGGGAAAATTTGAGTTTTATGTAAGGTGTTGTGCTTCCCAAAAACCTTAGATGAAAGGGGAAAGAAGAAATTAAAGTTAGAAACATATGATTGAAGCTTAAACAAGCCAGAAAAGTGATTGGTTGTTGAATCAAGTTGATATTCTTTACTTTGCCATAATGGAACCTGTTTGGTCTGCACTCTTCATGAGGGAAGAAAATGGAATTTCAATGATTTAATGCTTCCATTGAATTTATATGATGATTTTGTGTAGGATTGGAAAGGTTTTGAGCCTTGGAAGCATTGAAATTCCAAGATTGTAGTTTTAAAATTCTTCACAGTACTGTCCACTCGCATGAACAGTAATTGGAATTTCATGATTTTGATGCTTCCAATGGTTTTAAAATGAAAAGTTGTGTGGGGTAAAGTAGAGAAACAAGTATGGGAAGCATTAGAATCAAAATGAGAATTTTTGAAAGAATTGTATGCATATGTTCAGTTCTGTACAGCAGGCCATGCAGGAGCTAGAATTTCATTATTCTAAGCTCATAGATGGATTCAAAAGATGAAATTGTATAGGTTAAAGTCAAGACATCAATTGATTCAAAGGCTAAGTCCATTAGTTTGGAAAATAAGTGAGCTTAATGTTCAAGAGGAAGTCATGTTAGTTAAAGTGAGTTTAATGATCAAGGAAATTAGATGATGATGGATGAATGGTTATGTGATGTTAGGGATTGATTGATATTCTCCAAAAGAAGTAGCCACATGTTCAAGAAAATTAGGAAGAAAGAAGCAAGAGGAAGTGAAAGAGAGTCAAGTGTATAAGGTAGTAAACTTATCCTAAACTTGTATGCATTGAATGTTATGCTTGAATGTGCTATGGCTTTGTTGAACTGTGTTGTATATGTGCTTATGTATGAAGCTCTATTGCTATGATTACTTTGGCCAATTGTATTTCATATGTTACATGGAAGAATGCACATTACACAATGTTAACACTTTCACAAGCAAGCATAAGTATCTACATAAATGTATGCATTGTTTAGTAATGTTTGCTACTGAGATTTCCCCAGAAATCTCATTCCTTTCCATGTAATCCCAATACCACAGGTTTAGTAATAATGAAAGAGGATTATGAAGCATAAAGAAAAGCTAGGGATTGGATAGTATATGTATTATGTGAGAAATTGTTAAGTGTAATGTTGTTGTATGACCAATGTAAGTAGTGGTGGTCATGATGTAATGAAAAATAATAAATGATAGAATAAATGTATAAAATTTTATATACATTTAGATGACATGCCAAGCTTCATTTTGACACCAAGAACACTTTATTTGGATGTCTGTACAAAGAGAGCTAATTTTCCAAAGTAAGGGACCAGAATCTTTTTGCAAAGTTTTTGACCAAATGAACAGTAAAATTTAACGAATAAACTGTATTAATTGGCTAATCATTTGGTCTGAAAATTATTTTTCCCTTAAATGTCAAGATGTTTTCTTCACGTATCTTTTTGAACCACTTCATTTCAATTTTTCTACAATTAATTATGATTTTTTGAAATTCATTGTGTAATCTGGGTTACCATATGAACAATAACCCGAGAAAGAGTAAAATTCCAGATTTGGCTAATGGACTTCCTAGGTCTTGTAAGTGGTTCTAAATGATACTAAATGGTCCCTAAGATGTATAAAAGTAAGGATGTTATAAAAACCCTAGATCCAGGAATTCTAAAACATAAAAAAGGTGGAGATTAAAACAGAAAACTCCCCAGTGTAGTACAGTCCATGAGCTCAAGATATACAATTCATCACCAAGAGACAAAAGATTTAGCCTCTCATAACTCCTGCTATGCTGCAATCGTTCATCAGATATGATGTCCTTAAGAAAGGAAAAAATGGTGATGGAAAGATGAATGATGGAAGATATGTGTGTAGGTTGTGGAGAGAGTGTTGAGAGAATGATTTAGTACTGCTTCTTAGCCATATCAAGTAAAAAATAGCCTACTCTTGCATTTGCGGCTTCCCTCTCCTTTTAATGCTAGAATGACCTAATCAAAAGCATACAACTTCACTGATTGTCTTCTTTGGTCATGACCATATCCTATTATTGGTCGTGACCTGTGAACGCATGAAAACTTCACAAAAGGAATGAGGTTGTGCCCTGTGTCATATCCCAAATTTTAGGCCTAGAAGCCTAGTTTGTAACCTGAAAAAGGCAGGCTACTAGCCCCTATTATGCAGGAGTCCTAGAAGTATACAGATGATATTTAGGGACTAAACTGCAAGAAAGTGAAAATTCAGGGACTAAAGCATAAATAGTGAAAGTCCCTGTCGGTATAAAAGGAAAAGTAAGAGGCGTTTCTTGGGAACTAAGCACCAAAGTGGTTGGACTTGGTTAGAAACCCAAGATGACATTTAAAGGCCCAAAAAACGTAGGCCCAGTAGTTATGGGAGTTTGAGAGGCATTAAAATAATATTTTAGTGCTTTTCAATAAAGTAAAGTGACCCAGTCAAAGATAGAATTGGGAAAAATGATCTGGAATCATGAGGTAGCATAAAAGGGACCCAGAAGTCGCCACATGGCATGATTACAGGAAAAGAAGAAAAGTTAATGACACATGTCATGAGATTAGACAAAGGGGAAAAAGTAAAAAGGACACGTGGCACAATTTCGGCCGCTCATTCCAGGAAAAGACTCTGGAATTCTCTGGAGAGGCTAAGTCAGCTAGTGAGGTGTCCCATGGGCCCCACCATTGCACTGCATACCCCCTGAGGTGGCCTTGGATGATGTCATAATGGTGAGTCATCAAGGAGGATGATGTCATCGTGATAATGCAGGCAAAGTTTCTTGAGAAAGCTAAGCGATCTTAGCCATCCATTCCACCTCCCTCTACCTATAAATAGGTCACCCCTCCCTCAAGGAATGCCACGGCCAAGCATGGCATAAAGAAAAGAAAGAAGAGAGAAAAGAGAAAGAGAGAAAGAAAGGAAGGAGTTCTCGCGAAGTCAGGAGCAGTCCAAGGAGCTTAGGGACTAAGAAGAGGTTAGGAATGAGGTAAGTAAGTTATATAGTCCCTACTCTAATAAAGTAAAGGATTGCTCCTAGTAGTTAGAATAGAAAAATATCTCTATTAATAAAGGTAGCTAAAGGTAGAAAGAAAGCTAGGGGAATGTCAGATTGAGGATATTACCCCTAGTTAAGCATGAGTTAAGTAGAGCTATACTGGATAATAATAAAGATATTATTATCCTATATATAGGCTCTGACTTATGAAAAGAAGGGACCTTAGAGTCAAGGTTAAGAGCTGGAAGGAATGGCTTCACGCCAAGTAGTAAACTTATCTACTTGTATGCTTAAACTGCATAGATGTTTTATGTGATGTTTTCTTACCTTGATGATGTGAAGCATGCATGATTAAGTAATGCTCTGTTTCTTTTTATACTATGGCCGTATGTTATAATTAAGTAACATGGAAGCATGTATGTTATGATGATGCAAGCATGATCATTAAGTACACACATAGTAACATCAAGCACATAGTTGCATACATTGTATGGCTTCCATTTGCTATTAAGATTTCCCCAGAAATCTCACCCCCTTCCACGTAATCCCAATCCCACAGGTATGTTAGAAAAAGATTGAAGAAGCATGAAGAGAACCTGGGGATTGGATAGTGCAAATGTTGGGACCAAAATGCTAGAATCAGGGAAAAATGTAAGATGGACAGTATACTTCAGATGTTTGCTAACGTTGACATGGTCAAGGTGTGGTCAAGGAGTTATTTTTTCCTGGAAGAGAATTAAGTTAGCTTCATGGAACAATTTAAACCACTTTATTTCAATTTTTCTAGAATTAGTTATGATTTTTCGAAGTCAGGTCACTCCTTTGGAATTTACACAGTGAACAGTACTCGCTAAGAGTAAAATTCCAGATTGAGTAATTTGACTGCAATATCCTTAGAAGTGGTTCCAGATACTACTGCTTGGTCCCTAAGATGTATGAAAATGAGGATGTCTCATTTTGATATCAGAGCAAAATGATTCTGGCTCAAAGCATAAGTTTTTGGTACAGAATCGAGAGGGTTCTATTACAGAGCAAAGGGTTCTAGCACAGAGCATAGAATTATAGCACAGAACAGAAGGTTCTGGCTCAGTGATGCTCTTGTGTAGTTAGAGATTTAAACTAAGAGGTTCTCCCCTAGTAGAATATATGGGGATGGTGTTTACTACTTATAGACAGTGACACCTAGATAGATAGAACATTACCCCATACCTTACAGCTTTATGGGGTAATCTTCAAGGAAGTAGTTAATCTTAGTCAGCCGTTACCGCTGAGGTCTTGTGTTTCTTAGCACGATGTGGCTGGACTAAGCAGGATAACATCTGAGGAGCAGTTTACTCTATGGATAGAGACAGAAGCTGACCAGTCCCAAGTCAAGGGAAGCTGCCAGACGTTACAGTGGCAATAATAATAAAGGTGCCAACCTGGTTGAAGTTAATCAACTAGAGGATTTGTACAAAGCATAATCAAGCCATATAGTATAAAGTAAGGAGATATGAAAGATTAGTTAAGACAATGTTTAGAAGTAGATCCTCTATGTGAGTAGATATACATTATGAAAGAATTTGTTCAGGTAGTGTTTCCTGAACAAAAGAATCAATAGTTAGAGATAAGATTATTAATAGATAGAAAGCTGATGTTGTAACATCCTTATTTTCTTACGTCTTAGGAACCAAAGGGTAGCATCTGGAACCACTTCTAAGGCTGTTGAAGTCAAATTACTCAATTTGGAATTTTACTCTTAGCGAGTACTGTTCACTGTGCAAATTCCAGAGGAGTGACCTGACTTCGAAAAATCATAACTAATTCTAGAGAAATCAAAATCAAGTGGTTCAAATTGCTACACGAAGCTAACATAATTATATTTCAGGGACAAATGACTCGTTGACCACGCCTTGACTAGGTCAACTTTAGTCAACATTCCAAAATCACTGTTCCTCCAGCATCCTGTCCTGATTCCAGCATTCTTGTCCCAATGTCCTTGGATGATGTCATAATGGTGAGTCATCAAGGAGAATGATGTCATCATGATGATGCAGGCAAAGCTTCTTAAGGAAGCTAAGCGATCTAAGCCATCCATTCCACCTCCCTTCACCTATAAATAGGCCACCCCTCCCTCAAGGAATGCCACGACCAAGCATGGCATAAAGAAGAGAAAGAAGAGAGAAAAGAGAAAGAGAGAAAGAACAGAAGGAAGAGAAATAAAGGAAGGAGTTCTGGCAGAGTCAGGAGCAGTCCAAGGAGCTTAGGGACTAGACAGAGCTTAGGAATGAGGTAAATAAGTTATATAGTCCCTACTCTAATAAAGTAGATGATTGCTTTTAGTAGTTAGAATAAAGAAATATCTCTATTAATAAAGGTAGCTAAAGGTAGAAAGAAAGCCAAGCGAATGTCAGATTGAGGATATTACCCTTAGTTAAGCATGAGTTAAGTAGAGCTATACTGGACAATAATACATATATTATTAAGCTATGTATAGGCTCTGACTTATGAAAAGAAGGGACCTTAGAGTCAAGGTTAAGAGCTAGAAGGAATGGCTTCACGCCAGGTAGTAAACTTATGTACTTTTATGCTTATACTGCTTGGATGTTTTATGTGATGTTTTCTTACCTTGGTGATGTGAAGTGTGTATGATTAAGTAATGCTCTGTTTCTTTTTATACTATGGTCATATGTTATAATTAAGTTACATGGAAGTACGTATGCTATCATGATGCAAGCATGATCATTAAGTACACACATAGTAACATCAAGCATATAGTTGCATACATTGTATGGCTTCCATTTGCTATTGAGATTTCCCCAGAAATCTCACCCCCTTCCATGTAATCCCTATCCCACAGGCATGTTAGAAAAGGATTGAAGAAGCATGAAGAGAACCTGGGGATTGGATAGTGCAAATGTTGGGACCAAAATGATGGAATCAGGGAAAAATGTAGGATGGACATAAAACTTTGAATTTTTTCTGACGTTGACCTGGTCAAGGAGTGGTCAAGGAGTTATTTTTTTGTGAAAGAGCATTAAGTTAGCTTCGTGGAACAATTTGAACCACTTCGTTTCAATTTTTCTAGAATTAGTTATGATTTTTTGAAGTTAGGTCACTCCTCTAGAATTTACAGTGAACAGTACTCGCTAATAGTAAAATTCCAGATTGAGTAATTTGACTACAATAGCCTTAGAAGAGGTTCCAAATGCTACCGTTTGGTCCCTAAGATGTATGAAAATGAGGATGTTTCAACCTGTGAATACTTTGGTCATGTTTAAAGAGCACAAAAGCTGCCTTCCTTGATTTGATTCTCTGTCTTGTGATTTCTTTTTTGCTCACATTAATCCTTGGTTCTCTTCCAAGATACCTATAATTCAACATCAAGGCTCACTATAAAAGTCTAACCAGTTACTAAAGAATGACATATATGCAGTTTGGAGAAGTTAATTTACCATCTTACCTTTAGATTAGCATATTGCCAAACAAAATCATGTATTACCATAAAAGTGCAATTGCAGGCATAAAATAAATGGTAAAGTTATCACAAAACTCTTAAAATGTCATAGAAACCATACAAAATTTGTGTCCTATCAAGTATCAGGTATTTATGATATGTAGATAATATGCCTAAGAAAGAGAAGAAGAATATCTCATAAAATATGAAAAAGGGTTAAGTAAGAATATATATATTCCTAAGATGAGGTTACAGAGAATGAAAATAAGAGCCAGACAAACCAAAGAGAGATAGTATGAGAAGAGGGTATAAGATAGAACACAGTTCTATTATAAAGAGAATGCTAGGACTCAAAGCCATACGAAAAGTTACTTAGACCTAACCCAGTAGTACACTTAACTAAAAAGTGCTCAGGCAAGAGTAGCCCAATGATGGGTGACCCCTAGGAAGTGATGAAAAAGGGTGTAAACGCCATAGAAGTTTGTCATAGATGTACAAAGTTATGTAAATTGATAGCAAGAGTTATGAATAGTTAGAACAGGTTATGAATGGTAAGGGACTAAAACCCTTATGTCAAGTCCAAATAAAGTGGATTTGGAAATGAAAGATTCAGATTATAGTTTTATGTCAGGAGGATGTTAGAAAGACTTAAGAGCAAGATCTTCCTTAGAAAATTTTTCTCAAAAACCAGTAAAGTTATACATTAAAAAGAATGTTAGACTTATAGTCTCCCAAGATACATCATGAAAAGGAAAGATATGTCATGATATAGCCAGATATGACAAGATACGCCATGATATGGTGTGAAAAGTATTATATCTTGATTTTTAGACATAGAAGGCTAGTATGTAGCCTGAAAGATGTATGCTATCAGGTCTCGTTGAGTAGAAGTCCCAAAAGTATACATATGATATTTAGGGACTAAACTGCAACTGAAAGATCAGGGACTAAATGGTAAATAGTGAAAGTCCCTGGGGGTAAAATGGTTATTTTAAAGAAAGAGAGGGACTAAATTGGAAAATCTAAAAATCCCAAGGCCAAAAAATGAAAGTAGATACAAGTTATGGGCCATTAAGTGTAATTATAAAAAGTTGAGGGACTAAAGTATAACTTCCACAAATTTCCAAAGGCAAAATTGTAATTATAGAAAGATGAGGCAAAAAAGGCTTAGAACTACCTGAAACCGTTTCAGTCCCAAAATTCATCAATAAATAGAGAAAGTTATGCTGGTTAATCTAGCATAGTACATAAATTTTATTAGAGTTCAAGATAACATATATTTATATGATAATCTGAAAGTTATCTGAAATTTTTATCAGATCTTCCAGACCTCAAATATAAGTGAAAAAGTTATAGGAAGGTGCATCCTATGAAGCCAAAGGTTGGGAAACTGACAGAATCCATAAAGGAGTTTTATAGGGAAAGTTCTTAACGTTTTAGTGAATTTTGACAGTAGATTATGAATGGCTGAGATCTTATTATGAAACTTAAGTAGTAAGCAACTTATGACTGAATGATCTCAGATGATGTCACAAAGAGGCCCATGATTATGCCAAGTGAGGCCCAAGCCAATGATATCAATTCATCGGATAAAAGGGGTCAATGTCCATAAATATTAAAAAAAGGTGCAAAATGATGAAAATACCCTTATGTTATAAAATAATTAAAGAATTAGTGAAGAGTATTTTGGTCATTTGATTAAGTTTAGACAGTTAAGAAAGGTTATATGGATAGTTGATCAGGTCAGGAAATACTCTGGAAAGGTGTGAAAAGACAATAATGCCCCTATAATTATTAAAGAGGAACTAAGGGCATTTTGGTAATTTGGTAAGGGATATTTCTTGGGAATCGAGCTACCAAAGTGTTTGAGCTTAATTAAAGACCCAAGATGACATTCCAAGATGTCCAAAAATGTGGCCCAAGAGTTATGTGGGTCCAAGTGGCATTAAAATAATATTTTAGTGATTTTCAATAAATCATAGTTACCCGGTTAGAAACAGAACTGGGGAAAGTGATCAGATAGAGCTTTGGAGTCATCTAGAACCATGAGGTGGCATGAAAGGTATCCTCATGGGACCCACAAGGTGTCACATGGCATGATTATAGGGAAATAAGAAAAAGAAGAGGACACGTGGCACGATCTTAGTCTTCATTACAGGACAAGATTATAGAATTCTCTAGAAGTGCTGAGTCAGCTGGTAAGGTGTCCCAAGGTACCCACCATTGTGCCACCTAAGTATGTGAGGTGTTTAGGGATGATGGCATTTTGATGAGTCATCTAGGATGATGATGTCATCTTGTTGATGCCTGCAAAGCTTCTGGAGGAAGCTAAGCGATATGAGTCATTCATTGCGATTCAATCTGAGCCATCCATTCCACCTCCATTCAACTATAAATACCCCTCCCCCTTACATTCCATTCCATGTCCAAGCAAGAGAAAAGAAGAGAAAGAAGATAGAAAAAGATAAAGAGAAAGAGAGGAAGGAAAAATGAGGAGTTCTAGTGGAGCTAGGAGCAATCCAAGGAGTTTACGGACTTGGCAAGCTTAGAAATTAGGTAAATAATTTATTATATTCCTTGCTCTAATAAATTAAAGGATTTTTCTCATGAATTTAATAGTTAGAATAGAGAATATCTCTCTTGATAAGGTTAGCCATGGATACAAAAAATGTTAGGGGATTGTCATATTAAAGGTATTACCTCAAGTTAAGCTTGAGTTAATTAGAGCTATATTGGATAGAATAATAATGAAGATATTATTATGCTATTTATAGGCTCTCACCTATATAAATAAGGAACCTAAGAGAAAAGGCTAAGGTGTAGAGGAAAGGCTACATGTTAGGTAGTGAACTTACCTACTTGTATGCTTATGTTGCTTGGATGCTTTATGTGATGTTTACTTACTTTGATGATGTGAATCATAGATGATTAAGTAATGCTTTGCTTCTCTTTATGCTATGTCTATATGTTATAATTAAGGGACATGAAAGCATATAATTTATCATTATGCAAGCATGATCATTAAGTGCACACATAGTAACATCAAGCATATAGCTGCATACATTGTATGGTTTCCGTTTACTATTAAGATTTCCCAAGAAATCTCACCCCTTTCATATCAATCCAATCACAATAGGTATTCTCAAGATTGAGGAGATGAAGATGTATGAACAAAAGTTAAGAATTATTTAGCATGATTGATATGTGATTGATGTATGTATGAAATATTGGTTGCTAAAATTTGCCACTGTGAACAAAAACTCATGGCCAGTCATTGGTAATTGAGCTGTAATTAAAAATAGTATACATTGGAATAAATGTATGATATTCTACCAGTATATAGTAGACATACCAAACTTCGATTTGATATATATGAAGTCTTATTTGGATATCTACACATGGCGATATAATTTTTCATAGTTGGGACCAAAATGCTAGAATTAGAGAAGAACGTTGGATGAATAGTAAAATTTGAATGTTGATTGACATTGACTTGGTCAAGGTGTCATCAACAAGTTATTTTCCCTAAAAGATCATTAAGTTAGCTTTGTGTAGCAATTTGAACCACTTCATTTTGAGTTTTTTATATTTAATTATAGTTTTTTGAAGTTAGGTCACTCCTTTGAAATTTACACAGGGAACGGTACTCGTTAGAGTAAAATTCCAGATTGTGTAATTTGACTTTAATAACCTTAAAGTGGTTCCAAATTCTACCGTTTGATCCTTAAGATGTAAGAAAATTAGGATATTATATTTTGGTATCAGAGCAAAGGGTTCTAGCTCAGAGCATAAGATTATGGCACATAATAGAAGGTTATGGCTTAGTGATGCTCTGATTTAGTTAGACTAACCCCTTTAAAGAAGTTAGAGATTTGAACTAAAGAGGTTCCCTCTCTAGTATGAGATATGGGGATAGTGTTCATTGTTTAGAGAAGGATTCAAACAAGAGATAGTGACACCCAGATAAATAGAGCAATACCCCATACCTTACAACTTTACGAGGTAGTCTTCAAGAAAATGGCTACGATAAACTAGTCTTAGTCAACCGTTCCCACTGAGGTCTCGTGTTTCTTAGCACAATGTGGCTAGACTAAATAGGATAACGTCTGGGGAGCAGTTTCCTTTATTGATAGATACAGAAGCTGACCAGTCTAAGGTCAAGGAAAGCTGCAATAGTAGCTCAAGGATTATTATGTGGCCAGACGTTATAGTGACGATGATAATGAAGATACCAACCTCGTTAAATTTCATCAGCTAGAGGATTGGTATAAAGCATGATCAAGCCATATAGTACAAAGTACTGAGATATGAAAAATTAGTTTAAGACAATGTTCAGAAGTAGATCCTCCATGTGAGTAGATATACATTATGAAATAATTTTTTTAGCTAGTGTTTCCTGAACAAAAGAATCAAAAGTTAGAACGAGACTTGCCTAGGAATGATCCTAGCATATGGTCTAAAGTTAAAGATAAGATGTTAATAGATAGAGAGCTGATGTTCCCAATATTGACCACATCACAAAAAAATAGTAATCTAGTAGACCTAGGGTAGAGCACCCTAGAGAACATAAGTAATAGTAGTAGATAATGAATGAGAACCATATGACATAAGTTCATTAGGATTAAGAAAAAGACTAGAAATGAACCATAGTCCAGTCAACAATAGTCTGGGACTCATAGAAAGATAGAAGAAGTTAACAGATAGTAAAGATATATATTAATTACTCCATAGAGATGGAGATTGATCTACTTACCTGAGAAGTTAGTTCACAGATTTGATTCCATTATAAAAAAAGGATTTTTTCAGGTAGCTACAAAAATTTAATAGAGCAGTAAATGTATGTAAGATTAGAAAAAGAAGTTTATGATTTCTAGAGAGAAATAGGTAGCCATATTTTAAAAGATACAGAGACTCCCCTATTTAAGAAAGAGTAATGATCAAGAGTCATATAAAGTAGTATAGGGTTGAGTCTATACCTAGTAAGAGGGTAATGTGGTAGCCTAAGTTAAATGAGTAGTTATTTCAGGTTTCTAAATAAATGTTTGGGATCTAGCATATAATATGATATAGGAAAGAATGCTTTAAAGTTTACTTAGTTAATTGTACATATGATAGATGGTTGACCAAATTTATGTGATGATTATATGGCTTATGTTACCATAAGTTATGGTGAATAGTTGTATCTATTTGTAGTTGTCATATGATGACACACATGCTATGATGAATGAATACTCCCCTTTCGTAGTTCATACAGGGTAGAGTATACAAGATGAGAAAGCTATGTTGCTCCCATACCATACGACATGCAATAGGAATGTACCAGGATGATAGATAGTCTCAATAAGTGGGACAATTGTTACAGTATGATTGGGGTTGCTTGTCATATCCCAATTTTTAGGCCTAGAACCCTAATATGTAGCCTGAAAAAGGTATGCTACTAGGCCCTGTTGAGCAGAAGTCCCAGAAGTATATAAATGATGTTTAGGGAATAAACTGCAAGTAAGTGAAAGTTCAGGGACTAAATTGTAAATAGTAAAAGTCCCTGGAGCCATAATGTTCATTTTAGAAAAGAAAGGGATGTTTCTTGGGAATTGAGCCACCAGAGTGCTTGAACTTGATCAGAGGCCAAGATAGTATCCCATGTGTTGAAAAATGTAGCCCAAGAGGGATGTGGGCCTAAGAGGCATTAAAATATTATTTTAGTTTTCAATAAAGTAAAGTGACCCGGTCAAAGATAGAACTGGGAAAAGTGATATGGAGTCATGAAGTTGCATAAAAGGGACCCACAAGGCACCACATGGCATGATTCTAGGAAAAGAATAAAAGTTAAGGACACATGGCATGATTATAGAAAAAGGAGAAAAGCTAAACACATGGCATAATCTCAGCCATTCATTCCAGGAAAAGACTATGGAATTCTCTAGAAGTGTTGTGTCACATTCTTACTTTTAACCTCAATTATACTCCATTACAAGTGATTGGAACCAATTACATGATCATTTACTTTGAAAACATCCATTTCCAAAGATTTGCTCTTGGGACTGTTCATTGTTACTGTTCATTTGGTAATTCTAGAACATGTACCCTACTTTGAAAATTCATAATTAATTGTAGAAAAATCAAAATAATGTGGTTCCAATTTCTAATGAAATATCTTTCATAAATATTTGAGGGAAAAATATTAAACTGAGGTTCTCTGGTCCAAATGAAATCAGTTTATTGGTTAAAAATTACTGTTCATTTGGTAAAAATCTGGAGGTTCCAGTTTCTTGGCTTAATTTCAAAAATTAATTTCTCTTTGGTTACTTATCGAAATGAACTGTGTTACATATGGAATTAAAGATCTAGACGTCCTCTTTAATCTCACCAAATTTCATAGAAAAATTCGTTCATTTGATATATGAAATCATTGCGTGAACGTCACTGCCTCTCAGCACTCATTTTATCTCGATTCTAGATCTTACTTACAAATTTGGAAAATCATAACAATTCGGATATTTATCCAATTAAGGCGTTCTTGGTGTCCATTTAAATATAGGTATCTTATCTAACTTCACACCAAATTTCATACTAAAACTCGTTGGTTTACATATCAAAATCATCGTTACATCACCACGGCCTCACAACAGAGTTACAGAAACATACACCTTGCATGCTAGCATATCATCCCATAGTGTCATGTGAGTCATATAACTTATTATACAAACTTAATCATTAACATTTAATCTCTTCCCTTGAGAGGATCCAGCACCTAAATCATAGTTATGCATGTGGAAGGAATGAGATTTCATGAAAATCCCAGTAGCAAGTTACACAAACTATAATATCATTGCATGAATAATTGTATGCTTAACATGTTATCATGTGATGGGAGCTACTTCATAATGGTACATAAGCAAACTCTAACATGCATATTGTCATGACATAATTTGAAAGGAGTTGCAATCATTCATACTTCATCATAACATGATGACATAAGCTCAAGCTCAACCAAACACTATAATCAACAAGCAAGCAAAACAATTAAACAAACATGAGTTATAGTTAGGTATCCTTGCTACCTCTTAGTTATCTTGGTCAAGACCTTCTTGAAGTGCTTTCCTTCCTTCACAAATGTCAAAACCTAGCCATGACAACATAATATCAAGTTACAACTCAACTTGAAATCAAATCCAAGACTAGGTTTTCACTAGCTCCCTTTCTTTCTCTAATTTATGTTTCCTACTTCCACCTTTCCAAAATAAATTCTCATAGTTCATTTACACATAATCTTTCATGTAGAATCCAAATATGAAATCAGAATTTCCAAAATCAAAACATACCAATTGCTACAGTGCCAAACCGAAATGCATGCTCTTGTTTTCCAAAAATTCTCATTTTGATTCCAATGCTTCCAATACTTGTTCTCCTACTTTATCCCCACACAACTTTCTATTTTAAACTCATTGGAAGCATCAAAATCATGAAATTCCATCATATGAACAGTACCACGTACAGTACCAGCAAGAACACAAAACCCTAAATCCAAACATACTTGAATTCACAAGCTTATACCACTTGATTCTAGCTTGTTTAAGCTTGTCTAAACTATCCATAACATAAAACTCATATTTTAACCACATATGAGCAGCACTTTCATCAGAAACCATAAGGGAAATATAGCATGAAAACCCCTTAAAACCATGAGCTAACTTGCTAGAACAAAGCTCAAGATCAAGGGAGATGATTACCTTGCTTCTTGCTTCAAGTTGTGTGCTTCTTTCTTGGTTGAATGGAAATTTTGCAAGAGTTTCCCTATGGTTCACCATGCATGCCAAAGTGTTCTGAATAGGGGGGTATTTATAGAGAAATTTGGGTTGAAATGGATGGCCAAGATTGATTTGGTTACTATTTGATCTAAAGGCTCACATTTAATCTTGGATTTTACTTTTTCTAAAAAGAATAATTATTACATCATGTGGGACAGCTCATGGGACACCTAAGAGGGTTAGGTGGCGTGCTACCCATGCAAAGAACCTTCTGGAGAAATTCCAATCCAATCCGGTACCGATCAGTGCAGTTTCACAACAACCGGACTGTGTTCTGTTCCTAATTTTTTATAATATACCAGGATATGTATTCTATCCTAAAAATTAATGTCTAGGCTTCTCATATCATTGAAAATGTTATACTGAGTATTTATCTGCCATCCATCCCTTGGGAAATGACCAAAATACCCTTAGTGTCCTTTCCTGCACTGTATTAACCCTAAGGGCAAAATTGTCATTTCACACCTCTTTACACTGCCTCAGGGCATATATTGACTCTATATAATCATATTTATACTATGTCCCACGTTTTTGGCCTGTCCATAATGATCAAAATGACCTCCATCCATCACTGGTACAGTATGGGCATCCAGGGGCATTTTTGGAATTTCATACTTTTCCTGGACTGCTCTGGTCTCTGGCCCACATCACTGTCCAATCACCTTAATGGGCTTATGATGGCACCATGTATGGGCTTATTGCCTGTATTGCCTTTATGGCCCAATTCACGTTACAACTCTCCCGATCCTATTTATCGGGTATTTTATTTCACTGAAAAATCCGGTTTGGCTTCTACAGGATTCCTTTTCCGATTCTGTCAATTTTATAAATTCATATATTAAATATATGAATTTCCTATAAAGTCTCATATGATTTTTAGATCTGAAAAATATTGCAATAATTCCTTCTAACTTCAGAAATTTATATCAATTAATCGGGACCTCAAATCAAAATTCTGTGTTGCGTTAAATTGACCGAAATATTTTTGTCTATCTACTGGTAAAATTTGAGTTTGATATGATCTCGGGCTTTTTTGGCCTGTTTTGGCTCAACTTTTCTATATTTACATTTAGGTCCCTTAACTTTTGAATAATTGCACTTTAGTCCCTGAACTTTCCATTAATTGCATTTAGGTCCCTCCTTTTATTTCTATTTCAACTTTTTGTCTTCAAACTTTTCAATTTGCATTTTGGTCCCTATTCTTTCCTTAGTTATTAATCCTTCCATTTCTTTTTGCAATATGATACAGTTTATTCCAAGAATCTTATATCTATTGCAGATAAACTATACAGGTACATCAAGTCAGAAAATTGGGGATATGACATGTTGAGTCAGCTGGTGAGGTGTCCCAAGGGCCCCACCATTGTGCCACTTAGCATGTGAGGTGCCCTATGGATGATGTTACTTTGATGAGTCATGGAGGATGATGATGTCATCATGATAATGCACGCAAGGCTTCTTGAGGAAGCTAAGCGATTTGAGCCATTCATCACGATTCAATTTGGACTATCCATTCCACCTCCCTCCACCTATAAATAGACCCTTCCCCCTCACTTCATTCCACGCCCATGGCAAGCCAAGAAAAGGAGAGAAAGCAGAGAGAAAGAGAGAAAGAGAGAAAGAAAGGAGGAGTTCTAGTGGAGCTAGGAGCAATCCGAGGAGCTTAGGGATTGGACAAGCTTAGGAATAAGGTTCTGACTTATGAAAATAAGGAACCTTAGAGCAAAGATAAGGACTGTAGGAAAAGCTCCATGTCAAGTAGTAAACTTACATACTTATATGCTTATATTGCTTGGATGTTTTATGTGATGTTTACTTATCTTGATGATGTGAAGCATGTATGATTAAGTAATGCTTTGTTTCTTTTTATGCTATGGACATATGTTATAATTAAGGGACATGGAAGTATGTAAGTTATCATTATGCAAGCATGATGATTAAGTACACACATAGTAACATCAAGTATATAGTTGCATATATTGTATGGTTTCTGTTTGCTATTGAGATTTCATCAGATATCTCACCCCTTCCTTATCAATTGAAACATCCTCATTTTCATACATCTTAGGGACCAAACGGTAGCATCTGGAACCACTTCTAAGGCTATTGAAGTCAAATTACACAATCTAGAATTTTACTCTGTCGAGTATTGTTCACTGCGTAAATTCCAGATGAGTGACCTGACTTCAAAAAATCATAACTAATTCTAGAAAAGTCAAAATGAAGTGGTTCAAAATGCTACACGAAGCTAACTTAATGATCTTTCAGGAAAATATAACTTGTTGAGTAAGCCTTCAACAGGTCAACATCAATAAATGCCCGAAATTTACTGTTTATCCTGTGTTTTCCTCTTATTTCAGCATTTTGGTCCCAACTTTGTACTCTCCAATCCCTAGCTTCTCTCCATGCTTCTTCAATCCTCTTCTCTTATAATAAACCTGTGGGATTGGGATTACGTGGAAGGGGGTGAGATTTCTAGGGAAATCTCAATAGCAAACGGAAACCATACAATGTATGCAACTATATACTTAATGTTACGATGTGTGTACTTAATGATCATGCTTGCATAATTATAACATATATGCTTCCATGTCCCCTAATTATAACATATGGTCACAGCATAAAAAGAAATAGAGCATTACTTAATCATACATGCTTCACATTATCAAAGTAAGTAAACATCAAATAAAACATCCAAGTAGTACTAGCATACAAGTAGGTAAGTTTACTACCTGGCGTGAAGCCTTTCCTTCCAGCTCTTAGCCTTGCCTCTACGGTCCCTTCTTTTCAGAAATCAGAGCCTATATATAGCATAAAAATATCTTTATTATTATCCAGTATAGCTCTACTTAACTCATGCTTAACTAAGGGTAATATCCTTAATCTGACATTCCCCTAACTTTCTTTCTATCTATAGCTAACCTTATTAGTAGAGATATTTCTCTATTCTAACTACTAAGAGCAATCCTCTACTTTATTAGAGCAGGGACTAGATAACTTACCTCATTCCTAAGCTTTGCCCAGTCCCTAAGCTCCTTAGACTGCTCCTAGCTCCACCATAACTCCTTCCTTGTTTCTCTTCCTTCCTTTCTTTCTCTCTTTCTCTCTTCTTTCTCTCCTTTTCATTGCTCTTGGCCATGATTGAAATGGAAGGAGGGGTGGCCTATTTATAGGTGAGTGGAGGTGGAATGGATGGCTCAGATCAAATCGTGATGAATGGCCCATAAGAAGGTTCGCTTGCATCATTATGATCACATCCTCCTCCTGAATGACTCACCATTATGATATCATCTAAGGACACTTTAGGGGACACCTCAGGGGGTATATGGCACAATAGTGGGGCCCTTTTGACACCTCACCAACTGACTCAGCCTTTCCAGAGAAATCCAAAGTCTTTTCCTGGAATGAGTGGCTGAGATTGTGCAACGTGTCCTTCTTACTTTTTCTCCTTTTTCTAATCTCATGACAGGTGTCCTTAACTTTTCTTCTTTTCCTGTAATCATGCCATGTGTCACCTTGTGGGTCCCTTTTATGCCATGTGGCACCTTATGTAGGTTTATCAACTCGTGAAGCTTTCATACCTTAACAACTTCATCCTTGGTATAAAAGGGACCCACAAGGCGCCACATGGCATGATTATAGGAAAAGAAGAAAAGTTAATGACACATGTCATAAGATTAGAAAAGGGGGAAAAAGTAAAAAGGACATGTGGCACAATCTCGAACGCTCATTCCAGGAAAAGACTCTGGAATTCTCTGGAGAGGCTGACTCAGTTAGTTAGGTATCCCAAGGACCCCACCAATTGCACCACATATGCCCTGAGGTGTCCCCTAAGGTTTCCTTGGATGATGTCATGTTAATGAGTCATCAAGGAGGAGGATGTCATTGTGATGATGCAGGCAAAGCATCTTGAGAAAGCTAAGCAATATGGGCCATTAATCACGATTCGATCTGAGCCATCCATTCCACCTCCCTCCACCTATAAATAGGCTACCCCTCCCTCAAGGAAAGCCATGACCAAGAGCCAAGAAAGAAGAGAAAGAAGAGAGAAAGAGAGAAAGAGAGAAAGAAAGGAAGGAAGATAGAGAAAGGAAGGAGTTATGGTGGATCCAGGAGCAGTCCAAGGAGCTTGGGGACTGGACAGAGCTTAGGAATAAGGTAAGTAAGTTATCTAGTCCCTACTCTAATAAAGTAGATGATTGCTCTTAATATTTATAATAGAGAAATATCTCTATTAATAAAGGTAACTAAAGGTAGAAAGACAGCCAGGGGAATATCAGATTAAGGATATTACCCCTAGTTAAGCATGAGTTAAGTAGAGCTATATTGGATAATAATAAAGATATTATTATGCTATGTATAGGCTCTGACTGATGAGAAGAAGGGACCCTAGAGACAAGGCTCAGAACTGGAAGGAAAGGCTATATGCCAGGTAGTGAATTTATCCTAACTTGTATGTATTGAATGTTATGCTTGATGTGATATGGCTTTTATTAAAATGTGTTATACATGTGCTTATGTATGAAGCTCTATTTATGTGATTACATTGGCCAATCGTATTTCATGTTACATGGAAGCACGCACATTATGCAATGTTAACACTTTCGCAAGCAAGCACAAGTAGTTACATTAATGCATGCATTATTTAGTACTATTTTGCTACTGAGACTTCCCCAGAAATCTCATCCCCTTCTATATAATCCCAATCCCACAGGTTTAACGTGAGGAAAGATTGAAGAAGCATGAAGAGAAGATAGGGATTGGATAGTGCAAATGTTGGGACCAAAATGCTTGAATCAGGGGAAAACATAGGATGAACAGTAAACTTTGGACATTAACTGATGTTGACCTGTTTAAGGCGTGGTCAACGAGTTATTTTTCACTAAAATAGTATTAAGTTAGCTACGTGTAGCAATTTAAACCACTTCATTTCGATTTTTCTAGAATTAGTTATGATTTTTTGAAGTCAGGTCACTCATATGGAATTTACATAGTGAACAGTACTCGAGAGAGTAAAATTCCAGATTGTGTAATTTGACTTCAATAGCCTTAGAAGTGGTTCCAGATGCTACTGTTTGGTCCCTGAGATGTATGAAAAGGAGGATGTTTCAGACTGAACTCAGAATCTTCTTACACAAACAGGAACTAAATGATCAAAGTTAAAGTAGTTAACTCTAAGTACCAACGATTTATGAGAATATCTCATAAGATATGGGAAGAGGTCAAATAAAGATAAAGAAATCCCTACGATGAGATTATAGAGAATAAGAATGAGAGACCAATAGATCCTCTAGATGAGGATAAAGAGATTAGAAGGCCAGATTGACCCAAGAGAGATAGTATAAGAAGGGTCTAAGATAGTAAAGTACCAGGGTTAGAGCCTGTGAGCACCAGTGATTTAGATTTTTATCTGCATATTTCTGTTAAGCGTGCTCAGGCAAGAGTAGTCCAATGATGGGTGACCCCCTGGGAAGTGATAGAAAAGGGTATAAATACCACAGGAGTTTGGTATATATGCACAGAGTTATATAAAATGATAGAAAGAGCTAAGAAAAGTTAGAAAGGCTTATGAGTAGTAAGAGACTAGAACCCTCATGTCAAGTTCAAATGAAATGGATTTGAAAGAAAATATTTAGAAGAATTCTTTCAAAAGTTAGCAACATTCTAAGTTAAAGAGAATGTTTAAAGTAATATATCTCAAGATACATTATGACAAAGCAAAATAGGCTATGATATAACCAGATTTGGCCAGATATGCCACGTTACGACATGAAAGATATGAAATGAGATTTGCTATGAAAAATGTGTAATGAGATATGTTATGAGAAATATGTATTGAGAAATGCAATATGAAGTGGCTTTATATTTTCCATTCTTTTCAACCCAAATTTCTCTATAAATACCCCCTCATTTTAGACCTATTCTGTAGCCCTTGGAACCATGTGGAAACTCTTGCAAAATTTCCATTCAACCAAGAAAGAAGCACACAACTTGAAGCAAGAAGCAAGTTAATCATCTCTCTTGATCTTGAGCTTTGTTATAGCAAGTTAGCTCATGGTTTTAAGGGGGTTTTATGCTATATTTCCCTTATGGTTGCTGCTGGATGTGCTGCTCATATATGGTTAAAATATGAGTTTTATGTTATGGATAGTTTAGAAAAGCTTCAACAAGCTAGAATCAAGTGGTATAAGCTTGGGAATTCAAGTATGTTTGGATTTAGGGTTTTGTGTTCTTGCTGGTACTGGATGTGACACTGTTTATATGATGGAATTTCATGGTTTTGATGCTTCCAATGAGTTTAAAATGGAAAATTGTGTGGGGAGAAAGTAGGAGAACAAGTATTAGAAGAATTGGAATCAAAATGTGAATTTTTGGAAAAAAAGGGCATTCACTTCGGTTTGGCACAGCACCTTTTAAGATGTTTTGATTTTGGAAATTGTAGTTTCATATTTGGATTCTACAAGGAAAATTATGTGGAAATGAACTATGATAATTTATTTTGGAATGATGGAAGTATGAAACATAAAAGGAAGAAAGAAAGCAAGTTAGTGAAAACCTAGTCTTGGATTTAGTTTCAAGTTGAATTGTCACTTTATATTATTTTGTAATGGTTAAGTTTTGATATTTGTGAAAGAAACTACTTCAAGAAGACCTTGTTAAGGATAGCTAAGAGGTAGTAGGAATACCGAACTATAGTTCATGTTTGCTTGCTTGTTGATTATGGTGTTTAGTTGAGCATGAGAATGTGTCATCATGTTGATGATGAAATATGAATGATTGCAACTCCTTGCAAGTTATGTCATGACAATATGCATGTTAGAGTTTGCTTATGTACCATTATGAAGTAGCTCCCATCTCATGATAACATGTTAAGCATCCAGTTATTCATGCATGATATTATGGTTTGTATAACTTGTTATTGGGATTTCCATGAAATCTCATTCCTTCCATATGCATAACCATGTTTTAGGTGCTGGGATTTCTCAAGGAAAGAGGGTAAGCATGGATGGTTAGACATGTAGAATAAGTCAAATGAGTTGCTTGACATTATGGAAGCAAAAGCTAGAATGTATATTGAATGTTCATGTGTTGGTATTCTGAGGCCGTGACCTTTTCACGATATTTGCAGTACCTTAATGAATGACTTTGAACTTAAAATTTGGCATGATTATATTTAAGATACAGAGCTTTAAATGAACCCTAAGAATGCCTCAATTGGTTAATTGTTATGATATTTATAAGTTGGAGTTAAGATCTGGAAGTGAGATAAAACAAGCAATTAGAGGCAGTGAGGTTTCAAGGGGAATTTCATATGGAAAATGAACGAGTTTTCCATGAACTTTTCTGGGCTTAAAGAGGACGTCTAGAGCTTTAAATCCATAGGTAACACGTCTCATCTGGACAAGTAACCAAAGAGAAATGAATTTTTGAAGTTAAGCAAAGAAACTGGAACTTTCAGTTTTTACCAAATAAACAGTGGTTTTCAACGAATAAACTGATTTCATTTGGCCAAGTAAACCTCAGTTTTATATTTTTCCTTCAAAGTTCAATGAAAAGTCTTTCATTATAAATTTGAACCACCTTATTTCCATTTTTTTACATTTAATTATGACTTTGCAAAGATGGGTACATATTCTAGAATTACCAAATGAACAGTAATATGAACAGTACCCGAGACACCAACTTTTGAAAATACATCGTTTTGATGTTAAAGGTTATGTAATTGATCCAAATGGGTTCCAATTGAGTATAACTGAGGTTGAAATTAAGGATGTGACATTTTGGTATCAGAGCAAAGGATTCTGGCTTAAGAAATGCTCTGAATAGATTATTTGTATATTGATATAAGATTGTTCCCAGACCCTAACTTTAAATAGTAAGTATTTTGTTAAGTTAGGGTTTGTATTGGGATAGTTAGCATGGCTTAATTAAGCAAATAGCGCAGGAGTTGATATGGGGTTTCATGAAGTTAAGTTAGAGGCCTTAGTTAATAATGCAGTTAACAAAAGGATACCCCTGCCCAATAATGATATATGAAGATAATGTATATCCAGATTTTGATCATCCCTCAGACAATGAGGAGAGTTCAGAGGAGAGTATAGGGGATCAGTCAAGGAAGTTTATAGTAAGATGTCCCAAAGAAGTTTCTGTACACTTAAACCTGCAGTTTGGAGGTTATGTAGAGATTTCTCTTGAAGCTATGTATGTACCAAACGATGTTGAGTCCAGTGACCCTGTCATATCCAAAATGTTTCCCTATCTATATAATACTGATAGTGGAAAGAGGTTTAGAAAGGATTATGATGAAGATCAGACGAGATAATAAAGGTTAGATAAGTCTTAAAGAAAGAGAAGGACCTAAACGCAAATTGGAAAAGGTCAAAGGCCAAAAGTTAAAGCAGAAATAAATGTTGGGCAAAAAGTGGTAATTTCCAAAAGTTAAGGGACATAAATGTAATTAAGAGAAAAGTTTAAGGGCAAAACTGTAATTATAGAAAGATCAACCCAAAAAGGGTTATAACTGCCCAAAAGTTTTTCAGTCCCATATTCCATCAGTAAATAGAGAAAGTTACGCTGGTTAATCTAGAATGATACAGAAATTTTATTAGGGCTCCAGACAATAAAAAATTATCTTATAGTCTAAAAGTTATCTAAATTTTTATCAGATTCCATGGATATCAAATATAAGTAGGGGAATTACAAGAAAGTGTGCCCTACAGTGTCAGATGTTATGAATCTGATAGAACCCTAGAAGAAGTCCTGTATAAAAAGTTATTCCCATAACAGTGAATTTTGACGGGAGTTTGATAATACCCGTGATCCGATAATAGAACTAATCGGTATGTGAGCCTAGATAGAATGAGAACATATGACCTCATATATAGGCCCATGATGATGCTAAGAAGGGCCCAAAACCCAGGGTACCAGTCCATCAGTAGAAGGGGCTAGTGTCCAGAAAAAATGCGAAATTACGAAAATGCCCCTAGATGCCCAGATTGTACCAGAGATAGATGAATGGCATTTTGGTCACTTGGGATAGGCTAAAAACGTGGCACATGGTATAAATATGATTAGTTGAGCCCAGATACACCCTGAGATAGTATAAAGAGGGGTAAAATGACGATTATGCCCTTAGGGTCAATATAGTGTAAGAAAGAACACCAAGGGTATTTTCATCATTTTCTAAGGAATGGATGGCAGATAAATACTCAGTATAACCATGTCAAGGGTATGATAAGCCTAGACATTGATTTCCATGACATAATACATATCCTGGTATATTATAGAAAAATTCAGAACAGAAAATAATCCGGTTGTTGTGAAACTGCTCCGATCGGTACCGGATTGGACTGGAATTTTTCCAGAAGCTTCCTGGCATGGTGAGCACGGCACATAACCCCTTGAGGTGTCCCTTGAGCTGTCCCACATGATGTCATAATTATTCTTTTATGAAAAAGTAAAATCCAAGATCAAATGTGAGCCTTTAGATCAAATAGTAACCAAATCAATCTTGGCCATTGATTTTTCTTGGATTTTGGCTATAAATACCCCTCCATTCTGCAGCCAAACTATAAGCTCATGGACCCTTGGGGAAACTCTTGCAAAATGAAAACTCAAGCCAAGACAAAGAAGATTCAAGGTTCCAAAGTTCAAGCAAGCTAGAGATTAAAGGTAATGAATCTCTCCTAGCTTATTTTCCTTTGATTTGGAAGCTTGAACTTAGGGTTTTGATGGGAGAAAATTTAAGTTTTCTCAAAGGGGTGGTGCTGCCCAAAGACCTTAAAGGAAAGGGGAAACAAGAAATTAAAGTTAGAACCATATGATTGAAGCTTAAACAAGCTAGTTAAGTGGTTGGTTGTTGAATCAAATTGATATTCTTGACTTTGCTATGGTGTGCCCTGTTTGGTATGCACTTTTCATGAGGGAAGGAAATTGAATTTCAATTATTTAATTCTTCCATTGAGTTTGTATGATGATTTTGTGTAGGATTGGAAAGGTTTTGAACCTTGGAAACACTAAAATCTCAAGGTTGTAGTCTTTGAGATTCCTTACAGGTACTGTTCACTCGCATGAACAGTGATTGGAATTTCATGATTTTGATGGTTCCAATGGTTTTAAAATGAAATGTTGTGTGGGGTAAAGTGGAGAAACAAGTATGGGAAGCATTAGAATCAAAATGAGAATTTTTGAAAGAATTGTATGCTTATGTTCAGTTCTGTATAGCATGCCATGAAGGAGCTGGAATTTCATGATTCTAAGCTCATAAATGGATTCAAAAGATGAAATTGTGTAGGGCAAAGTCAAGACATCAATTGGTTCAAGAGCCAAGTGGATTAGTGAAAATTAGAGAAAGTTATGATAATAGTGTAACAAAGTTAGTCTTGAACATGGTTAGAGTTCATGAGTCCTAATGAGTTATGTGATGAATATGAATGTGTTTAGGACCATGAAACATCCAAGAAAATGTTGGGAAGTGATGGACATAAAGGTTTCATGGTTGGAAAGCTAGGGAGCAAGGGCTAAAGGTCAAGAGAAAAGCTTAAGTGCAAGGTAGTGAACTTACTTCTTTATGTGCTTGATGTGGTATACTTATGTGTTGACATGTATATGTTATTTGAATGATGTTGTGACATGATAAATGATGTTGAATGTATTGTGAATAACATGTTTTCATGGCCATGCACTTTATGTAAAAGTATATAGCATGATGGCATGTCACTAATCAAAGAAAGTTAATGAAATTACATATCATGCATTAGCATCCATCTTACATATTTAAGTGGTAATGTTTGCTACTGAGATTCCCTAGAATCTCACTCTCCCATAACCAACCAATTTAGGTCAAGCATGATGGATAATGTATGCATGGAGAAGAGTTAAAGCATGGAAGGAGAAAAGAGAAGTATTTAAGATGTTAGCATATGCTACGCACTTTCCATGTATGTTAAAGCCATGTAAAGTATCTCTTTATGTGATGAGATTGTATGAAACAATTATTGTATAACCCCATGATGTATATAAATTCAGAAAAAGCAAAAGATATGATTTATGTATGCTGGAACAATTATGCAAAGTGAAAGAAAGGAAACTGAAATGGTAAAAAACACTAGGTCCTGAAGCAGTTTTGTTGTGGCTTCAGTCTGACCTAGCAAATGAAAGAATTATTTCAAGAAATTTTATGAGCATATAGTAAACATCCAGATCTTTAAGTGCATAGGTAGAACGTTTCATTTGGATGTGTATATCAAGAGAAATGAATTTCTAAAATAAGGGACCAGAAACTGTTTCCAGAGTTTTTGACCAAATGAACAGTAAACATCAACGAATAAACTGTATCAATTGGCTAATCATTTGGTCTAGAAATTATTTTCCCTTAAATTTCAAGATGTTATCTTCATGTATATTTTTGAACCACTTCATTTCAAGTTTTCTAGAATTAATTATGATTTTTTGAAGTTTGTTGCGTGATCTAGAATACCATATGAACAGTAACCCAAGAAAGAGTAAAATTCCAGATTTGGCTAATGGACTTCCAAGGTCTTGTAAGTGGTTCTAAATGCTACTGAATGGTCCCTAAGACGTATAAAAGTAAGGATGTTATAGACTCTATACAATATGAGTTTGTTGGAGTGCCCTCTAGCCCTGAGGTAAGCTTTATCCCTCTGATGAGAGGATAGATTACGGCAGAGGAAGCTTAGTACTGGTACTGAATTAAGGGTAGACCATATATTATTTCTCCTCTATTGGAGTTTGAGGATAGAATTGTTATAGGTAATATATCACAGTCCCTTAATCTAGACGTCCAGTCAAAGTTTATGGTAGTTCCTGTCCATTTCCAAAGTCCAAGAATGTGAATGCATAGTGAAAGATTAGTGTGATGTTCCTGGTCCTAGTTAACCCCATCTTTCTTTGTTAAAGAAAGATAATGTTGATTATATCAGTATGAAGAAAGCTGTGGAGAGTGAATTATTCTGTCTAGGTCAAGGGATGGACAGAAGTAGAGATCAAGAGCAGTCTAGTTATTTGTAATTCCTCAATGCTGTAGCAGGGATGATAAGCAGATATACGATAAAGGGCCTTAACCTTAATCAAGTATATGCTCTAGCAGACTGACATGAGATGGTAATAAGTCAGATACTAATGTATACCCTTACATGGCACAAAGAGCTAAGTAAGTTTTTGGCAAAGGATCTGCAGTTGATATAAAGTGGTGGTACTTTTGCATATAAAAGTATGTGTAGTTTATGATTCCCTATAAGATAATGTAAAAAGAGATGAGGAGTAATGTATATATGTAAAGTGTAAAGTAATTACCTAGATGTATGACAGTAATCATGTACCCTGAATATGTAATTGACATGTATGTAATGTATTTATAAATGTTATAGTGACATGAAATATGAAGTTTTGTATGATATAATGGAGTGATAGTTGGTTGAACATTATGTGAATATGTTGTCCATTTGATGTGATTATGATATATAGATATGAATGAGTTTTAATTGATTCAAATTTATCAAAGTCAAGAACATTAGAAGTGAATATTAAAGAAAGCTGTGAGATCGCGATATGAAGTAGTTTAGGTTGCGACTAGAAGTTCTAGACATGCTTAGTCACGATGAGTCTAAGCCATAGGACGTGACTAATGCATAAGTAGTATAGGTCACGACAGAAGATGACCTATATTCGCAGTTGAGGAACACAGAGCTGTAAAGTTATGACAAGCAAGTCAAGATGACCGCGACTAAAGTTTATAGAGAACATGTGCCACACTAGCTAGCACTCAGGGTGTGACTAGCTTGCATAGAGATTTGATGACAAGAATGAAGATGTTGACATCACTGAAGTTTATCAGTTGGAGGTTTAGCATGTAGGCAAGCTAAATAGTACAAGACACTGAGATATAGAATATCGCTTTAATAAAATGTTCAGAAGTAAATCCTCTGTATAATCATTAGGAGTTTGATCTACATTATGAAAGACTTTGTGCAGCTAGTCCCTTGCTGAACAAAAGAGTTAGAAGTTAGAATGAGACTTGCCTAAGAATGATCTAATACAGGGCTTAAGGTTAAAGACGTGATGGCTAATAGATACAAAGTTCATGTTTCCAAAACAAAGGGATTCTATCATGAAGCAACAGTAACCTAGCGCTCTACCCTAAAGAACAAAAGTAGTAATGCTAGATGATGAAGGAGATCCAAGTAACTTAAATTAGTCAGGATCTAGAGACAGACCATAAAGGAACCACAATCTAGTCTAAAGTAGAAGGAGACTGACAAACAGAAAAAGTTAAGAGATAGTAAAGAGGTACAGAAGTTACTTTATACAAGAGGGATATGAGCTAAGATTAAGGGTTAATGCAAGGGAAAGAGAAACCCTTTGATGAATACTTAGTTGAGTTCATCCACGTGAACATTAAGGCCTAATAAGACAATTTTCTCGCCTGTTAGTAATCTAGGAGGATAAGGGGAAAACTTAAAAGTATGGATGACATAGAGATATAAGTCAGACCCTTCCTCAATTAGCTGAAAGAAAATAGCTTACTCAGTTATGGATTACATCTATAGTACAGTGAAGCCAAGGATAACACATAAATCCTTTATGCTAGGGATACAGAAATCTTACAGGCGATGAGAGATGTTATGATAAAATGAATATGGCCTAGTAAGGTAAAATAGCTTGATATGATAAGTTGTCTCATATTCCTAAATGAATGAATATGATAGTGGAGATGTAAGCTAAAGATAGATCACATCAAAAATTTCTTGAGGATTAATAGAAAGAGATATAAGCAAGATAAGAAAAGAGACTTATGATGTCTAAAGGAAGTAAGGTAGCCATAGGTTTAAAAATAAAGTGACTCCCCTATTTCCTATGTAAGAAAGAGTAAAGAATGGTTGAGTCTATACCCTAGTAAGAGGGTAACATGGCAGCCTAAGTGAAAAAGTAAATGACTCAGGTTCCTGAATAGATGATCAGGACCTATCAGTTCAGGTGATAAAGGGGCAAAATGCTTTAAGGTTTATCTCGTTAATTGTTTAATTGCAATGCGAGTATGGGGATGGTTGAACAAAATTATGCGATGATGTTATGGCTTATGTTGCCATATGTTATGATGAATAGTTACATATCCTCGCAGTTGTCATATGATGACACGCATGTTAGTGTATACTATGATAAATGAATACTCCCCTCATATAATACATACCGGGTAGAGTATACCAGATAAGAAAGTTATGATGCTCCCATGCCATACGACATGCAATTAAATAATTCAACTTGTTAATGATAAAGTAATAGAAAAACACTAGCAAAGCAATACACAAGATGGTTAGTTAGTTAATGCTCAAAGAATATAATGAGAATTTATGATTAGACAATGATGGTCAATTGAATAGATAATGTGATTAAAGTTATGGACTAATAGTGAAGTAATTATAGTATTCAAGACGTACCCCTTTAGTAGGAATAAGATATATGAATGATATGTTATGACTATGAAATGAAATGAGAAGCATTTATGAAAGATGATATAGGTATAAGAAGGAGCAGTGTTTATGTAATATAAGCTAACGTTCTTGCAATAGAGCTAGATTGCTCTTGTAATAGGGTAAGAATGCATTTAAGATAAAGCCAAGAGAGTGGACAATATAGCTCATATAGAATAATGTCCCTAAGATAAGATGAATAGATGATGATAGATATGTGCATGGTAGAGACTGTGTAGCTCTCTGCAGTAATGGACATAGTCAAGTTATAAAAATGAGAATGATATGAGAAATTCCTGAGCGATAGAGGAAATGAGTAAAGTCCTGATAGATAATATTGGCTTTTGTGATGACTTTTGGGGAATTATCTGTTGAGTTAACAACTATATGCAAGTGCTAACCTTGTAACCTTGTCCGTTGGTTTATGTCTTCTAGAGATCAGAATACAGTACAACAGAATTACAGTAGATTCTGGAGGATTGCAGTAGATCCTAGTATGGCTCACAAGGTCACAGTTAGATCTTGAGAAGGTTTATAGTTGATCGCAGTAGATCCCGAGGGTCACAGTAGACCAAGCCTAGAGAAAGAAAGTAATGAGCTGTAAGTACAATATTTCTTTAGAAAGACGAATACCAGGGATAAAGTTAAAGTAAAGAAGCTTCACAAGTTGGTTAACCCATAACAGAGAGAGTACCCATGATGCTAGTTTCAGATAGCCTTATTACTATCAGGGACTGAACTCATAATCTTCTTACACATAACAGGAACAAAATAATCAAAGTTAAAGTAGTTAACTCTAAGTACCAAAGATTTATGAGAATATCTCATAAGATATGGGAAGAGGTCAAATAAAGATAAAGAAATCCCTACGATGAGATTATAAAGAATAAGAATGAGAGACTAATAGATCCTTTAGATGAGGATCAAGAGATTAGAAGGCCAGATTGACGCAAGAGAGATAGTATAAGAAGGGTCTAAGATAGTAAAGTATCAGGGTTGGAGCCTGTGAGCACCAGTACTTTAGATTTTTGTCTGCATATTTTAGTTAAGCGTGCCAGGCAAGAGTAGTCCAATGATGGGTGACCCCCTGGGAAGTGATCGAAAAGGGTATAAATGCCACAAGAGTTTGGCATGTATGCACAGAGTTATATAAAATGATAGAAAGAGCTAAGAAAAGTTAGAAAGGGTAATGAGTAGTAAGAGACTAGAACCCTTATGTCAAGTTCAAACGAAATAGATTTGAAAGAAAATATTTAGAAGAATTCTCTCAAAAGTTACCAACGTTCTAAGTTAAAGAGAAAATTAGAAGAAATGATAAAGATTAGGGGAGTATTGAAGAAAGAGAATGACCTAAACGTAAAGTAGAAAAAGTTAAAGGCCAAAAGTTAAAGTAGAAACAAGATTTGGGCAAAAAGTGATAATTTTCAAAAGTTAAGGGACTTAAATGTAATTAAGTATAAAGTTCAAGGGCAAAATTGTAATTATAGAAAGATTAGCGCGAAAAGGGTTAGAACTGTCCAAAAGTATTTTAGTCCCATATTCCATCAGTAAATAGAGAAAGATATGCTGGTTAATCTGACATGATACAGAAATTTAATTAGGGCTCCAGACAGTAGATATTTATCTGATAGTCTAAAAGTTATCTAAAATTTTATTAGATTCCATGGACTTCATATATAAGTAGGTGAATTACATGAAAGTGTGCCCTATAGTGTTAGATGTCCTGGATCTGACAGAACTCTGGAAGAAGTTATGTATAAAAAGTTATTAACATATTAGTGAATATTGACGGGAGTTTGATAACACCCGTGATTAGATAATAGAACTTATCGGTATGTAAGCCTGGATAGAATGAGAGCAGATGACCTCATATATAGGCCCATGATGATGCCAAGGAGGTCCCAAAACCTAGGGTACTAGTTCATCAGTATAAGGGGTTAGTGTCCAGAAAAGTTATGAAATTACAAAAATGCCCCTAGATGCCCATATTATACTAGAGATGGATGGAGGGAATTTTGGTCATCTGGGATAGGCTAAAAATGTGGCACATGGAATAAATATGATTAGTTGATCCAGTATATGCCCTGAGGTAGTACAAAGAGGGGTGGAATGACATTTATGCCCTTAGGGTTAGTAAAGTGCAAGAAAAGACACTAAGGGTATTTTGGTCATTTCTAAAGGGATAGATGACAAATAAGTCTTCAGTATATCATTGTAAATGGTATTAGAAGTGTAGACATTAATTTCTAGGACAAAATACATATCCTGGTATATTATAAAAAATTAGGAACAGAACACAGTCTGATTGTTGTGAAAGTGCTCTGATCGGTACCAGATTGTACTAGAATTTTTCTAGAAGCTTCCTTACATGGACAGCCCGCCACATACCCCTCTTAGGTGTCCCATGAGATATCTCACATGATGTCATAATTATTCTTTTTAGAAAAAGTTAAATTCAAGATTAAATGTGAGCTATTAGATTAAATAGTATACAAATCAATCTTGGCCATCCATTTTCACCCAAATTTCTCTATAAATACCCCCTCATTTCAGACCTATTCGGAAGACCTTAGAACCATGGGGAAACTCTTGCAAAATTTTCACTCAACTAAGAAAGAAGCACACAACTTGAAGCAAGAAGCAAGGTAATCATCTCCCTTGATCTTGAGCTTTGTTCTAGTAAGCTAGCTCATGGTTTTAAGGGGTTTTCATGCTATATTTCCCTTATGGTTGCTACTGGAAGTGCTGCTCATATGTGGTTAAAATATGAGTTTTATGTTATGGATAGTTTAGACAAGCTTAAACAAGCTAGAATCAAGTGGTATAAGCTTGGGAATTCAAGTATGTTTGGATTTAGAGTTTTGTGTTCTTGCTGATACTGGACATGACACTGTTCATATGATAGAATTTCATGATTTTGATGCTTCCAATGAGTTTAAAATGGAAATTGTGTGGGGATAAAGTAGGAGAACAATTATTGGAAGCATTGGAATCAAAATGCGAATTTTTAGGAATCAAGGGCTTCATTTCAGTTTGGTAATGTAGAACTGAAGTGTTTTGATTTTGGAAATTCTAGTTTCATATTTGGATTCTACATAAAAAATTATGTGGAAATGAACCATGAGAATTTATTTTGGAAATATGGAAGTAAGAAACATAAAGTAGAGAAAGAAAGGAAGCTAGTGAAAACCTAGTATTGGTTTTGTATTCAAGTTGAGTTATAACTTGATATTATTGTATAATTGCTAGGTTTTGACATTTGTGAAGGAAGTAAAGCACCTCAAGAAGACCTTGACAAGGATAACTAAGAGGTAGCAAGGATACCTAACTATAACTCATGTTTGTTTAATTGTCTTGCTTGCTTGTTGATTATGGTGTTTGGTTAAGCTTGAGCTTATGTCATCATGTTATGATGAAGTATGAATGATTGCAACTCCTTGCAAGTTATGTCATGACAATATGCATGGTAGAGTTTGCTTATGTACAATTATGATGTAGCTCCCATCTTATGTTAACATGTTAAGCATCCAATTATTCATGCATGATATTATAGTTTATGTAACTTGCTATTGGGATTTCCATGAAATCTCATTCCTTCTACATGCATAACTATGTTTTAGGTGCTGGATACTCTCAATGGAAGAGAGTAAATATTGATGATTAAGTTTGTATAATAAGTTACATGACTTATATGACACCATAGGGTGACATGCTAGCATGTATGGTGTATGTTTCTGTAACTATGTTTTGAGGCTGACGCTTTGTGATGATGGTTATGAAAGGAATTGGAAGACACGCAGCGGAAATTAATTTAAAAAATTTTCCATTCCTTGCCAGGAGCTACTGTATGTGTTTAAGTCAAGTGGGAAGAAGCATTACCCTCAGTGTTCCTCAGTGACTTCCACAGCTTCTGGTCATGACGTTCACAGCTCCTCTCTGCGGCTCGTGCTCCCTTTCCGATCGCAAGAAGTTGACGACTCAAGTCAGCTTCCTTTACTGGTATCCACACGAATAGTGTTCCAACCACGAATGACATGCTAGCATCTCTTGTCCCTCTAGGGCTTTCTCAATAATTCGTCCTCTCCATCTCTATTTCGACAGTTTCTTATCTGCAAACCTTTTGCAGATTCCCCTTTGGCCTTTCTGTGTTCTCTGTGCGTCTTGCTCAAAACGCAGCTTCTAAAATCAGATATATAGGATGCTATGCATTTTTCTCTCTACCGAATTGGATTTTGGAGTTAATCTTATATTAAATCCAAAATTAATACAATATCATATATTGTATAATTTTATAAGAAATTAATTAAATAAATAATATTAAATCCGTCTCACATATTTAATTAACTATTTATTTAACTTTAAATAAAGATGAGACTGAACTATATTTGATTTATTCTCATAGATCAAATTTGAGATATTCTATCAATTTGAATTTCAAATTCAAACGTGATAGGGATTTAATTTATCCTTATAAATTAAATCTTATAAATATCTCTTATATGAGATATCCTATCAATTTGAATTTCAAATTCAAACGTGATGGGGATTTAATTTATCCTTATAAATTAAAGCTTATATATCTCATATATAATATATATATATGAATTTATATATATATAAATATAAATATAAATAAATATATACATCCACCTTGGACCATTCATTGAATCTGGACATGTCTTAGATTCAATGAATCTGGACATCATAGATCGTGTTGGGCTATTTTGTGTGCGACCCTGTAGGCCCATATGATGTTGGTAGTGGGCCATTTGCTATACTGGCCCACAAGTCACAAGCGGTCTCTAGCAAGACATAACAACTACCCAAATTATATGAGGATCGTTAAACGATGTAACCTTTTATATAACCATATCATGTCCCTTCTGTCATGCGATATTTTGGTCATGGTTGAGGCATGGATAATGTCATCCTCCTATTCCTGACCATACATTTCTCTCTACCTTTCCATTGCAGTATGGCCATACATTTCTCAGACTCACTCATCGAGGGGCCCAGTAATATCTCTCTACGAATGTGAGGGACAAATTCCATCTTGACCATTCACATTCCTCCGCATGCAAAATCACTAAACCCGAACATAGTCTTTATGATCACTCGGTCAAAAGTGACTTTTGACTAGGTCAAAGCTGAGCGTTTGTCATATAGGAATCCATGATGATCTCAGGTCAAAGGGTATATTGACATGGTTTGTATATGATAGAAGCTTATGACGTTACCCATGCAGTTCTCTCTTAGTGGGTCGGTCCAACACCTTGTACTCTTACATGTGCCTATGACTGATTTATATCTCTATATATCTTCAAAGTCATACTAGTCTTATTTCATCTGTGCTCCCACAAGATGACCGACCAGGGACATTTAGGATAAGATCATGAATTATCCAAGGATGGTCATCATAGTAAACATGCAAATAATATGACAACACAATTGATAAATTCAAAAATCAATAATGGTCATAAGACAATGATTGGCCCCTGGGGCACGATTTCCAATAGATTATAACATGTAAACCAACGATTTTTAGTCTAAAACTTGGTATGCTTAAATTTAAGATACAGAGCTTTAAATGAACACCAAGAACGCCTCATTTGGATAAGTATCTGAATTGTTATGATTTTCCAAAGTTGGAAGTAAGATCTGGAATTGAGATAAAACAAGTGCTGAGAGGCAGTGACGTTCACGCAATGATTTTATATATCAAATAAACGATTTTTTCTATGAAATTTTATGAATTAAAGAGGTCGTCTAGAGCTTCAAATCCATAGGTAACACAGTTCATTTGGATAAGTAACCAAAGAGAAATGAATTTTTGACGTTAAGCAAAGAAACTGGAACTTCCAAATTTTTACCAAATGAACAGTGATTTATAACCAATAAACTGATTTCATATGGACAAGAAAACCTTATTTTCATATTTTTTCCTCAAATATCTATGAAATATCTTTCATTAGAAATTGGAACCATAATATTTTGATTTTTTTACAATTAATTATGAATTTTCAAAGTAGGGTACATGCTCTAGAATTACCAAATGAACAGTAAAAGTGAACAGTACCCGAGGGCAATTCTTTTGGAAATGAATGTTTTCAAAGCAAATGATCATGTAATTGGTTCCAATCACTTCTAATGGAGTATAATTGAGGTTAAAAGTAAGGATGTGACACAGAACCCCAGAAGAAGTTCTGTATAAAAAGTTATCCTCATATAAGTGAATTTTGACGGGGGTTTGATAACACCTGTGATCTGATTATAGAACTTATCAGTATGTAAGCCTTGATAGAATGAGATCACATGACCTCATATATCGGCCCACGATGATGCCAAGGAGGACCCAAAACCCAGGGTACCAAATCATCAATAGAAGGGACCAGTGTCTAGAAAAAGTGTGAAATTATGAAAATATCCCTGGATATCCATATTGTACTAGTGATTGATGGAAGGCATTATGGTCATCTAGGATAGGCTACAAATGTTGCATATAGTATAAGTATGATTAGTTAGAGCTAGTATATACCTTGAGGCAGTACAAAGAGGGATGAAATAAATACTCAGTATAACAATGTCAATGGCATGATAAGCCTAGACATTGGTTTTTAGGACATAATACATATCCTCGTATATTCTAAAAATTAGGAACAGAAAATAGTCCCATTTTTGGTGAAACTGCTCTGATTGGTACCTGATTGGACTAGAATTTTTCTAGAGACTTCCTACCATGAGAATTTCTTCACATGTCCTATGAGGTATCCCTTGAGTTGTCCCTTGTGATGTCATGGATGATGTCATAATTATTATTTTTGAAAAAGTTAAATCTAAGATTAAATGTGAGCCTTTATATCAAATAGTACACAAATCAATCTTGGCCATTCATTTCAACCCAAATTTCTCTATAAATACCCCCTCATTTAAGACCTATTCGAAAGCCCTTGGAACCATGGGGAAACTCTTGCAAAATTTCCATTCAACCAAGAAAGAAGCATACAACTTGAAGCAAGAAGCAAGTTAATCATCTCCCTTGATCTTGAGCTTTGTTATAGCAAGTTAGCTCATGGTTTTAAGGGGGTTTTATGCTATATTTCCCTTATGGTTTCTGCTGGATGTGCTGCTCATATATGGTTAAAATATGATTTTTATGTTATGGATAGTTTAGAAAAGCTTAAACAAGCTAAAATTAAGTGGTATAAGCTTGGGAATTCAAGTATGTTTGGATTTAGGGTTTTGTGTTCTTGCTGGTACTAGATGTGACACTATTCATATGATGGAATTTCATGGTTTTGATGCTTCCAATGAGTTTAAAATGGAAAATTGTGTGGGGAGAAAGTATGAGAACAAGTATTAGAAGCATTGGAATCAAAATGTGAATTTTTGGAAAAAAGGGCATTCACTTCAGTTTGGCACAGCACCTTTTAAGATGTTTTGATTTTGGAAATTGTAGTTTCATATTTGGATTCTACATGGAAAATTATGTGGAAATGAACTATGATAATTTATTTTGGAAAGATGGAAGTATGAAACATAAAAGGAAGAAAGAAAGCAAGTTAGTGAAAACCTAGTCTTGGATTTAGTTTCAAGTTGAATTGTCACTTTATATTATTTTGTAATGGCTAAGTTTTGATATTTGTGAAGGAAACTACTTCAAGAAGACCTTGTTAAGGATAGCTAAGAGGTAGCAGGAATACTGAACTGTAGTTCATGTTTGCTTGCTTGTTGATTATGGTGTTTGGTTGAGCATGAGAATGTGTCATCATGTTGATGATGAAATATGAATGATTACAACTGTAGTTTATATTTTTCCTTCAAATTTCAATGAAATTTATTTCATTAGAAATTGGAACAACCTTATTTTGATTTTTCTACATTTAATTATGACTTTTCAAAAATGGGTACATGTTCTGGAATCACCAAATGAACAGTAGCATGAACAGTACCCGAGAGACTAACTTTTGAAAATACATCTTTTTGATGTTAAAGGTTATATAATTGATCCAAATGGGTTCCAATTGAGTATAAATAAGGTTAAAATTAAGGATGTGACATTTTGGTATCAGAGCAAAGGATTATGGTTTAAGAAATGCTCTGAATAGATTATTTGTAGATTGATATAAGATTTTTCCCAGACCCTAACCTTTAAATAGTAAGTATTTTGTTAAGTTAGGGCTTGTATAACATCCTTACTTTTATACATCTTAGGGACCATTCAGTAGCATTTGGAACCCCTTACAAGACCTTGGAAATCTATTAGCCAAATCTGGAATTTTACTCTTTATCGGGTTACTGTTCATATGGTATTCCAGATTACACAATGAACTTCAAAAAATCATAATTAATTCGAGAAAGCTATAAATGAAGTGGTTCAAAAAGATACATGAAGATAACATCTTGAAATTTAAGATAAAAATAATTTCCAAACCAAATTATTAGCCAATTAATACAGTTTATTTGTTAAAATTTACTGTTCATTTGGTCAAAAACTCTAGAAACATATTCTGATTCCTTACTTTAGAAATTCGTTTCTCTTGATATACACATCCAAATGAAACGTTCTACCTATACACTTAAAGGTCTGGATGTGTGCTACACACTTGTAAAATTTCATGAAATAATTCCTTCATTTGCTAGGTCAAACTAAAGCCACAACAAAACTGCTTTAGGACCTACGTTTTTACCATTTCATTTTCCTTCCTTTTACTTTCAATAATTGTTTCAGCATACATAAGCTATCAAATAAGATTCTTAATATACATATACATCATGTACATATGGCATAAGTATTTCAAATAGTTTCATCACATAACTTCACACCTTACATGGCATTTACATACATGGGCAATTTATAGTATATGCTAAAATCTCAATACTCCACTTCCTTTCTTCCATTCTTTAGCTCTTTTCCATGCATATATTTTCCATCATGCTTGACCTAAATTGGTTGTTTATGGGAGAGTGAGATTCGAGGGAATCTCAGTAGCAAACATTACCACTTAAATATACAAGATGGATGCTAATGCATGATATGTAATTTCATTATACTTTCTTTGATTAGTGACATGCCATTATGCTATATACTTTTACATAAAGTGCATGGCCATGGAAACATGTTATTCACAAAACATTCAACATCATTTATCATGTCACAACATCACTCAAATAACATATACATGTCAACACCTAAGCATACCACATCAAGCATATACTTGCTCCCTAGCTTTCCAACCATGAAGCCTTTATGTCAATCACTTACCAACATGTTATTGGATGTTTCAAGGTCCTAAACACATTCATATTCATCAAATTAGTCATTAGTGTAAGGAATTGGAAGACACACAACAGAAATTAACTTAAAATTTTTTCCATTCCCTGCCAGGATCTACCATATGTGTTTAAGTCAAGTGGAAAGAAGTATTACTCCCAGTATTCAGTCGCAACTTTCTCAACTTCTGGTTACGACGTCCACAGCTTCTCTCTGCGACTCGTGATCTCTTTTTGATCGCAAGAAGTCGACGACTCAGGTCGGCTTCCTCTACTAGTATCCACATAAACAGCGTTACAACCACGAATGACGTGCTAGCGCCTCCTGTCCCTCCAGGGCTTACTCAAGAATTCGTCCTCTCCATCTCTATTTCGGCAGTTTCTTATTTGCAAACCTTTTGTGGATTCCCGTTCACACTTTTTTTCTGTCCCAACCGTAGCTCCTAAATATCAGATATATAGGATGCTATGCGTGTTACCACAGACTTGGATTTTTGGAATTAATCTTATATTAATTCTAAAATTAATACAATATCATATATTGTATAATTTGATAAGAAACTAATTAAATAAATAGTGTTTGTATTAAATCCGTCCCACAGATTTAATTCACCCATTTATTTAATTTAAAATAAAGATAAGACGGAATTACATTTGATTTATGTTCATAAATCAAATTTGAGATATCATATCAATTTGAATTTCAAATTCAAATGTGATAGAGATTTAATTTTATCCTTATAAATTAAATCTTGTAAATATCTCTTATATGAGATATCATATCAATTTGAATTTCAAATTCAAACGTGATAGAGATTTAATTTATCCTTATAAATTAAATCTTGTAAATATCTCTTATATATAATATATATATACGAATTTATATATATACGAATATAAATATAAATAAATATATATATCCACTCTGGATCATTCATTAAATCTGGACATGTCTTAGATTCAATGAATATGGACATCATAGCTCCTGTTGGGCTATTTTGTGTGTGACCCTGTAGGCGCATATTAAGTTGGCAGTAGGCCATTTACTGTACTGACTCACAAGTCGCAAGCGATCTCTAGCAAGACATCACGACTACCCAAATCATATGAGGATCGGTGAAGGATGTAACCTTTTATACAACCATATCATGTCCCTTTTGTCACACGATATTTTGGTCATGGATGAGGCATGGAGAATGTCATCCTCCTATTCCTAACTGTTACTTTCTCGATCCTTGAGTAGTCTGACTATAGAAATGGAACTACCTTTCCATTATAGTATGGCCATACATTTCTCAGACTCACTCATCGAGGGGCCCAGTAATATCTCTCTACGAATGTGAGGGACAAATTTCATCTTGACCATTCACATTCCTCCGCACGGAAAACCACTAAGCCTGAACATAGTCTTTATAATCACTCGATCAAAAGTGAATTTTGACTAGGTCAAAGATGAGCGTTTGTCATGTAGGAATCTGTGATGATCTCAGGTCAAAGGGCATAGTGACATGTTTTGTATATGAGATAAGCTTATGACTTAACCCATGTAGCTCTCTTATAGCGGCTCGGTCCAACACCTTGTACTCTTACATGTGCCTATGACTTTGATTTATATCTCTATACATCTTCAAAATCATACTGGTCTTATTTCATCTCTGCTCCCGCATAGATGACTGACCAAGGACATTTAGGATAAGATCATGAGTTATCCAAGGATGGTCATCACAGTAAACATGCCAATAATATGATAACATAATTAATAAATTCATAAATCAACAATGTTCATAAGATAATGATTGGCCCCTAGGGCACAATTTCCAATAACCTCCCACTTGTACTAGGTACAATCATTAATTTGACTAATTCCCATTGACCTAACATGACGCTCATGCTTTGCCTGCACAAGCGGCTTTATTAGAGGATTAGCAACATTATCTTCTCTTGCTACTTTGCATATTTTTATATCACCTCTATCATTGATTTCTCTGATGAGATGAAATTGGCTGAGTATATGCTTGGTCCTTTGATGTGACCTAGGCTCTTTGGCCTGTGCAATGACACCGCTATTGTCATAGAGCAAAGTTATTAGATCTAAGATGGTAGGTATCACCCTTAGTTCCGTGATGAACTTCCTGATCCAAACGGCTTCCTTAGCTACATCAGATGCTGCTCTATAGTCAGCTTCTGTTATAGAATCTGCTATAGTGCCCTGCTTAGAGCTCTTGCAGCTTACTGCTCTATTATTGAGGAGGAATATATATCTAGACTGCAATTTTTGGTCATCCTAGTCAGTTTGGAAACTCGCATCTGTGTAACCAGTTACACAGAGTTCGTTATCCAATCCACCATAGACCAAAAATAAGTCCTTATTTCTTCTTAAGTACTGAAGGATATTCTTGACATCAGTCCAATGGCCCTCACTAGGGTCCTGTTGATATCTGCTAGTCATACTTAAGGCAAATGAGACATCTGGTCGAGTACATAACATGGCGTACATGATAGATCCTATAGCCGAGGCATATGGAACTTTACTTATGCAACCTCGCTGATCAGATTTACTAGGACATAGATCTTTATTGAGGTGAATACCATGAGACATGGGTATGAAACCCTTCTTTGATTCGTGCATACTGAACATATGCATTATTTTGTCTATGTATGTACTGAGTCCTAGAAGTCTTTTAGATCTATCTCTATAGATCTTGATTCCTAGGATGTAGGTGGCTTCACCCAAATCTTTCATCGAGAAAGACTTTACTAACCAAGACTTGACAATCTACAAGGTAGGAATGTCATTTCCAATAAGTAGGATGTCATCGACATAGAGTACCAAAAACACAATTGTGCTCCCACTAACCTTCTTGTACACACAAGGTTCATCAATGTTTTGAAGAAATCCAAACTCTTTGACTACTTCATCAAAATGATGATTCCAACTCTGAGAGGCTTGCTTCAGTCCATAAATGGACCTTTGAAGCTTGCACACTTTACCAGAGTTCTCGAAATGCACACACCCTTCAGGTTGTGTCATGTACACATCCTCAAGGAGCTTTCCATTAAGGAAAGCTGTCTTGGCATCTATCTGCCATATTTCATAGTCATAATATGCTGCTATGGCAAAGAGGATTCTGATTGATTTGGCCATTGCAACTGGGGAAAAGGTCTCATCATAGTCCACACCATGAGTTTGAGTAAATCCTTTTGTAACCAGTCGTGCCTTGAAGACATTTACATTGCCATCCATGTTAGTTTTCTCCTTAAAACCTACTTGCACCCGATAGTTTTTACACCTTCAGGTGGGTCAACTAAGGTCCAAACCTGATTATCGTACATGGATTACATCTCATACTTTATGGCATTAAGCCATTTTTCAGAGTTTGGTCCCACTATAGCTTCTTGATAGGTAGTCGGCTCATTATGTTCAATGAGCAACACATCACAACTGTCAAAAATTAGAAATCCATATCTCTAAGACTGAAGTCATGTCCTATTAGATTTCTGTGGACCTTGCGTGACTTGAGGAGTCTCAACAACTTGTTGTGAGTCTTCTTTATTTTCCATCTGCAGTTTTATGGTGTCTTGTGGCTCTCGAACTTCTTTGAGGTGTACCTTTCTCCCACTGGTTCTTTTAGAGATAAATTATCGTTCAAGAAAGATGCCATTTCTGACAACAAATACTTTGTTATCAGCAGGGTTGTAGACATAGTATCCCTTGGTTTCCTTAAGATATCCCACAAAAAGGTACTTTGAGAATTTGGGCGCTAATTTGTCTGAGGCTTGTTGCTTAACATAGACCTCGCATCTCCAAATCTTGAGGAAAGACAAACTAGGTGTCCTCCCAGTCCATATCTCATATGGAGTATTTTCAATTGCCTTAGATGGAACACGATTAAGTGTGAACGCAATTGTCTCTAGGGCATGGCCCCAAAAGGAGGGTGGAATATCTATTTGACTCATCATAGATCGAACCATATATAATAGTGTTCGATTCCTCCATTCAGAACGTCATTCCATTATGGTGTCCCTGGAGGAGTCAATTGTGAGACTATCCCATAACTCCTAAGATGATCAATAAACTGTTGGCTCAAATATTCACCACCCTGATCAAATCGAAGGGCTTTAATTGTTTTGCCAAGCTGGTTTTGTACTTCATTTTGAAATATTTTGAACATGTCAGAAGATTCAGATTTATGCTTTATCAGATAGATGTACCCATATCTACTAAAGTCATCTATGAATGTTATAAAGTACGAATAACCTCATCTGGCATTTGTGTTCATCGGTCTGCACATATCTGTATGTATGAGGCCCAATAAATCTGTGGCCCTCCCACTGTGCCCAATGAAAGGTGACTTTGTCATCTTTCCTAACAAGCAAGACTCACAAGTGTCATATGATTCAAAATCAAACGAGTTTAGAAATCCATCTTAATAGACTTTGGAAATGTGTTTCTCATTTACGTGGCCCAGACGACAGTGCCAGAGGTATGTCAGATTCAAATAGTTTGGTTTGACCCTTTTGCCATTTATGTTATAGATATTTCCATAATTGGGTTGTTCCAAATTTAATATGTAATGATCAACATGCAAATCACCATGAGCATAGAAAATATCATTACGATAAATAGAACATCTACTATTCCCAGCAATGGAAGTGAAACCTTCATTATCCATATAAGAAAGTGAAACTATGTTACTACTTAAGGCAAGAACATAATAGTAATTTTTCAAAACTAACAAAAGCCCAGTGGGCAGAACTAATTCATAAGTGTCTACAGCTAACGTAGCAACCCTTGCTCTGTTTCCAACTCGTAGGTTAACTTCGCCCTTTTTCAGCTTCTTACTTTCCTTTAGTCCCTGCACATTTGTACAAATGTGAGAACCATATCCAGTATCTAATAACTATGTGGTGGAAGTAGAAAGATGAATGTCTATAACATAAATACCTGAAGCGATAGCCCCTATATCCTTCTTGTTCTTTTTCAGATCTTCGAGGTAGAGTTTGCAATTCCTCTTCCAATGACCAGGTTTATTGCAGAAGAAGCAGACTCCTTCCTTCGGAGGCTTTGCCTTCTTTGGTGCAGGCTTAGTTTTGGGCTTGCCTGACTCTTTGGTCTTACCTGATGAGCCATGACCCTTCCCCTTGCCTTTGCCTTTCTTTTTCATACCCTTTCCTTTCTAAACTATCAAAATATTACTGGGCTTATTCTTAAGACTCGGATCAGCAGTTTAAAGCATCCCATGCAGTTCAGAAATAGATTTCTCCATGTTGTTCATGTTGTAGTTCATGACAAACTGGTCATAACTTTATGAGAGTGAGTTCAAGACCAAATCCATAGCTAACTCCTGGCTCATGGGAAATCCAAGCCTCTCAAAGTTATCAATGTACCCTTTTATCTTTAAGACATGAGTACTGACTGATGAACCTTCAGCCATCTTGCAGGAATGTAAGGCCTTAGTGGTCTCATACCTCTCTTGCCTTGCCTATTACTGGAACATTTCCTTGAGATGCACAATCATCTCATAAACCTCCATGTGTTCTGGATCTCTTTGGAGCTTTGAAACCATGGTGGCTAGCATCAAGCATCCCACATCGACAGAGTCTTCCTTATGCTTCGTGTAAGCATCTCTCTGAGCTCTAGGAGTATTGGCTGCTGGCTCCTCAGGAATGGGTTGATCTAGGACATGTGCCTTTCTTTCCTACTTGAGAACAATTCTCAAGTTCCTAAACCAGTTAAGAAAGTTTGTCCCATTGAGTTTGTCCTTCTTAAAGATAGATCGCAACGATAATGTAGCAGTATTACTAGTCGTCATGATTATACAATTAAAATATGCAATTGAATTAGCAATCTCCCACTAAATAAACAACCCTCATTGCAATAGTTAATGGGCTAAGATCCATATTTAGCTCAAACTTAAGTTTGCTTTGGCAGGACGCTTAAATTAAGTTATTTAGGTAGGTAACACCTTTACCAATTACATCAAATGTAACTCTTAGATGTTCATGGGATTCTATTATCATATGATCTGGCATATTTTTAATCTCATCTAATGCCTTGAGACCCAAAACCATTTTGTTAATCTCAATTAAGTCAAACAATAATAAACATGTGAGAGTAGCACCATTACTCTTTGTTATCTTCCCAAGATAACTCAAATACACCCACTTTGGCGGAGTCCACAATTGAGCGATCGAGGTTTTGACAAGTGTTCATAAATTGACAGCATTATGACTTAAGACTTCATTTAGAGGGCTTAATTTAAGTATCTGGTTTATAAGAATGCATGTTTCTCAGTTTGTATCTCATACAAGTAATATGCATGTGCTGATATAATCATAAGATGCATAATTTAAACGTGATACAATATGGCTCACCTATCCTAAGTCCACTCAAGACAATAAGAGGAGCTCTCTAGTAAGAAAAGGGAAATTACATATAGAAATCTCTTTTAACATTCGAGGGGAGTGAGATGAGAAGAGAAGGTACATTAAGAGTATATAGAGGAAGGCACGACAAGCAGGCCATATTTAAAAAATTACAACACTTGCAATCTAGAGCCATATTGTTCACCATACCCAAACATTCAAGAATCAATATTCAGATTTAATTGAAGGGCAATTAATTTTTCAAAACTAAAACATTTACAAAATAGTATATGTTACGGTTATGTTGTGCTACAAACAGGTAGCCATAGCTATGCGTGTTACCACAGACTTGGATTATTGGAATTAATCTTATATTAATTCTAAAATTAATACAATATCATATATTATATAATTTGATAAGAAACTAATTAAATAAATAGTGTTTGTATTAAATCCGTCCCACAGATTTAATTCACCCATTTATTTAATTTAAAATAAAGATAAGACGGAATTACATTTGATTTATTCTCATAAATCAAATTTGAGATATCATATCAATTTGAATTTCAAATTCAAATGTGATAGAGATTTAATTTTATCCTTATAAATTAAATCTTGTAAATATCTCTTATATGAGATATCATATGAATTTGAATTTCAAATTCAAACGTGATAAAGATTTAATTTATCCTTATAATTAAATCTTGTAAATATCTCTTATATATAATATATATATACTAATTTATATATATATGAATATTGTCATATCTTAATTTTTCCCTTTCTGTATAGTACTAATAGTGGAAAGAGGTTTAGAAAGGATTATGACGAAGATAAGAAGGAATGATCAAGGTTATTTGTGTCCTGAAGAAGGAGAAAGACTAAAACGCAAAGTAGAAAAGGTTAAAGGCCAAAAGTTAAAGTAGAAACAAGATTTGGGCCAAAAGTGGTAATTTCCAAAAGTTTAGGGACCTAAATGTAATTAAACAAAAAGTCAGGGACCCAATTGTAATTATAGAAAGATCAGCCCGGAAAGGGTTAGGGCTCCAGACAGCAGATATTTATCTGATAGTCTAAAAGTTATCTGAAATTTTATCAGATTTCATGGACTTCAGATATAAGTGGAAAATTACAGGAAAGTGTGCCCTACAGTGTCAGATGTCCTAGATCTGACAGAACTCCAGAAGAAGTTCTGTATAAAAAGTTATTCACATATCAGTGAATTTTGACGGGAGTTTGTTAACACCCGTGATCCGATAATGGAACTTATTGGTATGTAAGCCTGGATAGAATGAGATTAGATGACCTCATATATAGGCCCATAATGATGCCAAGGAAGGCCCAAAACCCAGGGTACCAGTCTATCAGTAGAAGGGGCCAGTGCCAGAAAAAGTACGAAATTACGAAAATGCCCTTAGATGCCCAGATTGTACCAGAGATAGATGAAGGGCATTTTGGTCATCTGGGATAGGCTAAAAACGTGGCACATTGTATAAATATGATTAGTTGAGCAAATATATGCCCTGAGGTAGTACAAAGAGGGGTGAAATGACAATTATGCCCTTAGGATCAATATAGTGCAAGAAAGGACACCAAGGGTATTTTGGTCATTTCCCAAGGGATCTGTAATTAAGTTGTGGCCAGTAAAAGTATGTCAATGGTGTGAGAAGCCTAGACATTAATTTCTAGGATAGAATACATATCCTGGTATATTATAAAAAATTAGGAACAGAATACAGTCCGGTTATTGTGAAACTGCACTGATCGGTACCGGATTGGACTAGAATTTCTCCAGAAGGTTCCTTGCATGGGTAGCACGCCACCTAACCCTCTTAGGTGTCCCATGAGCTGTCCCACATGATGTCATAATTATTATTTTATGAAAAAGTTAAATCCAAGATTAAATGTGGGCGTTTAGATCAAATAGTAACCCAATCAATCTTGGCCATTCATTTTTCTTGGATTTTGGCTATAAATACCCCTCCATTCTGCAACCAAACCGTAAGCTCATGGACCCTTGGGGAAACTCTTGCAAAATGAAAACTCAAGCCAAGACAAAGAAGATTCAAGGTTCCAAAGTTCAAGCAAGCTAGAGATTCAAGGTAAGCAATCTCTCCTAGCTTATTTTCCTTTGATTTGGGAGCTTGAACTTAGAGTTTTCATGAGGAAAAAGTTGAGTTTTCTCTAAAGGAAGGTGCTGCCCAAAAACCTTAAAGGAAATGGGAAAGAAGAAATTAAAGTTAGAACCATATGATTGAAGCTTAAACAAGCTAGTTAAGTGGTTGGTTGTTGAATCAAATTGATATTCTTGACTTTGCCATGGTGTGCCCTGTTCGGTCTGCACTGTTCATGAGGGAAGGAAATTGAATTTCAATGATTTAATGCTTCCATTGAGTTTGTATGATGATTCTGTGTAGGATTGGAAAGGTTTTGAACCTTGGAAACATTAAAATCTCAAGGTTGTAGTCTTTGAGATTCCTTACGGTTACTGTTCACTCGCATGAACAGTGATTGGAATTTCATGATTTTGATGGTTCCAATGGTTTTAAAATGAAAAGTTGTGTGGGGTAAAGTGGAGAAACAAGTATGGGAAGCATTAGAATCAAAATGATAATTTTTGAAAGAATTGTGTGCTTATGTTCAATTCTGTACAGCATGCCATGAAGGAGCTGTGATTTTATGATTTTAAGCTCATAAATGAGTTCAAAATATGAAATTGTGTAGATTAAAGTCAAGACATCAATTGATTCAAGAGCCAAGTGGATTAGTGAATATTAGGGAAAGTTATGACAATAAAGAGTGTAACAAAGTTAATCTTGAACATGGTTGGAGTTCATGAGTCCTAATGAATTATGTGATGAATATGAATCTGTTTAGGACCTTGAAACATCCAAGAACATGTTGGGAGGTGATTGACATAAAAGCTTGTTGGTTGGAAAGCTAGAGAGCAAATGATAAAGATCAAGAGGAAAGTTTAAGTGCAAGGTAGTTAACTTATCTCTTTATGTTCTTGATGTGGTATGCTTATGTGTTGACATGTATGTGATGTTTGAATGATGTTGTGACATGATTAAGGATGTTCAATGTATTGTGAGTAACATGTTTTCCATGGCCATGCAATTTATGTAAAAGTACATAGCAGGATAGCATGTCACTAACTAAAGAAAGTTTAATGAAATTACATATCATGCATTAGCATCCGTCTTGCATATTTAAGTGGTAATATTTGCTACTGAGATTCCCTAGAATCTCACTCTTCCATAACCAACCAATTTAGGTCAAGCATGAAGAAAAGGTATGCATGGAGAAGAGCTAAAGCATGGAAGAAGGAAAGTGAAGTATTTAAGATTCTAGCATATGCTATGCATTTTCCATGTATGTAAATGCCATGTAAGGTGTCTATTTATGTGATCAACTTGTATGTAATAATTATGGCATATGTACATGATGTATATGAATGTTAAGAAGCTTATTTAATGGCTTGTGCATGATGAAACAATTATTGGAAATGAAAGAAAAGAAACTGAAATGGTAAAAACGTAGGTCCTGGAGCAGTTATGTTGTGGCTTCAGTTTGACCTAGCAAATGAAGGAATTAGTTCACAAAATTTTATGATCATGTAGAACACATCCAGAGCTTTAAATTCATAGGTAGAACGTGTCATTTGGATGTGTATATCAAGAGAAATGAATTTCCAAAGTAAGGGACCAGAATCTGTTTCCAGAGTTTTTGACCAAATGAACAATAAATTTCAACGAATAAACTGTATAAATTGGCAAATCATTTGGTATTGAAATTATTTTTCCCGTAAAGTTTGAGATGTTATCTTCATTTAGATTTTTGAACCACTTCATTTAGAGTTGTCTAGAATTAATTATGATTTTTTGAAGTTCATTGCGTATTCTGGAATACCATATAAACAGTAACCCGAGAAAGAGTAAAATTTCAGATTTGGCTAATGGACTTCCAAGGTCTTGTAAGTGGTTCTAAATGCTACTAATGGTCCCTAAAACATATAAAAGTAAGGATGTTACAAATATAAATATAAATAAATATATACATCCACCCTGGATCATTCATTGAATCTGGACATGTCTTAGATTCAATGAATATGGACATCATAGCTCCTGTTGGGCTATTTTGTGTGTGACCTTGTAGGCCCATATAAAGTTGGCAGTGGGCCATTTACTATACTGACTCACAAGTCACAAGTGATCTCTAGCAAGACATCACGATTACCCAAATCATATGAGGATCGGTGAAGGATGTAACCTTTTATACAACCATATCATGTCCCTTTTGTCACACGATATTTTGGTCATGGATGAGGCATGGAGAATATCATTCTCCTATTCCTAACCATTACTTTCTCGAACCCTGAGTAGTCTGACTATAGAAATGGAACTACCTTTACATTACAGTATGGCCATACATTTCTCAGACTCACTCATCGAGGAGCCCAGTAATATCTCTCTACGAATGTGAAGGACAAATTCCATCTTGACCATTCACATTCCTCCGCACGGAAAACCACTAAGCCCGAACATAGTCTTTATGATCACTCGATCAAAAGTGACTTTTGACTAGGTCAAAGATGAGCGTTTGTCATGTAGGAATCCATGATGATCTCAGGTCAGAGGGCATAGTGACATGGTTTGTATATGAGAGAAGCTTATGACTTAACCCATGCAGCTCTCTCATAGCGGATCGGTCTAACACCTAGTACTCTTACATGTGCCTATGACTTTGATTTATATCTCTATACATCTTCAAAGTCATACTGGTCTTATTTCATCTCTGATCCCGTATAGATGACCGACTAGGGACATTTAGGATAAGATCATGAGTTATCCAAGGATGGTCATCACAGTAAACATGCAAATAATATGATAACACAATTAATAAATTCATAAATCAACAATGTTCATAAGATAATGATTGGCCCCTAGGGCACAATTTCCAATAATTAGGACTCATGAACTCCAACCATGTTCAAGACTAACTTTGTTACACTCTTTATTGTCATAACTTTCTCTAATCTTCACTAATCCACTTAGCTCTTGAACCAATTGATGTCTTGATTTTACCCTACACAATTTCATCTTTTGAATCCATTTATGAGTTTAGAATCATGAAATTCCAGATCCTTCATGGCCTGCTGTACAGAATTGAACATAAGCATACAATTCTTTCAAAAATTCTCATTTTGATTCTAATGCTTCCCATACTTGTTTCTCCACTTCATCCCACACAACTTTTCATTTTAAAACCATTGGAACAATCAAAATCATGAAATTCCAATCATCAAAATCTTGAGATTCCAATCACTAATGCGAGTGAACAGCAACCGTGAAGAATTTCAAGAACTATAATCTTGAGATTTTAATGTTTCCAAGGTTCAAAACCTTTCCAATCCTACACAAAATCAACATATAAACTCAATGAAAGCATTAAATTGTTTAAATTCTATTTTCTTCCCTAATTAACAGTGCAGAGAGAACAGGGCACACCATAGCAAAGTCAAGAATATCAATTTGATTCAACAACCAACCACTTAACTCGCTTGTTTAAGCTTAAATCATATGTTTCTAACTTTAATTTCTTCTTTCCCCTTTCATCTAAGGTTTTTGGGCAGCACAACACCTTAGATAAAACTCAAATTTTCCCCATGAAACCCTAAGTTCAAGCTCCCAAATCAAAGGAAAATAAGCTAGGAGATATTGCTTACCTTTAATCTCTAGCTTGCTTGAACTTTGGTACCTTGAATCTTCTTTATCTTGACTTGAGTTTCCATTGTGCAAGAGCTTCCCCAAGGGTCCATGAGCTTACCGTTTTGAACCAGAATTGAGGGGGTATTTATAGAAAATTTCATGGAAAATCAATGGCCAAGATTGATTTGGTTACTATTTGATCTAAAGGCCCCATTTAATCTTAGATTTAACTTTTTCTAAAAAGGTAATTATGACATCATCATGAAATCATAAAGGGCAGCTCAAGAGACACCTCAAAGGGGTTATGTGGCGAAATTATCATGGTAGGAAGCTTCTGGAAAAATTCTAGTCCAATCCGGTACCGATCGGAGCAGTTTACCGAACTATTTTCTGTTCCTATTTTTTTATAATATACCAGGATATGTATTTTGTCCTGGAAATTAATGTCTAGGATTCTCACACCATTGAAATACTTGTACTAGGTCTCAACTTAATTACAGATCCCTTAAGAAATGACTGAAATGCCCTTGGTTCACTGTCTTGTACCATATTAACCCTAAGAGCATAATTGTTATTTCACACCTCTTTACACTACCTCAGGGCATATATTGACTCTAACTAACCATATTTATACTATGTCCCACATTTTTGGCTTGTCCAGAATGACCAAAATGCCCTCCATTCATTACTGGTATAATAGGGTCATCTAGGGGCATTTCCGTAATTTCACACTTTTCTTGGACTGCTCTGGACCCTGGCCCATATAACTGACTCACTACTTTATTAGGCTCATGATGGCACCATTTGGGCCTTAATATGGGCTCATTGCCTTTATTACCTTTATAACCTAATTCACCTGACAACTCTCCCGATCCTATTTATCAGATATTTTATTTTACTGTAAAATCCTATAAGGATTATACAGGATTCCTTTTCTGACTGTATCAATTTTATAAATTCTTACATTAAATATGGGAATTTTCAGTAAAGTTTCATCTAATTTTGATGTCCAAAAAATACTATAATAATTCTTCTGACTTCAAAAATTTATATCAATTAATCGGGACCTCAAATCAAAATTCCGTATTACGTTAAACTGATCAAAATAATTTTGTCTATCTACTAGTAAAATTTGGATCTAATCTAATTCCGGGCATTTTTGGCCTGTTTTGGCTCAACTTTCTCATATTTACATTTAGCTCCCTGAACTTTTGAATAATTGCACTTTGGCCCCCTGAACTTTTAGCTATTTGCATTTAAGTCCCTTAACTTTTTGAAAATTACACTTAAGGGCCCAACTTTTATTTCTACTTTTATTTTTACCTTTAACCCTTTATACTTTACCTTTTAGTCCTTCTCTTTCTTCAAGACTCATCTAACCTCTATTATTTCTTCTGATCTTCGTCATAATCCTTTTCAAACCTCTTTCCACTATCTGTATTATACAGATAGGGAAAATTTAGGATATGACAGTTTGTATTGGGATAGTTACCATGGCTTAATTAAGCAAATAGTGCAGGAATGGATATGGGGTTTCATGAAGTTAAGTTATACGCCTTAGTTAATAAGGTGGTTAATAAAGGATACCCCTGCCCAGTAATTATATATAAAGATAATATATATCCAGATTTTAATCATCCCTCAGACAATTAGGAGAGTTCAGAGGCGAGTATAGGGGATCAGTCAAGGAAGTATACAGTAGGATGTCCGACAGATGTTCTTGTAGACTTAAACCTGTAGTCTGGAGGTTATGAAGAGACTAAATTACAATTTAGAAAAAGTCTAGGGACTAAATTGCAATTAGTGAAAGTTTCAAATGGTTACTTTGGAAAAGAAAGGGACTAAAATGAAAACTTTAAAAGTTTCATGGTGTAAAATAGAAGTAGACATAAGCTTTGGACCATTAAGTGTAATTATAAAAAGTTGATGGCCTAAAGTGCGATTTTTAAAATTTTAGGGATAAAATGGTAATTATGGAAATTTGAGCTAGAAAATGCCAAAAACTTCCTGGAAGCATTTTAGTCCTAAAGTTTACCATAAAATAGATAAAGTTATTATGATCAGTTTAAATTAACACATAATTTTGATTCGAGGTCCCAAAAATTGATATAAATTTCTGAAGTTGAGAGATTATTGCAATATCTTTCGGACCTCATAATCATATGAAAGTTGGAATTAAATTCTTATAATTAATATAAGAATTTACAAATTTGGCAAAAGTAAAAAAAGAGTTCTGTAGAGTTAATTATAAAATTTAAGGTGAAATCGGACAACGATAAAGGGTTAAAGGAAACGTAGAGAATTTTTATCAAGAATTATGGGTCTCAAAAAATTATGAGACTTTGTAAAAAATTCATTTTATATTATAACTAATTTCTAAAAATGTCATAACCATTAAAAGAGGTGTCTAGCATTTATCTCAAAACTCAGGGTGATTTAAGAATATCGGTATAAGGAAAGTTCCTTGGGATTTGTGCCAATTAGCTATTGCACCTAAAATAGGCCCAATATGACATCCTATACAAGTCCAATAAGCCCAAGATCAAGTCTTAGAGCTTAAGCAAATTTTGGATATTGTATGAATTTTAAATAAAAAAGGGAGAAAATCCAATATAAGGTAAGAGATAAGGAAGTTGCACATCGTGGGACCCATACACCATGTGCAATACGCCACTTGGAAGAAAGAATAAGGAAGAAGAGTTTGGATGTCATATCCTAATTTTTTCTTACCTGTATAATACTGATAGTGGAAAGAGGTTTGGAAAGGATTTTGACAAATATCAGGAGAAATAATAAAGGTTAAATGAGTCTTGAAGGAAGAGAGAGACCTAAATAAAAATTAGAAAAGGTTAGAGGCCAAAAGTGAAAGTAGAAACAAAAGTTGGGCCAAAAGTAGTAATTTTCAAAAGTTTAGGGACCTAAATATAAATATGCAAAAAGCCAGGGACCTAAATGTTATTATAGAAAAGTTTAGTCCAAAAAGGCTTAGAACTGTCTGGAAGTATTCCAGTCCCGTATTTCATTAGTAAATAGAGAAAGTTATGCTAGTTAATCTAGCATAATACAGAAATTTTAATAGGGTTCTAGATAGTGGATATTTATCTGATAGTGTGAAAGTTATCTGAAATTTTATCAGATACCATAGATCTCAGGTATGAGTGGAAAAGTTATAGGAAGGTGTGCCCAATGACATCAGATGTCATAAATCTGACATAACTCTGGAAGGAGCTCTGTATGAAAAGTTATCCCCACATTAGTGAATTTTGACAGGAGTTTGAGAACACCCGTGATCTGAAAAGGAAACTTAGTAGTAAGTAAGCCTGGATAGAATGGACTCAGATTACCTCCTATATAGGCCCATGATGACACCAAGGAGGGCCCAAAACCCAGGATACCAGTCCATCAATAAAAGGGGTCACTATCCAGGAAAAGTGTGAAATTATGAAAATGCCCCTGGATGACTATATTGTACCAGATATGGATGGAGGGTATTTTGGTCATTCTGGACAGGCTAAAAACGTGGGACATAGTATAAATATGATTAGTTAGAGCTAGTATATGCTCTGAGGTAGTGTAAAGAGGGGTGAAATGGATAGCTAAGAGGTAACAAGAATACCTAACTATAGTTTAATGTTTGTTTAATTATGGTGTTTGGTTATGGTGTTTGGTTGAGCATGAGAATGTGTCATCATGTTGATTATGAGTTACGAATGATTGCAACTCCTTACAAGTTATGTCATGACAATATGCACGTTAGAGTTTGCTTATGTACCATTATGAAGTAGCTCCCATCTCATGATAACATGTTAAGCATCCAATTAATCATGCATGATATTATGGTTTGTGTAACTTGCTATTAGGATTTCTGTGAAATCTCATTCCTTCCATATGCATAACCATGTTATAGGTGCTAGAATTTCTCAAGGAAATAGGGTAAGCATGGATGGTTATACATGTATAATAAGTCAAATGAGTTGCTTGACATTATAGAAGCATATGCTGGGATGTATATTGAATGTTCATGTGTTGGTATTCTGAGGCAGTGACCTTGTGACGCTATTTTTAGTACCTTAACAAACGTATTTGATCTTGAAACTTGGTATTCTTATATTTAAGATACAGAGCTTTAAATGAACACCAAGAACACCTCAATTGGTTAAGTATTCGAATTGTAATGATTTTCCAAAGTTGGAGTTAAAATCTGGAATAGAGATAAGGTAAGCAATTGGAGGCAGTAACGTTTTGACGTTAATTTTGTGTAACAAATGAACAAGTTTTTACACGAAATTTTGTGAGCTTAAAGAGGACATCTAGAGCTTTAACTCCATAGGTACCATGGTTCATTTAGACAAGTAACCAAAGAGAAATGAATTTTTGAAGTTAAGGCAAAGAAACTGGAACTTTCAGATTTTACCAAATGAATAGTATTTTTTAACAAATAAACTGATTTCATTGGGACAATGGAACCTCAGTTTTATATTTCCCCCCCTCAAATTTCAATGAAAGAGCTTTCATTAGAAATTGGAACCATCCTATTTCGATTTTACTACATTTAGTTATGAATTTTAAAAGTTGGGTACATGTTTTAGAATTGCCAAATGAACAGTAAAAGTGAACAGTATCTGAGAGCAATTCTTTTGAAAATGAGTAGTTTTAAGGCAAAAGGCTATGTAATTGGTTCCAATGACATCTAAATGGGTATAATTGAGGTTGAAAATAAGGATGCAACATTGGACATGTGCTAAAATGAAGTAAAATAATATAAGTATTAACCTCATGATGATTAAGGTTAATTAATCCAAAAACTAACCAATCAAATTCAAGATTAAGCCATTATAATAATTATGAAAAGTGGGGTTATTATGGACCCAAGGTGCCAAAATTTTGGCTATAAATACCCCTCCCATTCTTCACAAAATTGTGGCCTCTTGAACCTTGGAGAAACTATGGCCAAATGGAAACTCAAGCCAAGATAAAGGGATATTCAAGGCACTTTGATCCAAGGTAGTTAATGCATAATGTATGTAATCCTTCATAGTTTATTTGTATGAGTTTTAGAAGGATAAAGCTTAAGTTTTAATGGTATAAAAGTGAGATATTCTCTTAGTAGCCTTGCTGTCCAAATCTGGACAGAAATGGATAAAGAAGAAAAGCAAGATAGAATCAAGTAGAAGGCACTTAGATAAGCTAGTTTGATGATTGGCTATTGAGTTGAGTTGATATTCTTGACTTTGCTCTTTCTTGAGACCTTTTGGCCAAGGCTATTCTGGATAGGAGAAGATAGAATTTCAATGATATAATGCTTCCATTGATTTTAAGAGAAGATTTTGTATAGAATTGGATAGGTTTGGAACCTTGGAAGCATTGGAATTGAAAGTTGTAATTTTTGAAGCCTTCTCTATTACTGTTCACACCTATGAAAAGTGATTGGAATTTCTTGATTTTGGTGCTTCCAATGGTTTTAAAATGAAAACTTGTGTGGAGTAAAGTAGAGAAATAAGTATTGGAAATATTGGAATCAAAATGAGAATTTTTGAAAAAAAAAGGGAAGTTATGCAATTATTTCCAGAACAGTGTGCAGCTGCTGGAATTTGTGAATTTTGAGTTCATTAATGGATTCAGAAGGTCAAATTGTGTAGGGTAAAGTCAAGACATCAATTGATTCAAAGACCAAGCTAATTAACAAAAATTAAAAAAATTACTTTAGTAGATAAAGTTCAATGTTCAAGGAAGTTGGATTGTAATGAGTTAATGGTAATGCAATGTTAGGATTTGGTTTGTGTGCTCAAAGAGGGTAGGCACAGATGAAGAAGTAGGAAGCAAGAGGTAAAGGAAAAGGATAACGAAAGCAAGGAGTATGAGGTAGTGAACTTACCTACTTGTATGCTTATGTTGCTTGGATGTTTTATGTGATGTTTTCTTACTTTGATGATATGAACCATGTATGATTAAGTAATGCTCTGTTTCTTTATATGCTATGGACATATGTTATAATTAAGGGACATGAAAGCATGTAAGTATCATTATGCAAGCATGATCATTAAGTGCACACTCACACATAGTAACATCAAGCATATAGTTGCATACATTGTATGGTTTTCGTTTACTACTAAGATTTTCACTGAAATCTCATCCCCTCCATGTCACCCAAAGCCAACAGGTTCTTCAAAGATGGAAGAATATGAAGATGCAAGAATAGGAGTTAGGAGATAGATGTCATGATTGATTGTACCTAATGATATGTTATGACTCATGTGATGTATGTATGTAATGTATGCCTAAAAGCAGTACAGTAGTTACTATAATTAAAAATAGTAAATGATCAAATAAATGTATGATATTTTATCAGTATTTTGTTAACATTTCAAGCTTCATTTTAACACCAATAATGCCTTATTCCGACGTCTATACAAGGAGAAAGAAATTTTCAAAATTTGGGACCAGAACTATTTTTAAGAAATTTGACCAAATGAAAAGTAAAATTTGATATCAGAGTTGACTCAGTTAACTGGTCAATTGGTCCAATTGTTCTCTTAAATTTTAATATGTTATCTTTGTTCAACTTTTTGAACCACTTTATTTTGATTTTTCTAGAATTAGTTATGATTTTTTGAATTTCATCACTTAATCTAGAATTTCCATATGAACATTACTCATAAAGAGTGAAATTTTAGATTTTGTAATTGAACTTCAATAGACTTGTAAGTGGTTCTAAATGATGTCAAATTGTCCCTAAGACGTACGAAAGTAAGGTGTTACAAGAAGGAACTCCTGAGTGAGAGAGGAAATAAGTAAAGTCTTGGTAAATATATGGGCTACTGGATGTATTTCTTAAAAATGTTTATTGATTGAGTTGTCGACAAGTGGAAGCAGTACCTTATAACTTAGTTTATTGGTCTTACAATCTTCCAGAGATGATGACACAATACAACAGAATCACAGAGGATTTTGGGGGATCGCAGTTTGATCCTAATATGGTTCTAGGGTTACAGTTAAATCCTGAAGAGGCTTACAGTTGATCGCATTTATATCCTAAGGTCATATTAGACCTAGCTTAAGGAAAGTATGAGCCATGAAGATATGAGTACAATGTAGTAAATTTTTGGACAGAGGATTACCAAAGATGAAGTTAAGGTAGGGAAGCTTCATGAGTTGATTAAATCCTCTAGAAAAAAATTTATTTATTATATTTTTCCTCATATAGTCTTTATTATAATCATACTGAACTTAGTTTTCCCTTAAATGAAGACGGAGTCCAAGTTCAAGTCTGGGTGTTGATATTCAAAAGTTTGTAGACGTATGCCTGAGGAACTGAGAAGAGAACCTCATATGTTTAAGAACAAAGAAGTATGATCAGATAGATCCTCCAAATGAGGATAAAGAGATTAAGCACCAAATAGATTCAGAGAAGAGGGCCTAAGGTCAGAGAAGTCTAAAGATAGGTGATCACTAGGAAGTACAGTGTTAAGTCACAAAGTTAGAAAGAGTTTTAGTATACTGAGAAAGAATAGCATAAGTGCTCAATAGAAAGAAATAGGGAACTTCATTATCCCTTGTATTAGTTCAAAATAGAGGAATTATATAAGAAGAAAGGTATAGAGAAAAAGAGATAGATAGAAAAATATTTCAAGTAGCTAACAGAAACCCTAAAGTATAGTAAAGTTTAAGAGGGTTCAATATGAAAGAAATGAACACTACTTACAAGTTCAGTATAGTGAGTTTTCCATATGTATGAGTAGATAGATACCCCTAGCCTTAGACATAAAGCAAGAAGGGATATAAAGAAGAGATATATCCAAGAAAGTTTGACTACGGTACTAAGTAAATTTTGAGGACAAAATTTATTTTAAGGGGCTAGAAATGTAAAATCCCAAATTTTCCCTATCTGTATAAGACTGATAGATGAAAGAGGTTATGAAGAGATTAGGATGGTAATAAGAAGAAAAGATAATGATTAAGATAAGTGTTAAGCCAAAGAAAGAGATAAGGTATAAACTTGTAAAGAAAAAGGGACTAAATTGCAATTTAGAAAAAGTCTAGGGATTAGATTGCAATTAGTGAAAGTTTTAAATGGCCATTTTGGAAAAGAAAGGGACTAAAGTGAAAACGTTAAAAGTTCCATTGTGTAAAATGGAAGTAGACATAAGCGTTGGGCCATTAAGTGTAATTGTGAAAAGTTGAGGGCCTAAAATGCAATTTCCAAAAGTTAAGGGGCAAAATGGTAATTACAGAAATTTAAGCCAGAAAATTCAAAAAAATTCCTAGAAGAATTTTAGTCCTAAAGTTTACCATCAAATAGGGAAAGTTATTCTAATCAGTTTAACGCAACACAGAATTTTGATTTGAGGTCCCAAAAAATTGATATAAATTTCTGAAGTCAAGAGAATATTACAGTATCTTTTGGACCTCATAATCAGATAAAAGTTAGAATTAAATTCATATAATTAATATAAGAATTTATGAATTTGGCAGAAGTCAAAAAAGAGTTTTGTAGAATTAATTATGAAATTTGAAGTGAAATCGGACAACGATAAAGTGTTAAGGAAATGTAGGGAATTTTTCTCAAGACTTCTGGGTCTCAAAAAATTATGAGACTTTGTAGGAAATTCATTTTATATTAGAATGAATTTCTAAAAATCTCATAAACATTAAAAGAGGTGTCTAGCATATATATCAAAAAATAGGGTGATATAAGAATATCGGTATAAGAAAAGTGTATTGGGATTTGTGTCAATTAGCTATTAGTCCTGAAAGAGGCCCAATATGACGTCCTATACAAGCCCAATAAGCCCAAGGAATTGTTATGTGGTCAAATTAATTTTTAGAATATTTTATATATTTTTAAAAGATAAGAATTTAAGAAAATCAAAGAAGCATATGAGGTGTGCTTATGGGACCCATAAGCTTTACCCATGGTGCCAAGAAGAGGAAAGGAAGATTATATCATGTGTTAAAATGTAGTAAAATAATATAAGAATTAACCTAATGATGATTAAGGTTAATTAATCCAAAAACTAACTAATCAAATTCAAGATTAAGCCATTGTAATATTTAGGAAAAGTGAGGACATTATGGACCCAAGGTGCCAAAAATTTGCCTATAAATACCCCTCCCATTCTTCACAAAATAGTGAACCCTTAGTTCCCTTGGAGAAACTCTTGTCATTTGAAAACTCAACCAAGATAAAGGCAATTCAAGGCACTTAGAGATCGTGGTAGTCAAGGCATAAGGTATGTGATACTTTCTAGTTTATTTAGATGTGTTTTGGAAGGGTAAAACCAGGTTTTAGTGGTTGGAAATTCCTTGAAACCTAGAGTATGCTTGCTGTCCAAATTGTAAGTTGAAGAAGGAAGAAGAAAATAAAGATAGAACTAGGTGATTAAGGTTTAGATAAGTTGGTTTTGATGATTGGTTATTGAATTAAGTTGTGCTCTTGACTTTGTCATTGATGGAGGCATTAAGTCTAGGTATGTTATGGAACAAGAAGAATGAATTCCAATGATCTAATGCTTCCATTGAATTTATATGATGATTTTGTGTAGGATTGGATAGATTTGAAACCTTGAAAGCATTGGAATTGAAAGTTGTAACTTTTAAGCCTTCTCTATTACTGTTCATATGCATGAACAGTTATTGGAATTTAACAATTTTGATACTTTTAATGGTTTTAAAATGAAAAATTGTGTGGGGTAATATAGAGAAACAAGTATTGGAAGCTTTGGATTTAAAATGAGAATCTTTGAAAGAATTATGTACATGTTTTCGGTTCTGCCCAGCAAGCCTTGAACAAGCTGTAATTTTATGATTCTAAGTTCATAAATGGATTTAGAAGATGAAATTGTGGAGGGTAAAGTCAAGACACAAATCAATTCAAAGGACAAGACAATTAACTCCAAATTAAGAAAGATAAAGGTTAATTGATTAAGTTAAGTTTAATGTCCTTATATGCCGATTGAGTTGAATCATGATGAATGAATGAATATGTGCTGTTTAGGATTTGGTTTGTGTGCTCAAACAAGGCAGTCACACATCAAGAAGTAGGAAGCAAGAGGTAAAGGATAAGGATAAGGAAAGCAAGGAGTAAGAGGTAGTGAACTTACCTACTTGTATGCTTATGTTGCTTGGATGTTTTATATCATGTTTGCTTACTTTGATGATGTGAAGAATGGATGATTAAGTAATGCTCTATTTCTTTTTATACTATGGCCATATGTTATAATTAAGGGACATGAAAGCATGTAAGTATCATTATGCAAGCATGATCATTAAGTGCACACATAGTAACATCAACCATATAGTGGCATATATTGTATGATTTCTGTTTACTACTGAGATTTCCCCCAAAATCTCATCCCCTCCATGTCACCCCAAAACCAATAGGTTCTTTAAAGATGTAGGAAGATGAAGATGCAAGAAGAGGAGTTAGGAGATAGATGTCATTATTGATTGTACCTAATGATATGTTATGACTTATGTGATGTATGTAATGTTTACTTAAAAGCAATACAATAGTTACTATAATTAAAGATAGTAAATGATAAAATAAATGTATAATATTTTATGAGTATTTAGTTAACATGTCAAGATTCATTTTGACACCAAGAATACCTTATTTCGACATCTATACAAGTTGAATGAAATTTTCAAAATTTTGGGCCAGAAACTGTTTTCCAGAAATTTGACCAAATGAACAGTAAAATTTGACATCAGAGTTGACTCAGTTAACTACTTAATTGGTCCATGTAACTATTTTTCCCATAAAGTTTAATATGTTACCTTTGTGCATCTTTTTGAACCACTTTATTTCAAATTTTCTATAAATAGTTATGATTTTTCGAAGTTCATCACTTAATCTAGAATTACCATATGCATAGTACTCGTAAAGAGTGAAATTTTAAATTTTGTAATTAAACTTCAATGGACTGTAAGTGGTTCTAAATGCTATCGAATGGTCCCTAAGACGTATGAAAGTAAGGTGTTATAGAAAGGCTCCATCTAGAAGGGATAGAATGATATATAAAATGATAATAAGATAGTAGCGAGTAAGAACTTACACTCCTTGTATTAAATGTCAAGCCCTATGTTGCATTTATGAGAATATGCTATATCTTCGAATGTTAGAGTAGTGCAAGCTCCACTTGATAGATTTATGCAAGCTCCGAGTGTTAGAGTTGTGAATATTAAGTAAAGGAATGCTTAAACTCCAATATTAGGGCTATGCATTCATAAGCAGGTGCACATACCTACAATATGTTGGCTAGACATTATACTATTAGAGTACAAGCTTCTACTCATACATAAAGTAAAGAAACAATAATTACATAAGTCCTATCTTTGTATGGTGCTGAATTGTTAAAAATGATATGAATAACTAGTTAAGTGATAAATTTTCTAAGGAAAAAGAAGTACTATGATATGAAAACAAAAGTTAAAGCTTTACAGATGTTAAGAAACACTACTAGATACTCAGATAAGTAATAAGAGATATGCACTAAAAAGTATGATGAGTAGTTGATAGAAACTCTAGAATACAATAATATTCGAGAGAGTTTGATATGAAAGAAATAGATATTACTCACAAGTCTAATATATTGAATCATCCAAAAATGAGTAGATGTATAGTGAGTAAGCAAGTAATAGAAAGAAGTAGAGTTCAACTCTAATTGAGTTGTTTAGAAAAGAAGAGTAATAACAGCAAAAATATGAAGATCTGCAGATATTGAAAGCACTATGCTAGAAGTCAAGATAGAAGATAAGAGATAGATACCCTAACCATTAATCATAGAGCAAAACATAACAAATAGAAGATATATCTATGATAGTTGACTAAGGTACTAAGAAAATTTTGAGGACAAAATTTATTTTAAGGGGAATGTCACATCATAATTTTTCCCTATCTGTATAAGGCTGATAGAGGAAAGAGGTTTGGGAAGGATTGTGATGATAAAAAGAAAGAAAAATAATGATTAGATAAAGGTTTTGGCCTATAAGCCCAGTATGTAACCTGAAATAGGTAGGCTACTAGACCCTATTGAGCAGAAGTCCTAAAGGTATATAGATGTTGTTCATAGACTAGACTGCAAATAATGAAAATTCAAGGACTAAATTGTAAATAGTAAAACTCCCAAGAGGCTAAGGATTATTTTGAAGAAAGAGAGGGACTAAACTAAAAAGTCTAAAAGTTCCATGGTGAAAAATAAAAGTAGACATAAGACTTAGGCCATTAAGTGTAATTATGAAAGTTATAGGCCTAAAGTGTAATTTTCAAAAGTTCTGGAAAAAATGGTAATTATGGAAAGTTGAACAGGAAAGGCCCAAAACTACTCGGAATCATTCCAGTCTCTAATTTTACCATTAAATAGAGAAAATTATTCTAATAAGTTTAATGCAATACATAATTTTGATTTGAAGTCCTGATAAATTGATATGAATTTTTGAAGAAGAGAAAATTAGTATAATATCCTATGAACCTCAAAATAAGATGAAATTTGGCAATAAATTCTTACAATTAATATAAGAATTTATGTAACTGACATAACTCAAAAATGAGTTATACAGAATTTATAATAAAATTTATAGTTGATTAAAACACCTGATAAGGGTTTTTCAAGAGAATTTCTTGGAAATTAAGCCCATAAAAGAAGGGAACCATGTAGAAGGTACAAAATGGAACCTTATAGACCTAATAATATTTGTAGACAAGTATATGGGCTAATGCTAATAAAAACCCAAAAAATGTAAAATTACAAAAATGCCATTAAGTATGGCATTAAGCAAGAGATAGATGAAGGGCATTTTGGCCATTTGATTAAGGTTAGATAGTCAAGCTAAACTAGTTGACTCAGGTTAGGGAATACTCCAATGATGTGTAAAAATATGATAATGCCATAGAGATATTAAAGTAAATAAAGAAGAACAAAGGGATACTTTGGTAATTTGCCAAGGGATAAGTAATTAAGTTTAGATCCAGTCTAAGAATGTCAATGGTAGAAATACTAGACTTAAGATCAGAAAACATATTATGGAATACTAGAAAAATTATATTTAGAAAATAGTCTGGCTTTTGGGAATTGGATTGACCTGGTACCAAATTAGACTGAAATTTTTCCAGATGCTTCTTCCCCTTGGAATTTTGTCACATTATGAATGAGGTGTCCATTGATGTTGTCATGGATGATATCATCTTTTGGCTTCTAGGGCAAGCTTAATCTAAGAGCAAATATGAGCCATTAGATCCAATAGTGCACAAAGTGATATTGGCTATCTATTTCCATGCTTTCAAGTCTATAAATACCCTCTATTTCTCTTCACTTTGCATCAAGTTAGAGGAGCCTTAAGGATGTGCTGACCAAATGGAAAGTCAAGCCAAGACAAAGAAGAATCCAAGGACCAAAGTTCAAGCTAGCTAGAGATTAAGGTAAGTAATTCTATCCTAACTTGTTTTCCTTTAATTTAGGGGGTTTGAACTTAGGGTTTTTATGGAAGAAAGTTGAGCTTTACCTAGGGTGTATATGATGTGCAAAACCCTAGATGCAAGGAGAAAGAATAAATTAAAGTTAGAGTGCTTAAACAAGCTAGTTAGATTATTGGTTACTAAATCAAGTTGATATTCTTGACTTTGCCATATAAGAGACCATTTGGTTTGTACTGTTCATGATAGAGGGAGATGAAATTTCAATGATATAATACTTCTATTGAATTTATATGATGATTTTGTTCAGGATTGGATAGGTTTTAAACCTTGGAACCATTGGAATTTGAAGTTATAATTTTTGGAAGTCTTCTCTACTACTGTTCACACGCATGAATAGTGTTTGGAATTTCATGATGATAATGCTTCTAATGATTTTAAAATGAAAAGCTGTATGGGATAAAGTAGAGAAACAAGTGTTTGAAGTATTGGAATCAAAATGAGAATTTTTGAAAGAAAAATGGGAGTTATGCAATTCTATCAAGAACAGTGTATAGTTGCTAGCATTTGGGAATTATGAGTTCATAAATAGATTTAGAAGGCCAAATTGTGTAGGGCAAGGTAAAAAATGTCACATTTCATTTGTTGTAAAAGCTTCTCCACAAGGTATGAAGAAGTTAAAGAAAAGAAGCGGGAAAGCATAGACGAGAAACTGAAGAGTCTGAATATGACATAGCTAATCTACACCTATTGATATTAGTATCCGGTGTAGTAATTATATTTTACACTGGTGACATGTTAATTCGGTATAACTATTTCATCTTATTTACAAAAATGCCTACGGTAATTTTTTTAGACCTTCTCCACAAGGACCGATTTAAAAATGGGGTTTTAAAAAGCATATTTTGTACCAGTGACTTGGTTCAAAGGCTAAGTTAAATAGTAAAGACTGGAGAAAGTTGTGTTAGTTAAAGTAAGTTCAATGTTCAAGAAAGTTAGATTGTAATGAATGGATGATAATGCTATGTTATGAATTGATTGATGTGCTAAAAATAGTGCAGGCACAAATCAAGAAGTAAGAAGAAAGAGACAAATTTAAAGTAAAGGAAGTTAAGTATGTGAGGTAGTAAACTTTCCTAAACTTGTATATATTGGATCTTATGCTTGGTCAACTGTATTTCATATGTTATATGAAAACATGCACATTACACTGTTAACACTTTCACAAGCAAGCACAAGTATTTATATTAATACATGCATTGTTTAGTACAATTTGCTACTGAGATTTGTCATATCCTTAATTTCAACATCAATTATACTCAATTGGAAGTCATTTGAACCAATTGCATAACCTTTTTCTTTAGAAACATGCATTTCTAAAAGATTTCTTATCGGGTAATGTTCATGGTTACTGTTTATTTGGTAATCCATAACGTATACCTGACTTTGAAAATTCATAATTCAATGTAGAAAATCAGAATAGGGTGGTTCCAATTTATAATGAAAGATATTTCATTTAAATTTGAAGGAAAAATGTAAAACTGAGGTTTCATTGTCCAAATGAAATCAGTTTATTCGTTGAAAAGCACTGCTTGTTTGGTAAATCTGGAAGTATGAGTTTCTTTGTGTTAAATTCAAAAATTCATTTCTCTTTGGTTACTTGTCCAAATGAAATGTGTTACCTATAGATTTAAATCCCTAGGCGTGTTCTTTAAGTCTATAAAATTTCATTGAAAAATTCGTTCATTTACTATATGAAATTAATGATGAAACGTCACTGCCTCTAGTTGCTCACTTTATCTCAATTCTAGATTTTATCTCCAACTGAGAAAAATCATAGTAAACCGAATACTTAACAAATTGAGGCATTCTTAGTATCCATTTAAAGCTCTATATCTTATCTATTATCATACCAATTTTCAAGATCAAAATCATTGGTTAAGGCATCATAAACATTGTCATAAAAATACGGCCTCAGAATACAATCACATGATAGTACACTATGCATCCCATCATATCCTTCCATAGTGTCAAGTAACCAAAATGAATTATTATACAAGTTCAACCATCTATATTTACCTTTTTTCCTTGAGATGTTCCAGCACCTATAACATGGCTATGCATATGGAAAGAATGAGATTTCATGGAAATCTCAATAGCAAGTCATACAAACTATAATATCATGCATGATTAATTAGATGCTTAACATGTTATCATGAGATGGGAGCTACTTCACAATAATATATAAGTAAACTCTAACATGCATATTGTCATGACATTAGTTGCAAGGAGTTGCAATCATTAATACTTTATCATCAACATCATTGCATAATCTCAAGCTCAACCAAACATCATAACTAACAAGCAAGCATACAATCAAACAAACATGAAACTATAGTTTAGTATTCTTGCTACCTCTTAAGCTATCCTTGACAAAGTCTTCTTGAGATTGTTTTCTTCCCTCACAAATGTCAAAACCTAGCCACTACAAAATAACATCAAGTTACAACTCAACTTGAAAATAATTCAAGAACTAGGTTTTCACTAACTTTCATTATTTGTCTACTTTATGCCTTATGCTTCCATCTTTCTACAATAAATTCTTATGGTTCATTTCCACATAATTTTTCATGTAGAATCCAAATATGAAACTATAATTTCTAAAATCAAAACACACCATTGGCTACTGTACATAACTGAAGTGCCACTATATTTTTCCAAAAGTTCACATTTTGATTCCAATACTTGTTTCCCTACTTTAACCCCACACAATTTTCCATTTTAAACTCATTGGAAGCATCAAAATCATGAAATTCCAACATATGAACAGTGTTTTGTACAGTACCAGCCAAGAACACAAAACCCTAACTACATGCACACTTCAATTTCTAAGCCTATGCCACTTGATTCTTTATTGTTTAAGCTTGTCTAAACTATCCATAACATAAAACTTATATTCTTATCACATGTGGACAGAACTTCCAGCAGCACCCTCCAAGGAAATATGTCACAAAAATCCCTTAAAACTAAGACCTAACTTGCTAGATTAAAGTCTAAGAATAAAGAATCTAGTTACCTTACTTACTGCTCCAAGTTATGTACTTCTTTCTTGTTCAAAGAAAATTTTGGAAGTGGTTCCCTAAGGTACTAATGGATGCCAAATCAAGTCTAATTTGAGGGGGTATTTATAGGCAAAATTAGGTGGAAATGAAAGGCCAATATTAGTTTGGTTACTATTTGATCTAACGGTCCATATTTCATCTTTAATCAAGCTTGCCCTAGAAGCCTTGTAATGACACCATGCATAACCTCATTTAGGGTTGTGTTCAGCTGGAAAAAGGTAGATATACTGATAGAAAAAGTTTAGTCCACTCCAGTTCTAATCTGAACGGTTTCACAAAAACTAGACAGTTTTATGTTCATAATTTTTATAATATTCCAGAATATGTATTCTATCATAAAAACTAGTGTCTAGGTTTTTCCTACCATTGACATTATTAGACTCAGTATTTATCTGCCAACCATCCATTGGGAATTGACAAAAATACCCTTATTGCACTTTCCTGCACTATATTATCCCTAAGGGCAAAATTGTCATTTATAACTCTTTATACTGCATCAGAGTATTGGATCTAACTAATCATCCTTGTACTTGCTTGTATGTTTTTGGCCTGTCCAGAATGACCAAAATACCTACCATCCATCTCTGGTACAATCTGGCTATATAGGGGCATTTTCTATATTTCACACTTTTCATGTGTTGCTCTAGACTCTAGCCCACTTAACTATCCGACCACCTTATTGGGCCTCTTGGGATGCCATTTGGGCCTTAATATTGGTCCATTACCTTTATGGCAGAAATCCCAAGGAACCTCTCCTGACAGTATTTATCGGGTATTTTATTACACTGTAAAATCGTATAAGAATTGTACAGGATTCCTTTTCTGACTCTGTCAATTTTATAAATTCTTATATTAAATATAGAAATTTACTATAAAGTTTCATTTGATTCTGAGGTCTAAAAAGACTATAATAATTCTTCCTGACTTCAGGAATTCACATCAATTAATTAGGACGTCAAATAAAAATTTTGTGTTGTGTTAAACTGATCAGAATAATTTTGTCTAACTACTGATAAAATTGGGACTAAACTACTTCCGAGGAGTTTTTGGCCTTTTCTGGTTCAACATTATCAGAATTTCATTTTTGTCCCTGAACCTTTGGTTAATTACATTTAGGTCCCTAACTTTTGATAATTGTACCTTTTTGCCTAACTTTTATTCCTACTTTTACTTTTGACATTCAACCTTTTCTAATTTTTGTTTAGGTCCCTGAACTTTCCATAGTTACTAGTCCCTCTCTTTCCTTCCTCAATATGATATATTTTATTTCAAGAATCTCATGTCTATTACATATAAACTGTACATATATATCATATAAGGAAACTGGGGATATGACATTTCTCTCCCCCTTAAAATAAATTTCGTCCTCGAAATTTACATTACATATATACTAAGGAAATAATTTAGGATATGCCTCCTTAATTCTTTCCTTAGCTTCATTCTCAGTTAATCCTTTCCAAACTACCTTAACTAAAGGGATTTGTTTATTTCGCAACTGCTTGACCTTTTGATCTATAATTCATACTGGTCTAACTTCGTAAGTTAGGCCATCTCGCAGTACAACATCATCCTACTCAATCACATGTGATGGATCTGGAACATACTTCTTCAATTCGGAAGCATGGAATACATTATGTATCCTACTAAGATTTGGAGGAAGAGTTAGCTTGTAAGCCATTGATCCTATTATTGTGAGGATCTGGAATGACCCGATGTATCTAGGATGTAACTTCTTCACCTTAATTGATCATCCGGCTCCTATAGTTAGAGTTAACTTGAGGAACACATGTTCTCCTTCTTCAAACACCAATGGCTTCCTTCTGCCATCAGCATAACTTTTCTATCTGCTATGAGTCATCAATAATCTCTTCCTAATCTTATCAATCTGTGCTGCTATTTGATCTACTATATCAGGACCAAACATCCTTCTTTCGCTCAACTCCAACCAGCATAAGGGAGATTTACACTTACGTCCATAAAGTGCTTCAAATGGGGCCATATGAATATTAGCCTGATAACTATTGTTATAGGCAAATTCTATTAATCGTAGATAGACATCCCAACTCCCTTTTAAATCCAAAATACATGCTCTCAACATATCCTCTAGTATCTGGATTATTCTCTCATATTGACCATCTGTTTGAGGATGATAAGCTATATTAAAGCTGAGAGTAGTGTCCATTTCTTTATACAATGCTCGCTAAAACTTTAACATAAATTAAGGATCTCTACCATATATAATACTACTTGGGACACCATGCAATCTAACAATCTCTTTTACAAACAACTTTGCCAATTTCTCAAGGGAAACTTTCTTATTGATTGCCAGGAAATGGCCTGACTTTGTCAATCGGTCAATTATTACCCATATAGCATCATGCTTAGTAGGAGTCATGGGCAGTCCTTTAACAAAATCTATGGCAATACTGTCCCATTTCCACTCAGGTATATCTAGTGGTTATAACTTTCCTACTGACCTCTGGTACTCAACTTTCACTTTCTAACAAGTTAAGCATTTTGACACAAAAGCCACAACATCCTTCTTTAATCCATGCCACCAAAATAATTTTTTAACATCATGATACATCTTGGTCATACCTGGATGTACTGTATACTGGCTTTTATGTTCTTCATCTAAGATCTCTCTTAATCCAATTGCATTTTGAATATATGGTATTCCCCTAAACCATGGTAATCCATCTTGGGAGATATCAAAATTTTTAGTTTCCCCACTTTCTAGCTTATCCTTAAAAATTGTTTTGAGCTTAGCACGCGGTTGAGCTTCTTTTGTCTCATGTTCAATGGAAGCTATAACCTACATTCCTCTATAAGGATTTTATGCTATATGTATCTAGTATAAAGGAGTCCAATCTCTAACATCTTCTATTAATTCCAACTCTTTGATAATTCACTGGTCACCTGTACCACTTTTCTGCTTAGGGTATCAGCTATAACATTTGATTTTCCTAAATGGTACTTAATCTGAAAATCATAATCCTTCAAAAATTCCATCCATCTTCATTGTCTCGTATTCAATTCTTTTTGATCTTGCAGATAATTTAGGCTTTTATGGTCACAATACAATTCTATGGTAGCTCCATACCAATAATGTCTCCAGATCTTGAGAGCATAAACTACCGCTGTAAGCTCCAGATCATGAGTGGGATAATTTTCTTCATGTGGCTTTAACTGTCGAGAAGCATAGGCTACTACTCAACCTTGCTACAATAATACACATCCCAACCCCTGCTTACTATCATTAGTATAGACTACATAGGTCTAAGTTGGGTCTGGAATAATTAGCACGGGAGTTGTGGTTAATCTCTATTTTAATTCTTAAAAACTAGCCTCACACTTCTCATCCCACATGAACTGCTGGTTCTTTCTGGTCAACTTGGTTAACGGCAAAGCAATTCGAGAAAAGTCCTTAATAAATCTTCTATAATACCCTGTTAAGCCTAGAAAACTTTTAATCTATGTACTGTCCTTGGCTGTTTCTAGCTTAATATTGCTTTAACTTTACTAGGATCTACAGCTACCCTTTCATGGGATATGACATGACAAATAAATTTGACTTCTTGAAGACAAAACTCACATTTACTAAGCTTAGCATAGAGTTGTTTTTCTTTAAGAGTACTAAGAACAATTCTCAAATGCTTTTCATGCTCTTCTGCAAATTTAGAGTACACCAGAATATCATCAATGAAGACCACAACTGTCACATCCTTTTTTTCAACCTCAATTATACTCATTCATAAGTAATTGGAACCATTTACATAACCTTTTGGCTTGAAAACATTCATTTTCAAAGGAATTGCTCTCGGGTACTGTTTATTTGGTAATTCCATAACATGTACCCTACTTTAAAAATTCATAATTAAATGTAAAAGAATCAAAATGAGATGGTTCCAATTTCTAATGAAAGCTCTTTCATCAAAATTTGAGGTAAAAATATAAAACCTAGGTTCCTTTGCTCCAAAGAAATCAGTTTATTCGTTTAAAAACACTGTTCATTTGGTAAAATCTGGAAGTTTCAGTTTATTTGCCTTAACTTCAAAAAATCATTTCTCTTTGGTTACATGTCCAAATGAACCTTGTTACCTATGTATTTAAATCTCTAGACGTGATCTTTAATCTCACCAAATTTCATAGAAAAGCTCACTCATTTACTAGACAAAATGCATGTCAGAACGTTACTGGCTCTGGTTTCTTACTTTATCTCTATTCCAGATCTTAACTCCAACTTAGAAAAATCATAGTAATTCGAATTCTTAACCAATTGAGTCGTTCTTGGTGTTCATTTAAAGATCTGGATCTTAGATATAATCATGCCCAAATGAAAGTTCAAACTCGTTGACTAAGGCATCTTAAACATCATCACACCATCATGGCCTCATAACACAATTACAGAATCATACATCATACATCCATCATGTGCTTCTATAATGCCAAGTAACTCATGTAACTTATTATACAAGTCCATCCAACTATGCTTACCCTTTTTCCTTGAGAAATTTCAGCACCTCAAACATGGTTATGCATATGGGAGGAATGAGATTTCATGGAAATCCCAATAGCAAGTTACACAAACCATAATATCATGCATGATTAATTGGATGCTTAACATGTTATCATGAGATGGGAGCTACTTCATAATGGTACATAAGCAAAATCTAACATGCATATTGTCATGACATAACTTGCAAGGAGTTGCAATCATTCAAAACTCATCATCAACATGATGACACATTCCATGTTCAACCAAACACCATAATCATCAAGCAAGCAAACATTAAACTATAGTTAGGTATTCTTGCTACCTCTTAGCTATCCTTGTCAAAGCCTTCTTGAGATGCTTTCCTTCCTTCACAAATATCAAAACCTAGCCATTACAAAGTAGTATCAAGTTATAACTCAACTTGAACACAAAACCAAGACTAGGTTTTCACTAGTTTCCATTCTTTCTCTATTTTATATACATCTATCGCTTTGTTGAACTTCTACAACTACCTAAGAACAACTCTTTCTTTGTAACATAGAATTCAATCCGTGAGCTAACTTCTCAGTCATTCAACTCTCAATGTCCATGTGGATGAACTCAGCTAAGTATTTATCAAAGGGTTTCTCTTTCTTTGCTTTAACCCTTAGCCTAATGCTTATCTCTATCTAACTGAGTGGAATGCCTCTGGTAAACCATTTAATGAAAACTTCTCAGGTGAGCGAATCACTCTCCATCTCATATGGAGTAACTTCTGTATCTCTATACTATCTCTTAAATCTTTCTGTCTATCAATCTCAGTTAGCTTTAGACTAGACTGTGGTTCCTTTATGGCTTGCCTCTAGATCCTGACTAATTTAAGTCATATGGATCTCATTTATCATCTAACACTATTACTTCTGTTATCTAGGGTGCTCTACCCTATGTATGCTAGGTTATTGTCTCTGTGTGATGGGATCCCTCTATTTTAGGAACACGAACTTTCTATTTATTAGCCAACACGTCTTTAACCTTAAGCCACACGCTAGGCTCATTTATAGGCAAGTCTTAATCTGACTTTAATTATTTCATAACGTAGATTTACTCCTGATGGTCACATGGAGGATATATTTATGAACATCTTCTTAAACTGATCTTCTGTATCTCAATACCTCGTACTATTTGGCTTGCCTACATCATGTGCTAAACCTCTAACTGATAAACTTCAGTTAGGTCATCATCTTCATTCTTGCCATTAGGTCTCTGTGCAATCTAGTCACAACCTGAGCACTGGCTAGTCGTGACTCATATTCTCTATAAACTTTAGTCACGACCATCTTCACTTGCTCCTCATAACTTGATAGTTATGTGTTCTTCAGTTGCGACCATAGGTCATCTTCTGTTATGACCTGTTCTGCTTATACATTAATCGCGTCCTATGGCTTGGCCTTATCGCGACCTAATAGCTTTGGAGTTTCCTGTCATGACTAATGGTCTTTACTCGTTACAACCAAAAGCTTCTATAAATATTTGTCACGATCTGTAGCTTAACTCATCGTGACTTAACCTTTTTAGAACTTCTAGTCACGAAACTACTTCATCTTGCGACATGAGCATAACTTTTTCTAAACATTCTCTTCTAATGTTCCTGACTTTCATGAGTTTGAGTCACTTGAAACTCATTCATATCTATATATCATAATCACATTAAATTGGTAACATATTCACATATGTGTTCAACCAATTATCATCTTATTATATCACATCAGAACTCACATATCAAATCACCTTAAATTTGCACATATATTACATGTCAATTTCATATCCGGGGTACAACATAACTATCATACATCTGAGTAATTACTTTACTTTACCATGTTTACATTACCTCTACTATTTTTTACATTCTTTTCTAAGGAATCATAAACTGCACATACTTCTGCATACAGAAGTACCACCCATGTATATTAGCTGGTAAATTATTTGCCAAAAACTCACTTAGCTCTATGTGCTATGTAAGGTATATGGCAGTGTCTAACTTACTACCATCTCATGTCAGTCTGCTAGAGCATAAACTGGATTTAGGTCAATGCCCTCTACTGTATATTTGCTTATCATACCTACTTTGGCATTGAGGAACTGCAGATTTGATCTCTACTTATTTCTATCCCTTGACCTAGAATGAGTAATTAGCTATCCACAGTTTTCCTTGAAACTGGTATGGTCAATATTATCTGACTTTAGCAAAGAAGTCTGGGGTTTACTAGAACTAGGAACATCACAATGATCTTTCACTATAAAGTCACATTCATGGACTTTAGGAATGGACAGGAACTATCATAAACTCTGACTGGATCTCTAGATTAAGGGACTGCTGTATGTTACTTATCTCAAATCTATCCTTAAACTCTGGTAGATGAGGAATAATATCTGGTCTACCTATAATCCAGTACTAGTACTCAGCTCCCTTAACCGTAATCTATCCTCTCATAAGAGAAATTGAACTTATATCAGGGTTAGAAGGCACTCCTAAAGACTCATGTTATATCTTTTTCATCTCTTTCTACTAATCCTCAAGAAATTTATGAGGCTATTGCTCTTTAGCTTACAACTCCAAGATCCTGTTATCAATTTAGGAATTTGATATAGCTGTCATGTTAGGCCATTGCACCTTAACTAGGCTATATTCATTCAATCATAACATCTCTCATCGCCTGTAAGACTTCTATGTCCCTAGCCTTAAGGACTTATGTGTCCTTGGCTTCACTGTAATCCATAACTAAGTTAGCTGTTTTCTTTCAGCTAATTGAGGAAAGGTATAGCTTACATTTCTATGCCATTCATATTTTTAAGTTTTCCCCTTATCCTCCTGGATTACTAATAGGCGAGAAAGTATCTCTCACTAAGCCTCAATGTTTCTATGGATAAATTTCTACATAACCTCCAGGCTGCAAGTTTGAGTCTACAGAAACATCTATGTGACATTCCACTGTAGACCTCCTTGACTGATCCCCTATACTCTCCTATGTACTCTCTTTATGGTATAAGGGATGATCAAAGTATGGATGCACATTTCACTACTAGCCAGGAGTCTCTCTTATCAACTACCACATTAACTAAGCCCTCTATCTTAACTTCAAGAAACCCGATATCTACTCCTGCACTATCAGCTTAATTAAGGCATGCTAACTATCCCAATACATACCCTAACTTAACAAAATACTTATTATTTAAGGTTAGGTTCTGAGAATAATCTCATATCAGTATAAAAATAATATATTCAAAGTATTTCTTAAGCAAGAATCCTATGCTCTGATACCAAAATAAAACATCCTACTTTTACCACCTCAGAGTACGTATTCGGAAGCGTATTTGATTAGTGGAAGCATTACATTAGCCCAAAAATTAAAATTTTAAAACTTACTTATTGTGTAATGTTCACTTGGTGATTTCCAATTTTATAGTCCAATATTAAAAATTCATAACTAAATGTAGAAAAATTGTATGGAGGTAATCCATAATTCTAATTGTAGCTCCTTCATAGTTCCTTAAGGAAAAAACATAAATCTGGATATTTGCCTTGCTAATTGATACAGTTAAATCGTTACTTTTTACTGTTCATATGGCAAATTCTAAAAATTCCAGATTCTGTCTAAACTTTAGAAATTAATTTCTCTTGATATACACATCCAAATGAGCCGTACTACCTATGAGTTTAAAGATCTAGATGTGTACTACATGCTTATAAAAGTTTGTGGATTAATTCCTTCATTTGCTAGGTCAAACTAAAGCCACAACAAAACTACTTTAGGACCTACGTTTTTACCATTTCAGTTTCCTTTCTTTTACTTTCAATAATTGTTCCATCATGCATAAACTATCTCTTTTGCCTTTCATGCATTCATATACATCATGTAAATATGCCATAATTATTTCATACAATTTTATCACATAAATAGACACCTTACATGGCATCTAAATACATGGAAATTCATAGCATAGTCTAGGATCTTAAATACTTCATTTTCTTTCTTCCATTCTTTAGCTCTTCTCCATGCATACATTTTCCTTCATGCTTGACCTAAAGTGGTTGGTTATAGGAGGGTGAGATTCTAGGGAATCTCAGTAGCAAACATTACCACTTAAATATGCAAGATGGATGTTAATGCATGATATGTAATTTCATTAAACTTTCTTTGTTAGTGACATGCCATCATGCTATATACTTATACATAAAAATGCATGGCCATGGAAAACATGTTATTCACAATACATTCAACATCATTTATCATGTCACAACATCATTCAAATATCATATACATGTAAATACATAAGCATACCACATCAAGCACATAAAGCGGTAAGTCCACTACCTTGTACTTAACCTTTTCTCTTGATCTTTAGCACTTGCTCCCTAGCTTTCCAACCATGAAGCCTTTTGGTCAATCACTTTCCAAAATCAAAACACACCCTTGTCTACTGTATAGAACTGAAGTGCCACTATATTTTTTCAAAAAATCATATTTTCATTCTAATACTTGTTTCCTTACACAATTTTCCATTTTAAACTCATTAGAAGTATCAAAATCATAAAATTCCAACATATGAATAGTGTTTTGTACAGTAACAGCCAATAACATAAAACCCTAACTACATGCATACTTGAATGTCCAAGCCTATACCACTTGATTCTAGCTTGTTTAAGCTTATCTAAACTATCCATAACATAAAACTCATATTCTTATCACATGTGGACAGCTTTTCCAGCAGCACCCTCCAGGGAAATATGTCACAAAAATCCCTTAAAACCAAGAGCTAACTTGCTAGATTAAAGTCTAAGAACAAAGGAGCTAGTTACCTTACTTGTTGCTCTAAGTTATATGCTTCTTTCTTGTTCAAAGAAAATTTTGGAAGTGGTTCCACAAGGTGCTAATGGATGCCAAATCAAGTTTGATTTGAGGGGGTATTTATAGGCAAATTTAGGTGGAAATGAAAGGCCAAGATTAGTTTGGTTACTATTTGATCTAATAGACCATATTTCACCTTTAATCAAGCTTGCCCTAGAAGCCTTGTAATGACACAATGCATGCCCTCAATTAGGCCTGTGTTTGGCTGGAAAAAGGTAGACATACTGATAGGAAAAATTTCAGTTTAGTCCGGCACCGATCTGAGCAGTTTCACAAAAATCGTACTGTTTTATGTTCCTAATTTTTAGAATATTCCATAATATATATTCTGTGATGAAAACCAGTGTCTAGGTTTTTCCTACCATTGACATTGTTAGACTGAGTATTTTTCTACCAACCATCTATTGGAAAATGACCAAAATACCCTTATTGTACTTTCTTGCACTATATTATCCCTAAGGGCATAATTGTCATTTCATACCTCTTTATAATACATTAGAGTATGTACTAGTCCTAACTAATCATCCTTGTACTTGGTTGTACGTTTTTGGCCTATCTAGAATGACCAAAATACCCTTATTCCATCTCTGGACAATCTTGCTACATAGGGACTTTTTCTATATTTCACACTTTTCCTGTGTTGCTCTAGACTCTGGCCCACTTAACTATCGAAACACCTTATTGGGCCTCTTGGGTCGCCATTTGAGCCTTAATATTGGTTCATTACCTCTATGGCATAAATCACAAGGAACCTCTCCTGACAGTATTTATCATGTATTTTATTACACTGTAAAATCTTATAAGAATTCTACAGGAATCCTTTTTTGACTCTATCAATTTTATAAATTCTTATATTAAATATATGACTTTATTGTAAAGTTTTATCTAATTTTAAGGTCTGAAAAATGCTGTAATAATTCTTCCTCACTTCAGGAATTCATATCAATTAATCGGGACTTCAAATCAAAATTTTGTGTTACGTTAAACTGATCAGAATAATTTTGTCTAACTACTGATAAAATTTGGGACTAAACTTCTTACAGGCAATGTTTGGCCTTTTTCGGTTCAACATTCTCATAATTACTTTTTTGTCCCTGAACTTTTGGTTAATTATATTTAGGTCCCTAACTTTTGATAATTGTACCTTTTTGCCTAACTTTTATTCCTACTTTTATTTTTGATATTCAACCTTTTCTAATTTTTGATTAGGTCCCTGAATTTTCCTTAGTTACCAGTCCCTCTATTTCCTTCCTCAATCTGATATATTTTATTTCAAGAATCTCATGTCTATTACATATAAATTGTACATATACATCATATAAGGAAATTAGGGATATGACATTTCTCTCCCCCTTAAAATAAATTTCGTCCTCGAAATTTACATTACATATATACTAAGGAAATAATTTAGGATATGCCTCCTTAATTCTTTCCTCTACTTCCCACATAGCTTCATTCTCAGTTAATCCTTTCCAAACCACCTTAACTAAAGGGATTTGTTTATTTCGTAACTGCTTGACCTTTCGATCTACAATTCGTATTAGTCCAACTTCGTAAATTAGGTCATCTCATAGTGCAACATCATCCTGCTCAATCACATGTGATGGGTCTGGAACATACTTCTTTAATTCAAAAACATGGAATACATCATGTATCCTACTAAGATTTGGAGGAAGAGCTAACTTGTAAGCCATTGATCATATTATTGTGAGGAGCTAGAATGGCCTGATGTATCTAGGATGTAACTTCTTCACCTTAATTCATCGTCTGTCTCCTGTAGTTGGAGTTAACTTAAGGAACACATGTTCTCCTTCTTCAAACTCCAATGGCTTCCTTCTAACATTAGCATAACTTTTTTGTCTGCTTTGAGTAATCAATAATCTTTTCCTAATCTTATCAATTTATGCTACTGTTTGATCTACTATATCAGGACCAAACATCCTTCTTTCGCTCAACTCTAACTAGCATAAGGGAGATATACACTTACGTCCATAAAGTGCTTCAAATGAGGCTATTTGAATACTAGCATGCTAACTATTGTTATAGGCAAATTCTATTAAAGGTAGATGGACATCCTAACTCCCTTTGAAATCCAAAACACATGCTCTCAACATATCCTCTAGTGTCTAGATTGTTTTCTTAGATTGACCATCTATTTGAGGATGATAAGCTATACTAAATATGAGAGTAATGTCCATTTCTTTATGCAAACCTTGCCAAAAATTTGATGTAAATCGAGGATCTCTATCAGATACAATACTACTTGGGACACCATGTAATCTAACAATCTCTTTTACATACAACTTTGCTAGTTTCTCAAGGGAATTTTTCTTATTGATTGCTAGGAAATGAGCTGACTTTGTCAATCGGTCAATTATTACCCATATAGCATCATACTTAGTAGGAGTCATAGGTAGTCCTTCAACAAAATCCATGGCAATACTGTCCATTTCCACTCAGGTATATCTAGTGGTCGTAACTTTCTTGCTGACCTCTGGTGCTCAACTTTCACTTTATGACAGGTTAAGCATTTTAACACATAAGCCACAACATCCTTCTTTAATCCAGGCCACTAAAATAAACTTTTAACATCATGATACATCTTGGTCATACTTAGATGTATTGTATACTGGCTTTTATGTTCTTCATCTAAGATCTCCTCTCTTAATCCAATTGCATTTGGAGTATATGGTCTTCCCCAAAACCGTAGCAATCCATCTTGGGAGATATAAAAAATTTTAGTTTCCCCCTTTCCAGCTTATCCTTAAAAATTGTTGTGAGCTTAGCACACGTTTAAGCTTCTTTTATCTCATCTTCAATGAAAGCTCTAACCTGTATTCTTTCATAAGGATTTTCTGCTATCTGCATCTTGTATAAAGGACTCCAATCTCTAACATCTTCTATTAATTCCAACTCTTTGATCATTGACTAGCCACCTGTACCACTTTTCTACTTAGGGCATTAGCTACAACATTTGCTTTTCTTGGATGGTACTTAATCTGAAAATCATAATCCTTCAAAAATTCCATCCATCTTCATTGTCTCATATTCAATTCTTTTTTATCTTTTAGATAATTCAGGCTTTTGTGGTCATAATACAATTCTATGGTAGCTCCATACCAATAATGTCTCCAGATCTTGAGAGCATAAATTACCGCTGCAAGCTCCAGATCATGAGTGGGATAATTTTCTTCATGTGGCTTTAACTACATAGAAGCATAGGCTACTACTTGACCCTACTACATTAATACACATCCCAACCCCTGCTTACTATCATCAGTATAGACTACATAGGTCTAAGTTGGGTCTGGAATAATCAGGACATGAGTCATGGTTAATCTCTATTTTAATTATTGAAAACTAGGCTCGCACTACTCATTCCACTTAAACTGCTGGTTCTTCCTTGTCAATTTGGTTAACGGCAAAGCAATTCAAGAAAAGTCCTTAATAAATCTTCTATAATACCCTGTTAAGCCTAGAAAACTTCTAATATATGTCACTGTCCTTGGCTATATTTCTAGCTTAATGCTGCTTCAACTTTGCTAGGTTCTACAACTACCATTTCATGGGATATGGCATGACCAAGAAATTTGACTTCTTCAAGCTGAAACTCACATTTACTAAGCTTAGCATATAGTTATTTTTCTTTAAGTGTACTAAGAACAATTCTCAAATGCTTTTCATGCTCTTCTGCAGATTTTGAGTACACCAGAATATCATCAATAAAGACCACAATAAATTGATCTAGGTAAGGCCTGAAGATTCTCTTCATGTAATCTATAAAAATTGCAAGTACATTCGTCAGACCAAAGGGCATTACTAGAAATTCAAAATGACAATAACGAGTTCTAAAAGCAATCTTTGAAATGTCATATGCTTTAATCCTGAGTTGGTGGTATCCTGATATCCAATCAATATTGGAGAATAAACTTACTTGAGCCAACTGGTCCAATAGATCATCAATCTAGGGAAGAGGTATTTATTCTTAACAATAATCTTATTCAACTCCCTATAATCAATACATAGTCTTAGACTACCATTCTTTTTCTTAACAAATAACACTAGAGCACCCCAAGGAGAAATACTTGGTCGGATGAAACCCTTCTCTAAATGCTCCTAAATCTGCATCTTTAATGCAATCTTTTCGTTGGGAGCCATACGATATGGGGCTTTGGACACTGGTCCAACTCCAGGCATAATGTCAATTGCAAACTCTACTTCTCTTATGGGGTAATCCTTGAATCTCTTTTGGAAAAACTTCGAGAAAATCCTTAACTAATGGAATTGTCTTAATTCCCTCTTCTACTTTTGTTTGAATAGAAAAGAAGACCATATATCCTTGACATCCTTTTCATAAATATTTATCTGCCTGAGCCTCTATTATAAAATTTAGTCTTACTTTTGAATTCATATCTGTGGCTTTTGGACAAAGAACTAGGGTATTGTTCTTACAGTCCAGCATCATATTATGGGCAGATAACCAGTTTAATCCAATTATAACATCGATTTCATGGAAAGGCATGCATATCAGGTCTAGCGTAGTATAAAAATGCTCATACCGGATAACACTATTTAGGCAAGCACCATATGTAACTACTCTAGCATTTGTAGGGGTTGTCACACATATGGCATAATGTAACTTGCTAACTATAAGGCCTAAAAAACAAAGGAATAACTTGCACTTGAATCAAACATAGCAATCATAGAGTGATTATTGAGATAGATGGTACCTTATATCATCTTGGGTGACTTCTTAGCATTTTCCCTTGTAAGTGCAAACACTCAACCTTGAGTTTGTGGCCTTTGATCATTCACTTCCTGAGGACAATTCTTAGAAACATGTCTAGGTTTCCCACATGTGTAGCAAACATTCTATCCCATCAAGCACGACCTATCACTATGATTCTTCTCACTCTTATCATACACTCATAATCTTGAGTCTATTGCCTGTATTACCTCAAAAGTTCCCTCAAGCAGGCCTTATGTTCTACCACTGCCACTGCCTCTTTCTCTTTCTATAATAACCACCACCACTGGCAACATCTTGACTCTGACTAGTCCTTTCAGGAACAACATTCCCTCCACTCACTGGTTTCATTAACATTCGATGATTTAGACTATTCTCAATTATTCGACATGCCTCTACTGCTTTGTTGAACTGGCTATATTGCTAAGGAGTTATCTTCTCCTTCAAGGTAACATTCAGTCATATAATCATTCTTTCTGTCATCCAATGCTCGTCATCCACTTGTCAAAGATAAGTGAAGTATTAGGGAAAATGAATAAATTTAGCCAGATATTCATCAAAAGATTCCTTCTCTCCTTGCCTCAGTACAAGGCATTCAGCTTCTTACTCATCACATACTGACTAGGGAAAATATTTCTTATAGAACTGTTCAATTAACACTTCCCACTTAATAGGAATGTTTTTGGCTTATAGTAGCAGTTCAGTGTTCTTCCACCACCGGGCTTTACTTTTAGATAGATAGTCAAGTACTTTGAAAATCTTCTCTAGCTAACTGATCCAATCTTCTGCTCTTTGAACATCAAATGTCCCCTCAAATGTTGGAGGATTGTGCTTATAGAACTTGGTCATCCACTGTTGAATACTAGTGGAATCAACCACCTGTCTAGTTTGCCTAGGTGGCTTTGTTGGTTGCTGCACCATTTCTAGTTCTATATTAGCCACATCTATGGACTCTAGATGCCTTAGATTTTATACAACCTCTGCTACTACTGCTGCTATAGTAGCATCTCTCTCCTTGTTGCTTCGTACTTGCGCTGCTCGTATATCTTTAATCATCTTTTGATGTTGCTCAAAACATTCTAAAATTAGCTGATTAATATCCCCAGGGTTTTGTGGTTTTCCCGAGGAAACAGTCCTTCTCGTTTGTATCATTTTATTTTACTATCTATATAGGAGAGGTATATAGTAATTAACATAACTTATATTTCATCCAAAACATGTCATACAATAAGTTTAGTAACATTACACAGATCTTTCATACATGTACAACACCATCATCATTCATAAATACCTATATAACATTAACATTCATAAGTATAACTATTACACTACACTTTCTTATAAGTGAACCTGATGAACTATTCTACCATAAAGATCTAATCTGGGATGCTCTCATAGGGTTCTTCCTCAAAATATTGATCCAGTCCCACTCTCCAAGTTATAGTGAGAGGTAAGATATCATCCATAATATTGGTCAAGTCTCTAAGCGTAAGAGTATTTGGATCAAAAGCTTGATAAGCCTCCCATACTCTGGTTATAAAGTCCATGTAAATTCTACAGTCTTGTTCTACCTCCTTGAACAAAAGTTGTACTAGGTCATATAACTTCCAAGCCAGCTCCACAGCTTTCTCAAACTATTCCTTATTCATATTTCTTCCTGGTACTAGCTCTATACTCTGGTTGTTGTCCAGGTGTATCACCACCATTGGTGTCTTTGATTTACTAGGACCTAGGATATCAGTCTGATTTGGTACATGGCTAGGTCCTGAATGTCTACACTAACAGACTATCTAGGTGTAGGTTCTATGGTACCCATAACATAGGAATGGCATTCATTAGAATATACTAACTGAGGGTATATTATGTCTCTTTTATCCCTCTGAGCTGCATCAACTTCCATACTAGGGTCTACTTCTTCTGGAGGTATAGCATTAATAGGAAAAGCTGGGATAGGTTCCTCAGATATACTAGTATCTGATGCACTATCCATTTCATTAGACCCTAATGAAGAGCTATATAATTTATCAAATTATGAGTCACTAGAATCTGGAATATGCATTACTGGAGGGAGCCCATAGTCAGGATCATTCTCTATCATAAAGACCTCCTCTAAGTTTAGCCTAGACTTATCTAAACTAAACACTTAAGGCATAGGGTCTCCTTAGTTCACCATAGTTTCTGACCCAGTCTTATGTTTAGTCATCTTGATCCTGCAACAACTAACTTAGTGTCAATTATGAGAGTTTTTAATTATGTATCAACTATAATTAATCTATTCAAAGCATTTCTTAAGCCAGAATCATTTGCTTTGATACCAAAATATCATATCCTTATTTTCAACCTCAATTATATACAATTAGAAGTCATTTGAACCAATTACATAACCTTTTACTTTAGAAACATGCATTTCGAAAAGATTTCTTATCGGGTACTGTTATTGGTTACTGTTCATTGGTAATCTAGAACATATACCTGACTTTGAAAATTCATAACTAAATGTAAAAAAATTAGAATAGGGTGGTTCCAATTTCTAATGAAATCTCTTTAATTTAAATTTGAAGAAAAAAATGTAAAATTGGGGTTTCATTGTCCAAATAAAATCAATTTATTCGTTGAAAAATATTATTTATTTGGTAAATCTAGAAGTTCCAGTTTATTTTCCTTAACTTCAAAAATTCATTTCTCTTTGGTTACTTGTCCAAATGAAATGTGTTCCCTATGGATTTAAAGCTCCAAACGTGTTCTTTAAGTCCATACAATTTAATAGAAAAATTCATTCATTTACTGTATGAAATTAACGATGAAACGTCACTACCTCCAGTTGCTCACTTTATCTCAATTCCAAATTTTATCTCCAACATAGAAAAAATCATAGTAAACTAAATACTTAACCAATTAAGGCATTCTTAGTGTCCATTTAAAGCTCTCTATCTTATCTATTATCATACCAAATTTCAAGTTCAAAATCATTGGTTAAGGCATTGTAAACATCGTCATAAAGCTACAGCCTCATAATACAATCACATGATATTACACTATACATCCCATCATATCCTTCTATTGTGTCAAGTAACCAATGTGAATTATTATACAAGTTCAAACATCTATATTTACCCTTTTCCTTGAGATGTTCCAGTACCTATAACATGGTTATGAACATGAAAAGAATGAGATTTCATGAAAATTTCAATAGCAAGTCATACAAACTATAATATCATGTATGATTAATTAGATGCTTAACATGTTATCATGAGATGAGAGTTACTTCACAATAATACATAAGCAAACTCTAACATGCATATTGTCATGACATTATTTTCAAGGAGTTGCAATCATTCATACTTCATCATCAATATGATGGCATAATCTCAAGCTCAACCAAATATCATAACTAACAAGCAAGCATACAATCAAACAAACATGAAACTATAGTTTGATATTCTTGCTACCTCTTAAGCTATCCTTGACAAAGTCTTATTGAGATTGTTTTCTTCCCTCACAAATGTCAAAACCTAGCCTTTACAAAATAACATCAAGTTACAACTCAACTTGAAAACAATTCCAAGACTAGGTTTTCACTAACTTTCATTATTTGTCTACTTTATGCCTTATGCTTCCATCTTTCTAAAATAAATTCTCATGGTTCATTTCCACATAATTTTTCTTGTAGAATCCAAATATGAAACCAGAATTTTGAAAATCAAATCACATCCTTGGCTTCTGTATAGAGCCGAAGTGCCACTATATTTTTTCACAAATTCACATTTTGATTCCAATGCTTCCAATACTTGTTTCCCTACTTTATCCCCACACAATTTTCCATTTTAAACTCATTGGAAGCATCAAAATCATGAAATTCCAACATATGAACAGTGTTTTGCACAGTAGCAGCTAAGAATACAAAACCCTAACTACATACATACTTGAATTTCCAAGCCTATACCACTTGATTCTAGCTTGTTTAAGCTTATCTAAACTATCCATAACATAAAACTCATAGTCTTATCACATGTGGACAGCATTTCCAGCAGCACCCTCCAGGGAAATATGTCACAAAAATCCCTTAAAACTAAGAGCTAACTTGCTAGATTAAAGTCTAAGAACAAAGGAGCTAGTTACCTTACTTGTTGTTCCAAGTTGTGTGCTTCTTTCTTGTTCAAAGAAAATTTTAGAAGTGGTTCCCTAAGGTGCTAATGGATGCCGAATCAAGTCTGATTTGAGGGGGTATTTATAAGCAAATTTAAGTGGAAATGAAAGGCCAAGATTAGTTTTGTTACTATTTGATCTAATGGTCTATATCTCACCTTTAATCAAGCTTGCCCTAGAAGCCCTGTAATGACACCATGCATGACCTCATTTAGGGCTATGTTTAGATGGAAAAAGGTAGATATACTGATAGGAAAAATTCTAGTCTAGTCTAGTACCGATCTGAGTAGTTTCACAAAAAACCAGACTGTTTTATGTTCCTAATTTTGATAATATTCCAGAATATGTATTCTGTCATGAAAACTAGTGTCTAGGTTTTTCCTACCATTGACATTGTTAGACTGAGTATTTATCTGCCAACCATCCATTGGAAAATGACCAAAATACCTTTATTACACTTTCTTGCACTATATTATCCCTAAAGGGAAAATTGTCATTTACACCTCCTTATACTGCATCAGAGTATGTACTGGCTCTAACTAATCATCCTTGTTCTTGCTTGTATGTTTTTGGCCTATCCAGAATGACCAAAATACCCACAATCCATCTCTGGTACAATCTGGATACACAAGGACATTTTCTATATTTCACACTTTTCCTGTGTTGCTCTGGACTCTGGTCCACTTAACTATCCAACCACCTTATTGGGCCTCTTGTGACGCCATTTGGGCCTTAATATTGGTCCATTACCTTTATGGCATAAATCCCAAGGAACCTCTACTAACAGTATCTATCGGGTATTTTATTACACTGTAAAATCCTATAAGAATTGTACAGGATTCCTTTTCTGACTCTGTCAATTTTATAAATTCTTATATTAAATATAGGAATTTACTATAAAGTTTCATTTGATTCTGAGGTCTGAAAAATACTGTAATAATTCTTCCTGACTTTAGGAATTCATATCAATTAATTGGAACCTCAAATCAAAATTTTGTGTTGCGTTAAACTGATCAGAATAATTTTGTATAACTACTGATAAAATTTTGGACTAAGCTACTTTTGGGCAGTTTTTAGCCTTTTTCGGTTCAACTTTCTCATAATTATATTTTTGTCCCTAAACTTTTGGTTAATTACATTTAGGTACCTAAACTTTTGATAATTACACCTTTTTGCCCAACTTTTATTCTTACTTTTATTTTTGACATTCAAGCTTTTCTAATTTTTGTTAAGGTCCTTAAACTTTCCTTAGTTACCAGTCCCTCTCTTTCCTTCCTCAATCTGATATAGTTTATTTTAAGAATCTCATGTCTATTACATATAAACTGTACATATACATCAGGTAAGGAAATTGGGGATATGACAAGATTTCGCTAGAAATCTCACCCCATCCATGTAATCTCAATCCCAACAGGTTCATGAATGATGAAAGAAGATGAAGAAGCATAAAGAGAAGTTATTGATTGAATAGTATAAATGTTACATGAAGAATTGTTATATGTAATTATGTTGTAAGACCAATTGGAGTAGAGATGTTAATAATGAAATGAAGAATATTAAATGATGGAATAAATGTATGAAATTTTACCAAAATTTAGTTAACATATCAACCTTCAGTTTGACACCAAGAACACCTTATTTCAATGTATGTACAAAGAGAATGAATGTTCCAAATCAGGGACCAGAATTTGTTTAAATAATTTTAACCAAATGTATAGTAAATTATGACGTCAGAGTTGACTTAGTTGATCGATGAATTGATCTAAGGAATTATTTTTTCCTTAAAGTTCAAGATGTTAGCTTCTAGTAGGCTTTTTAACCATTTAATTTCAATTTTTCTAGAATTAATTATGATTTTTCAAAATTTGTCGTCAAATCTAGAATACCATATGAACAATAACTCGTTAAGAGTAAAATTCCATATTTAGCTAATGGACTTCAAAGGTCATCTAAGTGGTTCTAAATGCTATCAAATGGTCCCTAAGACGTATGAAAGTAAGGATATTATAATAAAGGCACTAACTTCACTTAAGTTTATTAGCTAGAGGATTGGCATAAGGTACACTTGAGCTAGCTAGTACGATACACTGATCCATGAATGATCAGTTTAAGGAATGCTCAAAAGTAAATCCCCTGTACAATAATATGGAGTAGATCTAAATTTTCAAAGACTTTATTGGGCTAATCCTTTTGTAAATTAAAGAAGCAGAGGCTAGACTGGGTTGTCTAGAAACCTACCTAGCATACGGTCTATGGTAAAGATAATGTTGAATAGACTAAGGGTTGATGTTTCTAAAATGGAAGAATTCCATCACAAAGGAACTAATGACTCAGTGGACCCAGTACAAAATATTTGAATAAGTTAAAGCTACAATAGTAGATAAGATATGAGATCCAAACAATTCAAGCTCACTAGGAATAAGAGAGAGATACTGCTACCACAATGATAGAGCAATAGTTGTTGCTAGCTTGTGATGTCCTGAGAAAATGAGAAGGAAGGAGCCATAGTCCAGTCAAGAGTATACTAAGTGTGACACATAATTAGGGTCTATTAAGGAATAGAATAATATTTGGTTACATAAATATGAACCGCTTATGGCCATAGCATAAAAAGAAACAAAAAATCACTTAATTATACATGCTTTACATAATCAAAGTAAGTAAACATCAATAAAACACCCAAGCAACATAAACATGAAAGAAGATAAGTTCACTATCTCACATGCTTGACTTTCCTTTACTTTATCTTTGCCTCTTTCTTATCACTTTTCTTTGATGTGTGGCTTCCCTCTTTGAGAACACCAACTAAATCCTAACATTACATTATCATTTCTTCATTATAATCTAACTTCTCTTGAACATTGTGCTTATTTAACCACAATAATTTTTCTAAACCTTACTAATTGACTTGGACTTTGAACCAATTGATGTCTTGACCTTACCTAGCATAATTTGGCCTTCTAAATCCATTTATCAACTCAAAACTCCCAAATTCTAGCATCTACATACTATTTTAGATAGAACTGGAACATGTCCTCTTTGTTTCCAAAAATTCTCATTTTTATTCCAATACTTCTAAAACTTGTTTCTCTAATTTATCCCACACAATTCTTCATTTTAAAACCATTGGAAGCATCAAAATCATGAAATTATAATCACTTTCCATGTGCATAAACAATAATAGAGAGGACTTCAAAAATTCATCTTTCAATTATAATGCTTCCAAGGTTCCAAACCTATTCAATCATACACAAAATCATCTTCTAAATTTAATGGAAGCATTAAATCATTTAAATTCCATCTACTTATATACAGAACAGTGTAGACTAAAAGGTCTCTTTCATGCCAAAGTCAAGAATATCAACTTGATTCAATAACCAATCATCTAATTAGCTTGTTTAAACACTAATCACATAGTTCTAACTTTAAATTCTTCTTTCTTCTTTCATCTAGGGTTTTGGAAAGCATATATACCCTAGAGAAAACTCATTTTTATTCCATAAAAACCCTAAGTTTAAGCCCCCAAATTAAAGGAAAATGAGCTTGGATAGATACTTATGTTAATCCTTAGCTAGATTAAACTTTGGTCTTTGAATTCTTCTGGCTTAGTTCTTCACTTGGGCAGCACCTCCCCATGGTCTTCCAAACTTGACACTAAGTGAAGAGAAAGGGAAGGTATTTATAGGCTTGAAGGCATGAAAATGAATGGCCAATATCACTTTGTGCTCTATTTGATCTAATGGCTCACATTTTCTCTTGAATCAAACTTGCCCTAGAAGCCAAAAGTGACATCATCCAGGACATCATCAAGGGACTCCTCATATCCACATGTGATGTAATTCTAAGGGAAGAAGAGTCTTGAAAAATTCTAGTAAAATCCGGTACCGACTCAGTCTAATTTCCCAAAAACCAGACTATTTTATAAATCTAATTTTTCTGGGATTCCATAATATGTTTTCTGATCATAAGTTTAGTATCTGGATTCTTCCTACCATTGAAATTTTTGGACTGAGTCTAAACTTAATTACTTATTCCTTGGAAAATTACCACAATGCCCTTGGTTCTTCTTTATTTAGTTTAGTAACTCTAGGAAATTATCGTCTTTTTACAAATCACTAGAGTATTTCTTGACCCTGGTTAACTATTCAAATAACCCTCCTTGACCATCTAACATTGTTCACATGACCAAATTGCCCTCCATTCATCCTTGCTCAAAGGCATAACACAGTGGCATTTTTTGTAATTTTATATAACATAATGGCATTCTCATAATTTTATAATTTTTAGGGTTTTTATTAGCACTGACCCACATACCTATCTGAAAATATCATTAGGCCTATGAAACACAATTTTGGGCCTTTTACTTGGTCCCCTGCTTTATGGGCTCAACTCCCAAGAAATTCCCCTAAAATCTATTTATCGGGTGTTCTATTCTACATTAAATTTCATTATAAATTTTACATGACTTATTTTTTAGTTATGTCAACTTTGTAAATTCTTATATTAATTAGAACAATTTAATATAAATTTTTTTCTGATTCTGAGGTCCATAAGATATTGTACTAATTTTTCAAACTTCAAAAATTCATATCAATTTATCGGGATCTCAAATCAAAATTTCATGTTGCGTTAAACTGATCAAAATAGTTTTCTCTATTTACTGATAAAATTTATGACTAAAATGCTTCTGGGCAATTTTGGGCCTTTTATGGCTCAACTTTCTCATAATTACCATTTTGCCCATGAACTTTTGTAAATTACACTTTAGTCCCTCAACTTTTCATAATTACACTTAATGGCCTATAACTTGTTTCTACTTTTATTTTGTACCATGGAACTTTTAGACTTTTTAGTTTAGTCCCTCTCTTTCTTCAAAATGACCATTAAGCCCTAGGAACTTTAGCTATTTATAATTTAGTCCCTAAACTTTTATTATTTGTAGTTTAGCCCCTGAACATCATCTGTATATTTCTAGGACTTATGCTTAAAGGGGTATAGTAGCCTACCTATTTTAGGCTACATATTGGGTTTCTAAGCATCAAATCAGGATATGATAACTGCCTCTCTTGGTGTTCCATGTATTTGAATTCTATAAACAAAGAGAAATGAATGACTGAGAACTTAACTTATGGACTAAATTTCGTGTTGCAAGAAAGAATTTTTCCCAGGAAGTTACAATTGTTTAATTGAGTGGTAGTGGCATGTAAAATTATACAGAAAAGCTTACAATGGCTAATAAGGATAAAAGTAACCTAAAATATGAACCCATTATGATGATTCTGATAGGGATGTTCCAACAAGGCCTTTAGCTTTCAGAAGAAATAATAAGAAGTAACAGAGTCCAGAAATTTAGCAAATGGTTAGAAATAGAAGAAATAAAGACTAGAAGATGCAAACATGTAAACAAAACCTCAGAGATACAAGATACATGGTAGAGACCACATAGATAGGCGTTGCTTAACAAGTCAAGGAAGTTGTGTAGATATGGCAAGCATAGACCTTTTGTAAGGGGACACCTATAGAATACAACAGGTAAGAGATCCCAGACAAATAAAAGAGTTTTTTCCTGATTAGAGAAAAGTTAAGGAAGTCGCCTGAGATAAACTAGGAGATGGTATGGATTAATGAACACTAAGTAGTATGACATATGACTCAAGTGTTAGTCATTCATTTATAATAATGACTGTAAAGGGCAACTGGATCTTCCTGTTAGCATTCTGCCATATGATGAGTGTGTTCATATTCCCACTTGATTAAGGGTGGTAGTACCCTATATATGTTTAAACAATAAAGTCTGGTATACATGTAATATCCTTACTTTCATACGTCTTATGGACCATTCAGTAGCATTTAGAACCACTTACAAGACCTTGAAAGTCCATTAGCCAAATCTGAAATTTTACTCTTTCACGGGTTACGGTTCATATGGTATTCCAGATTACACAATGAACTTCGAAAAATCATAATTATTTCTAGAAAACTCAAAATGAAGTGGTTCAAAAAGCTACATGAAACTAACATCTTTAACTCGAAGGGAAAAATAATTTGTAGACCAAATGATTAGCCAATTAATACAGTTTATTCATGAAATTGTACTTTTCATTTGATCAAAAAATCTGGAAACAGAATCTAGTCCCTTACTTTGGAAATTCATTTCTCTTGTTATACACATCCAAATGACATGTTCTACCTATGCATTTAAAAATCTGGATGTATGATACATGCTCATAAAATTTTGTACACTAATTCCTTCATTTGCTAGGTCAAACTGAAGCCACAACAAAACAGCTTCAGGACCTACGTTTTTACCATTTCAGTTTCTTTTCTTTCATTTCCAATAATTGTTTCAGCATGCTCAAGCCATCAAATAAGCTTCTTAACATTCATATACATCATGTACATATATGCCATAAGTATTACAATAGTTTCATCACATAAATGGACACCTTACATGGAATTTACATACATAGACAATTTATAGTATATGCTAAAATCTCAATACTTCACTTCCTTTCTTCCATTCTTTAGCTCTTCTCCATGCATTCCTTTTCTTCATGCTTGACCTAAATTGATTGGTTATGGGAGAGTGAGATTCTATGGAATCTCAGTAGCAAACATTACCACTTAAATATGCAAGATGGATGCTAATGCATGATATGTAATTTCATTAACTTTCTTTGATTAGTGACATGCCATCATGCTATATACTTTTACATAAAGTGCATGGCCATGGAAACATGTTATTCACAATACATTAAACATCATTTATCATGTCACAACATCATTCAAATAACATATACATGTCAACACATAAGCATACCACATCAAGCACATAAAGAGGTAAGTTCACTACCTTGCACTTAAGCTTTCCTCTTGATCTTTAGCATTTGCTTCCTAGCTTTCCAACCATGAAGCCTTTATGTCCATCACTTCCCAACATCTCCTTGGATGTTTCATGGTCCTAAACACATTCATATTCATCACATAACTCATTAGGACTCATGAATTCCAACCATGTTCAAGACTAACTTTGTTACCCTCTTTACATAACTTTCCCTAATCTTCACTAATCCACTTGGCTCCTGAATCAATTGATGTCTTGACTTTACCCTACATAATTTCATCTTTTGAACTCATTTATGAGCTTAGAATCATGAAATTCCAACTCCTTCATGGCCTGCTGTACAGAACTGAACATAAGCATACAATTCTTTCAAAAATTCTCATTTTGATTCTAATGCGTCCCATACTTGTTTCTCCACTTTACCCCACACAACTTTTCATTTTAAAACCATTGGAACCATCAAAATCATGACATTCAAATCACTGTTCATGCAAGTTAACAGTAACTGTAAGAAATCTCAAAGACTACAACCTTGAGATTTTAATGTTTCCAAGGTTCAAAACCTTTCCAATCCTACACAAAATCATCATACAAACTCAATGGAAGCATTAAATCATTGAAATTCAATTTCCTTCCCTCATGAACAGTGCAGACCGAACAGGGCACACCATGGCAAAGTCAAGAATATCAACTTGATTCAACAACCAATCACTTAACTAGCTTGTTTAAGCTTCAATCATATAGTTCTAACTTTAATCTCTTCTTTTCCTTTTCCTTTAAGGTCTTTGGGCAGCACCTTCCCTTAGAGAAAACTCAACTTTTCTCCCATTAAAACCCTAAGTTCAAGCTCCCAAATCAAAGGAAAATAAGCTAGAAGAGATTGCTTACCTTTAATCTCTAGCTTGCTTGAACTTTGGAACCTTGAATCTTCTTTGTCTTAGCTTGATTTTCCATTTTGCAAGAGCTTCCCCAAGGGTACATGAGCTTACGGTTCTGAACCAGAATTGAGGGGTATCTATAGCCAAAATCCAACAAAAATGAATGGTCAAGATTGATTTGGTTACTATTCGATCTAAAGGCCCATATTTAATCTTGGATTTAACTTTTTCATAAAATAATAATTATGACATAATGTGGTACAGCTCATGGGATACCTAAGAGGGTTAGGTGGCGTGCTGCCCATGCAAGGAACCTTCTGGAGAAATTCCAGTCCAACCTGGTACCGATCAGTGCAGTTTCACAACAACCGGACTGTGTTCTGTTCCTAATTTTTTATAATATACCAGGATATGTATTCTATCCTGAAAATTAACGTCTAGGCTTCTCATACCATTGAAAATGTTAGAATGAGTATTTATCTGCCATCCATCCTTTGGAAATGACCAAAATACCTTGGTGTCCTTTCTTGCACTGTACTAAGCCTAAGGGCATAATTGTCATTTCACCCCTCTTTGTACTACCTCAGGGCATATATTGGCTCAACTAATCATACTTATACCATGTGTCACGTTTTTAACCTATCCCAGATGACCAAAATTCCCTTCATCCATCTCTGGTATAATCTGGGCATCCAGGGGCATTTTCGTAATTTCGCACTTTTTCTGGCACTGGCCCCTTCTACTGATAGACTGGTACCTTGGGTTTTGGGCCTCCCTTGGCATCATTATGGGCCTATATATGAGGTCATATGATCTCATTCTATCCAAGCTTACATACCGATAAGTTCCATTATCGGATTACGGGTGTTAACAAACTCCCGTCAAAATTCACTGATATGTGAATAACTTTTTATACAGAACTTCTTCTGGAGTTCTGTCAGATCCAGGACATCTGACACTGTAGGGCTCACTTTCCTGTAATTCTCCCACTTATATCTGATATCCATGGAATCTGATAAAAATTCAGATAACTTTTAGACTATCAGATAATTTTCTGCTATCTGGAGCCCTAATAAAATTTCTGTATCATGCCAGATTATCCAGCATACCTTCCTCTATTTACTGATGGAATATGGGACTAAAATACTTCTGGGCAGTTCTAACCCTTTTCAGGCTGTTCTATAATTACAATTTTGCCCTTGAATTTTTCTCTTAGTTACATTTATGTCCCTAACTTTTTGGATATTTATATTTAGGTCCCTAAACTTTTAGAAATTACCACTTTGGGCCCAACATTTATTTCTACTTTAACTTTTGGCCTTTAAGCTTTTCCAATTTGCGTTTAGGTCTTTCTCTTTCTTTAAGACTTATCTAACCTTTATTATTTCGTCTGATCTTTGTAATTTCATTAACTTTCTTTGATAAGTGACATGCCATCATGCTATATACTTTTACATAAAGTGCATGGCCATGGAAACTTGTTATTCACAATACATTCAACATCATTTATCATGTCACAACATCATTCAAATAACATATACATGTCAACACATAAGCATATCACATAAAGCACATAAAGAAGTAAGTTCATGTCATATCCCCAATTTTCTGACCTGATGTACCTGTACAGTTTATCTATAATAGATATAAGATTCTTGGAATAAACTGTATCAGATTGCAAAAAGAAATGGAAGGATTAATAACTAAGAAAAGAATAGGGACTAAAGTGCAATTATTCAAAAGTTAAGGGACCTAAATGTAAATATGGAAAAGTTGAGCCAAAACAGGCCAAAAATGCCCGGAATCAGATCAGACCCAAATTTTACCAGTAGATAGACAAAAATATTCCGGTCAGTTTAACGCAACACAGAATTTTGATTTGAGGTCCCGATTAATTGATATAAATTCCTGAAGTCAGAAGGAATTATTGCAGTATTTTTGAGATCTCATAATTAGATGAGACTTTATAGAAAATTCATATATTTAATATATGAATTTATAAAATTGACAGAATTAGAAAAGGAATCCTGTAGAAGCCATACGGGATTTTACAGTGAAATAAAATACCCGATAAATATGATCGGGAGAGTTGTACGGTGAATTGGGCCATGAAGGCAATATAAGCAATAAGCCCATAATAAGGCCCAAATGACACCATCATGAGCCCATTAAGGTGACTGGACAGTTATATGGGCCACAGGCCAGAGCAGTCCAGGAAAAGTGCAAAATTACGAAAATGCCCCTGGATGCCTATACTGTACCAGTGATGGATGGAGGTCATTTTGGTCATTATGGATAGGCCAAAAACGTGGGACATAGTATAAATATGATTATATAGAGTCAATATATGCCCTGAGGCAGTGTAAAGAGGTGTGAAATGATGATTTTGCCCTTAGGGTTAGTACAGCACAGGAAAGGACACTAAGAGTATTTTGCTTATTTTTTTAAGGAATGGATGGCAGATAAATATTCAATATATCATTTTCAATGATATGAGAAGCCTAAATATTGATTTCCAGGACATAATACATATCCTGATATATTATAAAAAAATTCAGAACAGAAAACAGTCCGGTTGTTGTGAAACTGCTCCGATCGGTACCGGATTGGACTGAAATTTTTCCAGAACCTTCTTGACATGGGCAGCACGCCACCTAACCCTCTTAGGTGTCCCATGAGCTGTCCCACATGATGTCATAATTGTTCTTTTATGAAAAAGTTAAATCCAAGATTAAATGTGAGCCTTTAGATCAAATAGTAACCAAATCAATCTTGGCCATCCATTTCAACCCAAATTTCTCTATAAATACCCCCCTATTCAGATCACTTCGGCATGCATGGTGAACCATAGGGAAACTCTTGCAAAATTTCCATTCAACCAAGAAAGAAGCAACCAAAGTGAAGTAACAAGCAAGGTAATCATCTCCCTTGATCTTGAGCTTTGTTCTAGTAGGTTAACTCATGGTTTTAAGGGATTTTCATGCTATATTTCCCTTATGGTTACTGCTGGAAGTGCTGCTCATATGTGGTTAAAATATGAGTTTTATGTTATGGATAGTTTAGACAAGCTTAAACAAGCTAGAATCAAGTGGTATAAGCTTGTGAATTCAAGTATGTTTGGATTTAGGGTTTTGTGTTCTTGCTGGTACTGTACGTGGTACTGTTCATATTATGGAATTTCATGATTTTGATGCTTCCAATGAGTTTAAAATGGAAAGTTGCGTGGGGATAAAGTAGGAGAACAAGTATTGGAAGCATTGGAATCAAAATGAGAATTTTTGGAAAACAAGAGCATGTATTTCGGTTTGTCACTGTAGCAATTGATATGTTTTGATTTTGGAAATTCTGATTTCATATTTGGATTCTACATGAAAAATTATGTGGAAATGAACCATGAGAATTTATTTTGGAAAGGTGGAAGTAGGAAACATAAATTAGAGAAAGAAAGGGAGCTAGTGAAAACCTAGTCTTGGATTTGGTTTCAAGTTGAGTTGTAACTTGATATTATGTTGTGATGGCTAGGTTTTGACATTTGTGGAGGAAGGAAAGCACTTCAAGAAGGTCTTGACCAAGATAGCTAAGAGGTAGCAAGGATACCTAACTATAACTCATGTTTGTTTAATTGTTTTGCTTGCTTGTTGATTATGGTGTTTGGTTGAGCTTGAGCTTATGTCATCATGTTATGATGAAGTATGAATGATTGCAACTCCTTGCAAGTTATGTCATGACAATATGCATGTTAGAGTTTGCTTATGTACCATTATGAAGTAGCTCCCATCTCATGATAACATGCTAAGCATACAATTATCCATGCATGATATTATAGTTTGTGTAACTTGCTATTGGGATTTCCATGAAATCTCATTCCTTCCACATGCATAACTATGTTTTAGGTGCTGGATCTTTTCAAGGGAGGAGAGTAAATGTTGATGAATAAGTTTGTATAATAAGCTACATGACTTACATGACACTATGGGATGATATGCTAGTATGCATGGTGTATGTTTCTCTAGTCCTGTTTTGAGGCCATGGTGATTTGACAATGTTTTTGGCATCTAAATCAACGAGTTTTAATCTGAAACTTGGGCTGCTTAAATTTAAGACAAAGAGCTTTAAATGAACACGAAGAATGCCTCATTTGGATAAGTATCTGAATTGTTATGATTTTCCAAAGTTGGAAGTAAGATCTGGAATTGAGTAAAACGAGTGCTGAGAGGCAGTGACGGTTACACAAAGATTTCATATATCAAATGAACGCGTTTTTCTACAAAATTTTTTGAACTTAAAGATAACGTCTAAAGCTTCAAATCCATAGGTAACACAATTCATTTGGATAAGTAACCAAAGAGAAATGAATTTTTGAAGTTAAGCAAAGAAACTGGAACTTCCAGATTTTACCAAATGAACAGTGATTTTCAACGATTAAACTGATTTCATTGGGACAAGAAAACCTCAGTTTCATATTTTTTCCTCAAAGATATGTGAAATAGATTTCATTAGAAATTAGAAACATGTTATTTTGATTTTTCTACAATTAATTATGAATTTTCAAAGTAGGATACATGTTCTGGAATTACCAAATGAACAGTAAAAGTGAACAGTACCCGAGAGCAAATCTTTTGGAAATGGATGTTTTCAAAGCAAATGATCATGTAATTGGTTCCAATCACTTCTAATCAAGTATAATTGAGGTTAAAAGTAAGGATATGACATTTTGGTATCAGAGCAAAGGATTCTGGCTTAGGAAATGCTCTGATTACATTATTTATAGACTGAAACATAAGTAGAGATTTGCATAATTGACCCTAAGTTAATTATTGCAGGATACCAATGACTGAGTCTAGAACATCAGAGACTACAGTGAACCAGGGGGACCCTAGACCCGCAGTCTATAGTTCTGATAGATCAGGGTGGAACTCAGAAGAGATAGATGCTTTCATACATGATCCAGAGTTTGGTCTTCCCCCAGTGATCAATATCCGGGATTCCAGTAGTGAATCAGAATTGGGCAGGTTAGATAATTCTTCGGTGGGATCAAATGAGATGGATGAGGATGATGAAGAAGAAGAGGAAATATCAGATGAGGATATACCATCAGAAGATGATGAACTTGAGGAACCTAACCCAGCCCCACCCATGAATATTGTACTAGAAAGAGATGCAGGTCAAATAGATGATAAAGAAATGATAGGCCCTCAAGAGGAACAATCTGATGTGGGTTACTCTTATGTTAGGGGTGCAATAGACCCTGTGCCTAGGAAGGCCGATAAGGTAGATGTTCCTGGACCGAGTCAAGTACCTAAACTAGTTGATGTACCTGGACCCAGCCATACAGCTAATATACCTGCTCTTAGTCATGTAGCTGATATACCTGGACCTAGTCAGAGGCCAGACCCTACAGATATTCCAGGTCCAAGTGGAACCAAGAAGATAGTAGTACAGCTATACCTGGGTAACCATCAGATAATTGAGTTAATCCCTGGGAAGGATATGGATGAAGAACATTTTAGGAGAGCTGTGGAACTCACAAAGCAGCTATATGGGATAGGAAGGATGTTGATTAGAGATGTGGATCAAGACTATAGAGTTTACAAAGATTTCATAGCAAGAGTAAGGGAGGCCTATCAGGCATATGATCCAAATACTCTTACCCTTACTGATTGGGTTAACATCATGGATGATATTTTGCCTCTTACATCAACATGGAGAGAAGGGTTAGATCAGTACTTTGAAGAGGAACCCTTTGAGGATATCCATAATTGGATCTACATGTAGGGGAGTTCATTAGGATCCACTATAAGAAAACATAATGTAATAGATGTATGTATAAATGTTGCTGTAATCTATGTACTCATGACTAGTAATGACATAGTACATGTATGTGTGTATGTTATGAAAAGTTTATGTAATGATGTTAAACTTGTTGTATGCTATGTTTTGAATGAAATATAAAGTATGTTAATTATAATATTCCTTTCCTATTTCCCATTACCATAGTAAAACAAAATGGTAAGAACCAGAAGAGCTAGTGCTTCGGGTGAATCCCAAAACGCCGGAGATATTAATCAGCTGATTCTAGAACGGCTGGAGCAGCAGCAGAGGCTGATAGAGGAAGTAAAAGCTGCTCAAGCAAGGAGTGAGCAGGAAAGGGATGCTGCTATAGCAGCAGCTATAGCTGAAGCAGTGGAGAACCTCAGACACCCAGAGTCTGCAGGTACAGCTAATACAGAACCAGAGATGGTTCAACAGACAACAGAACTACCGAGACAGACAGGACAAACAGTAGATCCTGCTGGTATTCAACAGTGGATGGCTAAGTTCTGTAAGCATAGTCCTCCAACATTTGAGGGAACGTTCGATATACAGAAAGTGGAGGATTGGATCAGCAGATTAGAGAAGATCTTCAAGGTACTAGGTTGTCCGTCTGAGAGTAAAGCACAGATGGCAATCTACCAGCTAGAAAGGGATGCGGACAGATGGTGGAAGAACACAGAGTTAGTATTGCAGGCTAGACACGTTCCTATCACATGGGAAGTGTTTCTTGAACAGTTTTATGAGAAGTATTTTCCCCAGTCTGTACGAGATGAACGAGAAGCAGAATTCCTTGTGCTAAGACAAGGAGAAAAAGAATCCTTTGACGAATACTTAGCAAAGTTCATCCGTCTTTCCCAGTATTCCACTTATCTACGACAAGTGGACGATGAGCGGTGGATGACGGAGAGGATGATCAGGGGATTGAATACTACTCTAAAAGATAAGATGACCCCTCAACAATACCATCATTTCAATAAAGCAGTAGAGGCCTGCAGAATTATTGAGAATAGTCTGAATCACCAGATGCTGATGAGACCAGTAAACAGAGAGACTGCTGCTCCTGAGAGACCTAACCAGAATAGAAATGTAGCCAGTATAGTGGCTATAACAAGAAGAGGAAAAGGCAGTGGCAGTAGAACCGAAAGCCTAACAGAGGGAATTACAGGGGCAACCCAAATAATAGAGACCAGAGGTCTAGAGTATGCAACAAATGCGGGAAGAACCATGGAGACAGACCATGCTTGATGGGGCAGAATGTCTGTTACACATGTGGCCAGCCTGGACATTTTTCCAAAAATTGTCCCCAAACAGTTAATGATCAAAGGCCACGCACTCAAGGGCGAGTGTTTGCAATGACAAGGGAAGAGGCACAGAGATTACCCGAGATGATCCAAGGTATCATCTATCTTAATAATTATGCTGTGGTTGCTATGTTTGATTCGGGTGCAAGTTATTCCTTTGTTTCTTATGAATGTGCTAAATGTTTGGGCCTTACAATTAGCAAGCTGCATTATGCCATATGTGTCACAACCCCTACAAATGCTAAAGTAGTTACATCATATGTCTGCCTAAATAGTGTAATTCGATATGAATGTTGTTGCACTACTCTTGACCTAATATGCATGCCATTCCATGAAATTGATGTCATAATTGGATTGAATTGGTTGTCTGCCAATAATGTAATGCTGGATTGTAAGAACAAAACTCTAGTTCTTTGTCCACAAGCTACAAATGTGAATCCAGAAGTGAAACTGAATTTCCTGACGGAGGCTCAGGCAGATAGATGTTTATGAAAAGGATGTCAGGGATATATGGTCTTCTTTTCTGTTCAAGCAGAAGTGGAAGAAGGAATTGAAGCGATTCCAGTGGTCAAAGAATTTCCCGAAGTCTTTCCAAAGGAGATTCAAGGATTGCCTCCAGAACGAGAAGTAGAATTTGCAATCGACATCATACCTGGAGCTGGACCAGTATCCAAAGCCCCATACCGTATGGCTCCCAATGAGATGATTGAGCTAAAAAAGCAAATAGAGGAGCTATTAGAGAAGGGTTTCATTCGACCCAGTGTTTCTCTGTGGGGTGCTCCAGTGCTATTCGTCAAGAAGAAGGATGGCAGTCTCAGATTGTGCATTGACTATTGGGAGTTAAATAAGATTACAGTTAAGAATAAGTACCCTCTTCCCAGAATTGATGATTTACTAGACCAGTTGGTTGGAGCAAGCTTATTCTCTAAGATTGATCTGAGGTCAGGTTATCACCAACTCAGAATCAAAGCAGATGATATTTCAAAGACTGCGTTCAGGACTCGATATGGTCATTTTGAATTTCTAGTGATGCCCTTTGGTCTGACGAATGCGCCTGCAATTTTCATGGATTACATGAATAGAATCTTCAGGCCTTATCTAGATCAGTTTGTGGTAGTCTTCATTGACGATATTTTAGTGTACTCCAAATCGGCTGCAGAGCATGAAGAGCATTTGAGGATTGTTCTTAGTATTCTGAAAGAGAAACGACTCTATGCTAAGCTTAGTAAATGCGAGTTTTGGCTTCAAGAAGTCAAATTTCTCGGTCATGTCATATCCCATGAAGGGGTAGCTGTAGATCCTAGCAAAGTTGAAGCAGTGCTAAGCTGGGAACAGCCAAGGACAGTGACGGAGATCAAAAGTTTTTTGGGCTTAGCAGGGTATTACAGAAGATTTATTAAGGACTTTTCTCGAATTGCTCTGCCGTTAACCAAGCTAACCAGAAAGAATCAGCAGTTCAAGTGGGATGAGAAGTGTAAGGCTAGTTTTCATGCATTAAAGCAGAGATTAACCACAACTCTGGTGCTGATTATTCCAGACCCGACTCAGCCTTATGTAGTATATACTGATGCTAGCAAGCAAGGGTTGGGATGTGTGCTGATGCAGCAAGGACGAGTGGTAGCCTATGCTTCTCGACAGTTAAAGCCACATGAAGAGAATTATCCCACTCATGATCTGGAGCTTGCGGCGGTAGTTTATGCTCTCAAGATATGGAGGCACTACCTGTATGGAGCCACCATAGAACTATACTGTGATCATAAAAGCCTGAAGTATCTGCAGGATCAGAAAGAATTAAACATGAGGCAACGGAGATGGATGGAATTTCTGAAGGATTATGATTTCCAGATCAAATACCATCCAGGAAAAGCTAATGTAGTGGCCGATGCCTTGAGCAGAAAGGTGGTGCAGGTTGCTAGTCTTATGATCAAAGAGCTAAAACTGATAGAAAATGTTCGATATTGGAGTCCTTTGTATCAAATGCAGACAGCAGAAAGTTCTTATATAGGAACGCAGATTAAAGTTTTTATTGAGGATGAGATAAAAGAGGCTCAGGAGCAGGATAGGCTCGCAGAAATTTTCAAAGGTAAGCTGGAAAGAGGGGAAACTAAAAACTTTGATGTGTCCCAAGATGGATTATTACGATTTAGGGGACGACCATATATTCCCAATGCAATGGGATTGAGAGAAAAGATCTTAGAAGAGGCACATAAAAGCAAGTATACAGTACATCCAGGTATGACCAAGATGTACCATGATGTTAAAGGTTTATTTTGGTGGCCTGGATTGAAGAAAGATGTTGTAGATTATGTGTCCAAATGCTTGACATGTCAAAAGGTGAAAGTTGAGCACCAGAAGCCAGCAGGGAAATTACAACCATTAGAGATACCTGAGTGGAAATGGGACAGCATTGCCATGGATTTTGTTGAAGGATTACCCATGACTCCTACTAAGCATGATGCTATATGGGTAATAATTGACCGATTAACGAAGTCGGCTCATTTCCTGGCAATCAATAAAAAGGATTCTCTAGAGAAGCTGGTGAAACTCTATATAAAAGAGATTGTTAGACTACACGGTATTCCCAGTAGTATCATATCTGACAGAGATCCTCGATTCACGTCAAATTTTTGGCGAGCCCTACATAAAGAAATGGACACTACTCTCAGATTTAGTATAGCTTACCATCCTCAAACAGATGGTCAGTCTGAGAGAACAATCTAGACGCTTGAGGATATGCTAAGAGCTTGTGTTTTAGATTTCAAAGGGAGTTGGGATGCCCATCTACCGTTGATAGAGTTTGCCTATAACAACAGTTATCAAGCTAGCATACAGATGGCTCCGTTTGAAGCACTTTATGGACGGAAGTGTAGATCTCCCTTGTGCTGGGTGGAGTTGAGCGAAAGGAGGATGTTTGGTCCTGATCTAGTAGACCAGACAGCAGTACAGATTGATAAGATCAGAAAAAGGCTATTAACAGCTCAAAGCAGACAGAAGAGTTATGCTGACCAAAATACCCTTGGTGTCCTTTCTTGCACTGTACTAAGCCTAAGGGCATAATTGTCATTTCACCCCTCTTTGTACTACCTCAGGGCATATATTGGCTCAACTAATCATACTTATACCATGTGTCACGTTTTTAACCTATCCCAGATGACCAAAATTCCCTTCATCCATCTCTGGTATAATCTGGGCATCCAGGGGCATTTTCGTAATTTCGCACTTTTTCTGGCACTGGCCCCTTCTACTGATAGACTGGTACCCTGGGTTTTGGGCCTTCCTTGGCATCATTATGGGCCTATATATGAGGTCATATGATCTCATTCTATCCAGGCTTACATACCGATAAGTTCCATTATCGGATTACGGGTGTTAACAAACTCCCGTCAAAATTCACTGATATGTGAATAACTTTTTATACAGAACTTCTTCTGGAGTTCTGTTAGATCCAGGACATCTGACACTGTAGGGCTCACTTTCCTGTAATTCTCCCACTTATATCTGATATCCATGGAATCTGATAAAAATTCAGATAACTTTTAGACTATCAGATAATTTTCTGCTATCTGGAGCCCTAATAAAATTTCTGTATCATGCCAGATTATCCAGCATACCTTCCTCTATTTACTGATGGAATATGGGACTAAAATACTTCTGGGCAGTTCTAACCCTTTTCAGGCTGTTCTATACTTACAATTTTGCCCTTGAATTTTTCTCTTAGTTACATTTATGTCCCTAACTTTTTGGATATTTATATTTAGGTCCCTAAACTTTTAGAAATTACCACTTTGGGCCCAACATTTATTTCTACTTTAACTTTTGGCCTTTAAGCTTTTCCAATTTGCGTTTAGGTCTTTCTCTTTCTTTAAGACTTATCTAACCTTTATTATTTCGTCTGATCTTTGTAATTTCATTAACTTTCTTTGATAAGTGACATGCCATCATGCTATATACTTTTACATAAAGTGCATGGCCATGGAAACTTGTTATTCACAATACATTCAACATCATTTATCATGTCACAACATCATTCAAATAACATATACATGTCAACACATAAGCATATCACATAAAGCACATAAAGAAGTAAGTTCATGTCATATCCCCAATTTTCTGACCTGATGTACCTGTATAGTTTATCTATAATAGATATAAGATTCTTGGAATAAACTGTATCAGATTGCAAAAAGAAATGGAAGGATTAATAACTAAGAAAAGAATAGGGACTAAAGTGCAATTATTCAAAAGTTAAGGGACCTAAATGTAAATATGGAAAAGTTGAGCCAAAACAGGCCAAAAATGCCCGGAATCAGATCAGACCCAAATTTTACCAGTAGATAGACAAAAATATTCCGGTCAGTTTAACGCAACACAGAATTTTGATTTGAGGTCCCGATTAATTGATATAAATTCCTGAAGTCAGAAGGAATTATTGCAGTATTTTTGAGATCTCATAATTAGATGAGACTTTATAGAAAATTCATATATTTAATATATGAATTTATAAAATTGACAGAATTAGAAAAGGAATCCTGTAGAAGCGATACGGGATTTTACAGTGAAATAAAATACCCGATAAATATGATCGGGAGAGTTGTACGGTGAATTGGGCCATGAAGGCAATATAAGCAATAAGCCCATAATAAGGCCCAAATGACACCATCATGAGCCCATTAAGGTGACTGGACAGTTATATGGGCCACAGGCCAGAGCAGTCCAGGAAAAGTGCAAAATTACGAAAATGCCCCTTGATGCCTATACTGTACCAGTGATGGATGGAGGTCATTTTGGTCATTATGGATAGGCCAAAAACGTGAGACATAGTATAAATATGATTATATAGAGTCAATATATGCCCTGAGGCAGTGTAAAGAGGTGTGAAATGATGATTTTGCCCTTAGGGTTAGTACAGCACAGGAAAGGACACTAAGAGTATTTTGCTTATTTTTTTAAGGAATGGATGGCAGATAAATATTCAATATATCATTTTCAATGATATGAGAAGCCTAAATATTGATTTCCAGGACATAATACATATCCTGATATATTATAAAAAAATTCAGAACAGAAAACAGTCCGGTTGTTGTGAAACTGCTCCGATCGGTACCGGATTGGACTGGAATTTTTCCAGAACCTTCTTGACATGGGCAGCACGCCACCTAACCCTCTTAGGTGTCCCATGAGCTGTCCCACATGATGTCATAATTGTTCTTTTATGAAAAAGTTAAATCCAAGATTAAATGTGAGCCTTTAGATCAAATAGTAACCAAATCAATCTTGGCCATCCATTTCAACCCAAATTTCTCTATAAATACCCCCCTATTCAGATCACTTCGGCATGCATGGTGAACCATAGGGAAACTCTTGCAAAATTTCCATTCAACCAAGAAAGAAGCAACCAAAGTGAAGTAACAAGCAAGGTAATCATCTCCCTTGATCTTGAGCTTTGTTCTAGTAGGTTAACTCATGGTTTTAAGGGGTTTTCATGCTATATTTCCCTTATGGTTACTGCTGGAAGTGCTGCTCATATGTGGTTAAAATATGAGTTTTATGTTATGGATAGTTTAGACAAGCTTAAACAAGCTAGAATCAAGTGGTATAAGCTTGTGAATTCAAGTATGTTTGGATTTAGGGTTTTGTGTTCTTGCTGGTACTGTACGTGGTACTGTTCATATTATGGAATTTCATGATTTTGATGCTTCCAATGAGTTTAAAATGGAAAGTTGCATGGGGATAAAGTAGGAGAACAAGTATTGGAAGCATTGGAATCAAAATGAGAATTTTTGGAAAACAAGAGCATGTATTTCGGTTTGTCACTGTAGCAATTGATATGTTTTGATTTTGGAAATTCTGATTTCATATTTGGATTCTACATGAAAAATTATGTGGAAATGAACCATGAGAATTTATTTTGGAAAGGTGGAAGTAGGAAACATAAATTAGAGAAAGAAAGGGAGCTAGTGAAAACCTAGTCTTGGATTTGGTTTCAAGTTGAGTTGTAACTTGATATTATGTTGTGATGGCTAGGTTTTGACATTTGTGGAGGAAGGAAAGCACTTCAAGAAGGTCTTGACCAAGATAGCTAAGAGGTAGCAAGGATACCTAACTATAACTCATGTTTGTTTAATTGTTTTGCTTGCTTGTTGATTATGGTGTTTGGTTGAGCTTGAGCTTATGTCATCATGTTATGATGAAGTATGAATGATTGCAACTCCTTGCAAGTTATGTCATGACAATATGCATGTTAGAGTTTGCTTATGTACCATTATGAAGTAGCTCCCATCTCATGATAACATGCTAAGCATACAATTATCCATGCATGATATTATAGTTTGTGTAACTTGCTATTGGGATTTCCATGAAATCTCATTCCTTCCACATGCATAACTATGTTTTAGGTGCTGGATCTTTTCAAGGGAGGAGAGTAAATGTTGATGAATAAGTTTGTATAATAAGCTACATGACTTACATGACACTATGGGATGATATGCTAGTATGCATGGTGTATGTTTCTCTAGTCCTGTTTTGAGGCCATGGTGATTTGACAATGTTTTTGGCATCTAAATCAACGAGTTTTAATCTGAAACTTGGGCTGCTTAAATTTAAGACACATAGCTTTAAATTAACACCAAGAACGCCTCATTTGGATAAGTATCTGAATTGTTATGATTTTCCAAAGTTGGAAGTAAGATCTGGAATTGAGTAAAACGAGTGCTGAGAGGCAGTGACGGTTACACAAAGATTTCATATACCAAATGAACGCGTTTTTCTACGAAATTTTATGAACTTAAAGATAACGTCTAAAGATTCAAATCCATAGGTAACACAGTTCATTTGGATAAGTAACCAAAGAGAAATGAATTTTTGAAGTTAAGCAAAGAAACTGGAACTTCCAGATTTTACCAAATGAACAGTGAATTTCAACGATTAAACTGATTTCATTGGGACAAGAAAACCTCAGTTTCATATTTTTCCCTCCAAGATATGTGAAATAGCTTTCATTAGAAATTGAAACCATGTTATTTCAATTTTTCTACAATTAATTATGAATTTTCAAAGTAGGGTACATGTTCTGGAATTACCAAATGAACAGTAAAAGTGAACAGTACCCGAGAGCAAATCTTTTGGAAATGGATGTTTTCAAAGCAAATGATCATGTAATTGGTTCCAATCACTTCTAATCAAGTATAATTGAGGTTAAAAGTAAGGATATGACAGTTCACTACCTTACACTTCAGCTTTTCTCTTGACCTTTAGCCCTTGCTCCTTAGCTTTCTAACCATGAAGCCTTTATGTCCATCACTTCCCAACATTTTCTTGGATTTCCATGGTCCTAAACACATTCATATTCATCACGTAACTCATTAGGACTCATGAACTCTAGCCATGTTCAAGACTAACTTTGTTACACTCTTTATTGTCATAACTTTCTCTAATTTTCACTAATCCACTTGGCTCTTGAACCAATTGATGTCTTGACTTTACCCCACACAATTTCATATTTTGAATCCATTTATGAGCTTAGAATCATGAAATTCCAGCTCCTTCATGGCCTGCTGTACAGAACTGAACATAAGCATACAATTCTTTCAAAAATTCTCATTTTGATTCTAATGCTTCCCATACTTGTTTCTCCACTTTACCCCACACAACTTTTCATTTTAAAACCATTGGAACCATCAAAATCATGAAATTCAATCACTGTTCATGCGAGTGAACAGTAACTGTAAGGAATTTCAAAGTCAAGAATATCAATTTGAAATTGATTCAACAACCAACCACTTAACTAGCTTGTTTAAACTTCAATCATATGGTTCTAACTTTAATTTCTTCTTTCCCCTTTCCTTTAAGGTCTTTGGGAAGCACCACCCCTTAGAGAAAAATCAACTTTTCTCCCTTGAAAACCCTAAGTTCAAACTCCCAAATCAATGGAAAATAAGCTAGGAGAGATTGCTTACCTTTAATCTCTAGCTTGCTTGAACTTTGGAACCTTGAATCTTCTTTGTCTTGGCTTGAGTTTTCATTTTACAAGAGTTTCCCCAAGGATCCATGAGCTTACGTTTTGGCTGCAGAATGGAGGGGTCTTTATAGCCAAAATCCTTTAAAAATCAATGGCCAAGATTGATTTGGTTACTATTTGATCTAAAGGCTCACATTTAATCTTGGATTTTACTTTTTCATAAAAGAATAATTATGACATCATGTGGGACAGCTCAAGGGACACCTCAAGGGGTTAGGTGGCGTGCTCATAGTGTAAGGAAGCTTCTGAAAAAATTCCAGTCCAATCTGGAACCGATCGGAGCAGTTTCACAACAACCGGACTGTTTTTTATTCTGAATTTTTCTATAATATACCAGAATGTGTATTATGTCCTAGAAATCAATGTCTAGGCTTCTCATACCCTTGACATGGTTATAATGAGTATTTATCTGCCATCCATTCCTTGGAAAATGACCAAAATACCCTTGGTGTCCTTTCTTACACTATATTGACCCTAAGGGCATAATCATCATTTTACCCCTCTTTATACTGCCGCAGGGTGTATCTGGCCTCAACTAATCATATTTATACCATGTGCCATATTTTTAGCCTGTCCCAAGTGACCAAAATGCCCTTCATCCATCTCTGGTACAATCTAGGCATTCAGGGGCATTTTCGTAATTTTGCACTTTTTTTGGACACTAGCCCCTTCTACTAATGGACTGGTACCCTGGGTTTTGGGCCCTTCTTGGCATCATCATGGGCCTATATATGAGGTCATATGATCTCATTCTATCTAGGCTCACATACCGATAAGTTCTATTATCGGATCACGGGTGTTATCAAACTCCCGTCAAAATTCACTGTTATTAGAATAACTTTTTATACAGAACTTCTTCCGGGGTTCTGTCAGATTCATAACATCTGACACTGTAGGGCACACTTTCCTGTAATTCTCCTATTTAATCTGATATCCATGGAATCTGATAAAAATTCAGATAACTTTTAGATTATCAGATAATTTTTTGCTGTCTGGAGCCCTAATAAAATTTCTGTATCATGCCAGATTAACCAGCGTAACTTCCTCTATTTACTAATGGAATATGGGGCTGAAAAACTTCCAGGCAGTTATAACCCTTTTCGGGCTGATCTTTCTATAATTACAGTTTTGCACTTGAACTTTTCTCTTAATTACATTTATGTCCCTTAACTTTTGGAAATTACCACTTTTGGCCCAACATTTATTTCTACTTTAACTTTTGGCCTTTAACCTTTTTCAATTTGCGTTTAGGTCCTTCTCTTTCTTTAAGACTTATCTAACCTTTATTATCTCGTATGATCTTCATCATAATCCTTTCTAAACCTCTTTCCACTATCAGATAGGGAAAAATTTAGGATATGACACTTCTCACATCTCTTGGACATGTGGCTGCATCTTTTGGAGCATACCAACCAATCCCTAACATCACATAACCATTCATCCATTACCATCTAATTTCCTGGAGCATTAAACTTACGTTAACTAACACAACTCCCTCTTGAACATTAAGCTCATTTACTTTCATTAATCTTAACTAATGGACTTGGTATTTGAATCAATTGATGTCTTTACTTTACCCTACATAATTTCATCTTTTGAATTCCTTTATGAGCTTAGAATCATGAAATTCCAGCTCCTTCATGGCCTGCTATACAGAACTGAACATAGGCATGCAATTCTTTCAAAAATTCTCATTTTGATTCTAATGTTTCCCATAGTTGTTTCTCTACTTTACCCCACACAACTTTTCATTTTAAAGCCATTGGAACCATCAAAATTATGAAATTTCAATCACTGTTCATGCGTGTGAACAGTAATAGAGAAGGGTTTAAAAAACTACAATCTTGGAATTTCAATGCTTTCAAGGTTTAAAACCTTTCCAATCCTACACAAAACCATCATCTAAATTCAATGGAAGCATTAAATCATTAAAATTCAATTTCCTTCCCTCATGAACAGTGCAGACCAAACAGTGCAAATTATGGCAAAGTCAAGAATATCAACTTGATTCAACAACTAATCTCTTAACTAGCTTGTTTAAGCTTCAATCATATGTTTCTAACTTTAATTTCTTCTTTCCCCTTTCATCTAAGGCTGTTGGGCAGCACAACCCCTTAGAGAAAACTCAACTTTTCTCCCATGAAAACCCCAAGTTCAAGCTCCCAAATCAAAGGAAAATAAGCTAGGAGAGATTGCTTACCTTTAATCTCTAGGTTGCTTGAACTTTGATACCTTGAATCTTCTTTGTCTTGGCTTAAGTTTTCATTTTGTAGGAGTTTCCCCAAGGGTCCATGAAGCCACGGTTTTGATGCAGAATGAGGGGGTATTTATAGCCAAAATCCTTGAAAAATTAATGGCCAAGATTGATTTGGTTACTATTTGATCTAAAGGCTCACATTTAATCTTGGATTTTACTTTTTATAAAAGAATAATTATGACATCATGTGGGACAGCTCATGGGACAGATCATGGGGGTATGTGGCGTGCTCATAGTGTAAGGAAGCTTCTAGAAAAATTTTAGTCTAATCCGGTACCGATTGGAGTAGTTTCACAGCAACCAGGCTCTTTTCTATTCCTAATTTTTTTATAATATACCAAGATATATATTTTGTCCTATAAATCAATGTCTTGGATTATCATATCATTGAAATTGATATACTAAATATTTATCTACCATCCATCCTTTAGAAAATGACCAAAATACCCTTAGTGTCCTTTCTTGCGTTATACTAACCCTAGGGGCATAATTGTCATTCCACCCCTCTTTACACTGCCTCAGGGCATATATTGGCTCTAAATAATCATATTTATACTATGTCCCATATTTTTGTCCTATCCAAAATAACTAAAATTACCTCCATCTAACACTAGTACTACAGTGTGGGCATCTAGGGGCATTTTTGTAATTTCACACTTTTCCTAGACTACTCTAGACTCTGGCCCACATAACTGTTTCACTACTTTATTGGGCTCATTATGGCGCCATTTGGGCCTTGGTATGGGCTCATTTGGCATAAATCCCAATAAATCTCACCTAATCCTATTTATCGGGTATTTTATTTTACCGTAAAATCCCGCAAGACTTCTATAGGATTCCTTTTCTGACTCTGTCAATTTTATAAATTCTTACATTAAATATAGGAATTTTCTATAAAGTTTCAGCAGATTATGCTGTCTGAAAAATACTGTAATAACTCTTCTGACTTCATAAATTTATATCAATTAATCGGGACCTCAAATCAAAATTTTGTGTTGCATTAAACTGACCGGAATATTTTTGTCTATCGACTGATAAAATTTAGGTCTGATATGATTCCAGGCATTTTTTGCCTATTTCAGCTAAACTTTCTCATATTTACATTTGGGTCCCTGAACTTTTACATAATTGCACTTAGGCCCCTGAACTTTTGGCTGTTTATATTTTAGTCCCTTAACTTTTAAAAATTACACTTAAGGGCCCAACTTTTGTTTCTACTTTCACTTTTTTCCTTTAACCTTTTCTACTTTTCATTTTAGTCCTTCTCTTCCTTAAAGAATCATCTAACCTTTATTATTTCTTCTAATCTTTGTCATAATCCTTTCCAAACCTCTTTCCACTATCAGTACTATGCAGATAGGGAAAAATCAGGATATGACAATACGTATTGTTGAGCTACCCTAAACCTCATGTGTTTGTATTTGCTTGTTAGAGATAGATGAGATAATTAGCTCCAGGTAATCCTCAATTATTAAAGTTAGGACTAGAATGAGGGCTTGAGGTAATATAATGATAATTAGTTAGTTAGAGAGTTAAAACAAAGGAGATGATATAATATGAGCTATAAACATGATATAAATTATACAACCCAATCAGATATAGTTATGAAATTCAGATGTACCTCTGAGAGAGAAGCATCTATGTAATAAAAGTAAATGCTCTCACAATAAAGCTAGATTGCTCAGATTACTCATGAGATAGATCCAGTTTAAGGAAATGGTTATTACAGCTCATGTTAAAGCCATGTCTACCAGATGAGCTAAGAAATCCTTTATTAGTTATGCATAAAACCATAATAAGAAAGATAAGATGTATAGTTTATAGCAGTAAGTGCATGGTAGAGCCTGTGTAGCTCTCGATAGTATTGCATTGACATCATATTTTTAAATGGAAGATGAGAAAGATATGAGAAATTTCTGAGTAATAGAGAAAATGAGTAAAGTATTAATGGAAAATATTGTTTAAAAAAATTTGGAAAAATTATCAGTTGAGTTACCAATTGAGTGAAAGTAGCTAACCTTATAACTTAGTCTGTTAGTTTTAGGTCTTCTAGAGAATTATGACATAAATAACAGAATTATAGTATATTTCATAGGATCACAGTTAAATCTTAGATGGCTCTTATAGAGTTTAAGGGTTGCAGTTAGATCCTAAAAAGACTTACGGTAGATCTAGACATATCCTAAGGAAAGGAATGAGCCATAAAGTTATGAGTACAGTGCAATATTTCTTTGGAAAGACGATTACCAATGCCAAGGTTAAGGTAGGAAAGCCTCACAAATTAGTTAACTCATATAGAGAGAGTACCCACAACATTTTGTTTAGATGATTTTCTTATATTGACTAAACTCAGAATCCTCTTACACGAAAAAGGAATTAAAGTCAATAAAGTTAATGTTTATTGTTCTGAGTACAAGGTATTAATAAGGCTGTAAGGAGAATACATAAGAAAGAGAAGTAGAGCTCCCTGTATAAAATAAGAAAGGAGCAAGTATAAATAGAAAAATTCCTAAGATGAAATTAAAGAAAATAAGATCTAAATAGACCTAAAAGAGACAATATGAGAAGGTATAAGATAGTGAAATACTAGGGTAGTAGCTTGTTAGCACTAGTACTTTAGATTTTCATTGGCACTTCTCAGTTAAGCGTGCTCAGTGAAGAGTAGCCTAATGATGGGTGACCCTCTGGGAAGTGATGAAAAATGGTGTCAATGCCACACATGTTTGGCATAGATTCATAAAGTATGTAAGATGATATGAAAAGCTAAGAAAAGTTAGAAAATGTTATGAAAAACAAAAGAGTAGAATCCCTTATGTTAGATCCAAAGAGAGGATCTAAAAGGAAATATTTAGATTACGAATTTGTTTCAGAAAAAATAAAGGCAAAAGAACAATATTCTCTTGAGAGGTTGGCAAAGTTGTAAATCAAAGAAAATGTTAGACTTATGGTATCTCAAAATAAGAAAAGAGATACACAATGAGAAACCTATAATAGACATGTAATTAGATAAAAAGTATGAGAATGACAGAGACCCCATAATTACATCAAATTTCTGAAGGGTTATGTATGAAAGAAATAGATACTACTCATAAGTTTAGTACAACAACTAAACTAAGTAGAGTAAAAGAATGATGTTTGGTATCCCAGACCTCAATTCTGATTGAGTTGATCACGTAAGATTACTAATAGTTTAAAGTAAACAAGGTGTTTTTGTACTCCATTAATGTTAAAAGAAAAGCGTTGGACATTAAAATAGAACAAAACAATTATGTAAAGACACCCCTAAACCTTAGTCATGAAATAGAGAAGAATATAAAAGAGATATACCCATAATGGTTTGACTAAGGTATGAGTTGAATTTTGAGGATGAAATTTATTTAAGGGGAGAATTGTCGCATCGTGATTTTTTTCCTATATGTATATGACTAATCTTTCCCTATTTATAGAAGATTGATAGTGGAAAGATATAAGGAAATGACTATGATTATGAGCAAAAGAAATGATAATGATTATATGAGTTTAAAGTTGAAGAAAGGCATGAAAAGTATAAAGTTATAAAGCTTAGGTATGTGAATGTCATTTTGATGAAATTTAATATAAAGAATTCAAGGGACCTAAATAGAGTTTACGAATTCAGGAATTAAATTAGAATTTCATAATGTCTAGAAAGAGAATAAAATGAAATATCAAAATTTGAAGTAAGGGACCAAAATGGAATTTGACAAATCTAGGGACTAAAGTGTAATTTGTCGTCAAGTTCAAGAGGTAAAAAAGTAATTATAACAAAGTTGAGCTAAAAAGGCCCAAAACTTCCTGGAAATACTACAATCCCAAATTTTACCTAAATAGAGAATGGTAATTGGGCCAAGAATATTTTTTTTAGAATTTTAGTTTGAGGTCCCAAAAAATTATTAATTTGTAAAGTTTAGAAATTGGCATAGGACCTTCTAGACCCATAATTAGATGCAATCTAGTAGAAAATTCTTATAATTATTATAGAAATTTATGAAGTTGACAAAACTCAAAAAGGAGTCATGTATAAATTATTATTGAATTTATTAGGACTTCTGGGTCTCATGAAATTTTAAAACTATTTAGAAAATTTATTTAATAGTATAATGAATTTCTAAAAATGCGAGGTCCATTAAAAGAGATTTATATAATTTATCTCAAAAATTAGGGTAATTTAAGGTACCTGGTAAAGGAAACTCCTTAGGATGTGTGCCAAATAAAAAGTTTGACATAAAGAAAGCCCATAATGGCGTCATACAAGAGACCAAGAAGCCATGGAAATTATCATGTGATTAAATGGATTTTTTGTGATATTTTTATGCATTTTTAAATAATTAAAGAAAGGAAATTTCCAAGAAGCAAGGTGGCATGTGAGGTGTTTGATGAGGGCAGATGTCGTGGTTTGATTCATCAAAATAAAGTTTATTGCAATCAATATAATATAGTATAGGGCACAACCCTATCCTTCTTCTCGAGGAGCCTTTTATATGGAAACCTAGTAGATTGGATGTCAAAATCAATGAAAAACTTGAGCAGGGATAAAATAGTTTTAGGGTTTTAGAGAATGATGCAATAAAAGTAGGTTGCATAAAGGTAAATAGTTTTTGGATTTGTGATTAAGATGAAAACGAGTTGATTTGTTGAGAGATATGTTATGAAAGACTCTTAATGATGAAAATATATCTATACTTGCTTTCATTTTAAAATTGGAGTTTTGAAATCACTAAGTCACAAACAAAACCTCAATCGATCGATTGAGTCCAAAACCCTAATTTTCCTTAAACCCCTTTGATCAAAGCTAGTTTAAGAACTATTAGTGAACTGTCATAAATCACTTAGCATGTAAATTGACTTTAGATGATGAAAATGCCCTTGAATGGTCGTCGATCAAAAACCCTAGATTTTAAGCAATTGAATTAATTGGCAACGATTGCTGATAATAACCCAACTCTCTTACAATTGAAACTAAAATATTCTATTAAAAGCAAATGTTCAAGTCATCCGAATTCAATTGCAAAGTCTAATATAAGAATGATCAATCAATATTCAAAACATGCCCATAAAATGAAAACCCTAGATCTAGCAGCAATCATAACATGAGAAGATACAAATTAGAACACTAGAAACTCCCCGTTTGAGTCCATGAGCTAAAGATATCTGATTTATCACCAAGAGGCTAAAGGTTTAGCCTCTTATGACTCCTATTGTACTGTAATCACTGTTCAGTTGAGATATCATGAAGAAACAATGGAAAGATGGTAGACTCGTAGTGTAGAGATATGGAGAAATCTATGGAAAGATGTAGAACGATGAAAGAGGTCGAGAAGGTGATCAGAGAGTGCTAGAGTACTACTTTTTAGCCAAATCAGGTCAAAAACCAGCCTCCTCCTTCATGGCAGCCTTCCTCCCCTTTTATTTCTACATAACCTAATTCAAAACACGTAGTTTCAGTGATTTCGTATTTTAGTCGTGACCAGATCCATGTTTTGGTTGTGACCTATAAATGTAGAGAGACTTCCAGAAGACTCAAGGTCGTGACCTACGGACTCTTTGGATGAGACTAAGAGATGCAGGAGTGTGATTTCACTTTCATTAACTTGTGATTTCTTTCTTGGTCCTTGCTATCTTCCAAAATACCTGCAATTCAACATAAAAGCTCACTGTAAAAGTCTAAATCAATAAATAACAGAATATATGCTATTTGGAAGAGTTAATTTACTATTTTATCCTTTAATTAGTACATTGCCATGCACAATCATGTATTACAACAAAAGTACAATTTAAGGCGTAAAATGATGGTAAAGTTGTTATAAAGCTCTAAAAAATGTCACAAAAACCATATACAAAATGTGTCTTATCAATTCCCCCACACTTGAACCTGTGTACTCCTAGACAAAGAAATGAATCACACCTAGAATAACACTGTTAAATTCGACATAACAACATAATCCATAGTGTACCCTGAAAACAAATAATTCATCATCTTTTGGGAACACAAAGGTGATAATGTGAGCAATGCCAAGCAACCAGCTACTAAGTGAAGTCAACCTCAATAGTATGAGTGCAATAGATCCTTTCAAGGGTATAAGTGTTTAGCTCTCTATTTCCTCTCCTTATTAGGGTTCTTTTACTCATATTTATATTGGAGAACACCCTACCATATGCTTGAATTGGCTCTAAATCTCAGTAACTATGTAACACATGCAAAGAATCAAGAGGTCTTTTAGTAGTATCCATTTAAAAGTTTCCAAGTAATCACTTAGAAGTTTCCAATGATTTAAAAATTTCCAAGTAATCACTTAGAACCATGTCATAATCCAATGTAACAGCAACAACTTAGTTGTTTTCAAATTCAATTTCCAAGATTTTCTAAAAAATTCAAGTGGCGCAATGGTTTCTAGGTGCTGAAAAGGTTTTGAAATAAGGGAACAATGAATAATTTGTGAAAGAATCTTAGTAGTTCAAAAGGAATCCTTCTATACAGCTTTGCATGAGGCAAAGAGAAGGTAGTTAGACATTTTTCAAACATAGGTCACGATGTAGAATAGTAAAGGTCACGACCAATTGTCACAGGGTGTGCATACTCAGGATTTTCATAACATTTAGTCGCGTCTACAGGATGTATCTTTCGCGATGTAAACACACAGAGAGGAACAGTCATGACCAGGTAGGTACTCATGTCACGACTCAAATCAACAGAGTTATTGTCACGACCACTATGTATATAGGTCACAACTGTAGGTCACAGAGAGCATGTCAAGTCTAAAGTTTTATTACATGTCGTGACCCAAAAGCCAGTATGTCATAACCGTGTTTCACAGAGACTACCAATTGATAATTGTCAAAGTCCCAAAATGATTTTTCATGCTAAAACCTTTCCAGTTATCAACAAAAATTAAAATGAGGATCCAATTTTCAGTAATTCATGACACATTAAGATCAAAAACAAAAATTTTGTGATGAAAGATTTAGATTACTCGAAGAATGTCAAATTGAGTGGCACATAAAACACATTGAGTAGCACAGAAGCAAACATTAAATAGCACAAAAGCAAAGACATCTCCCCCACACTTAAACTTGATAGTGTCCTCACTGTTAACAGAACTAAAGTAGAAAATATCACAATCACTCTGCAAAGTCAATCAAATATAGCTTTAAAAGAGTAGGTACCTTAATTACTCCATACAAATTAAAAGTTCAACACATGGTCAAATTCAGGTCATGCAAAGTAATACTAGTAAGGCAGAGATGACAGGATGGGTACGTTAAGATCATGCATATCAATATGTTTCCTCATAGAACAATCAATGAGTAATTGTCACATGGACAGTAACAGGTTGTTATTCAAAATAGAAAGACACCTAGGATAAACAGAAATAAATAGAAAATGAAACTATCATACTAAAATATCAGGCGGAAAAATTAACTACTACTTCTACTAGTTCTCCCTTTCTAATCACCAAACCAACATGTCAGGCATATATAAATTTATAAAAGGTAAGAGATAGGAAAGAGACAACCTGGCCTCAAGGTGGCGGTGAGAAATCATAAAACTCTAGGAGATGGCTGTTTGATTGGAAGGTTTTCCCCGTTACCCTATCTCTCCACTTCAGCATTCCATAATCGCACATCTTATAATGAGATTCGTCCAAGCCCATCTTGAATTCTCCCTATTTAAACTTGAACTTACCAAACTGTAGTTGGCATGTCGCAATAACAGACTTGGAAAATATTTGCTTCACGTCCTTTGTATATCCCCTATAGTTGCCCTTCTCTAGCCTGCGTAGCTCTTCCAATTTATCATCTGCTTCCCCAAGTGTCGCTCTAACATGAGGTTGGTCTACCATGATGATGCCAAGAACGGCCCATGATGATGCCAAGAAGGGCCCAAAACCTAAGGTACCAGTCCATCAGTAGAAGGGGCCAGTGTCCAGAAAAGTGTGAAATTACAAAAATACCCCTGGATGCCCAGATTATACCAGAGATGGATGAAGGGCATTTTGGTCACATGGGACAGGTTAAAAACATGGCACATGATATAAATATGATTAGTTGAGCCCAGATACACCCTGAGGTAGTATAAAGAGGGGTAAAATGATGATTATGCCCTTGGGTCAATATAATGTAAGAAAGGACACCAAGGGTATTTTGGTAATTTCTCAAGGAATAGATGACAGATAAATACTCAGTATAACCATGTCAAGGGTATGAGAAGCCTAGATATTGATTTCTAGGACAGAATACACATTATGGTATATTATAGAAAAAATCAGAATAGAAAACAGTCTGGTTATTGTGAAACTGTTCTGATCGGTACCGGATTGGACTGGAATTTTTCTAGAAGCTTCCTTACACTATGAGCACGCCACCTAACCCCTTGAGGTGTCCCTTGAGCTGTCCCACATGATGTCATAATTATTCTTTTATGAAAAAGTAAAATCCAAGATTAAATGAGAGCCTTTAGGTCAAATAGTAACCAAATCAATCTTGGCCATTGATTTTTCTTGGATTTTAGCTATAAATACCCACTCATTCTGTCCAAAACCTTGTCCTTGTGATACCTTGGGGAAACTCTTGCAAAATGAAAACTCAAGCCAAGACAAAGAAGATTCAAGGTTCCAAAGTTCAAGCAAGCTAAAGATTAAAGGTAAGCAATCTATCCTAGCTTATTTTCCTTTGATTTAGTAGCTTTAAATTAGGGTTTTTGTGGGAGAAAAGTTGAGTTTTCTCTAAGGTGTTGTGCTTCCTAACAACCTTAGATGAAAGGGGAAAGAAGAAATTAAAGTTAGAAACATATGATTGAAGCTTAAACAAGCTAGTTGAGTGATTGGTTGTTGAATCAAGTTGATATTCTTGACTTTGCCAAGAGTGAACCTGTTCGGTATGAACTGTTCATGAGGGAAGGAAATTGAATTTCAATGATTTAATGCTTCCATTGAATTTAGATGATGATTTTGTGTAGGATTGGAAATGTTTTGAACCTTGAAAGCATTGAAATTCCAAGATTATAGTGTTTGAAACCCTTTTCTGATACTATTCACAAGCATGAACAGTGATTGTAATTTCATGATTTTTATGCTTCCAATGGTTTTAAAATGAAAAGTTGTGTGGGATAAAGTAGAGAAACAAGTATGGGAAGCAGTGGAATCAAAATGAGAATTTTTTAAAGAATTGAGTGCAGTTTCGGTTCTGTATAGCATGTGATGAAGGAGCTGGAATTTCATAATTCTAAGCTCATAAATGGATTCAAAAGAGGAAATTGTGTAGGGTAAAGTCAAGACATGAATTGATTCAAAGACCAAGTCCATTAGTTAAGATTAAGGAAAGTTAATGGGCTTAATGTTCAAGAAGTTATGCTACTTAAAGTGAGTTTAACGCTCAAGGAAGTTAGATTGTGATGAATGAATGATTATGTGATATTAGGAATTGATTGGTATGCTCCAAGAGAGGCAGCCACATGTTTAAGAAAAGTGAGAAGAAGGAAGAAAGTTAAGGTGAAAGAAAGTCAAGTGTTAAAGGTAGTAAATTTATCCTAAACTTGTAGGCATTGAATGTTATGCTTGATTGTGCTATGGCTGGATTGAATTGTGTTGCCTATATGCTTATGTATGAAGCTCTATTTATATGTTTACTTTGGCCAATTGTATTTGATATGTAACATGGAAGCATGCACATGACACAATAGTAACACTTTCACAAGCAAGCACAAGTAGTTATATTAATGCATGCATTGTTTAGTACCATTTGCTACTGAGATTTCCCCCAAAATCTCATCCATTTCTATGTAATCCCAATCCCACAGGTTTATGAATGATGAAAGAGGATGATGAAGCATGAAGAAAAGCTAGGGATTGGATAGTATATATGTTATTTGAATGTGTAAGGTTGTTGTATGACCAATGTAAGCAGTGATGGTCATGATGCAATGAAAAATAGTAAATGATAGAATAAATATATGAAATTTTACAGACATTTATATGACATGCCAAGCTTCGTTTTGACACTAAGAATGCTTTATTTGGATGTCTGTACAAAGAGAAATACATTTCCAAAGTAAGGGACCAGAATCTGTTTCCAGAGTTTTTGATCAAATGAACAGTAAATTTAACGAATAAACTGTATCCATTGGATAATCATTTGGTCTGGAAATTATTTTTCCCTTAAATTTCAAGATGCTATCTTCATGTAGCTTTTTGAACCACTTTATTTCTAATTTTCTAGAATTAATCATGATTTTTCGAAGTTCATTGCATAATCTGGAATACCATATGAACAGTAACTCGAGAAAGAATAAAATTTCAGATTTGGCTAATGGACTTCCAAGGTCTTGTAAGTGGTTATAAATGCTACTGAATGGTTCATAGGACGTATAATAGTAAGGATGTTACACTTCCTATACTTGTTTCTCCACTTTATCCCACACAACTGTTAATTTTAAAACCATTGGAAGCATCAAAATTATGAAATTCCAGTCACTGTTCATGCGAGTGAACAGTAACACATAAGAACCTCATAAACTACATCTTGGAATTCCAATACTTCCAAGGTTCAAGAACTATCCAATCCTACACAAAATCATTATATAAATGGAAGCATTATACCATTGAAATTTTATTTCTTTCCATTATGAACAGTGCAGACCAAAATGGTTCAACCATGGCAAAGTCAAGAATATCAACTTGATTCAACAACCAATCACTTAACTAGCTTGTTTAAGCTTCAATTGCAATATCCTTACTTTCATACGTATTAGGAACCAATCAATAGCATTTAGAACCACTTACAAGACCTTGGAAGTTCATTACCTAAATCTAGAATTTTACTCTTTCTCGGGTTACTGTTCATATAGTATTCCAGATTACGCAATGAACTTCAAAAAATCATAACTAATTCTAGAAAACTTGAAATGAAGTGATTAAAAAAGCTACATGAAGATAACATCTTGAAATTTAAGGGAAAAATAATTTCCAGACCAAATGATTAGCCAATTAATATAGTTTATTCTCTAAAATTTACTGTTCATTTGGTCAAAAATCCTGGAAACAGATTCTGGTCCCTTACTTTGGAAATTCATTTCTCTTCATATACACATCCAAATGAAAAGTTCTACCTATGAACTTAAATCTCTGGATGTTTACTACATGCTCATAAAATTTCGTGAAATAATTCCTTCATTTGCTAGGTCAAACTGAAGCCACAACAAAACTGCTTTAGGACCTACGTTTTTAACATTTCAGTTTCTTTCTTTTACTTTCAATAATTGTTCTAGCATACATGAATCATCTGTTTTTCCTTGTATGAATTCATATACATCCTGGGGTTATACAATAATTGTTTCATACAATCTCATCACATAAATAGATGCTTTACATGGCTTTGACATACATGGAAAGTGCATAGCATATGCTAACATCTTAAATACTTTACTTTTCTTCTTCCATGCTTTAGCTCTTCTCCATGCATACATTATCCATCATGCTTGACCTAAATTGGTTGGTTATGGGAGAGTGAGATTCTAGGGAATCTCAGTAGCAAACATTACCACTTAAATATGCAAGATGGATGCTAATGCATGATATGTAATTTCATTAAACTTTCTTTGATTAGTGACATGCTATCATACTACATACTTTCACATAAAGTGCATGGCCATGTAAAACATGTTATTCACAATACATTCAACATCATTTATCATGTCACAACATCATTCAAAATCATATACATGTCAACACATAAGCATACCACATCAAGCACATAAAGAGGTAAGTTCACTACCTTGCACTTAAGCTTTCCTCTTGACCTTTAGCCCTTGCTCCCTAGCTTTCCAACCATGAAGCCTTTATGTCCATCACTTCCCAACATCTTCTTGGATGTTTCATGGTCCTAAACACATTCATATTCATCACATAACTCATTAGGACTCATGAACTCCAACCATGTTCAAGACTAACTTTGTTACACTCTTTATTGTCATAACTTTCTTTAATTTTCACTAATCCACTTGGCTCTTGAACCAATTGATATCTTGACTTTACCCTACACAATTTCATCTTTTGAATCCATTTATGAGCTTAGAATCATGAAATTCCAACTCCTTCATGGCCTGCTGTACAGAACTGAATATAAGCATACAATTCTTTCAAAAATTCTCATTTTGATTCTAATGCTGCCCATACTTATTTCTCCACTTTTCCCCACACAACTTTTCATTTTAAAACCATTGGAACTATCAAAATCATGAAATTCCAATCACTATCCATGCGAGTGAACAGTTACCATGAAGGATTTCAAAAACTACAACCTTGAGATTTTAATGTTTCCAAGGTTCAAAACCTTTCCAATCCTATACAAAATCATCACGTAAATTCAACGGAAGCATTAAATCATTGAAATTCAATTTCCTTCCCTCATGAACAGTTCATACTGAATAAGTTCCATTAAGGCAAAGTCAAGAATATCAACTTGATTCAATAACCAATCTCTTAATTAGCTTGTTTAAGCTTCAATCATATGTTTCTAACTTTAATTTCTTCTTTCCCCTTTCACCTATGGTTGTTGGGCAACACAACCCCTTAGAGAAAACTCAACTTTTCTCCCATGAAAACTCTAAGTTCAAGCTCCCAAATCAAAGGAAAATAAGCTAGGATAGATTGCTTACCTTTAATCTCTAGCTTTCTTGAACTTTGGAACCTTGAATCTTCTTTGTCTTGGCTTGAGTTTTCATTTTGTAAGAGTTTCCCCAAGGTATCACAAGGCCACGGTTTTGGGCAGAATGAGTGGGTATTTATAGCCAAAATCCAAGAAAAATGAATGGCCAAGATTGATTTGGTTACTATTTGATCTAAAGGCCCACATTTAATCTTGTATTTTACTTTTTCATAAAAGAATAATTATGACATCATGTGGGACACCTCAAGGGGTTGGGTGGTGTGCGCATAGTGTAAGGAAGCTTTTGAAAAAATTTTAATCCAATCTAGTACCGATTGGAGCAGTTTCACAACAAATGGATTGTTTTCTGTTATGAATTTTTCTATAATATACTAGGATATGTATTCTATCCTAGAAATCAATGTCTAGGCTTCTCATACCCTTGACATGGTTATACTGAGTATTTATCTGCATCCATTCCTTGGGAAATGACCAAAATACCCTTGGTGTCCTTTCTTACACTATATTGACCCTAAGGGCATAATCTTCATTTCACCCCTCTTTGCCCTACCTCATAGCATATACTGGCTCTAAATAATCATATTTATGCTATATACCATGTGTTTGTCTTGTCCATAATGACCAAAATGCCCTCTATCTATCATTATTACAATCTGGGCATCTAGGGGCATTTTTATAATTTCACACCTTTTCTGGACACTGGCCCCTTCTACTAATGAACTGGTACCCTGGGTTTTGGACCCTTCTTGACATCATCATGGGCCTATATATGAGGTCATATGATCTCATTCTATCTAGGTTCACATACCGATAAGTTCTATTATCGAATCCCGGGTGTTATCAAACTCCCGTCAAAATTCACTGTTATGCGAATAACTTTTTATACAGGACTTCTTCTGGGGTTCTGTCATATTCATAACATCTGACACTATAGGGGACACTTTCCTGTAATTCCCCCACTTATATCTGATGTCCATGGAATCTTATAGAAATTCAAATAATTTTTAGACTATCAGATAATTTTCTACTGTATGGAGCCCTAATAAAATTTCTGTATCATGTCAGATTAACCAGCATATCTTCCTTTATTTACTGATGGAATATGGGATTGAAAAACTTTCAGGCAGTTATAACCCTTTCCAGGCTGATCTTTCTATAATTACAATTTTACCCTTGAACTTTTTACTTAATTACATTTAAGTCCCTTAACTTTTAGAAATTACCACTTTTGGCCCAAATCTTGTTTCTACTTTCACTTTTTGCCTTTAACCTTTTCTACTTTTTCATTTTAGTCCTTCTCTTCCTTAAAGAATCATCTAACCTTTATTATTTCTTCTGATCTTCGTCATAATCCTTTCTAAGCCTCTTTCTACTATCAGTACTATACAGATAGGGGAAAATTTAGGATATGACATCAATCACATATCTTTAACTTTAATTTCTTCTTTTTTCTTTTATCTAAGGTTTTTGGACAGCACAAACACCTTATAGAAAACTCAACTTTCTTCTATGAAAACCCTAAGTTCAAGCTCCTAAATCAAAGGAAAATAAGCTAGGATAGATTGCTTACATTTACTCTCTAGCTTGCTTCAACTTTGGTATCTTGAATCTTCTTTGTCTTGGCTTGAGTTTTTATTTTGCAAGAGGTTCCCCAAGGTTCTCATGCTCCATGGTTTTGAGCAGAAATGGTGGGGTATTTATAGCAAAATCCCATGGAAAATTAATGGCCATGATCACTTTGTGCACTATTTGATCTAATGGCACATATTTAATCTTGGATTAGTTTTCCCTAGAAGCCAATGAGATGACATCATCCATGAAATCATCAAAGGACACCTCAAAGCCCATGTGAAGAAATTACAAATAGAGGAAGCATCTAGAAAAATTTCAGTCCAATCCGATACCGATTCAGTATGATTTCCCAAAAACCAGACTGTTTTCTTAATCTAATTTTTCTAAGATTCCATATTATGCTTTCTGACCTTAAACCCAATATCTGGATTCTTCCTACCATTGGCACTCTTGTACCAGAACAAAACTTAATTACATATCCCTTGGAAAATGACTAAAACACCCTTGGTTCACTATCTTGCACTATATTAACCCTAGGGGCATACTTGTCATTTTACACCTCTTTATTTCTTATCAGCGCATATATTGGCACTGACTAATCACTCCTGTACTTGTCTGGACATTTTTGACCTGTCCAAATGACATAAACGCCCTTCGTCTAACTCTAACTTAATGACACAATACAATGGCATAATTCAATGGCATTTTCATAATTTTATATTTTTCCTGGTCTTTATTAGTCCTGGCCCACATACTTATCTAAAAATATCATTGGGCCTATAAGGCACCATTTTAGGCCCTCTACATCATCCACTACCTTCATGGGCTCAACTCCTGAGAAATTCCCCTGAAACATATTTATCGGGTATTTTAATCTACTGTAAATTCTATAATAAATTTTACATAACTCCTTTTTGAATTTTGGTAGTTTCATAAATTCTCATATTAATTACAAGAATTTACTGCCAAATTTCATCTGATTCTGAGGTCTAGAGTATACTGTATTAATTTTTCTTTCTTTAGAAATTAATATAAATTTTTCGGGACCTCATATCAAAATTCTATGTTGCATCAAACTGATTAGAATAATTTTCTCTATTTACTGGGAAAATTTGGGACTAATCTGATTCTAAATATTTTTGAGCCTTTTCTGGCTCAACTTTCTCATAATTACCAGTTTGCCCTTGAACTTTTGAAAATGACACTTTAGGCCCTCAACTTTTCATAATTACACTTAATGGCCCAAAGTTTATTTCTACTTTCATTTTCCATCATAGAACTTTTAAACTTTTCATTTTAGTCTCTCATTTTTATACCTTTGTCTAATCATTATTTTTCCTTTATATTCATCATCGCAATCCTTTCCAAACCTCTTACCAGTATTAGTATTATACAGATAGGAAAAAAGTAGGACATGACATTTCTACCCTCTTAAAATAAATTTTGGCCTCGAAATTTACTTAGTACCTCAGTAAATAATCTTGGATAGATATCCTCGTCTTTGTTATGACTAAGTATTAGGGTATCTATCTCTTATATTCTATCTTGACATCTTAGTAGAGTAATATCAGTAGATTTTCATATCTTTGTTGTCGTTACTCTTCTTTTCTGAATCAACTCAATCAGACATGAATGCTACTTCATTCTATTACTTGCTTACTTGCTTTGCATATGGATTTCTCACCATATCATACTTGTGAGTAGTGTCAATTTCTTTCATATTATAGTCTCTCAAATATTCCTATATTGTGGAGTTTCTGTCAAATACTCATCATACCTTTAACACGTATCTCTTATTATTTCTCTGAGTACCTAGTAGAATTTTCTAAACATCCGCAAAACTGCATCTCTCATTTTCATACCATTGTATTTCTTTTCTTCTTATCATCTTTAATGACTCATCATAATACAGAGAGAGGACTTATGTCATTATTATTTCTTTCTTTACTGCTAGATATGTGCACATACTCTAACCGGGTAACCTTACTTTATGGAAAAGCACTAAAATATTATTTTAATGCCTCTTAAACTCCATAATCCTTGGGCCTACGTTTGGCCTTTTAAATGTCATCTTGGGTTTCTAACCCAGCCTAGGCACTCTGAAGGCTTGGTTTCCAAGAAACACCTCTTTCTTTTCCATTATGCCCACACGGACTTTCACTATTCACAATTTAGTCCCTGAATTTTCACTTTCTTGCAGTTTAGTCCCTGATCATCATCTATATATTTTTGGGACTCCTGCATAATAGGGTCTAGTACCTTGCCTTTTTCAAGCTACAAATTGAGCTTTTAGGCCTAAAAATTGGGATATGACATTTCTCCTCCCCTTAAAATAAATCTTGTCCTAGAAATTTGAGGGTCAAATCTCTATTCATTCCTTGATGAATAGTCTCTCTAAGGAGAATGTCCCTCTTATTTCATAACATTTTCTTGACTTTTCTAGCTCTTAACTTTTCTTATTATCTCACATAAATTTGTGTATTTATGCCAACCTTTTGTGGCATTTACACATTTTCTCATATAACTGTGTTCTATATTTAGACCCTCTTCTCTAGGTCTTGCTAGCCTTTTAATCTCTTTATTCTTATCTGAAGGATTTATCTACTCATACTTTTCCATTCTCAAAATATATGGGGTTCTCTTCTCTATTCCTCAGGCATACTTCTACAAAAATTTTTGAATATCAGCACCAAGACTTGAACTTGGACTCCATCTTCATAAGGGTAAACTAAGTTCAGTCTGTATATAATATAGGCTATAAATAAGTTTTCTAGATGAGTTAATCAACTCATGAAGCTCTTTACCTTAACTTCGTCTTTGGTACTCATCTTTCTAGAGAGATACTGTACTCTTCTCATTTCTTCATGGCTCCTTACTTTCCTTAGGCTAGGTCTAACTGCGACCTCGGGATCTAACTGTGATCAACTGTAAGCCTCTTCAGAATCTAACTGGGACTCTGAAGCTGTTAGGATCTAACTGTGACCCTTGAGCTGTGCTAGGATCTAACTGCAACCCCCAGAATCTTCTGTGATTCTATTGTACTGTATCATCATCTCTAAAATATCTCATCCAATAGACCAAGTTATAAGGTTAGCTACTTCCACTTGTTGATAACTCAATAAAAAATTTAAAATACATTCAGTAGCCCATATTATTTACCAAGACTTTACTTATTTTTCCTCTTACTCAGGAGTTCTTTGACATCTTTATTACTCTACTGTGGCTTACCAATTATGGTCTAACCACCTGCCATTGCATTCTATTGCTCTAGCCTCATCATAACTTCTCATTTCAATCTGTGCTCTAACAGCGAGCCATTTGAACTATGCTCTAACTGCGAGCAATCTGCATCAGATCTAACTCTTATATGAAGAGTGATCTGAACTCATCTGAATCTAGCTCTATCTAAGAGCCATCTATTTCATATCCAACTCTTATCTGAAGAGTGATATGAAAACAATCTCTTTACTGTTATCTCTTACTCTTTCTGTATACTATTTCTTTTGATAGAGTTATAACACTACCACCTTCTTGGTACTTACTGTAACCCTAACATAAGAAATGGCCCTAAGTACTATATTCACAAGTCTATAGAAATACTTGAGTAACCTCAATCATATTGTAACAACTGTCTCTCTTACTGAGACTGTCTCTCATTCTGGGTACATTCTTATTGCATGTCGTATGGTATTGGAGCAACATAACTTTCTCATCATAAACTCTACCCTGCATGTACTGCATGAGGGGAGTATTCATAGCATATTCTAACATGCGTGTTATCATATAACAACTATAAGGAGATGTAACTATTCATCATAACTCATGGCAATGTAAGCCATATCATCATCACATAAATTTGCTCAACCATTCATCATACGTACACTGCAATTGAACATTCTTTCCTCTATCACCTTGTCTTCCAGATCCCAAACATTCATTTAGGAATTTGAAATAACTACTCATTTAACTTAGGCTACCACATTACCCTCTTACTAGGGTATAGACTCAACCCTTCATTACTCTATCTTACTCTTGCTTATTACTCTTTATTGGGGAGTCTTTTTATCTTTGAAATTGTGGATACCTTTCTCTCTTTAAACTAACATTTCATATCTCCTTACTTTATATTATCTGGCTTGATTATGCTTTGTACTAATCCTCTAGTTGATTAACTTCAACCAAGTTGGTACCTTTGTTATCATTGTCATTGTAACATCTGGTAGCTTCCCTCAACTTGGGACTGATCAACTTCTGCCTCTATCCATAGAGGAAACTATTCCCCATATGTTATTCTGCTTAGTCCAGCCATATCGTGCTAAGAAACACGAGACCTTGGCTGTAACGGCTGACTAAGACTAACTACTTCCTTGAAGATTACCCCGTAAAGCTGTAAGGTATGGGGTACTGTTCTATCTATCTGGGTGTCACTATCTCTAAGTAGTGAACACCATCCCCATATCTTCTACAAGGGGGAGAACCTCTTAGTTCAAATATCTAACTACACCAAAGCATCACTGAGCCATAACCTTATGTTCTGTGCCATAATCTTATGTTATGTGCTAGAACCCTTTATTCTATACTAGAACTCTCTTGATTCTTTACCAGAACCTTATGCTCTAAGCCAGAATCCTCTGCTCTATACTAGAACCCTCTCAATTCTATACCAGAACCTTCTGCTCTGAGCCAGAATCATTTTGCTCTCATACCAAAATGAAATATCCTCCTTTTCATACATCTTAGGGACCAAGTGGTAGCATATGGAACCACTTTTAAGGCTATTGAAGTCAAATTACTCAATCTGAAATTTTACTCTTAGCGAGTACTGTTCACTGTAAAAATTTCAGAGGAGTGACCTAACTTCAAAAAAACATAACTAATTCTAAAAAAATTGAAATGGAGTGGTTCAAATTGCTACACGAAGCTAACATAATTCTCTTTCAGGAAAAAATAACTTGTTGACCACAACTTGACTGGGTCAACATCAGTCAATGTATGAAGTTTACTGTTCATCCTATATTTTTCCCTGATTCTAGCATTTTAGTCCCAACATTTGCCCTATCCAATCCCCATCTTCTCTCCATGCTTCTTCAATCTTTCCTCATCTTAAACCTGTAGGATTGGGATTACATGGAAGGGGGTGAGAGTTCTGGGAAAATCTCAGTAGCAAACGGAAACTATACAATGTATGCAACTATATGCTTGATGTTACTATGTGTGTACTTAATAATCATGCTTGCATCATGATAACATACATGCTTCCATGTTACTTAATTATAATATATGGCTATAGTATAAAAAGAAATAGAGCATTACTTAATCATACATGCTTCACATTATCAAAGTAAGTACACATCACATAAAACATCCAAGTAGTATAAGTATATAAGTAGTTAAGTTTACTACCTGGCGTGAAGCCTTTTCTTCCAGCTCTTAGCCTTGTCTCTAAGGTCCATTCTTATCATAAGTCAAAGCCTATACATAGCATAATAATATCTTTATTATTATCCAATATAGCTCTACTTAACTCATGCTTAACTAGGGGTAATATCCTTAATCTGATATTCCCCTTGTTTTCTTTCTACCAATTATTAGGGAACCAACTACTTGGCTCCCTGGCAACAGCGCCATTAATGAGGTGAGCAGATTGTCGTGGTCCGATCCATCAAAATAAAGTTAATTGCACCCAATATAATATAATATAAGGCACAACCTTATCGTTCTTCTCAAGGAGGCTTGTATTAGGAAACCTAACATAGTGGATGTTAAAATCAATGAAAAACCTGAGTAGGGATAAAATGGTTTTGGGGGTTTTAGTGATTGATGCAATAAAAGTAGGGTGCAGAAAAGTAAATCTTTTTGGATTGTTGATAAAGATGAAAATGAGTTGGTTTGCTTGAGAAATATGTTATGAAAGACTCTTGATGATGAAAATCTATCTATCCTTGCTCTCACGTTAAAATTGGAGTTTTGAAATCACTAAGTCTCAAAGAAAACCTCAATCGATCGATTGAGTCCAAAACCCTAATTTTCCTTAAACCCCTTTGATCAAAGTTGGTTCAAGAACTATTAGCGAACTATGAGAAACCACTTAGTATGTAAGTTGAATTAGATGATGAAAATAACCTCGAATGGTCGTCGATCGAAAACACTAGATTTCAAGCAATTGAATTAATTAACAACTATCCCTGGTAATAACCCAACTTTCTTAAAATAGAAATTGAAATATTCTATTAAAAAGAAAACATTCAAATAATCTGAATTCAATTACAAAGTCTAATATGAGAATGATCAATCGATATTCAAAACATGCTCAAAAGATGAAAACCCTAGATCTAGTAGCAATCATAACATGAGAAGATGCAAATTAGAAAAGTAAAAACTCCCTGTTTTAGTTAATAAGCTCAAGATATTAGATCCATCACTAAGAGACTAAAGATTTAGCTTCTCATGACTCCTGCTATACTGCAATTGTTGTCCATATGTGATACCATGAAAAAACAATCAAAAGATGGTAGATTGATGGTGTAAAGATATGGATAAGTCTATGGAGAGGTGTAGAATGATGGAAGATGTGGATAAGGTGATCAGAGAGTGCTCGAGTATTGCTTCTTAGCCTAATCAAGTCAAAAACCAACCTCCTTTTTTTACGGCAGCACTCCTCTCCTTTTATTTTTGCATGACTTAATTCAAACCAGTTTTAACATTTTTGCATTTTAGTTAAGACCACATACATGTTTTGGTAGCAACTTGTAAACATAGAGAGACTTCCAAAAAAGTGAAGGTTACGACCGATAGACTCTTTGGTCGCGACTAAAAGGCGCAGGAGCATGGTTTCACTTTCATTGACTTGTGATTTATTTCATCCTTGCTCTCTTCAAAATACCACAATCCAAATTGTAAAAGTCCAAATCAGTAAATAACATAATATATATAGTTTGGAAGAGTTAATTTACCATTTTACCCTCTAATTAGCACATTGCCACGCACAACATGTATTACCATAAAAGTACAATTTAAGGCATAAAATGAATGGTAAAGTTGTTATAAAACTCTTAAAAATGTCACACAAACCATATACAAAATGTGTCTTATCACCATCACTAACCTCAATCTCAATTGGGTTTTAGCTAATCTGCTACATACTCTGTTTCCTAATTAGAGCAAGTTTATCTTCACCAAAACCTTTATCCTGTGTTAAAACTTTGTTCTATACTAATGCTATAATATTTTGCTCTCATACTAAAATGAAACATCCTACTTTACACCTCTCATAGTATGTATTTGAAAGCATATTGGATTAGCGGAAGCATCACGTTGGGCCAATAAAAATTTAAAACTTATCGGGTACTGTTCATGAGGTAATTTCCAGATTGACAGCCCAACTTTAAAAAATTATAATTAATTGTAGAAAAATCATTAGGAGGTGATCCAAATTTTTAATTTAATCTCTTTTATAGATATTTAAGGGAATATATAAATCTAAACATTTACTTTGCTAATTAATACAGTTAAATAATTACTTTTTACTGTTCATATAGAAAATTATAGAAATTCTAGATTCTCTCTCTTAGGTTTGGAAATTTGTTTCTCTTATATTACATATGAATTTAAATATCTAGATGTTTAGTATCTACTTATAAAATTTCATGAATGAATTCCTTCAATTACTAGGTCAAACTGAAGCCACAACAAAACTATTACAGAACCTATGTTTTTTCCATTTCAGTTTCCTTTATTTATTTCTCAATAATTGTTCCAACATGTATAAACCATCTCTTTGGCCTCTCATACATTCAGATACATCATGGGGTCATGCCATAATTATTTTATACATTTTTCTTTACATATAATGGCATACCACATAGCATTACATAAAAAGAATGGCATGCCATCACTTAACTAATTCTTCTCTTCTATTTGTTAGCTCATGTATCAAGCATGACTATTCCATTATAAATAATGTATTATGATTGGTCATGAGAGGGTGAGATTATGGAGAATCTTAGTTGCAAGCTTTACCACTTAAATATACAAGATGGATGCTAATACATGATATGTAATTTCATTAAACTTTCTTTAATTAGTGACATGCCATCATGCTATAAACTTTGTATAAAAATGCATGTCCATGGGAAACATGTTCTTTATAACATATGCAATATCATTTATCATGTGACAACATCATTTAATCGTTATATACATGTCAACACTTTAGCATACGATGTAACATCCTAAAATTTCCTTAGCCAAAAAACCCTAAGTTTTTAGTTAAGGAAATAATTGGAGAAATTTAAATGGTATTATCAACTGAATAAAGGATCAAATCATAAAGTTAGAAAGTATTATGGCCAAGAGTACAAAGTAGACAAAACTTTAGGGACTAAACTATAAATATGAAAAGTTCAAGGGACCTAAATATAATTTGTGAAAAGTTACAAAAACTATACTTTCAGCCCAAAACAGCCTGAATCGGATTTAAGATTTGAAAATACAAGAAGAGAAAGCACATAATTTTGGGTTGAATGAGAGACGTTAGAATTTTGATTTGAGGTTTCAATTAATTGATAAAAATTTGGTAAGTCTGATAAAATTATTTAGAATTTTTAGGAGAACGACTCTAAAAATTAGGATTATGATAGAAGATACTTTGTGAATTATGGGAGATTGTAAAAAAGACCACACTTTCAAAAGAGGTCCAGATAATTTTAAATAGAATTTTAAAGGAATTTCAGGAACTTGTCTACCGACTCTAAAAATTAGGATTTTATTTGTTGATGGGTTATTGTGGGCTAAGTCAAAGTCCAATAGTCAGTACGAGCTTAAACTAAAATAAGGGCAAAATTGTAATTTTGGGAAATTTCGGGCAAGAAATGGTAGTTACGAAAAATATTCAAAAAAATCATAATAAATTCCATAAAATGGAAAATGATGTTCTAAGACATTTTTATAAAGGGAAAATGACAAAAATACCCCTATATGAAGTTTTATCGTATTATGGTTTCTTTTGAGGTATCCTGCAAAAATTAATTGTTCGTACTATAAAAAGATCTTAAAAATATAAGAAAATAGGTATAAATATGTGAAGGGTTAGTAATGATTTTAGAAATGCTAGACAGGGTCAGAGAGTATTGTAGAAAATATCGTTCCATTAAATAATTTATTTTTCTAAAAAATCACCATAGTTAATTTTGGAAAATTAGAGAAAACTCAAGAAGCTCCAAGATAACCATCAAGCATCAATAACCCTTGAGTTGGCATCAAATGAAAGGTAGAATGGAAAAGAATAAGTCAACTCAAAAGTTGTATTACAACTAAAAATATATCAAAACATAACCCTTAGATCAAACTTTCAAGAGTTGAATCTTAGCCCTTGTTTTCCTTCAAGTTGTTATATAAATACCCCTCCCAAGACCTCCATTTCGTGCAGCCCTCTTTACATAGGGGAAACTCTTGACAATTCAAAACTCAACCTAAGATCAAAGCTTCCAACCTCCCAAAATTCAAGGATATTAAGGTAAGCATACTTCCAAGCTTTTAGTGATTTATTTGGAAGTTTAATTTATGGGCTTTAGGGGTTGGGAACCATAAATTTCTAAGGGGATATTCTGTCTAAATTAGTAAAAGATGAAAGTTATAATAAGAGTAGCAAAGACAAGTTGAAAAGGATAAGATTTAACGTGTTTGAGCTCATGAAATCAATTGTTTCTTAGAATTGTTCTTGAAACAGCTTGCTGTCCAGATATGTGCACTCTATTCTAGGGTTGAGATATGATGATTTTAAGGACTCCAATGTGTTCAAAATGTAATTTTGTGTAGGGTAAAGTAAGGAGACCCTAATTGTAAGCCTTAAGCATCAAAATGGAAATTTTAGAAAACCCGAAGTTACAATTTTCATTTATGGCCGTACAGACAGTATAGGAGATGAAGAAATTTAAACATTTGGATTACACCATTGGATTCCTTAGCCAAAATTGTGTAGGATAGGATCCCAAGAGTTAATGTTAGTGCTTAGGAGACATAAAACCCTAATTTAATTCAAGAAAGGGTAGTTAAGGTTTTTAAGTTTGAATTATGTTTGAGAAGTTGTAATGACATGAAATTGTTGTTCACTAATTAGGATTTGACATTTGTGCACCTAAGGAACTTCAAGTCAACAAGGAAAGAAAAGGATCTCCAAGAGATAGCAACAACTCTAGCTTTATCATTGTCTTGCAATTATTTATTGGTATTGTTGTTTATGATTGGTTGAGCATGATATTATGTGATGATGTGCAAGCTTGATGGGCTTGATGATGTAGTAATATCCTTGCTAAGATGTCATGACAAATGTATATTAGAGAATGCAAAAATATGAGAATGATTGTGTGGCTCCCCTATCATATAACATGCTTTAGATAATTGCTTGATCATGTTAAAGGTTGTGTTAGTTGCTATTGGGATCTCTTTGGAAATCCCACTCTTTTTCAAACTAAACCATGTTAGGTTCTAAGCATTCTAGAAGCAAAGAGTCAATGGATGGTGTTTGAAGCATTCTTGGTTGTGTCAGATAAACCTATATTATATAAATATGGAACAAAGAGTACTTTATGTAAGTTATGTTAGAAGGCAATGAGTTTACCACCATGTTTTGAATATGATATTGTATGAATTAAACTCTGAAATTGATCATGCCTAAATTTAACATCCTAAGCTTTAACTAGATATCAAGTACACACAATTTGGATAAGAAATGAATTTATGGTGATTTTTCAAATTTAAGAGTTGAATTCTGGAAATCGGGAATCACCATATAAACAATATGTCTTTGCGAATTTATTAGGAATGCTATAGTAACTTTTGAATGTAGTTATTATTTTTCTCATAAATATATCTTAAAGAGGTTTCAATAGAACTTTGAAGAACATTATTTGGAATTTTATAGATTTAAATATGAATTTTTAAATTTGGGCAAAATTATGAAAAATGCTAAATGAACGTACCGAAGAGGAATTTACAAAAATTCCAGGTTCTTGTTTCCAACTTTAATGGATCCTAAAGTGGTTCCAAAGGCTACTAATGGATCATATAAGGGTATTAAAGTAAGGATACGACATTTTAGTATAAGTCCAAAAGGTTCTAGTATTGGTGCATAATAAATTTTTAGCACGGAACAGATGTTCTAGTGCAAGATAAAATTGCTCTGATTAGAAAACAGAGTATGTAGTGGATTAGCTAAGGCCCAATTGAGATTGTGATTAGTGATGGGTTATTCGTTTACAGTCTAACTAAGATTATGGATTGGAGATAAATGCTCTAAGGAAAATAAACATTGACGTTTAATAAGAGATAGCTTCTTGCCTGATAGTGATCCTTGAGGATAGGGAAAATTTAAAAGTATGAATGGCATAGAGATGTGAGCTAGACCCTTCCTCAGTTAGCTAAAAGAAAGTAGTTGACTTAGTTATGTATTACAATTCGGCCAAGGACATAGAAGTATTTCAAGATAGGGACACATAAGTCTTCGAGGCAATGAGAGATATTATGATGGAATGAATATATCCTAATTAAGATGGCCTAACATGATAACTATTTTAGATTTCTGAATTGATAAATAGACTTTTGGAGATATAAGCTAAAGATAAATAGCCTAGAAATTTTTTTTGATGATTAATAGAAAGAGATAATAAGAGATATAGTATGAGTTTTTAGGAGTGCCCTCTAACCCTAATGTAAACCCTATTCTTCCTATAAGAGGACAGTCTATGGCTGAGGAAGCTAAGCACCAAACTGGATTACAGGTAGACCAGATATTAGTCCTCCCTCACTAGCGTTTAATGATACATTTGATATGAATAATCTATAACAATTCCTTATTCAAGAGATCTAGTCATAGTCTGACAGTCCCTTCGTATTTTTATAGCTCATGTCAAGGGATGGATAGAAGTAAAGATCAAGAGCAGTCAGTTTATCTGTATTTCCTCGATGCTATAGCAGGGATGATAAATAGATATGCAATAGAGGGTATTTACCTGAATTAAGTTTACATTTTAGAAGACTGGATAAAGAACATTATAAGAGAATATTTTGAGAAAGCTTTGTCCAAGTAGTGATGTGAAGGTGTTTAGGTTGTGACAAGAGAAGATCTTTGGTCGTGACAGGAGTACACAGAGCTATAAAGTCATGATGATTAGATTGAGATGGTTGTGACTAAAGTTCACAAAGAAGGTGAGTCACGACTAGCCAATACTCAGATTGAGATTAGGATGCACAGAAACCTAATGATGAGAATGAAGATGCCAACCTTACTGAAGTTTTCCAATTAGAAGTTTAGTACATAGTGCATACAAGCCAAATAGTACAAGATACAAAGATGCATATCAATTTAAGAAGATACTTAGAAGTAGATCCTCCGTGTGACCATCAGGAGTATATCTACATTACGAAAGAATTTATTTAGTTAGTCTTTCCTGAACAAAAGAATCAGAAGTTAGAATGAGACTTGCCTAAGAATGAGCCTAATACATGGCTTAAGGTTAGAGATATGATGGTTAATAGATATAAAGTTTATATTTTTGAAATAGAGGGATCCCATTACAAAGAAATAGTAACATAGCAGACCTAGGGTAGAGCACCCCAGGGAGCAAAAGTAATAGTATTAGATGATAAATGAGATCCATGAGACTGAAGTTACTAGGATCAAGAGACAGACTAGAAAAGAACAACAATCTGATTAAGAGCAAGATGGGACTGATATATAGGCAGAAATAGTTAAGAGATAGTTGAGTGATACAAAAGTTACTCTATAGAGATAGAGAGATGCAAAAGTTCCACTCGCCTGAGAATTTTTTCCTTTAAATAGTTTATGAGAAGTATTCCTCTCAACAAGATAGAGATGAGTATGAGGCTAAGGGTTAAAGCAGGGAGAGAGAAACCCTTTGATGAATACTTAGCCGATTTCATCTACATAAACAGTCAGAGTTGAATGACTGATAAGTTAGTACGCGGATTGAATTATGTGTTACAAAGAAAGAGTTTTTCTCAAGTAGTTGTAGAAATTCAATAGAGCAGTAGATGTATGCAAGGTTAGAAAAAGAAGTCTATGATGTCTAAATAGATAAAGGTAGCCACAATTTTAAAGATAAAGTGACTCCCCTATTTTCTATGTAAGAAAGAGTAATGAAGGGTTGAGTCTATACTATAGTAAGAGAGTAACGTGGCATCCTAAGTTAGATGAATAGTTATTTCATGTTCTTGAATAAATTGTCAGATCCTGATTAGATAATGTGATAGATAATTTGACAAATAATATGATAGAGGAAATAATGTTTTAAAGTTTACCTAGTTAATTGTTTAATTGATGTGTGCATATAATGGATGGTTGAACAAATTATATGATGATATGGCTTATGTTGCCATAAGTTATGAGCAGTTGCATCTCCTTATAGTTGTCATATGATGACATACATGTTAGAGTATGCTTAAATGATTGTATCTCCTTGCATAATATGCATGTTAGAGTATGCTATGATGAATGAACACTCTACTTTTGCATTACATGCAGGGTAGAGTAGATATGATGAGAAAGTTTTAAAAAAAATTATATTGCTCTCATACCATACGACATATAATTAGATAATTAAACTTGGTAATGGTAAAGCAATAGAAAAGTGATAAATGAGATAGTTAGCCAGTTAATTCCCAAAGAGTAGAATGAGAATTTATTACCAAACAATGATAGTTAGTTGGTCAGAGAATGAGATTAGATATGAATGTTGGTAGAAAACCTATAGACATATGATTACAATACTCAAGACATATCCCTTTAGTAGGGATAAGATACATGAATGATGTACCATGAACATGAAATAGAATGAGACGCAATTATAAAGATAATGTAGCCTTAAGAGGGAGTAGTATCTATGTAAAAGAAGTTAACAATCTCACAATAAAACTAGATTGTTCTTGCGATAGAGTTAGATTACTCTTGAGATACAACTATGAGAATAGACAGTGCAGCTCAGGTCAGAGCCATGTCCATTAAATAAGATGTACATATTATGATAGATATGTGCATGATAGAACTTGTGTAGCTCTCTATAATGCTAGATGTAGTAAAATTATGAAAGTTGAGAATGATATATGAAATTCCTAAGTGATAGAGGAAATGAGTAAAGTCTTAACAGATAATAGGGGCTTCTGTGATCATTCTTGGAGAATTATCCGTTGAGTTAACAACTAAGTGGAAGTGGCAACCTTATAACTTAGTCCATTGGTTTTAGGTCTTCCAGAGATAAGGATACAATACAACAGAATCACAGTAGATTCTAGAGGTTCACAGTTGGATCTTAGTATGGCTTACAGAGAATAGAATTATAGGGTCGCAGTTAGATCCTAAAAGGGCTAATGGTTGATAAACTCATATTCGTAGTGATTTTTAGTGTGTTTTAAGTGAGTTTTATTATTGATTTTATCCCCATTTACCAATATGATAAGCAATTATTTAATAAAATTAAAATAGACCAAGTAGAAATTAATTGATTTGATTTGATAAATAATATATTAAATTTCCACTTTGTAGTGACTAATCAACATGTTAGACCAATTGACAGGTGGATATGTAAGCATGTGCTGGATCCAAGAGCTGTATAATCACATGGAACATGTGTTGGATCTAGATCTGATAGCAGATTGCAAGTGGGAGATCAAGCATGTGCTGTAATAGAATAGAATTCCGCATATCTGGCACTATTCACACACATGCACCTTATTTTCACAGAATCACACATTTCAACAGTAGCTCATGCACTTCACACATCATTCACACTTCACATCCTTCCATACCTATATATACATACCATCACATATCATATCAGATATATCATATCCCTATTTTTCTTACCTGATGTAACTGTACAGTCTATATGAAATGGAAATGAGATTCTTAGAATAAACTGTATCAGATTGAGATGGGAAAGAAAGGGATTATTGACTAAGGAAAATATAGTGACCTAAATGCAAAGTAGAAAAGGTTAAAGGACAAAAGTTAAAGTAGAAACAAGAGTTGGGCCAAAAGTGGTAATTTTCAAAAGTTTAGGGACCTAAATGTAAATAAGCAAAAAGTTAAGGACCTAAATATAATTATGAGAAAGTTGAACTGAAAAATGCTAAAAAATGCCCAAAATCATATTACACCCAAATTTTACTAGTAGATAGACAAAGTTATTCCGGTCAGTTTAAGGATTCATAGAATTTTGATTTGAGGTCCCAATTAATTGATATAAATTCATGTAGTTAGCAGGAATCATTACAGTGTTTTTTAGATCTCAGAATTAGATGAAACCTTGCAATAAATTCCTATATTTAATATAAGAATTTATAAAACTGACAGTGTCAGAAAAGGAGTCCTGTAGAATTCTTACAGGATTTTACGGTGGAACAAAATACCTGATAAATATGGTAAGAGGAGATTCATTGGGATTTATGCCATAAAGGGAATGAGCCTATATCAAGGCCCAAATGGTGCCATCTTGAGCCCAATAAGGTGACTGGAAAGTTAAGTGGGCCAAAGTCCATAGCAGTCCAGGAAAAGTGTGGAATTACAAAAATACCCATGTATGCCCATATTGCACCAGTCGTGGATGGAGGGCATTTTGGTCATTATGGACAGGAAAAAAATGTGTAATATGATATAAATACAATTATTTAGAGCCATTATATGCTTTGAGGTAGTATAAAGAGGGGTGAAATGACAATTATGCCCTTAGGGTTAATACAGTGCAAGAAAGGACACCAAGGGTATTTTGGTCATTTCCCAAGGGATGGATGGCAAATAAATACTCATTCTAAAAATTTCAATGGTATGAACAACCTAGACATTGATTTCCAGGACAGAATACATATCATGGAATATTATAAAAATTAGGAATAGAAAACAGTCTAGTTTTTGTGAAACTGCTCCGATCAGTACCAAACTGGACTAGAATTTTTTCTATCAGTATATTTTAATTTTTCTAGCCAAACATTACCCTAAATTATGTCATGCATGGAGTCAAAAGGGGAGGCTTCTAGGGCAAGTTTGTTCAAGAATGAATATGGACCATTAGATCAAATAGTAACCAAATCAATCTTGGCCACCCATTTCCACTCAAGCTCATCTATAAATACCCCATATTCTGATTGGTTTCAGCATGCTTGACAACCATAGGGAACCTCTTGCAAAATTTGCATTCAACCAAGAAAGAAGCACACAACTTGAAGCAACAATCAAGGTAATCATCTCCCTTGATCTTGAGCTTTGTTCTACCAAGTTAGCTCTTGATTTTAAGGGGTTTTTGTACCATATTTCCCTTGTGGTTGCTGCTGGAAGTGCTATCCAAATATAGTTAGAATATGAATTTTACATTATGGATAGTTTAGACAAGCTTAAACAAGCTAGAATCAAGTTGTATAAGCTTAGAAATTCAAGTATGTTTGGATTTAGGGTTTTGTGTTCATGGCTGGTACTATGAGTGTCACTATTCATATATTGGAATTTAATGATTTTGATGCTTCCAATGAGTTTAAAAGGGAAAATTGTGTGGGGATGAAGTAGGAGAACAAGTATTGGAAGGATTGGAATCAAAATATGAATTTTGGAAAACAAGAGCATGCACTTCAGTTTGGTACTGTAGCATGTGACATGATTTGATTTTGGAAATTTTAGTTCTATATTTGGATTACATGTGAAAAATTATGTGGAAATAAACCATGAGAATTTATTTTGGAAAGATGGAAGTAGGAAACATAAAATAGAGAAAGGAAGGAAGTTAGTGAAAACCTAGTTTTGGTTTTGTGTTCAACTTAAGTGGTAACTTGTTATTACTTTGTAATGCCTAGGTTTTGACATTTGTGAAGGAAGAAAATCATCTCAAGGATACCTTGACAAGGATAGCTAAGAGGTAGCAATAATACTTAACTATAGTTTAATGTTTGCTTGATTGTATGCTTGCTTGTTAGTTATGATGTTTGGTTGAGCTTGAGATTATGACATCATATTGATGATGAAGTTGTTGGAAATCGTGCCCTAGGGGCCAATCATTGTCTTATGAACATTATTGATTTATGAATTTATTAATTGAGTTATCATATTATTTGCATGTTTACTATGATGACCATCCTTGGATAATTCATGATATTATCCTAAATGTCCCTGGTCGATCATCTATGTGGGAGCACAGATGAAATAAGACCAGTATGACTTTGAAGATGTATAGAGATATAAATCAAAGTCATAAGCACATGTAAGAGTACAGGGTGTTGGACCGACCCGCTATGAGAGAACTGCATGGGTAACGTCATAAGCTTCTCTCATATACAAACCATGTCAATATGCCCTTTGACCTGAGATCATCATGGATTCCTACATGACAAAACGCTCAGCTTTGACCTAGTCAAAAGTCACTTTTGACCGAGTGATCATAAAGACTATGTTTGGGCTTAGTGGTTTTTCATGCGGAGGAATGTGAATGGTCAAGATGGAATTTGTCCCTCACATTCGTGGAGAGATATTACTGGGCCCCTCGATGAGTGAGTCTGAGAAATGTATGGCCATACTGTAATGGAAAGGTAGTTCCATTTCTATAGTCAGACTACTCAGGGATCGAGAAAGTAACGGTCGGGAATAGGAGGATGACATTATCCATGCCTCATCCATGACCAAAATATCGCGTGACAGAAGGGACATGATATGGTTGTATAAAAGGTTACATCGTTTATCGATCCTCATATGATTTGGGTAGTTGTTATGTCTTGCTAGAGACCGCTTGCGACTTGTGGGCTAGTATAGCAAATGGCCCACTGCCAACTTCATATGGGCCTACAGGGTCGCACACAAAATAGCCCAACACGAGCTATGATGTCCAGATTCATTGAATCTAAGACATGTCCAGATTCAATGAAAGATCCAGGTGAATGTATATATATTTATTTATATTTATATTCGTATATATATAAATTCGTATATATATATATATTATATATATGAGATATATGAGATTTAATTTATAAGGATAAATTAAATCCCTATCACGTTTGAATTCTAAATTCAAATTGATAGGATATCTCATATAAGAGATATTCATAAGATTTAATTTATAAGGATAAATTAAATCTCTATCACGTTTGAAATTCGAAATTCAAATTGATAGGATATCTCATATAAGAGATATTTATAAGATTTAATTTATAAGGATAAATTAAATCTCTATCACGTTTGAAATTCGAAATTCAAATTGATAGGATATCTCATATAAGAGATATTTATAAGATTTAATTTATAAGGATAAATTAAATCTCTATCACGTTTGAAATTCGAAATTTAAATTGATAGGATATCTCAAATTTGATTTATGGGAATAAATCAAATATAACTCAGTCTCATCTTTATTTAAAGTTAAATAAATAAGTAATTAAATCTGTGGGACGGATTTAATATTATTTTATTTAATTAGTTTCTTATAAAATTATACAATATATGATATTGTATCAATTCGGAATTAATATAAGATTAACTCCAAAATCCAATTAGGTCAAGTGTAAAAACGCATAGCATCCTCTATATTTGATTGGAGGAGCTACGTTTGAAAATAACACAGAACACAAAAGGCCGAACGGAATCTGCAAAAGGTTTGCAGACAAGAAACTGCCGAAATAGAGACGGAGACTTGTGAAAGCCTTGGAGGGACAGGAGACGCTAGCACGTCGTTCGTGGTTGGAACGCTGTTCGTGTGGATACCAGTAGAGGAAGCCGACCTGAGGCGTCGACTTCTTGTGATCGGAAAGAGACCACCGTCCGCGGAGAGAATCTGTGAAGGTCGCTGAGGAACACTCCGTTGATTTCTTGCAATCAGAAAGAGATCACCACCCACGTAGAGAAGCTGTGAAATTCGCTGAGCAACACTAAGGGTAATGATTCTTTCCACTTGACTTAAACACATACGGCAGATCCTGGCAAGGAATGGAAAAATTTTAAAGTTTATTTCCGCTGCGTGTCTTCCAATTCCTTACAGTGGTATCAGAGCCATGCCGTTTTGTGTTTAAGTTAGGCTTGATTTGTGATTTATATGATATATGTTAGTAGTAGCCGATCATATAATAAGCGTTGTATGTGTGACATATATGGAATCCTTGTTGTGTATGACATAAAAGGAATCTAAAAGGAAATTGAAATCGGTGGTGATGCCTTTTGATTTGATCAATCCGCATAGATGGGGTCTAAGAAAACCGAATTCAGATTCGTGATTATTTATGAAACAAAACAAAAAAAAAAATTTCTTCCGGGGCGCTGCCCCAGAGACCCCGCCCGCTAACCGGCTAGCGGGACAGCCGCCCGCTAACCGGCTAGCGGGACCGCCGTAGCTACCTGTTCGTAGCGCAACATAACCGTAACATATGTTACTTTGTAAATGTTTTTTTTTGCCCTTCGATTAGATCTGAATATTGATTCTTGAATGTTTGGGTATGGTGAACAATATGGCTCTAGATTGCAAGTGTTGTAATTTTAAAAATACGGCCTGCGTGTCGTGCCTTCCTCTATATACTCTCAATGTACCTTCTCCTCTCATCTCACTCCCCTCGAATGTTAAAAGAGGTTTCTTTATGTAATTTCTCTTTTCTTACTAGAGAGCTCCTCTCATTGGCTTGAGGGGACTTAGGATAGGTGAGCCATATTGTATCACGTTTGAATTATGCATCTTATGATTAGATCAGCACATGCATATTACTTGTATGAGATACGAACTGAGAAACATGCGTTTTATAAACCAGATAGTTAAATTAGGCCCTCTAAAAGAAATCTTAAGTCATAATGCCGTCAATTTATGAACACTTGTCAAAACCTCGATCGCTCAATTGTGGACTCCACCAAAGTGGGTGCTTTTGAGTTATCTTGGGGAGATAAGCAAAGAGTAATGGTGCTACTCTCATAGGTTCATTATTGTTTGACTTAATTGAGATTAACAAAACGGTTTTGGATCTCAAGGCATTAGATGGGATTAGAACATGCCAGATCATATGATGATAGGATCCCATGAATATCTAAGAGTTACATTTGATGTAATTGGTAAAGGTGTTACCTACCTAAATAACTTAATTTAAGTGTCCTGCCAAAGCGGACTTAAGTTTGAGCCAAATATGGATCTTAGCCCACTAACTATTGCATTGAGGGTTGTTTATTTAGTGGGAGATTACTAATTACATTGCATATTTTAATTGTAGAATCATGACGACTAGTAATACTGCTACATTATCGCTGCGATCTGTCCTTGAGAAGGACAAATTTAATGGGACAAACTTTCTTGACTGGTTTAGGAACTTGAGAATTGTTCTCAAGCAGGAAAGAAAGGCGCATGTCCTAGATCAACCCATTCCTGATGAGCCAGCCGCCAATGCTCCCAGAGCTCAGAGAGATGCTTATATGAAGCATAAGGAAGACTCTGTCGATGTGGGATGCTTGATGCTAGCCACCATGGTTCCGGAGCTCCAAAGAGATCTGGAACACATGGAGGCTTATGAGATGATTGTGCATCTCAAGGAAATGTTCCAGCAACAGGCAAGGCAAGAGAGGTATGAGACCACTAAGGCCTTACATTCCTGCAAGATGGCTGAAGGTGCATCAGTCAGTGCTCATGTCTTAAAGATGAAAGGGTACATTGATCACCTTGAACGGCTTGGATTTCCCATGAGCCAGGAGTTAGCTACAGATTTGATCTTAAACTCACTCCCGGAAAGTTATGACCAGTTTGTTATGAACTACAACATGAACAACATGGAGAAATCTATTTCTGAACTGCATGGGATGCTTAAAACTGCTGAGCCGAGTCTTAAGAAGAAACCCAGTAGTGTTTTGATGGTTCAAAAGGGAAAGGGTACGAAAAAGAAAGGTAAAGGCAAGGGGAAGGGTCATGGCTCATCAGGTAAGACCAAAGAGTCAGGCAAGCCCGAAACCAAGCCTGCACCAAAGAAGGCAAAGCCTCCGAAGGAAGGAGTCTGCTTCTTCTGCAATGAACCGGGTCATTGGAAGAGGAATTGCAAACTCTACCTCGAAGATCTGAAAAAGAACAAGAAGGATAGCGGGGCTATCGCTTCAGGTATTTATGTTATAGACATTCATCTTTCTACTTCCACCTCATGGGTATTAGATACTGCATGTGGTTCTCACATTTGTACGAATGTGCAGGGACTAAAGGACAGTAGGAAGCTGAAAAGGGGTGAAGTTGACCTACGAGTTGGAAACAGAGCAAGGGTTGCTGCGTTAGCTGTAGGCACTTATGAATTAGTTCTGCCCACTGGGCTTTTGTTAGTTTTGAACAATTGCTATTATGTTCCTGCTTTAAGTAGTAACATTGTTTCACTTTCTTATTTGGATAAGGAAGGTTTCACTTCCATTGCTGGGAATAGTAGATGTTCTATTTATCGTAATGATGTTTTATATGCTCATGGTGATTTGCATGTTGATCATTACATATTAAATTTGGAACAACCCAATCATGGAAATATCTATAACGTAACCGCCAAAAGGGTCAAACCAAACGATTTGAATCCCACATACCTCTGGCACTGTCGTCTGGGCCACATAAATGAGAAACGCATTTCCAAACTCCATCAAGATGGATTTCTAAACTCATTTGATTTTGAATCATATGACACTTGCGAGTCTTGCTTGTTAGGAAAGATGACAAAGTCACCTTTCACTGGGCACAGTGAGAGGGCCACTGATTTATTGGGCCTCATACATACAGATGTGTGTGGACCGATGAACACAAATGCCAGAGGAGGTTATTCGTACTTTATAACATTCATAGATGATTTCAGCAGATATGGGTACATCTATCTAATGAAACATAAATCTGAATCTTTTGAAAAGTTCAAGATATTTCAAAATGAAGTACAAAACCAGCTTGGCAAAACAATTAAAGCCCTTCGATCTGATCGGGGTGGTGAATATTTGAGCCAAGAGTTCATAGATCATCTTAGGAATTGTGGGACACTCTCACAATTGACTCCTCCAGGGACACCACAATGGAATGGCGTTTCTGAACGGAGAAATCGAACACTATTAGATATGGTTCGATCCATGATGAGTCGAACAGATCTTCCGCCCTCCTTTTGGGGCTATGCCCTAGAGACAGCTGCGTTCACACTCAATCGTGTTCCATCTAAGGCAATCGAAAAGACTCCGTATGAGATATGGACTGGGAGGACGCCTAGTTTATCTTTCCTCAAGATTTGGGGATGCGAGGTCTATGTTAAGCAACAAGCCTCAGACAAATTAGCGCCCAAATCCTCAAAATGCCTTTTTGTGGGATATCCTAAGGAAACCAAGGGATATTACGTCTACAACCCTGCTGATAACAAAGTGTTTGTTGTCAGAAATGGTATCTTTCTTGAACGAGAATTTATCTCTAAAAGAACCAGTGGGAGTAAGGTACAACTCGAAGAAGTTCGAGAGCTACAAGACACCACAGAACTGCAGATGGAAAATAGAGAAGACTCACAACAAGTTGTTGAGACTCCTCAAGTCACGCAAGGTCCACGAAAGTCTAATAGGACACGACTTCAGCCTCAGAGATATGGATTTCTGATTTCTGATAGTCGTGATGTGTTGCTCATTGAGCATAATGAGCCGACTACCTATCGAGAAGCTATAGTGGGACCAAACTCCGAAAAATGGCTTAGTGCCATGAAGTCTGAGATGCAATCCATGTACGACAATAAGGTTTGGACCTTAGTCGACCCGCCTGAAGGTGTAAAAACCGTCGGGTGCAAGTGGGTTTTCAAAGAGAAAACTGACATGGATGGCAATGTAAATGTCTTCAAGGCACGACTGGTTGCAAAAGGTTTTACTCAAACTCATGGTGTGGACTATGATGAGACCTTTTCCCCAGTAGCAATGGCCAAATCAATCAGAATCCTCTTTGCTATTGCAGCATATTATGACTATGAAATATGGCAGATGGACGTCAAGACAGCCTTCCTTAATGGAAAGCTCCTTGAGGATGTGTACATGACACAACCTGAAGGGTTTGTGCGTTCCGAGGACTCTGGTAAAGTGTGCAAGCTTCAAAAGTCCATTTATGGACTAAAGCAAGCCTCTCGGAGTTGGAATCATCGTTTTGATGAAGTAATCAAAGAGTTTGGATTTCTTCAAAACATTGATGAACCTTGTGTGTACAAGAAGGTTAGTGGGAGCACAGTTGTGTTTTTGGTACTCTATGTCGATGACATCCTACTTATTGGGAATGACATTCCTACCTTGCAGATTGTCAAGTCTTGGTTAGGAAAGTCTTTCACGATGAAAGACTTGGGTGAAGCCACCTACATCCTAGGAATCAGGATCTATAGAGATAGATCTAAAAGACTTCTAGGACTCAGTCAGAGTACATACATAGACAAAATACTGCATAGGTTCAGTATGCACGAATCAAAGAGGGGTTTCATACCCATGTCTCATGGTACTCACCTCAGCAAAGATCTGTGTCCTAGTACATCTGATCAGCGAGGTCGCATGAGTAAGGTTCCATATGCCTCGGCCATAGGATCTATCATGTACGCCATGTTATGTACTCGACCGGATGTCTCGTTTGCCTTAAGTATGACTAGCAGATACCAACAGGACCCTGGTGAGAGCCATTGGACTGCTGTCAAGAATATCCTTAAGTACTTAAGAAGGACTAAGGACTTATTCTTGGTCTATGGTGGATTGGATGATGAGCTCTGTGTAACTGGTTACACAGATGCGAGTTTCCAAACTGACCAGGACGACCAAAAATCGCAGTCTGGATACATATTCCTCCTCAATAATGGAGCAGTAAGCTGGAAGAGCTCTAAGCAGGGCACTGTAGCAGATTCTGCAACAGAAGCTGAGTATATAGCAGCATCTGATGCAGCTAAGGAAGCCGTATGGATCAGGAAGTTCATCACAGAACTAGGGGTGATACCTACCATCTCAGATCCAATAACTTTGCTCTGTGACAATAGCGGTGCTATTGCACAGGCCAAAGAGCCTAGGTCACATCAAAGGACCAAGCATATACTCAGGCGATTTCATCTCATCAGAGAAATCAACGATAGAGGTGATATAAAAATATGCAAAGTAGCAGGAGAAGATAATGTTGCTGATCCTCTAACAAAGCCGCTTGTGCAGGCAAAGCATGAGCGTCATGTTAGGTCAATGGGAATTAGTCAAATTAATGATTGTACCTAGTGCAAGTGGGAGGTTGTTGGAAATCGTGCCCTAGGGGCCAATCATTGTCTTATGAACATTATTGATTTATGAATTTATTAATTGAGTTATCATATTATTTGCATGTTTACTATGATGACCATCCTTGGATAATTCATGATATTATCCTAAATGTCCCTGGTCGATCATCTATGTGGGAGCACAGATGAAATAAGACCAGTATGACTTTGAAGATGTATAGAGATATAAATCAAAGTCATAAGCACATGTAAGAGTACAGGGTGTTGGACCGACCCGCTATGAGAGAACTGCATGGGTAACGTCATAAGCTTCTCTCATATACAAACCATGTCAATATGCCCTTTGACCTGAGATCATCATGGATTCCTACATGACAAAACGCTCAGCTTTGACCTAGTCAAAAGTCACTTTTGACCGAGTGATCATAAAGACTATGTTTGGGCTTAGTGGTTTTTCATGCGGAGGAATGTGAATGGTCAAGATGGAATTTGTCCCTCACATTCGTGGAGAGATATTACTGGGCCCCTCGATGAGTGAGTCTGAGAAATGTATGGCCATACTGTAATGGAAAGGTAGTTCCATTTCTATAGTCAGACTACTCAGGGATCGAGAAAGTAACGGTCGGGAATAGGAGGATGACATTATCCATGCCTCATCCATGACCAAAATATCGCGTGACAGAAGGGACATGATATGGTTGTATAAAAGGTTACATCGTTTATCGATCCTCATATGATTTGGGTAGTTGTTATGTCTTGCTAGAGACCGCTTGCGACTTGTGGGCTAGTATAGCAAATGGCCCACTGCCAACTTCATATGGGCCTACAGGGTCGCACACAAAATAGCCCAACACGAGCTATGATGTCCAGATTCATTGAATCTAAGACATGTCCAGATTCAATGAAAGATCCAGGTGAATGTATATATATTTATTTATATTTATATTCGTATATATATAAATTCGTATATATATATATATTATATATATGAGATATATGAGATTTAATTTATAAGGATAAATTAAATCCCTATCACGTTTGAATTCTAAATTCAAATTGATAGGATATCTCATATAAGAGATATTCATAAGATTTAATTTATAAGGATAAATTAAATCTCTATCACGTTTGAAATTCGAAATTCAAATTGATAGGATATCTCATATAAGAGATATTTATAAGATTTAATTTATAAGGATAAATTAAATCTCTATCACGTTTGAAATTCGAAATTCAAATTGATAGGATATCTCATATAAGAGATATTTATAAGATTTAATTTATAAGGATAAATTAAATCTCTATCACGTTTGAAATTCGAAATTTAAATTGATAGGATATCTCAAATTTGATTTATGGGAATAAATCAAATATAACTCAGTCTCATCTTTATTTAAAGTTAAATAAATAAGTAATTAAATCTGTGGGACGGATTTAATATTATTTTATTTAATTAGTTTCTTATAAAATTATACAATATATGATATTGTATCAATTCGGAATTAATATAAGATTAACTCCAAAATCCAATTAGGTCAAGTGTAAAAACGCATAGCATCCTCTATATTTGATTGGAGGAGCTACGTTTGAAAATAACACAGAACACAAAAGGCCGAACGGAATCTGCAAAAGGTTTGCAGACAAGAAACTGCCGAAATAGAGACGGAGACTTGTGAAAGCCTTGGAGGGACAGGAGACGCTAGCACGTCGTTCGTGGTTGGAACGCTGTTCGTGTGGATACCAGTAGAGGAAGCCGACCTGAGGCGTCGACTTCTTGTGATCGGAAAGAGACCACCGTCCGCGGAGAGAATCTGTGAAGGTCGCTGAGGAACACTCCGTTGATTTCTTGCAATCAGAAAGAGATCACCACCCACGTAGAGAAGCTGTGAAATTCGCTGAGCAACACTAAGGGTAATGATTCTTTCCACTTGACTTAAACACATACGGCAGATCCTGGCAAGGAATGGAAAAATTTTAAAGTTTATTTCCGCTGCGTGTCTTCCAATTCCTTACAGAAGTATTAATGATTGCAACTCCTTGAAAGTTATGCTATGACAATATGCATGTTAGAGTTTACTTATGTACCATTATGAAGTAGCTCCCATCTCATGATAACATGTTAAGCATCCAATTAATCATGCATGATATTATAATTTGTATGCCTTGCTATTGGGATTTCCATGAAATCTCATTCTTTCCATATGCATAACTTTGTCATAGGTGCTGGATCTTCACAAGGAAAAAGGGTAAACATAGATGGATGAATTTGTATAATAAGTTACATTACTTACATAATACTATGGAAGGATATGATGCATGGTGTATGATTATGTAATTGTGTTCTAAGGCTATGATGTTGTGATGATGATTATGACACATAAACGAATGAGTTTGAACTTGAAATTTGGTATGATAATAGCTAAGATATAGAGCTTTAAATGGACACCAATAACCCCTCAATTGGTTAAGTATTCGAATTGTTATGATGTTCCAAATTTAGAGTTAAAATATGGAATAGAGATAAAGTAAGCAATTGGAGGAAGTAACATTCTGACATGAATTTCGTATAGCAAATTAATGAGTTTTTCCATGAAATTTGGTGATCTTAAAGCATATGGCTATAGATTTAAATCCATAGGTAACACGGTTCATTTTAACAAGTAATGAAAGAGAAATGAATTTTTGAATTTAAGGCAAAGAAATTGGAACTTCCAGATTTTACCAAATGAATAGTGTTTTTAATGAATAAACTGATTTCATTGAGACAATGGAACCTCAGTTTTATATTTTTTCCTCCAATTTCAATGAAATAGCTTTTATTAGAAATTGGAACCAAATCATTTTGATTTTTCTACATTGAATTATGAATTTTCAAAGTTGGGTATATGTTATGGAATTACCAAATGAACAGTAACGTGAACAGTACCCTGAGAGCAATTCTTTTGAAAATAAAGGTTTCTAAAGCAAAAGGTTATGTAATTGGTTCCAATGACTTATGAATCAGTATAATTGAGGTTGAAAGTAAGGATGTGACAATATATGGCTGGGGAGAAGACACTTCATGCACAATTCAATGCTCGAGACACTCATCACCCATCACCATTCCATTCACGCCATTCTTCTGCATTAACTCCTTCTCTATTTCTCTCTCCATCTTCATTTTCTCTTCTGCAACTTTCCTCTATTATAGTCAATAGAACTAGACGAAGGTTCTACAGTTCATCTTCATCTTCTACTACTGCTACGCTTTCTATTGTTGCTAAAGTTCAGATGGCAATACAAGGCTAAGCTATTATGCTCTCTTGGAGATGATGCTAAACTAGAATCCTTGAGCTGAACAAGGAGTTTACTGTGTTTTTAATTCAAAGTTAAATATGTCAAGTTGATGTAGTTAGCTATGTAATTAATAATACAATTAGAGTAGTAGAGGACAAAGAATTAGGGAACCGAGTTGGATTCCTTATTTTTGCATAACTCACATTTGATTAAATCTCATCTTTAATCGAGTTTAACATAGTTATGATTAATTTAAGTGATTATATTTAATTCATATTCTACTATCTCTGAGTTGAATGTTTCATAATCTCTTTTAATGTCTACGATTTATAGCTTTGATTGAGATTTAGCTAGCAAGTTGTTATCTAACATTCTAATTCAACTGATCTACTCCTCATATTCTGTGGATAATGAAGGTAAGGTAATCTCCAAGTGAACACACTTGTCATTCATTCATCTTATTATCATAAAAATCTAAAAGTATAAACAATAGAATAAGATTTGCTTTCAGTAGTTAGATTAAAACTCATTAAACACCATCTCTTTAACTTGTTAATTTATGGCTCATTAGATTAATTAGAAATTTCTACATACATTTAGGCTCCTTATGAATCGACCTAGGTTAGCCTCCATTTTACAATTGGTTAGCTTTTTTTTGTTTGATAATTAAAACAATCAAAATGATTGTTATCAAAATGGTGCCATCGGCAGGGAGCCTTACTTGTTCTATTGCTCTCTGTTACTATTAGTCGCGACCTTACTACTTTGTGGTCGCAACCAAAAATATTTTTCATCCAGTTTTGTTCTTTGTGATTTCTAGTCGCAACTAGTTTGACACTTAGTTGCAACCAAAAGTCATTGTTTCAATCATATTTACTCTCTGTGATTTTTATTCACGACCTAAGTGACAATTGGTCGCAACCAGAAACTGAAAACTTCAAGTATTTTGTTGTCTATGGAAGTGACATTTGGTTGACTTCTTCAAAATGAGCTGAAACTTATACTTATAAATAGAATATTCAGAATGAGCAACATGGAGTGAATAACATGAACAATAGAAGAGTACATATGAGCATAAGATAATTGACTTCTTCTAATGCAAACTTTGATCCTTTCTGCACTTGTCCTGCTTTGAATATTAATTTTGAGTTGAAAGGTCGTTTGTTAAGTAACTTACCAAAATTTTATGGATTTTTAGGTGAAGATCCTTTCAAGCACTTGAAGAATATGCAGTGGGTTTGCTCATCAATGAAACCTATAGGTACTGACATGGATGCTGCGCAAAGATAAGTATTCCACTTTACACTTAGAGGAAAGGAAAAGGAATGGTTTTATATGCTTCCAGATCATACACCTCAAGTATTGGATTCCTGGAACAACTTGACGACTACTTTCCTAGAGAGATACTTCCCTACTTCAAAGACAGCTATAATGAGGAAGGAGATTTTTGCTGCGAAATAGTATGATCAAGAATCTTTCCATGAGCTTTAGGGAAGATTTCAAGAGCTGCTAGCTAGATGTCCATACCACCATATTCTAAGTAAGCATTTGGTGCAGTATTTCCATTCAGGATTACGCTATGCATGCAAAAATAATTTGGATGTAGCTGCTGGAGGTTACATTAATGATTTGACTCTATATGAAGCATAGAACCTGATTGAGAAAATAGCAAGCAATGACCAGTAGTATGGGGGCTGTGATACTAGGCAAGTCCATGAGGTATTTGTAAGGCCTTCTCAAGATTATAATTGTTTATCCTCCCAAGTTGCTACGATGAATGCTCAGATCAATAACCTAGCTACTCAATTGGGAAATTCACATATTCAAAGCCCATACTCTCAACCTCTTGTTGCTCCTAGTTGTCAACTTTGTTATTCTCCTATGCATACCATTGTCAATTGTCCTATACATTGTGAAAATATATCAGCTATCTATCAAGGCAAACAGAATCAGTATCCATAAAGGAATCCATACTCTAACACATATAATGAAGGATAGAGAGATCATCCTAATTTTAGATGGAGGGATGGAGGTAGAGACAGAAATTTTGGTCAGAATAGATTAAATAATGATATACAAGTGGCTAAATCTTCTAGAGCTATAGAATTAAATACTGCTGCAAAGGATTATGGAATATCTGAGATAATAAAGAGTATTAATATGATTAATTCAAATATAAACTCCATCAACACAAACTTCTGCTCTAACTTTAAGGATTTGAGATCTACTGTGGAGAACAATCAAGTAATGACAGAGTCTAGGTTTGTTGCCTTAGATAATAAGATAGAGCAATGGGAAACAAAAGCTGCAAACATGAATGGCTATGTACCACAACTAGCCAATTCAATTAATGATGTTCAGGCAAGAATAAGTGGAGATATGCCTTCAAACACAGTTGTTAACCCCAAATATGTGAATGTCATAAGTTTGATAGATGAAGAACAAGTTAGGGAACAAGCTACAGATGTTAATAGTGAATAAGAATGTGAGATAGACACTGATTTCAATGGTAGCATTGAGAAGTCTAAAAATACAAAAGAAGCACAACCAATGGAGAAGGAAAAGGTTATAAAAAGTCAAATTAGTTCTGCCTCAGATTCAGAAAGTTATAGATAGCTTAACAGCAAGAAAACTACATTGCCTGAAGCTATGGATTCTGATTTAAGGAATCTTAGAGTGAACATAACTGATGAAACACAACCAGCAGTAAATTCAGAACTTAAGTAGCAAGAAACAACCTCTGGTGTAGCTAAGGAAAATATACATATGAAGGAACTACCTATCCCAAGGGAATTGATGAGCAGCAAGCAAGAGGAAGGCCTTAGGGGAGTAGAACAAGGAAGTACTTAACTCTTTCAACAAGATTGAAGTGAATGTGTGTAACGTCCTTACTTTCATACATCTTAGGGACCATTTAGTAGCATTTAGAACCACTTACAAGACCTTGGAAGTCCATTAGCCCAATCTGGAATTTTACTCTTTCTCGGGTTACTGTTCATATGGTATTCCATATTACATGATGAACTTCAAAAAATCATAATTAATTCTAGGAAAATCAAAATGAAGTGGTTAAAAAAGATAAATGAAGATAAAATCTTGAAATATAAGTGAAAAATAATTTCCAGACCAAATGATTAGCCAATTAATACAGTTTATCTGTTAAAGTTTACTGTTCATTTGGTCAAAAACTCTGGAAACAGATTCTGGTCCCATACTTTGAAAATTCATTTCTCTTGATATACACATCCAATTGAAACGTTATACCTATGAATTTAAAGATCTGGATGTATAATATAAGCTCATAGAATTTCATGAAATAATTCCTTCATTTGCTAGGTCAAACTGAAGCCACAAAAAAATAGCTTTAGGACCTACATTTTTACCATTTCATTTTCCTTCCTTTTACTCTCAATAATTGTTTCAGCATACATAAGCCATCAAATAAACTTCTCAATATTCATATACATCATGTACATATGCTATCATTATTTCAAATAGCTTCATCACATAAATACACACCTTACATGGCATTTACATACATGGATAATTCATAGCCTATGCTAGAATCTTAAATACTTCACTTTCCTTCTTCCATGCTTTAGCTCTTCTCCATGTATACATTTTCCTTCATGCTTGACCTAAATTGGTTGGTTATAGTAGAGTGAGATTCTAGGGAATCTCAGTAGCAAATATTACCACTTAAATATGCAAGATGGATGCTAATGCATGATATGTAAGTTCATTAAACTTTCTTTGATTATTGACATGCTATCATGCTATATAATCTTACATCAACTGCATGGCCATGGAAAACATGTTATTCACAATACATTGAACATCATTAATCATGTCACAACATTATTCAAATATCATATACATGTCAACAGATAAGCATACCACATCAAGCACATAAAGAGGTAAGTTCACTACCTTGCACTTAAGCTTTCCTCTTGATCTTTAGCCCTTGCTCCCTAGCTTTTCAACCATGAAGCCTTTATGTCCATCACTTCCCAACATCTTCTTGGATGTTTCATGGTCCTAAAAACATTCATATTCATCACATAACTCATTAGGACTCATGAACACCAACAATGTTCAAGACTAACTTTGTTACACTCTTTATTGTCATAACTTTCTCTAATTTTCACTAATCCACTTGGCTCTTGAACCAATTGATATCTTGACTTTAACCTACACAATTTCATCTTTTGAATCCATTTATGAGCTTAGAATCATGAAATTCCAGCTCTTTCATGGCCTGCTATACAAAACTGAACATAAGCATACAACTCTTACAAAAATTCTCATTTTGATTCCAATGCTTCCCATACTTGTTTATCCACTTTACCCCACACAAATTTTCATTTTAAAACCATTGGAACCATCAAAATTATGAAATTCTAATCACTGTTCATGCGTGTGAACAATAACAGACAAGGGTTTCAAAAACTACAATCTTGGAATTTCAATGCTTTCAAGGTTCAAAACTTTTCTAATCCTACACAAAACCATCATCTAAATTCAATGGAAGCATTAAATCATTGAAATTCAATTTTCTTCCCTCATGAACAGTTCAGACCGAACAGGGCACACCATGGCAAAGTCAAGAATATCAATTTGATTCAACAACCAACCACTTAACTAGCTTGTTCAAGCTTTAATCATATGGTTCTAACTTTAATTTCTTCTTTCCCCTTTCATCTATGGTTTTTGGGCAGCAATTCCCCTTAGAGAAAACTCAACTTTTCTCCCATGAAAACCCTAAGTTCAAGCTCCCAAATCAAAGGAAAATAAGCTAGGAGAGATTGCTTACCTTTAATCTCTAGCTTGCTTGAACTCTAGTACCTTGAATCTTCTTTATCTTTGCTTGAGTTTTCATTTTGCAAGAGTTTCCCCAAGGGTCTATGAAGCCACGGTTTTGAGGCAGAATGAGGGGCTATTTATATTGTGTGTGCTTCCATGTAACATATGAAATACAATTGGCCAAAGTAATCATAGCAACAGACCTTCATACATAATCACATGTACAACACAATTCAACAAAGTCATAGCACATCAAGCATAACATTCAATACATACAAGTTTAGGATAAGTTTACTACCTGGCGTGTAGCCTTTCCTTCCAGCTCTTAGCCTCTAAGGCCACTTCTTTTCACCATTTAGAGTGTCATATCCTAATTTTTCCCTATCTGTATAGTACTGATAGTGGAAAGAGGTTTAGGAAGGATTATGACAAAGATCAGAAGAAATGATAAAGGTTAAATGAGTCTTAAAGGAAGAAAGGGACCTAAACGAAAACTGGAAAAGTTTAAAGGCCAAAAGTTAAAGTAGAAACAAAAGTTGGGCCAAAAGTTATAATTTCCAAAAGTTTAGGGACCTAAATGTAAATATCTAAAAAGTTAGGCACATAAATGTAATTAAGAGAAAAGTTCAAGGGCAAAATTGTAATTATAGAAAGATCAGCCTGAAAAGGGTTATAACTGCCCAGAAGTATTTTAGTCCCATATTCTATCAGTAAATAGAGGAAGGTATGCTGGATAATCTGACATGATACAGAAATTTTATTACGGCTCCAGACAGCAGATATTTATCTGATAGTCTAAAAGTTATCTGAAATTTTATCAGATTTTATGGACTTCAGATATAAGTGGGAAAATTACAGGAAAATGTGCCCTACAGTGTCAGATATCCAAGATCTGACAGAACTCTGGAAGAAGTTTTGTATAAAAAGTTATTCACATATTAGTGAATTTTGACGGGAGTTTGATAACACCCGTGATCCGATAATGGAACTTATCAGTATGTAAACTTGGATAGAATGAGATCAGATAACCTCATATATAGGCCCATAATGACGCCAAGGAAGGCCCAAAACCCAGGGTACCAGTCTATCAGTACAAGGGGCCAGTGCCAGAAAAAGTACAAAATTACGAAAATGCCCCTGGAAGCCGAGATTGTACCAGAGATGGATGAAGGGCTTTTTGGTCATCTGGGACAGGCTAAAAACGTGGCACATGGTATAAATATGATTAGTTGAGCCAATATATGCCCGGAGGTAGTACAAAGATGGGTGAAATGATAATTATGCCCTTAGGGTCAATATAGTGCAAGAAAGGATACTAAAGGTATTTTGTTCATTTCCCAAGGGATATGTAATTAATTTGTGGCCAGTACAAGTATGTCAATGGTGTGAGAAGCCTAGACATTCATTTCCAGGATAGAATACATATCCTGGCATATTATAAAAAAATTAGGAATAGAACACAGTCCGGTTGTTGTGAAACTGCACTGATCGGTACCGGATTAGACTGGAATTTCTCCAAAAGGTTCCTTGCATGGGCAGCACGCCACCTAACCCTCTTATGTGTCCCATGAGCTGTCCCACATGATGTCATAATTATTATTTTATGAAAAAGTTAAATCCAAGATTAAATGTGGGCCTTTAGATCAAATAGTAACCAAATCAATCTTGGCCATTCATTTTTCTTGGATTTTGGCTATAAATACCCCCTCATTCTGCAGAAAACCGTGGCTTCGTGGACCCTTGGGGAAACTCTTGCAAAATGGAAACTCAAGTCAAGACAAAGAAGATTCAAGGTTCCAAAGTTCAAGCAAGCTAAAGATTAAAGGCAAGCAATCTTTCCTAGCTTATTCTCCTTTGATTTGGGAGCTTGAACTTAGGGTTTTCATGGGGAAAAGTTGAGTTTTATCTAAGGGGAGGTGCTTCCCAAAAACCTTAAAGGAAAGGGGAAAGAAGAAATTAAAGTTAGAACCATATGATTGAAGCTTAAACAAGCTAGTTAAGTGATTGGTTGTTGAATCAAATTGATATTCTTGACTTTGCCATGGTGTGCCCTATTTGGTCTGCACTGTTCATTAGGGAAGGAAATTGAATTTCAATGATTTAATGCTTCCATTGAGTTTGTATGATGATTTTGTGTAGGATTGGAAAGATTTTGAACCTTGGAAACACTAAAATCTCAAGGTTGTAGTCTTTGAGATCCCTTATAGTTACTGTTCACTCGCATAAACAGTGATTGAAATTTCATGATTTTGATGGTTCCAATGGTTTTAAAATGAAAATTTGTGTGGGGTAAAGTGGAGAAACAAGTATGAGAAGCATTAGAATCAAAATGAGAATTTTTGAAAGAATTGTATGCTTATGTTCAGTTCTGTACAGCAGGCCATGAAGGAGCTGGAATTTCATGATTCTAAGCTCATAAATGGATTCAAAAGATGAAATTGTGTAGGGTAAAGTGAAGACATCAATTGGTTCAAGAGCCAAGTGGATTAGTGAATATTAGGGAAAGTTATGACAATAAAGAGTGTAACAAAGTTAATCTTGAACATGGTTGGAGTTCATGAGTCCTAATGAATTATGTGATGAATATGAATGTGTTTAGGACCTTCAAACATCCAAGAACATGTTGGGAGGTGATTGACATAAAGGCTTATTGGTTGGAAAGCTAGAGAGCAAATGCTAAAGATCAAGAGGAAAGCTTAAGTGCAAGGTAGTGAACTTACCTCTTTATGTGCTTGATGTGGTATGCTTATGTGTTGACATGTATATGTTATTTGAATGATATTGTGACATGATAAATGATGTTGAATGTGTTATGAATAACATGTTTCCATGGCCATGCACTTTATGTAAAAGTTTATAGCATGATGGCATGTCACTAATCAAAGAAAGTTTAATGAAATTACATATCATGCATTAGCATCCATCTTGCATATTTAAGTGGTAATGTTTGCTACTGAGATTCCCTAGAATCTCACTCTCCCATAACCAACCAATTTAGGTCAAGCATGAAGAAAAGGTATGCATGGAGAAGAGCTAAAGAATGGAAGAAAGGAAGTGAAGTATTGAGATTTTAGCATATACTATAAATTTTCCATGTATGTAAATGCCATGTAAGGTGTCTATTTATGTGATAAACTTGTATGTAATAATTATGGCATATGTACATGATGTATATGAATGTTAAGAAGCTTATTTAATGGCTTGTGCATGCTGAAACAACTATTGGAAATGAAAGAAAAGAAACTGAAATGGTAAAAACGTAGGTCCTGAAGCAGTTTTGTTGTGGCTTCAGTTTGACCTAGCAAATGAAGGAATTATTTCACGAAATTTTTTGTTCATGTAGTACACATCCAGATATTTAAGTGCATAGGTAGAACGTTTCATTTGGATGTGTATATCAAGAGAAATGATTCTTCAAAGTAAGGAACCAGAATCTGTTTCCAGAGTTTTTGACCAAATAAACAGTAAAATTCAACGAATAAACTGTATCAATTGGCTAATCATTTGGTCTAGAAATTATTTTTATCTTAAATTACAAGATGTTATCTTCATGTAGCTTTTTGAAACACCTCATTTCGAGTTTTCTAGAATTAATTATGATTTTTCGAAGTTTGTTGCGTAATCTGGAATACCATATGAACAGTACCCCAAGAAAGAGTAAAATTCCAGATTTGGCTAATGGACTTCCAAGGTCTTGTAAGTGGTTCTAAATGCTATTGAATGGTCCCTAAGACATATAAAAGTAAGGATGTTGCATAGAGCCTATACATAGCATAATAATATCTTTATTATTATCGAGTATAGTTCTACTTAACTCATGCTTAACTAGGGACAATATTTTTAATCTGACATTCCCCTAGCTTTCTTTCTACCTTTAGTTACCTTTATTAATAGAGATATTTCGCTATTCTAACCACTAAGAGCAATTATCTACTTTATTAGAGCAGGGACTAGATAACTTACTTACCTCATTCTTAAGCTCTGCCCAGTCCCTAAGCTCCTTGGACTGCTCCTGGCTTCGCTAGAACTCCTTCCTTCCTTTCTCTTCCTTTCTTTCTTTCTCTCTTTCTCTCTTCTTTCTCTTATTTTTCCTTGCTTGGCTGTAGGAATGAAGTGAAGGGGAAGGTTCTATTTATAGGTGAGTGGAGGTAAAATGAATGGCTCATACTAAATCATGATGAATGGCCCAGATTGCTTAGCTTCCTCAATAAGCTTTGCCTACATCATCACGATGACATCACCCTCCTTGATGACTCACCATTATAACATCATCCAAGGACACCTCAAGGGACACCTCAGGGGGTATGTGGCGCAATGGTAAGACCCTTAGGACACCTCACCAGCTGAATCAGCCTCTCTAGAGAATTTTAGAGCCTTTTCCTGGAATGAGTAGCTGACATTGTGCCATGTGTCCTTTTTACTTTTTTCCCTTTTTCTAATCTCATGACATGTATCCTTAACTTTTCTTCTTTTCCTATAATCATGCCATGTGGCACCTTATGGGTCCCTTTTATGCCACCTTATGATTCCAGATCACTTTTCCCAGTTCTATCTTTGACCGGGTCACTTTACTTTATTAAAAAGCACTAAAATATTATTTGAGTACCTCTCAAAGTCCCATAATCCTTGGGCCTACGTTTTTGGGCTTTAAAATGTCATCTTGGGTTTCTAACCAAGCCCAATAACTCTGGTGGCTCAGTTTCCAAGAAACACTTCTTACTTTTCCACTATGCCCATAGGGACTTTTACTATTTACGCTTTAGTCCCTGAATTTTCACTTTCTTGCAATTTTGTCCCTGAATATCATATGTATACTTCTATAACTTCTGCTCAACAGGGCCTGGTAGCATACCTTTTTCAGGCTACATATTAGGCTTCTAGGCCTAAAAATTGGGATATGACATTTTTCTCCCCTTAAAATAAATTTCGTCCTCAAAATTTGAGGGTTACCCTCTATTCATTCCTTGATGAATAGTTTTCTCTGAGGAGAATGCCCCTTTCCTCTTATAACATTTTCTAAACTTTCTTAACTCTTCTTAACTTTTCTTACTATCTCATATAACTTTGTGTATCTATGCCAAACTTTTGTGGCATTTACACCATTTCTCATATATCTGTGTTCTATCTTTACTTTATCTTATACCCTCTTCTCTAGGTCTTTACTAGCCTCTTCATCTCTTGATCCTTATCTGAAGGATCTACCTACTCATACTTTCCCATTCTCAAAACATATGGGGTTCTCTTCTCTATTCCTCAGGCATACTTCTACAAAACTTTTTGAATATCAGCACCCCGACTTGAACTTGGACTCCATCTTTGTTTAAGAGAAAACTAAATTCAGTATGTATATAATATATGCTATTTGAGGAAAATCATTATAAATAGGTTTTCTAGAGGAGTTAATCAACTTGTGAAGCTCTTTACCTTAACTTCGTCTTTGGTACTCATCTTTCCAGAGAGATAATGTTCTGTTCTTATTTCTTCATGGCTCCTTACTTTCCTTAGGCTAGGTCTAACTGTGACCTCAGGATCTAACTGTAATCAACCGTAAGCCTCTTCATAATCTAACTGTGACTCTGAAGCTGTTATGATCTAACTGCGACCCTTGAGCCATACTAGGATCTAACTGTGACCCTCCAGAATCCTCTGTGATTCTATTGTACTGTATCATCATCTCTGAAAGATCTCATCTAACAGACTAAGTTATAAGGTTAATTGCTTTCACTTGTTGATAACTCAATAAAAAATTTTAAAATACATTCAGTAGCTCATATTATTTACCAAGATTTTACTTATTTTCCCTCTTACTCAGGAGTTCCTTCTCATCTTTCTTACTTTGTTATTCCTTACCAATTATGGTATAACCACCTGCAATTACATTCTGTTGCTATGGCCTCAGTATAACTTCTCATTTCCATCTATGCTCTAACTGTGAGCAATTGAACTATGCTATAACTGCGAGCAATCTATATCAGATCTAACTCTTATATGAAGAGTGATATGAACTCATCTGAATCTAGCTCTATCTGAGAGCCATCTGTTTCATATCTAACTCTCATCTGAAGAGTGATATGAAAACAATCTCTTTATTGCTATCTCTTACTCTTTCTGTATACCATTTCTTTTGATAGAGTTATAACACTACCACCTTCTTGGTACTTGCTGTAACCCTAACATAAGAAATGGCCCTGAGTACTGTATTCGCAAGTTTGTAGAAATACCTGAGTAACCCCAATCATATTTTAACAACTGTCTCTCATACTAAGACTGTCTCTAATTTTGGGTACATTCTTATTGCATGTCGTATAGTATGGGAGCAATATAACTTTCTCATCATAAACTCTACCCTGCATGTGAGGGGAGTGTTCATTTGTCATAGCATACTCTAACATGCGTGTCATCATATGACAACTGCAAGGAGATGCAACTTCTCATCATAACTCATGGAAACATAAGCCATATCATCATCACATAAATTTGCTCAACCATCCATCATACGTACACTACAATTGAATAATTAACTAAGTAAACTTTAAAGCATTCTTTCCTTTGTCACATTATCTGTTAGATCCTTAACATTCATTTAGGAACCTGAAATAACTAATTATTTAACTTAGGTTGCCACATTACCCTCTTACTAAGATATAGACTCAACCCCTCATTACTTTATTTAGCTCTTGCTCATTACTCTTTCTTAAATTGGGGAGTCTCTTTATCTTTGAAACTGTGGCTACCTTTCTCTCTCTAGACATCATAAACTTCTTTTTCTTATCTTACATATACCACTCTGTTGAACTTTTGCAATTACCTGAGAAAAATCCTTTCTTTATAATGGAATTCAATCTATGAACTAACTTCCCAAGTAAGCGGAACAATCTCCATCTCTATGGAGTAACTTTTGCATTTCTCAACTATCTCTTAACTCTTTCTCTCTATCAGTCTCAGTCTACTCTAGACTAGACTGTGGTTCCTTTTTGGTCTATCTCTAGATCTTAATTAACTTAAGTCACTTGGATCTCATTCATCATCTAGTACTATTACATTTATTCTCTAGGTGTTTTACCCTAGGTCTGCTAGGTTACTATTCTTTTGTGATGTGGTCCCTTTGTCTTGGGAACCTCAACTTTCTATATATTAAACATCTTGTCTCTAACTTGAGGCCATGTGCTAGGATCATTCCTAGGCAAGTCTTGTTCTAACTTTTGATTCTTTTGTTCAGGAAACACTTGCTGAACAAATTATTTCATAATGTAGATCTACTCAAATAGAGAATCAACTTCTGAACATTATCTTAAACTAATCTTTTATATCTCAGTACTTTATACTATTTGGCTTGATCACTTTATACCAATCCTCTAGTTGATGAACTTCAACGAGGTTGGTATCTTTATCATCATCGCCACTGTATTGTCTGGCCACATAATGATACCTCGAGCTACTATTGTAGCTTCTCTTGACTTTAGACTGGACAGCTTTTATCTCTATCAATAGAGGAAACTGCTATCCATACGTTATCCTTCTTAGTCCATCCATATCGCGCTAAGAAACACGAGACCTCAGAGGTAACGGCTGACTAAGACTAGTCTATTGTAGTCATTTTCTTAAAGACTACATCGTAAAGCTGTAAGGTATAGGGTATTGTTCTATTTATCTAGGTGTCACTGTCTCTTGTCTGAATCATTCTCTAAGTAGTGAACACCATCCCCATATCTCATACAAGGGAGGGAACCTCTTTAGTATAATTTTCTAACTTGTTCAAGGTGTTAGTCTAACTAAACCAGAGCATCATTGAGCTAAAACCTTCTGTTCTAATACAAAAATGTAACATCCTTATTTTCTTACATCTTAGGGACCAAACAGTAGCATCTGGAACAACTTTTTGGAAGGAATTGGAAGACACACAGCGGAAATTAATTTAAAAAATTTTCCATTCTTTGCTAGGATCTACCGTATGTGTTTAAGTCAAGTGGGAAGAAGCATTACCCTCAGTGTTCCTCAGCGACTTCCACAGCTTCTGGTCACAACGTTCACAGCTTCTCTCCGCGGCTTGTGCTCCTTTTTCGATAGCAAGAATTCGATGACTCATGTCAGCTTCCTCTACTGGTATCCACACAAATAGCGCTCCAACCATGAACGACGTGCTAGCGTCTCTTGTCCCTCCAGGGCTTTTCCAAGAATTCGTCCTCTCTGTCCCTATTTTGGCAGTTTCTTATCTGCAAACCTTTTACAGATTCCCCTTTGGCCTCTCTATGTTCTCTGTAAGTCTTACTAAAAACGCAGCTCCTAAAATCAGATATATAGGATGCTATGCGTTTCTCTCTCTACCGAATTGGATTTTGGAGTTAATCTTATATTAATTCTGAAATTAATACAATATCATATATTGTATAATTTTATAAGAAACTAATCAAATAAATAATATTAAATCTGTCCCACAGATTTAATTACCTATTTATTTAACTTTAAATAAAGATGAGACTGAACCATATTTGATTTATTCTCATAAATCAAATTTGAGATATCCTATCAATTTGAATTTCAAATTCAAACGTGATAGGGATTTAATTTATCCTTATAAATTAAATCTTATATATCTCTTATATAATATATATATATACAAATTTATATATATACGAATATAAATATAAATAAATATATACATCTACCCTGGATCTTTCATTGAATCTGGACATGTCTTAGATTCAATGAATCTGGATATCATAGCTCGTGTTGGGCTATTTTGTGTGCGACCCTGTAGGCCCATATGAAGTTGGCAGTGGGCCATTTGCTATACTGGTCCACAAGTCGTAAGCGGTCTCTAGCAAAATTATATGAGGATCGTTAAACGATGTAACCTTTTATACAACCATATCATGTCCCTTTTGCCACGCGATATTTTGGTCATGGTTGAGGCATGGATAATGTCATCCTCCTATTCCTGACCGTTACTTTCTCGATCCCTGAGTAGTCTGACTATAGAAATGGAACTACCTTTCCATTACAGTATGGCCATACATTTCTCAGACTCACTCATCGAGGGGCCCAGTAATATCTTTCTACGAATGTGAGGGACAAATTCCATCTTGACCATTCACATTCCTCCGCATGAAAAACCACTAAACCCGAACATAGTCTTTATGATCACTCGGTCAAAAGTGACTTTTGACTAGGTCAAAGCTGAGCGTTTGTCATGTAGGAATCCATGATGATCTCAGGTCAAAGGGCATATTGGCATGGTTTGAATATGAGAGAAGCTTATGACGTTACCCATGCAGTTCTCTCATAGCGGGTTGGTCCAACACCTTGTACTCTTACATGTGTTTATGACTCTTATTTATATCTCTATATATCTTCAAAGTCATACTGGTCTTATTTCATCTGTGGTCCCGCATAGATGACCGACCAGGGACATTTAGGATAAGATCATGAATTATCCAAGGATGGTCATCATAGTAAACATGCAAATAATATGATAACACAATTAATAAATTCATAAATCAATAATGTTCATAATACAATGATTGGCCCATAGGGCACGATTTCCAACACTTTTAAGGTTTTTCAAGTCAAATTACACAATCTGGATTTTTACTCTAGCGAATACTGTTCACTGTGCAAATTCTAGAGAAGTGACCTGACTTCAAAAAATCATAACTAATTCTAGAAACATCAAAATAAAGTGGTTCAAATTGCTACACAAAGCTAACTTCATTATCTTTGAGGGAGAAATAACTCGTTGATCACGACATGATCAAGTCAACATCTGTCAATGTTCCAATTGTACTTTCTTCCAGCATCCTTCCCCTAATTCTAGTATTTATGGTCCCAACTTTGAAAAATCATATCTCCATGTGTAGACATCCAAATGAGACATTCTATATATAAAATCAAAGCTTGGTATGTCTAATATTTATTAGTAAAATATCATACATTTATTCAATCATTTATTATTTTTAATTATAGCTCAAAGGTCACAGCCTCTCCACGAGCTACTCTTCACAATGGCCAATTCGAGCAATCAATATTACATACATACATTAATCATATATCAATCATGCTAAATAATTCTTAACTTCTTTTTATGTATCTTCATCTCCTTCATCTTGAGAAGACATGTTGTAATTGGATTGATATGGAAGGGGTGAGATTTCTGGGGAAATCTCAGTAGCAAACGGTACTCAACAATGCATGCATTAACATAAATACTTATGCTTGCTTGTGAAAGTGTTAGCATTGCTTAATGTGAATGCTTCCATGTAACATATGAAATACAATTGGCCAAAATAATCATAGGAATAGAGCTTCATACATAAACACATATGCAACACAATTCAACAAAGCCATAACACAATCAAGCATAACATTCAATGCATACAAGTTTAGGATAAGTTTACTACCTGGCGTGTAGCCTTTCCTTAGTCCTTAACCTTTACTATGAGGTTCCTTCTTTTTCTAGGTTAGAGCCTATACATGGCATACTAATATCTTCATTATTATTCTATCTAGTATAACTCTACCTAGCTCATGCTTAACTTGAGGTAATACCCTTAATCTGATATTCCCCTAACTTTCTTTATATCCACGACTAACCTTATAAAGAGAGATATTTATATATTATAACTATTAACTTCATAAGAACAATCCTCTAATTTATTAGAGCAGGGACGAGAATAATTTACTTACCTTATTCCTAAGCTCTGCCAAGTCCTTAAGCTCCTTGGACTGCTCCTAGCTCCACCAAAACTCCTTCCATTCTTTCTCTCTTTCTCTATTCTTTCTCTTGTTTTTCCATGCTTGGCTATAGGAATGAAGTGAGGGGGAGTGGGGTATTTATAGTTAAGTGGAGGTGGAATGGATGGTCCAGATTGAATCGCGATAAATGGCTCAGATCACTTAGCTTTCTCAAGAAGCTTTGCCTGCATCATCATGATGACATCATCATCCTAGATGACTCATCAAAATGACATCATCCATAGGGCACCTCAAATGGTAGGTGGCACAATGGTAGGGCCCTTGGTACACCTCACTAGCTGACTCAGCATTTCCAGAGAATTCCAGAGTCCTATCTCGCAATAAATGGCTAAGATCGTGCCACGCATCCTTAGCTTTTTCTTCTTTCCATAGACCCAGGACATGTTGCTCCTTGTGGACCCCATGAGGACACCTTTTATGTTAGCTCATGGTTCTGGATGAGTCTAAAGCTCTATCTGATCACTCCCCCCAATTCTATCTTTGACTCAGTCACTTTACCTTATTGAAAAAGTACTAAACTAATATTTTAATGCCACTTGGACCCACATCCTTCTTGGGCCACTTTTTGGATATATGGGAATGCCATCTTGGGTCTGTAATCAATCCTAAACACTATGGTGGCTCAATTCCCAAGAAACATTCCTTAGGAAATTACCAAAATACCCTAAGTGTCCTTTCTTACATTATACTGACCCTAAGGGTAAAATTATCTTTTTACCCTTCTTTATACTGGCTCAAGGCCTATACTAGTTCTAACTAATCATATTTATACTATATCCCACATTTTTAGCCTATCCAGATGACCCAAATACCCTCCATTAATCTCTGGTACAGTCTAGTCACTCAGGGGAATTTTTGTAATTTCGTACTTTTTTGGACACTGGCCCCTTTTATTGATGAACTGGTACCCTGGATTTTTAGCCCTCCTTGGCGTCATCATGGGCCTATATATTAGGTCATTTGATCTTATTCTATCCAGGCTTACATATTGATAAGTTCCATTATTGGATCACAGGTGTTATCAAACTCCCGTCAAAATTCACTAATATGGGATAACTTTTTATACAGAACTCCTTCCTGTGTTCTATCAGATCCATAACATTTGACATTATTGGGCACACTTTCTTGTAATTCTCCCACTTATATCTAAAGTCCATGAAATCTGATAAAATTTTAGATAACTTTTAGACTATCAGATAAATATCTATTGTCTGGGGCCCTAATAAAATGTTTGTAGCATCCTAGGTTAACCAGCATAACATCCTATATTTACTGATGAATTTTGAGACTAAAATACTTTCGTGAAGTTTTAAGCCTTTTCTGGCTAAACTTTCTATAATTACAATTGTGCCCTTGAACTTTTTACTTAATTACATTTAAGTCCCTTAACTTTTGAAAATTATCACTTTTGGCCTAACATTTATTTCTACTTTAACTTTTGGCCTTTAACCTTTTCCAAAATGACCATTATGGCCCCAGAGACTTTTACTATTTACAATTTAGTCCCTGGTATTTCACTTAGTTGAAGTTTAGTCCTTGAACATCATATGTATACTTCTGGGACTTTTGCTCAATAGGGCCTGGTAGCATACCTTTTTTCAGGCTAGATATTGGGCTTCTATGTTTAGAAATCAGGATATGACACTGAGCCCTAGCATATTCTTTCTCATAGAACTGTGTTCTATTTTTACTCTATCTTATACCCTCTTTTTTGGGTCTCACTAGCCTTTTAATTTCTTTATCTTTATCTGAAAGAACTATTTAGTCATACTTTTCTATTCTCAAAACATATGGGGTTCTCTTCTCTATTCCTCAGGCATACTTCTACAAAACTTTTGAATATCAGCACCCAGACTTGAGCTTGGACTCCATATTCGTTTAAGAGAAAACTAAGTTCAGTCTATATATAATATATGCTATTTGATTAAAATCATTATAAATAAGATTTCTGGATGAGTTAATCAACTCGTGAAGCATCCATACCTTCACTTCATCTTTGGTAATCATCTTTCCAGAGAGATACTGTATTGTTCTCATTTATGCATGGCTCATTACTTTCCTTAGGCTAGATCTAACTACGACCTCGAGATCTAACTGCGATCAACCATAAGCCTCTTCAGAATCTAACTGCGACTCTAAAGCTGTTAGGATCTAACTGTGACCCTTGAGCAATACTAGGATCTAACTGTGACCTTCTAGAATCCTCTGTGATTCTGTTATACTGTATCATCATCTCTGAAAGATCTCAAACCAACAGGCTAAGTTATAAGGTTAATTGCTTCCACTTGTTGATAAATCAATCAATAAATTTTAAGAAATATATTCAGTAGCCCATATTATTTACCAAGACTACTTATTTTCTCTTTGACTCAGGAGTTCCTTCTCACCTTTCTTACTCTGTTGTGGCTTACCAATTATGGTTTAACCACCTACCATTGCATTCAATTGTTATGGCCTCACCATAACTTCTTATTTCAATATATGCTCTAACTGTGAGCCATTTAAACTATGCTCTAACTATGAGCAATATGTATCATATCTAACTCTTATCTTAAGAGTGATCTAAACTCATTTAAATCTAGCTCTATCTTAGAGCCATCTGTTTTAGATCCAACTATTTTCTAAAGAGTAATATGAAAACAATTTCTTTACTGCTATTTTGCTCTTTCTGTATACCATTTCTTTTGATAGAATTATAACACTACCACCTTTTTGGTACTTGCTGTAACCCTAACATAAGAAATGACCCTGAGTACTCTATTCATAAGTCTATAGAAATACCTGAGTAACCCCAATCATACTGTAACAACTGTCCCACTTACTAAGACTATCTATCATCCTAGGTACATTCTTATTGCATGTCGTATGATATGAGAGCAATATAACTTTCTCATTATAAACTCTACCCTGCATGTACTATATGAGGGGAGTATTCATTTATCATAGCATACTCTAACATGCATGTCATTATATGATCAATGCAAAGGAGATGTAACTATTCATCATAACATATGGCAACATATGCCATATCACCTAAATTTGCTCAACCATCAATCATATGTACACTGCAATTGAACAATTAACTAAGTAATCCTTTCAACCATTCTTTCTTCTATCACATTACCTTCCAGATCCCAAACATTCATGTTTAGAACCTGAAATAACTACTCATTTAACTTAGGCTACCACATTACCCTCTTACTAGGGTATATACTTAACCCTTTATTACTTTATCTTACTCTTGCTTATTACTCTTTATTTGGGAGTCTCATTACCTTTGAAACTTTGGCTACCTTTTTCTTTTTAAAATTCTTTTTCTTGATCCTGACGAACTATGTCGTATGGATCTCATTCATCATCTACTACTATTACTTATGTTATCTAGGGTACTCTACCCTAGGTCTGTTAAATTACTATTCTTTCATGATATAATCCCTCTATCTTGGGAATATCAGCTCTCTATCTATTAACCATATTGTCTCTAATTATGTACTAGAATAATTCCTAAACAAGTCTCATTCTAACTTTTTGTTCAGAAAATACTAGCTGAACAAATTCTTTCGTAATGTAGATCTACTCTCACAGAGGATCTACTTCTGAACATTATCTTAAATTAATCTTTCATATATCAGTACTATGTACTATCTAGTTTGATCACTTTATACCAATCCTCTAGCTGATGAACATCAATGAGATTGATACTTTTATTATCATTGTCACTGTAATGGCTAGCCATATAATGAGCTACTATTGCAGCTTCCCTTGACCTTAGACTGGTCAGCTTCTATCTCTATCAATAGAGGAAACTACTCCCCAGACTTATCTTGCTTAGTCCAGCCACATCGTGCTAAGAAACACGAGATCTTGGCGATAACAGCTTGACTAAGACTAGTCTATCGTAGTCATTTCCTTGAAGACTATCTCATAAAGTTGTAAGGTATGGGGTATTGTTCTATTTGTATGGGTGTCACTGTCTCTTGTCTGAAACATTCTCCAAGTAGTGAACACCATCCCCATATCTTATACTAGGGAGGGAACATCTTTAGTTCAAATCTCTAACTTGTTTAAGGAGTTAGTCTAACTAAACTAGAGCATTACTGAGCCAGAACCTTTTGTTCTGTGCCAGAATCTTATGCTCCTAGCTACAACCCTTTGCACTGTAGTAGAACCCTAATGATTCTGTACCAGAACCTCATGCTCTGATACCAAAATGAAACATCCCTATTTTCTTACATCTTATGGACCAAACAGTAGAATTTGGAACCACTTTTAAGGTTTTTGAAGTCAAATTACACAATATGGAATTTTACTCTAGCGAATACTGTTCACTATACAAAATCCAGAGAAGTGACCTGACTTCAAAAAATCATAACTAATTCTTGAAAACTCGAAATGAAGTGGTTCAAATTTATACACAAAGCTAACTTAATGCTCTTTCAGGAAAAAATAACTCATTGACCACGGCTTGACTAAGTCAATGTCGATCAACATTCCAATTGTATTGTTCATCCAGCGTGCTTCCCCTGATTCCAACATTTATGGTCCCAACTTTGAAAAATCATATCTCCATGTATATACATCTAAATGAGACATTCTATATATCAAATTTTTGGTATGTCTACTATTTATTGGTAAAATATCATAATTTATTAAATCATTTACTACTTTTAATTATAGCTCAAAGTTCACAGCCTCTCTATGATCTACTATTCACAGTGGCCAATTCCAATAATCAACATTACATACATACATTAATCACATATCAATCATGCTAAATAATTCTTAACTTCTCTTCATATATCTTCATCTCCTCCATCTCGAGAAGACCTGTTATAATTGGATTGATATGGAAGGGGTGAGATTTCTAGGGAAATCTCATAGCAAACGGAAACCATACCATGTATGCAACTATATGCTTGATGTTACTATGTGTGAACTTTATGATCATGCTTGTATAATGATAACTTATATGCTTCCATGTCCTTTAATTATAACATATAGCCATAGCATAAAAAGAAACAGAGCATTACTTAATCATACATACTTCACATCATCAAAGTAAGTAAACATCACATAAAACATCTAACCAACATAAGCATACAAGTAGGTAAGTTTACTACCTGACGTGGAGACTTTCCTCTAGTCCTTAAACTTTGCTCTAAGGTTCCTTATTTTCATAGGTCAGAGCCTTATTCCTAAGCTGGCCATGTCCCTAAGCTCCTTGGACTGCTCCTAGCTCCACCAGAACTCCTTACTTCCTTTCTTTCTCTTTTTTTCTTTCTTTCTTTCTCTCTTTCTCTCTTTTTGCTCTTGTTTTTCCATGCTTGGCTGTGGGAATGAAGTGAGGGGGAGTGTGGTATTTATAGTTGAGTGGAGGTAGAATGGATGGTCCAGATTGAATCAGGATGAATGGCTCAGATCGCTTAGCTTCTTCAAGAAGCTTTGTCTGTATCATCATGATGACATCATCATCCTCAATGACTCATCAAAAGTGACATTATCCATGGGACACCTTACATGCTAGGTGGCACAATGGTGGGGCCCTTGGGATACCTCACCACCTGACTCAGTATTTCTAGGGAATTCTAGAGTCTTTTCCTGGAATGAATGGCTGAGATCATGCCACGTGTCTTTAGCTTTTTCTAGACTCATGACATGTGGCACCTTGTGGGTCCCATGAGGACACCTTTTATGACACCTTATGGTTTTGGATAAGTCTAAAGCTCTATCTGATCACTCTTCCCTGTTCTATCTTTAACCGGGTAACTTTATTAAAAAAGTACTAAAATATTATTTTAATACCACTTGGATCCACATAACTCTTGGGCCACATTTTTGGATATCTAGGAATGTCATCTTGGGTCTCTAGTCAAGTCTAAGCACTCTGGTGGTTCAGTTCCCAAGAACCATCCCTTAGTAAATTACCAAAATGCCCCCAAGGACTTTCACTTTTACAATCTAGTCCCTAAACTTTCACTTATTTGTAGTTTAGTCCCTAAACATTATTTGCATACTTCTGGGACTTCTACTCAACAGGGCCTGGTAGCATACCTTTTTCAAGCTATATACTAGGATTCTAGGCCTAAAAATTGGGATATGACATATTATACTACTTGGAATACCATGTAATCTAACAATCTCCTTTACATATAATTTTGCCAACTTCTCAAGAGAATCTCTCTTGTTGATTGCCAGGAAATGAGCCGACTTTGTCATTCGGTCAATTACTACCCATATAGCATCGTGCTTAGTAGAAGTTATGGGCAGTCCTTCAATAAAATCTATGGCAATGCTGTCCCACTTCCACTCAGGTATCTCTAGGGGTTGTAATTTTCCTGCTAGCTTTTGGTGTTCAACTTTTACCTTCTGACATGTTAAGCACTTGTACACATAAGCCACAACATCCTTCTTCAATCTAGGCCACCAAAATAAACTTTTAATATCATGATACATCTTGGTCATACTTGGATGTACTATATATTTGCTTTTATGTGCCTCATCTAAAATCTTCTCTCTCAATCCCATTACATCGGGAATATATGGTCGTCCCCTAAATTGTAGTAATCCATCTTTGGAGACATCAAAATTCTTAGTTCCCCTATTTCCAACTTATTTTTGAAAATCTCTGCGAGCTTACCATGCTCCTGAGCTTCTTTTATTTCATCCTCAATGAAAGCTTTAATCTGCGTTCCTCCATAAGAACTTTCTGTTGTCTGCATTTGGTATAAAGGACTCCAATCTCGAACATCTTCTATCAATTCTAATTCTTTGATCACTAGGCTTGCCACCTGTACCACCTTTTTACTTAAGGCATTAGCTACTACATTTGCCTTTCTTGGATAGTACTTGATCTAGAAATCATAACCCTTCAGAAATTCCATCCATCTCCATTGCCTCATGTTTAGTTCCTTATAATCTTGTAGATACTTCAGGCTTTTGTGGTCATAGTACAACTCTATGGTAGCTCCGTATAGGTAATGTCTCCATATCTTGAGAGCATAAACTACCACTGTAAGCTCTAAATCATGAGTAGGATAGTTCTCTTCATATGGCTTCAACTGTCGAGAAGCATAGGCTACCACTCGACCCTGCTACATTAACACACATCCTAAGCCCTGCTTGCTATCATCAGTATAGACTACATAAGTCTAAGTTGGGTCTGGAATAATCAGCACAGGAGTCGTGGCTAATCTCTGCTTTAGTTCTTGGAAACTAGCCTCACACTTCTCATCCCACTTGAACAGCTAGTTCTTTCTAGTCAGCTTGGTTAAAGGTATAGCAATTCAAGAAAAGTCCTTAATAAATCTTCTGTAACACCCTACTAAGCCCAAAAAACTTCTGATCTCCATTACTGTCTTTAGCAGTTCCCAGCTTAATACTACTTCAACTTTACTAGGATCTACAGTTACCCCTTCATGGGATATGACATCACTGAGAAATTTGACTTCTTGCAGCCAAAATTCATATTTACTAAGCTTAGCATAGAGTCATTTTTCTTGTAGAGTACTAAGAATAATCCTTAAATGCTCTTCATGCTCTTCTGCAGATTTAGAGTACACTAAGATATCATCAATAAAAACCACAACAAATTGATCTAAATAAGGCCTAAAGATTCGGTTCATATAATCTATGAAAATTATAGGTGCATTCGTCAGACGAAAGGGCATCACTAGAAATTCAAAATTACCATATCAAGTCCTGAACATAGTCTTTGAAATATCATATACTTTGATTTTGAGTTGGTGATAACCTGATCTCAGATCAATCTTGGAGAATAAACTTGCTCCCACCAACTGGTCCAGCAAATCATCAATCCGGGGAAGAGGATACTTATTCTTAACTGTAATCTTATTAAACTCCCAATAGTCAATGCATAGTATGAGACTACCATCCTTCTTCTTAACAAATAACACTGGAGCACCCCACGAAGAAAAACTGGGTTGAATGAAACCCTTCTCTAAAAGCTCCATCTCTCCTTCTTCAGCTCAATCATCTCGTTGGGAGCTATATGATATGGGGCTTTCGGTACTGGTCTAGCTCCAAGTACAATATCGATTACAAACTCTACTTCCCACTCTGGAGGTAGTCATTGAATCTTCTTTGGAAAGACTTCAGAAAACTCTTTAACTACTAGAATCGTATCAATTCCTTCGTCTACTTCTGTTTGAATAGAAAAGAAGACCATATATCACTTACATCCTTTATTTAGACATTTATCTACCTGAGCCTCCATTAGGAAATTCAGTCTCACTTTTGGATTCATATTTGTGGCTTGTGGACAAAGAACTAGAGTTTTGTTCTTACAATCCAACATCACGTTATTAGCAGACAACCAATTTAATCCAATTATGACATCAATCTCGTGACAGGGCATACATATTAGGTCTAGAGTAGTGCATCAACACTCATATCGAATGACACTATTTAGGCAGACATGTGATGTAAGTACTTTAGCATTTATTGGGGTTGTCACACATATAGCATAATGCAACTTGCTAATTGTAAGGCCTAACCGTTTAGCACACTAATAAGAAACAAAGGAATGACTTGCATCCAAATTAAACATAGCAATCACATAATGATTATTGAGATAAATGATACCTTGAATCATCTCAGGTGATCTCTGTGCATCTTCCCTTGTTAATGCAAACACTCATCCTTGAGTGCGTGGCCTTTGATCATTAACTGCCTGTGGACAATTCCTGGAAAAATGTCCAGGTTTTTCGCATGTGTAACATATGCTTTTCCCTATTAAGCATGGTCTATCTCCATGGCTTTTCCTGCACTTGTCGCACACTCTGAACCTTGGGTCTCTATTATTATTATTGTGCCTGAAGTTTCCTTTATTAGGCTTTCTATTCTGCTACCACTATCTTTTCCTCTTTCTGTTATAGCCATTACCATTGGCTATATTTCTATTCTGGCTAGTTCTCTCAAGAATAGTGGTCTCTCTACTCATCAGCATCTGGCAATTCAGGCAGTTCTCAATGATTATGCAGGCCTTTACTGCTTTATTAAACTGGTTTTACTATTGGGGAGTCATCTTATCTTTGAGAGTAACATTCAGTCCCCTGGGAAAGACAGATGAACTTACCTAGGTACTAATCAAAAGATTCTCTTTCCCCTTGCCTTAGCACAAGGAATTATGCTTCTCTTTTATCCCGTACAGACTGAGGGAAATACTTCTCCTAAAACTGTTCTAGAAACACTTCCCATGTGATAGGAACATGTTTGGCCTGCAGTAATAGCTCATTGTTCCTCCACTATCTATCTATATCTCTTTCTAGCTGATAGATCGCCATCTGATAACTCGGTTAAAAGTGACTTTTGACTAGGTCAAAGCTGAGCGTTTGTCATGTAGGAATCCATGACGATCTCAGGTCAAAGGGCATAGTGAGATGGTTTGTATATGAGAGAAGCTTATGACTTAACCCATGCAGCTCTCTTATAGCGGGTCGGTCCAATACCTTGTACTCTTACATGTTGCTATGACTTTGATTTATATCTCTATACATCTTCAAAGTCATACTGGTCTTATTTCATCTCTACTCCCACATAGATGACCGACCAGGGACATTTAGGATAAGATCATGAGTTATCCAAGGATGGTCATCACAGTAAACATGTAAATAATATGATAACACAATTAATAAATTCATAAATCAACAATATTCATAAGACAATGATTGGTCCCTAGGTCACAATTTCCAACATCCAGTACCTTGAAAATCTTTTCCAGTCTAATGATCCAGACTTTCGCTTTCTATACATCAAATGTCACCTCAAACGTTGGAGGACTATACTTATAGAATTTAGCCATCCACTGTTGAATGCCAGCGGGATCTACTGTGTGTCCCATCTATCTTAGTGGCTCTACTGTCTATTGAACCATTTATGGTTATGTATTAGCTGTACCCATAGATTTTGGTTGCCATAAATTCTCTACTACTTCTACTATAGCTACTGCTAAAGCAGTATCCCTTTTCTGTCGCTCCTTGCCTGAGTTACTCTTACTTCTTCAATTAGCTTCTGTTATTATTCTCATCGTTCTCAGATTAGCTGGTTAATATCTCCAGCATTTTGAGGTTCTCCCAAAGAACTAGCTCTTCTTATTTTTACCATTTTGTTTTACTATCGTAATAGGAAAGGAATATCATAACTAACATAATTCATATTTCATTCAAAACATATCATACAACAAGTTTAACAGCATTACATAGATCACAGTTGCATTCATGGATACAACCATTCCATTATGCCTCCTCATAATGGATCCTAATAAACTCCCCTATCATATAGATCTAGTCAAGAATGTCCTCATAAGGTTCCTCATCAAAATACTGATCCAGTCCTTCTCTCTATGTTACAGTGAGAGGTAAGATATCGTCCATGATATTAGTCCAATCTTCTAGTATAAGGGTATATGGATCATAGGCTTGATAAGCTTCTCGTACTCTTGTTATGAAGTCCTTATAGATTATGTAATCCTAATCCACCTCTCTAATCAACATTCTTCCTATGTCAAACAACTGTCTAGCTAGCTTCACAGCTTTCCTGAAATGTTATTCATTCATATCCTTCCCAGGGGTTAGCTCTATTACCTGGTGGTTATCCAGATATATCTTTACCATTGACTTCTTAGTTCTACTAGGACCTAGGATGTATGTATGGTTTAGTATATGACTAGGTCTAGGTATATCAGATGTATGTCTAGGTCCAGGTATGTCAACTGTATAGCTAGGTTCAAGTACATAAGCTAGGTTAGGCACCTAATTTGGACCAGGTACTTCTACCACAACAGCCTGCTTATACACCAGTTATGTAGCACCCCCAACATAGGAGTAACCTACATCAAACTGTTCTTCCTAAGGGTCCACTATATCTATATCATCTACCTGATCTGTATCTCCCTCTGCACTAGTTTTAGCATCTTTAGGAAGTATAACATTAATAGGTAGGGCTGGAATAGGTTCTTTATGTACATCCTCATTGATGACTCATCTATCCCATTTGATCCAACTGAAAAACTATCTATCCTGTCCAGTTCAGAATTACTAATGGAATCTCTAATATGGATCACTGGAGGAAGCCTATACTCCAGATCATTCACTAAAGCCTCAACCACCTCTGGGTTCATTCCTGACCTAACTGAACTAAATACCTCAGGCATAGAATCCCCCTGGTTTACTATGGTCTCTGAAGTCCTAGTATAGTCTCTGAAGTCCTAGATTCAACCATCTTTACCCTACAATAACTAACTTAGCGTCAATTATGCAGATATTTACTTATGTATCAATCTATAATTAATCTATTCAGAGAATTTTCTGAGCTAGAATTCTTTGCTCTGATACCAAACTGTCACATCCTTACTTTCAATGTCAATTATACTCTTTTATAAGTCATTGGAACCAATTACATAGCGTTTTACTTTAGAAACATCCATTTTCAAAAGAATTACTCTCGGGTACTGTTCACTTTTATTGTTCATTTGATAATTCCAGAACATGTACCCAACTTTGAAAATTCGTAATTAAATGTAGAAAAATCAAAATAGGTTGGTTCCAATTTCTAATGAAAGCTCTTTCATTGAAATTTGAGAAAAAAATATAAAACTGAGGTTCTATTGTCTGAATGAAATCAGTTTATTAGTTGAAAAATACTATTCATTTGGTAAAATCTGGAAGTTCTAGTTTCTTTGCCTTAACTTCAAAAATCCATTTCTCTTTCATTACTTGTCCAAATGAACCATATTACCAATGTTTTTAAAGCTCTAGAAGTCCTCTTTAATCTCACAAAAGTTCAAAAAAAAGCTCGTTCATTTATTATATCAGAAGGTCACTGCCTCCAGTTGCTTACTTTCTCTTGATTCCAGATTTTAACTTCAACTTAGAAAAATCATAACAATTCGGATAATTAACCAATTGAGGTGTTCTTGGTTTTCATTTAAATCTCTATATCTTAACTATTATCGATAAATTTCATATTCAAACTCATTGGTTTAGGCATCATAATCATCATCACAAACCATCAGCCTTACAGCATACTTACAGAATCATACATCATGCATACTATCATATCCTTCCTTAGTATCATGTAAGTAATGTAACTTATTATACAAAATCATCCATCTATGTTTACCCTTTTTTCTTGTGAAGATCCAACACCTATAACATGGTTATGCATATGGAAGGAATGAGATTTCATGGAAATCCCAATAGCAAGTTACACAAACCATAATATCATGCATGATTAATTGGATGCTTAACATGTTATCATGAGATGGGAGCTACTTCATAATGGTACATAAGCAAACTCTAACATGCATATTGTCATGACATAACTTGCAAGGGGTTGCAATCATTCATATCTCATCATCAACATGATGGCATAATCTCAAGCTCAACCAAACACCATAATCAACAAGCAAGCAAACATGAAACTATAGTTAGGTATTCTTGCTACCTCTTAGCTATCCTTGTTAAGGTCTTCTTGAGATGCTTTCCTTCCTTCACAAATGTCAAAACCTAGCCATTACAAAGCAATATCAAGTTACAACTCAACTTGAACACAAAACCAAGACTAGATTTTCACTAACTTCCATTCTTTCCCCAATTTATGTTTCATACTTCCATCTTTCTAACATAAATTCTCATGGTTCATTTCCACATAATTTTTCATGTAGAATCAAAATATGAAACTAGAATTTCCAAAATCAAAACATGTCACATGCTATAGTACCAAACTGAAGTGCTGATGCTCTTGTTTTCCAAAATTCACATTTTGATTTCAATGCTTCCAATACTTATTCTCCTACTTTATCCCCACACAATTTTCCATTTTAAACTCATTGGAAGAATCAAAATTATGAAATTCCAACATATGAACAGTGTCACATACAGTAATAGCAATGAACATAAAACCCTAACTTCATGCATACTTAGATTCCCAAGCTTATACCACTTGATTCTAACTTGTTTAAGCTTATCTAAACTATCCATAACGTAAAACTAATATTCTAAACATATTTGGACAGCACCTCCAGCAGAAACCTGAAGGGAAATATAGCACAAAAACCCTTTAAAACCATGAGCTAACTTGCTAGAACAAAGCTCAAGATCAAGGGAGATGATTACCTTGATTGTTGCTTCAAGTTGTTTGCTTCTTTCTTGGTTGAATGGAAATTTTGCAAGAGGTTCACTATAGTTGTCCAAGCATGCCAAACCAAGCTGAATAGGGGGTATTTATAGATGAGCTTGAGTGCAAATGGATGGCCAATATTGATTTGGTTACTATTTGATCTAATGGTCCATATTCATTCTTGCACAAGCTTTCCCTAGAACCTCCCCTTTTGACGCCATGCATGACACCATTTAGGGGCATGCTTGGCTAGAAAAAGTGAAATATACTAATAGGAAAAATTCCAATTCAATCCAGTACCGATTGAAGCAGTTTCACAAAAACCAGACTGTTTTATATTCTTAATTTTTAAAATATTCCAAGATATGTATTCTGTCCTGGAAATCAATGTCTATAGTCCTCATACCATTGAGATTGTTAGAATGAGTATTTATCTACCATCCATCCCTTGAAAAATGACCAAAATACCCTTGATGTCCTTTCTTACACTATATTAATCCTAAGGGCATAATTGTCATTTTACCCCTCTTTGTACTACCTCAGGGCATATATTGGTCTAACTAATCATATTTATACCATATTACATGTTTTTGGCCTGTCCAAAATGACTAAATGCTCTCCATCTATCACTAGTACAATATGGGCATCCAAGGGCATTTTCATAATTTCACTTTTCCTATACTGCTCTGGACTCTGGCCCACTTAACTGTCCAGTCACCTTAATTGGCTAATGATAGTGCAATTTGGGCCTTGGCATGGGATCACTTCTTTAATGCCTTTTATGTCACAAATCCCAAGACAACTCTCCCAATCCTATTTATCAGGTATTTTATTTCACCGTAAAATCCCATAAGAATTCTACAGGACTCCTTTTCTAACTCTCTCAGTTTTATAAATTCATATATTAGATATAGAAATTTACTATAAGGTTTCATCTGATTCTGAGATATAAAAAATACTGTAATAATTCCTTCTGACTTCAGGAATTAAAATTCTGTGACTCCTTAAACTGACCGGAATAACTTTGTCTATCTATTGGTAAAATTTGGGTCTAATATGATTTTGGGCCTTTTTGAGCATTTTCCAGTTTAACTTTCTCATAATTACATTTAGGTCCCTGACTTTTTATATATTTATATTTAAGTCCCTAAACTTTTGGAAATGACCTATTTTGGCCCAACTTTTATTTGTACTTTAACTTTTGGCCTTCAACCTTTTATACTTTACGTTTAGGTCCCTATATTTTCCTTTGACAATAATCCCTCTATTCCCTTTCTCAATCTGATACAGTTTACTACAAGAATCTCATGTCCATTTCATATAAACTGTACAGTTATATCAGGTAAGAAAATTGGGGATATGACAGAATCTGTTTTGCTAAATATGCTGAACATGAGTGTTTTAATTTCAATTTTGACCATAATTTTGTTCGGAGTGCAAAAGCTAAGTGTGGGGGAGTTGATAAACTCATATTTGTAGTGATTTTTGGTGTGTTTTAACTGAATTTTATTATTGATTTTATTCCCATTTACCAATATGATGAGTAATTAATTAATAAAATTAAAATGGAGCAAGTGGAAATTAATTGATTTGATTTTAGTGATTAATTTGATAAATAATCTATTAAATTTCCACTTTGTAGTGACCAATCAACATGTTAGACCAATTGACAGCTGGATATATAAGCATGTGTTGGATCCAAGAGCTACAGAATCACATGGAACATGTGTTGGATCTAGATCTGATAATAGATTGCAAGTGGGAGATCAAGCATGTACTGTAACAGAATAGAATTTCACACATATGGCACTATTCACGTACACACACCTCATTTGAATAGAATCACACATTTCAGCAGTAGCTCTTATACTTTACACATCATTCACACCATTTCAGCTACCCTTCACATCCTTCCACACCTATATATACACACCATCATATATCATATCAAATACGCCTGGGGAGAGGACACTTCACGCACAGATCAATATTGGATACACTCATCACCTATCACTATTCCATTCACACCATTCTTCTCCATTCACTCCTTCTCCATTTCTCTCTCCATCTTCATTTTCTCTTCTGCAACTTTCCTCTATTCTAGTCAATAAAACCAAAGGAAAGTTCTGCAATTCATCTTCATCTTCTTCTATCATTTTCACCATGATTGCTACTATATTTTCTGTTGCTGCTGAAGTTTAGATGGCAATCAAGGCTTAGCTGCTGTACTCTATTGGAGATGATGCTAAACCAAAATCCTTGAGTTGAACAGGGAGTTCATTGTGTTTTTAATTTAGAGTTAAACATATCGAGTTGATATAGTTAGCTCTATAATTACTAATGCAATTAGAGTAGTAGAGGACAAAAAAGTAGGGAACCCAGTTGGATTCCTTATTTCTGTATAACTCACATTTGATTAAATCTCATCTTTGATAGTGTTGAACATAGTTATGATTAATTAAAGTGATTCTATTTAATTCATATTCTACTATCTCTGAGTTGAATGATTCATAATATCTTTTAATGTATGCGAGTTGTAGCTTTGATTGAGATTTAGCTAGTGAGTTATTAGCTAACATATTCTAATTCAACTTATCTACTCCTCATATTCTGTGGATAATGAAGGTAAGGTAATCTCCAAGGGAACACACTTGTCATTCATTAATCTCATCATCATAAACACTTAACAGCATCAACAATAGCATAGGATTTGCTTTCAATTGTTAGATTAAAACTCATCAAACACCATCTCTTTAACTTGTTAATTTGTGGCTCATTAGATTAATTAGGAACTTCTACATCCATTTAGGCTCCTTGTGAATCGACCTAGGTTAGCCTCCATTTTACTATTAGTTAGCTTAGTTTTGTTTGATAATTAAAATGATAGTTATCAAAGGTTGATCATAGTAGATCTCATGGGTCACAGTAGACCTAGCCTAAGAATATGAGTGAGCCATAAGTACAGTATTTCTTTGGAAGGACAATTACCAAGGACAAGGTTAAGGTAGGGAAGCTCCACAAGTTGGTTAACTCATAATAGAGAGTACCCAGCATGTTAAGTTTAGATAGTCTTATTATTATTATAGACTAAACATAAAATTTTCTTACAAGAAGAGGGAATTAAGTTATTAGTGTTAAGGCTTTTAGTCCTGCGTAACGAATATTTGTGAGTCTATAGATAATATGCCTAAGGAATAGAAAAAGAAAATATCATGAGGTATGAGAAGGGATAAAGTAAGAATAAAGAGATCCCTAAAATAAGGCTAAAGAGATTGAGAATAAGTGCCAGATATACTCAAGAGATATATTATCATAAGGGTATAAGACAGTAAACTACCAAGGTTAGAGCATATTAGTACTAGTGCTTCAAATTTTATTGGCACTTTTGAGTTAATCGTGCTCAAGCAAGAGTAGCCTAATGATGGGTGACCCCTTGAGAAGTAATGGGAAAAGGGTGTAAATGCCATAGAAGTTTAGCATAGATTCACAAAGTTATGTAGAATGATAGAAATGGTTATGAAAAGTTAGAAAGGGTGATAAACGGTAAGGGACTATAACCCTTAGGTCAAATCTAAATATAGTAGATTTGAAATGATCGATTTTAAAAATTTTGCTCAAACGCCAACAAAGTTATTAGCTAAAGAGAATGTTAGCCTTATGGTATCTCAGGATTCATCATGATAAGGCAAGATATGCCATGATATAGCTGGATACAGCAAGAGACGCCATGATATGGCATGAAATGTACGTAATGTGATACATGATGAGAAATGGGTATTGAGAAGTATAGTAAGAAATGGCTTTATATCTACTTTTGTAAATAGAATGAGAGTCTCCCTCTAGAAGGGATAAAATAATTGAATAAAATGATATTAAGATAGTAGTGAGTAAGAGCTTTCACTCCTTGTATGAAATGCTAGGTATTATGTTATGTTTGTATAATATGCTAAAGCTCTAAATGTTAGAGTAGTGCAAGCTTCATGTGATAGAGTTATGTAAGCTCTGAGTATTAGAGCTATGCATATTAAGGAAAGGAATGCTTGAGCTTTGATGTTAGAGCTTTGCATTCATGAGCAGGTATATAGTCCTGCAACATGTTGGCCAGGGAATATGCATGTTAGATATGTACTCCTACGTAGCTGTAAAGTAAAGAAAGAATAATCACATAAGTTGAAACATCCTACTTTTACGACCTCAAAGTACGTACTTGGAAGCATATTTGATTAGCGGAAGCATTACATTAGCCCAAAGATTAAAATTTTAAAACTTACTTCTCAGGTACTGTTCATTTGGTGATTTCCAGATTTACAATCCAACTTTAAAAATTCATAACTAAATGTAGAAAAATCGTATGGAGGTGATCCAAATTTTAAATTGAATCTATTTCATAGCTATTTAAGGGAAAAATATAAATCTGGACATTTACCTTGGCAATTGACACAGTTAAATAATCACTTTTTACTTTTCATATGGCAAATTTTCGAAATTCAAAATTCTATCTCTTAACTTTGAAAATTCATTTCTCTTGATATACACATCCAAATAATGCATATTACATATGAATTTAAATATCTGGATTTTTACTACATGCTAATAAAATTTCATGTATTAATTCATTCATTTGCTAGGTCAAACTAAAGCCACAACTAAATTGCTTCACGACCTACGTTTTTACCATTTCAGTTTCCTTTCTTTTACTTTCAATAATTGTTCTAACATGCATAAACCATCTCTTTTGCCTTTCATTCATTCATATACATCCTGGGGTTATGCCATAATTATTTCATACAATTTCATGACATAAATAGACACCTTACATGGCATTTACATGCATGGATAATTCATAGTCTATGCTAGGATCCCAAATACTTCACTTCCTTTCTTCCATTCTTTAGCTCTTCTCCATGCATACATTTTCCTTCATGCTTGACCTAAATTGGTTGGTTATGGGAGGTTGATATTCTAAGGAATCTCAGTAGCAAACATTACCACTTAAATATTCAAGATGGATGCTAATGCATGATATATAACTTCATTAAACTTTCCTTGATTAGTGACATGCCATCATGCTACATATTTTGCATAAAAGTGCATGGCTACATATTTTGCATAAAAGTGCATGGCCATGGAAAACATGTTATTCACAATACATTCGACATCATTTATCATGTTACTGTAAGGAATTGGAAGACACGCAGCGGAAATTAATTTAAAAATTTTTCCATTCCTTGCCAGGATCTACCGTATGTGTTTAAGTCAAGTGGGAAGAAGTATTACCCTTAATGTGCCTCAGCGACTTCCACAGCTTTCGGTCATGACGTTCACAGCTTCGCTCTGCGGCTCGTGCTCCCTTTCTGATCACAAGAAGTCGACGACTCAGGTCGGCTTCCTCTACTGGTATCCACACGAACAGCTTTTCAACCACGAACGACGTGCTAGCGTCTCTTGTCCCTCCAGGACTTTCTCAAGAGTTCGTCCTCTCCATCTCTATTTCGGTAGTTTCTTATCTGCAAACCTTTTGCAGAGTCCTCTTCGGCCCTTTTTGTTCTATGTGTGTTTATCTCTTTAAAACGCAGCTCCTAAAATCAGATATATAGGATGCTATGCGTTTTTCTCTGTCAACCGAATTGGATTTTGGAGTTAATCTTATATTAATTCCAAAATAATACAATATCATATATTGTATGATTTTATAAGAAACTAATTAAATAAAATAATATCAAATCCGTCCCACAAATTTAATTACCCATTTATTTAATTTTAAATAAAGATGAGACTGAACTATTTTTGATTTATTCTCATAAATCAAATTTGAGATATCCTATCAATTTAAATTTCGAATTTCAAACGTGATAGAGATTTAATTTATCCTTATAAATTAAATCTTATAAATATCTCTTATATGATATATCCTATCAATTTGAATTTCGAATTTCAAACGTGATAGAGATTTAATTTATCCTTATAAATTAAATCTTATAAATATCTCTTATATGAGATATCCTATCAATTTGAATTTCGAATTTCAAACGTGATAGAGATTTAATTTATCCTTATAAATTAAATCTTATAAATATCTCTTATATGAGATATCCTATCAATTTGAATTTCGAATTTCAAACGTGATAGAGATTTAATTTATCCTTATAAATTAAATCTCATATATCTCATATATATATAATATATATATATACGAATTTATATATATACGAATATAAATATAAATAAATATATATACATTCACCTGGATCTTTCATTGAATCTGGACATGTCTTAGATTCAATGAATCTGGACATCATAGCTCGTGTTGGGCTATTTTGTGTGCGACCCTGTAGGCCCATATGAAGTTGGCAGTGGGCCATTTGCTATACTAGCCCACAAGTCGCAAGCGGTCTCTAGCAAGACATAACAACTACCCAAATCATATGAGGATCGATAAACGATGTAACCTTTTATACAACCATATCATGTCCTTTCTGTCACGCGATATTTTGGTCATGGATGAGGCATGGATAATGTCATCCTCCTATTCCTGACCGTTACTTTCTCGATCCCTGAGTAGTCTGACTATAGAAATGGAACTACCTTTCCATTACAGTATGGCCATACATTTCTCAGACTCACTCATCGAGGGGCCCAGTAATATCTCTCCACGAATGTGAGGGACAAATTCCATCTTGACCATTCACATTCCTCCGCATGAAAAACCACTAAGCCCGAACATAGTCTTTATGATCACTCGGTCAAAAGTGACTTTTGACTAGGTCAAAGCTGAGCGTTTTGTCATGTAAGAATCCATGATGATCTCAGGTCAAAGGGCATATTGACTTGGTTTGTATATGAGAGAAGCTTATGACGTTACCCATGCAGTTCTCTCATAGCGGGTCGGTCCAACACCATGTACTCTTACATGTGCTTATGACTTTGATTTATATCTCTATACATCTTCAAAGTCATACTGGTCTTATTTCATCTGTGCTCCCACATAGATGATCGACCAGGGACATTTAGGATAATATCATGAATTATTCAAGGATGGTCATCATAGTAAACATGCAAATAATATGATAACTCAATTAATAAATTCATAAATCAATAATGTTCATAAGACAATGATTGGCCCCTAGGGCACGATTTCCAACAGTTACAACATCATTCAAATATCATATACATGTCAACACATAAGCATACCACATCAAGCACATAAAGAGGTAAGTCCACTACCTTGCACTTAAGCTTTTCTCTTGATCTTTTGCACTTACTCCCTAGCTTTCCAACCATGAAGTCTTTTGGTCAATCACTTTCCAACATCTTCCTGGGTGTTTCAAGGTCCTAAACACATTCATATTAATCACATAATTCATTATGACCAAGAACTCCAACAATGTTCAAGACTATCCTTGATAAATTCTTAACTCTTTTACTAACATAACTTTCTCTAGTCTTTACTAATCAACTTGGCCTTTGAACCAATTGATGTTTTGACTTTACCCTAAACAATTTCATCTTTTGAATCCATTTATGAGATTAGAATCATGGAATTCCAGCTCCTATGCACTGTTTTGTACAGAATTACAAAACACCCTCTGTTCTTTTAAAAATTCTCATTTTGATTCTAATGCTTGTTTTGTACAGAATTACCATACTTGTTATGCACTGTTTTGTACAGAATTACCATACTTGTTTCTCCACTTTATCCCACACAACTTTTCATTTTAAAACCATTGGAAGCATCAAATCATAAAATAATGACATCATCTATGACATCATCAAGGGACACTTCATAGGGCTAGGTGGCACCATTCCATGGGGAAGAAGCTTCTAGAAAAATTCCAATTCAATCCGGTACCGGCTCAGTCCGATTTCCCAAAAACCAAATTGTTTTATAAATATAATTTTTCTAATATTCCATAATATGCTTTCTAACCTTAAATCCAATATCTAGATTCTTCCTACCATGGACATTCCTGGACTGAGGAAAAATTTAATTACAGATCCCTTAGGAAATGACTGAAATGCCCTTGGTTCACTATTTTGCCCTATATTAACCCTAAGGGCATAATTATCATGTTACACATGTTTACTTCTTATCAGGGCATATACTGATACTGACTAATCACTCTTGTACTTGTCTGGACATTTTTGGCTTGTCCAAATGACCAAAATGCCCTTCTTCTAACTCTACCTCAATGACACAACACGGTGGCATACCTTCAGTGGCATTTTCGCAATTTTGCATTTTTTCAGGTCTTTATTAGCCCTGGCCCACATACTTATCTGAAAATATCATTGGGCCTATAAGGCACCATTATGGGCCCTCTGTATGATCCACTGCCTTCATGGGCTCAATTCCTGAGAAATTTCCTCGAAACATATTTATCGGATATTTTAATCTACTGTAAATTATATAATAAATTTTACAGAACTCATTTTTGAGCTATGTCAGTTTTAAAAATTCTTATATTAATTATAGGAATTTACTACCAAATTTTATCTGATTTTGAGGTTCAAAAAATACTGCGATATTTTTTCCTGACTTCAAGAATTTATATCAATTAATCGGGACCTCAAATCAAAATTCTGTATTGCGTTAAACTGATCAGAATAATTTAATCTATTTACTGGTAAAATTTGGCACTAATCTGATTTTAGGTTTTTTTGGCATTTTCTGGCTCAACTTTCTCATGATTACATTTTTTCCCTGGAAACTTTCCATCTTTTCAACTAAGTCCCTTAACTTTTGGTAATTACACCTTTTTGCCCTAAGTTTTTTCTCTACCTTTAGTTTTGGCCTTAAACCTTTTCTAAATTTCATTTAGGTCCTTAAACTTTTGAAAATTACACTTTAGGCCCTCAACTTTTCATAATTACACTTAATGGCCCAAAGTTTATTTCTACTTTCATTTTTCACCATTTAAATTTTGAACTTTTCATTTTAGTCACTCTCTTCCTTTAAGACTCATCTAACATTTATTATTCCTTCTGATCATTGTCACAATCCTTTCCAAACTTCTTTCCACTATCAGTATTATACAAATAGGAAAAAATTAGGATATGACATAAGTCCTCTCTATACTATGATAAATGGTTAAAAATGATATGAGCAACTAGTTGAATAATATAATTTATAAGAAAAAGAAATATTATGATACGAAAATGAGAGATGAAGTTTTACGGATGTTCAAAAAATTCCGCTAGATACTCATATGAGTAATAAGAGATATGCGCTAAAAAGTATGATGAGTAGTTTACGAAAACTGCAGAATATAGTAATATTGAAGAGAGTTTTATATGAAAGAAATGGACACTACTAACAAATATAGTATAGTGAGAATTCCATAAGTGAATAGATGCATAGCAAATAACAACAAGTAACAGAATGAAGTAGAGTTCAACTCTGATTGAGTTGATTTAGAAAAGCAGAGTAATGACAACAAAGATATGAAGATCTGCGGATATGGAAAGTACTCCGCTAAGATTCAAGATTAAAGATAAGAGATAGATACCATAATCCTTAGCCATAAAGCAGAAAAGCTACGCAGATGTTAGGAGAAAGCTGTTGTAATTTGATTAAGGGGATCATGTATTCCTCATAATTACTCCAACAACGGGTGCAGGATGACTAATAAAGGTGAAAAAGCTGCATCTATAGTACATAAGTTCGTACCTGATTCTTGATAAAATAGGATATGTGGCCTATAGATTAGCTCTTCCCCCATATTTGAGTTAGATTCATGATATCTTCCATGTTTTCCAACTCAAAAAGTACATCCCAGACCCATCGCATGTCATCAAAGAAGATGATATTACTCTACGAGACAACCTCTCATATGAGGTGAGACTAGTTCAGATTGTGGAATGAAAAATCAAGCAATTGAGGATTAAGTAGATTCTACTGGTCAACATCATATCGGAAGGTCTTACGGAGAATGAAACAATATGGGTAATAGAAGAAGAACTTAAAAAGACTCATCTGACATTATTTACATAGTTGTATATAGTAAATTTTGAGGACAAAATTTATTTTTAGGGGGAGAGATATGTAACATCCTGAAATTTCCTTAGCCGAAAAACCCTAAGTTTTTAGCTAAGGAAATGATTGGAGAAATGTAAATGGTATTATCAACTGAATAAAGGATCAAATTCTAAAGTTATAAAGTATTATGGCCAAGAGTACAAAGTAGACAAAACTTTTGGGACTAAACTATAAATATGAAAAGTTCAAGGGACCAAATTATAATTTGTGAAAAGTTACAAAAACTGTACTTTCAGCCCGAAATAACCCGATTCATATTTAAGATTTGAAAATACAGGGAGATAAAGTACATAATTTTGGTTTGAATGAGAGACATCAGAATTTTGATTTGATTTCTCAATTAATTAATAAAAATTCGGTAAGTATGAGAAAATTATTTAGAATTTTGAGGAGACAGATTGAACTTCAGAATTATGTGAGATTATGATAGAAGATACTTTGTGAATTATGGGAGATTGTAAAAAAGACCACACTTTCAAAAGAGGTCTAGATAATTTTAAATAGAATTTTAAAGGAATTTTAGGAGCTTGTCTACCAGCTCTAAAAATTAGGATTTTATTTGTTGAGGGATCAGATCTAACTGAAGACCATGAAAGTTTACCATAAGGCTCAAAATGAATTTAGATGGGTTATTATGGGCTAAGTCAATGTCCAATAGCCACTATGAGCTCAAACTAAAATAGGGGCAAAATTGTAATTTTGGGAAATTTTGGGCCGAAAATTGCAGTTCTGAAAAATATTAAAAAAATCCCAATAAATTCCATAAAATGGAAAATGATGTTTTAAGACATTTTTTAAAGGAAAAAATGACATCTTAGTCCCATTGAAGCAATTAAATGATAAAAAAGACCCAAGAAATGACAATTAATTTCAAGTCCCATGGGACCTCAAATGAATTTTTTCCAATTATGAAAAGACATAACTACCCTTCTAAAATAAAAAATAGTAAATAGTAGTGTAGACTTGGCGTGCTCTAGTGTGAAAGAATAAGAGAAAGTGTGATGAGGAAGCCCTATAGCTATAGTGACTGATACAAAGAGAGAGAAATGTTGGAGGGTTTCTGAGTTTCTTACGCTCTAGAGCTCAAGCTTGGCCTTCCTGGTAGTGATTCTCCTCCTCCTGAGAGGAAATTTGGAAGTAGGATTTCTCTTTTCAGCAAGGATTTGCAGAGTAATAATAATAATACTGATCCTAGTGCTAATAATGGGTTCTGCTCTTCTTCTTCCCTTTTGAATAACAACGTGGCTGGAGCTAAGAGAGTTTTTTCTAATGCCATTGATGGGAAATGGGGTTTCTCTGTGAGTGACAAAATTATTGCATCTGAAGATTTGGGAAAAGGAGCTTATTTGTTCTCTCCTAGAGGAGGAGGGAATCTTGTGAAGCCTCCTCTCGTTTCTGCAGAAGCTTCTGCAAATCTTGAACAAAAAAACACTAAAGATGGCAGAATAGTTCAAGAGAAGAATAAACCTCAGCTTAATATTTCTGCTACAAATGAACATGGAAGTTCTCCTCCTACTGCTAAGTAAGCTTCACCTTTTTTCTATTCTTTTTCATGTCATCATCATTTAGTTTTGGTTCTCAGGAAGAAGGTGAAAGTATGTTTGTTTTATTAGATGATGAAATCATGATGAAGTTTTGTAAACATAAAATAAGAGATATGTTGGAACTGTGAGCATCACTTGAAAATTATTTTCAGTGTTAAGATCATTCCTTCATGTTATTTTTATTGATTTTTCTGTATTTTCTAAAACAAAAACAAGGGATTTCATATCATATCTCTGTTGTGTGTATTCCTTTTCTCTTTGATTTCTAGTTCATCTTTTTATGTTCATTTTTTGATTCCTTCATCATAGATGTTATTACTATCTATAGAAATTTAAAGTTAGTGATGTCAAATTCAAATCTTCCTCTATGTGGAACTGAATCTTATTTCTTTTTTGCCTTACTGAACAACACTGATGTTTTCTTGTACATATATGATAATCATTAGGATAAACAATATGAAACGTGAATCTTTTGCAATAGGGCACAGGTTGTGGGATGGCCACCAATTCGATCCTTTCGAAAGAACAGCATGGCCTCTAATAATTTCTCACATTAATTATGGACCATTTAATAGTTTTGCTATACTTTCAATTTTTTCTACCATAAATTTGACTCCTAATATCATTAGTTTTATTACTGCTACCATTATTATTGTTTTTCTTATGGTGTTAGTGTTGTCTTTTTTATAAGAGAGATGGTTTTAATCAAACACTTTATACTTTGACTTATTTGATATGTGTTTTTTAAATCACAATGCATAACCTTATGTTAGATCAGAGAGCAAACACTTTATCTTCTTGGTTCATTCAACTTTGATCCATGTGCAATGTAATGGTGGTTTGATCATTTCTTGTTTCTATTCACACGTGATGACCATGGTGGCCAAGACATTGGTTCAAGATGAAAAAGGAAATAACTTGTTCTGTCAGAAGACACATCTTTTCTGGACATTTTATGGGGAAGATGTTGGCTCATGCATGTGGCAAAGAGCCTAGATATGAGAATAAAAAACTTATTAACCCAAGCATTTTGGACTGTGAAATTTACAAAACAATATATATAATTGAACGCTTTTGAAGAAATGCTAAGCTTTTAAGTTGTTGCGGAAAGAATGTTGTCATGTTGAATAAGTAGGTGTTGTATTTCATGTCAGGTTCAACAAATGCATCAAACTCAATAATATATTGGGGAATATTAACAACTAAATCAATAAGAAATGACAACCCCGTGGTGAAAGAATGACAACTGCACCACCTATAATAACAACTTCCCTACTATAGCACAAACAACAGCTGCACTGCAGTGACAACCACGTATTCAATGCATAACAACTACACTAATACTAAATGACAACCCCATGGTAAAGGAATGACAACTACACCACCTAAAATAACAACTTCCCTACGATAGCACAGACAACAACTGCACTAATTGACAACAACTGCTTTATTGAACATAACATCCTAACCAGTACCAATTGACAACAAAATGTTAACAAAATAATAAAGTTAGCACTTCTCTTACATAATCATTATATGAGTGGTTGAGTTGTTAATAATTTGTGTCTGGTATAGGTTGTCATTACTTATAGTTGAGCTATAATATCAAGCCAAAGTTTGCTATAGCTATGTAGTCTCACTTAAACATACTATTAATCATCTTACTTTGCTTATATATATTTTTAGTTTAACTTTGTGGTATTTTAAAATCTATTAAATACTTTTCTTTGGTGAAAGAATTTGGTTGCTAATCTAATTTACTTTACAATGAACCCCATCACTTGCATTAAGAACCCCATCACATGTACTAAGAACCCTATCAACTACAACTAACAACCCTATTAGCTGCACTTACTACCCCAGCACCTACAATAACAACCCCAACGCCTAAAATAATAACCCCAACACCTGCAACTAACAATTCCAGCCCCTGTTACTAAGAACCAATCACCTGCACTAAGAACCCCATCACCTGCACTAAGAAATCTATCAGTTGCAACTAACAACCCCATCAGCTGCACTTACAACCCCAGTACCTGTAATAACAACCCTAGTGCCTAAAATAACAACCCCAGTACATGCAGCTAACAACTCTAGCCCTTGAAACTAAGAAACAATCCCCTGCACTAAGAACCCCATCGCCTGCACTAAGAACCCCATCATCTGCGACTAACAACCCTATTAGCTGCACTTACAACCGTAGAACCTGTAATAACAACCCCAGTGCCTAAAATAATAACCCCAGCACCTGCAACTAACAACTCCAGGCATTACAACTAAGAACCAATCACTTGCAATAAGAACCTCATCAGCTATAACTAATAACTCCATTAGTTGCATTTATAACCCCAGTACATACAATAACAACCCCAGTGCCTGAAATAACAACCACAGCACCTGCAACTAATAATCCTAGGCCCTACAACTAAGAACCCCATTAGCTACATTAAGAACCCCATCAATTGCAGTAACAACCTCAACACCTGAACTAACAACTCCAATGCCTAAAATAACAACCCCAGCATCTACAACTAAGAACCCTAGCCCCTGCAACTAACAACTCCATCACCTGTACTAAGAACCCCATCAGCTACAACTAACAACACCATCAGCTGCACTAACAACCCCAGCCCCTACACTAACAACCCCATCAGCTGCAAGTTATAACTCCAGAACCTACAATAACAATCCCATCACCTGAAATAACAACCTTAGCACATGTAACTAACAACTCCATCGCTGTACTAACAACCCCAGCCACAATGATGAGTAAATCCACCTACGAACACACCTTATTGTTCTCTTATTCCAAGCAAAGCACGCCAACACTATATTGTTCTTTTATTTCACAGCAAAGCGCGCCAACTCTTATTTCTTCTTTAATATTTTTTTATTTTACAAGGCCATTTAAGTCCTTTTACAATTAGAAAAAATTCATATGAGGTCCCATGGGATTTGAAATGAATTATAGCATTTGGTGGGACTTTTTTGTCATTCAATTGCTTCCATTGGACTCATATGTCATTTTCCCTTTTTTAAAGGGGAAATGACAAAAATATCCCTATATGAATTTTTACCATATTATGGTTTCTTTTGAGGTATACAGCAACAATTAAGTATTCGGACTATAAAAAGACCTAAAAAAACATAAGAAAATAGGGATAAATAAGTGAAGGGTTAGTAATGATTTTATAAAGGCAAGACAGGGTCAGAGAGTATTCTAGAAAATATCATTCCATTAAATAATTTATTTTTCCCAGAAATCACCATAATCGGTTTCGATTAATTCGGGAAAATTGGAGAAAACTCAAGAAGGTCCAAGAAAAACCATGAAGCATTAAGAACCCTTGAGTTAGCATCAAATGAAAGGCAGAAGGGAAAAGAAGAAGTCAACTCAAAAGTTGTCATGATTACAACTAAAAATATATTAAAGCATACCCCTTGGATCAAACTTTCAAAAGTTGAATCTTAGACCTTAATTCCCTTCAAGTTGTTATATAAATACCCCTTCCCAAGACCTCCATTTTGTGTAGCCCTCTTTACATAGGGGAAAATCTTGACAATTCAAAACTCAAGCCATGATCAAAGCTTCCAACCTCTCAAAATTCAAGGATACTAAGGTAAGCATACTTTCAAGCTTTTAGTGATTTATTTGGAAGTTTAATTTATGGGTTTTAGGGATTGCGAACCATAAATTTCTAAGGGGAGATGCTGTCTAAATTAGGAAAAGATGAAAGTTATGATAAGAGTAGCAAAGACAAGTTGAAAAGGATAATATTTAACATGTTTGAGCTCATGAAATCAATTGTTTCTTGGAATTGTTCTTGAAACAGCTTGCTGTCCAGATTTGTGCACTCTATTCTAGGGTTGAGATATGATGATTTTAAGGCATCCAATGTGTTCAAAATTCACTTTTGTGTAGGATAAAGAAGGGAACCCTAATTGGAAGCCTTAAGCATCAAAATGGAAATTTTAGAAAACCCTAAGTTACAATTTTCGTTCATGTCCGTATGGACAGTATAGGAGATGAAGAAATTTAAACATTTGGATCACACCATTGGATTCCTTAGCCAAAATTGTGTAGGATAGGATCCCAGGAGTTAATGTTAGTGCTTGGGAGAAATAAAACCCTTATGTAATTCAATAAAGGGTAGTTAAGGTTTTTAAGTTTGAATTATGTTTGAGAAGTTGTAATGACATGAAATTGTTGTTCACTAATTAGGATTTGACATTTGTGCACCTAAAGAACTTCAAGTCAACAAGGAAATAAAAGGAGCTCCAAGAGATAGCGACAACTCTAGCTTTATCATTGTCTTACAATTATTTATTGGTATTGTTGTTTATGATGTTTGGTTGAGCATGATATTATGTGATGATGTGCAAGCTTGATGGGCTTGATGATGTGGTAATCTCCTTGCTCAGATGTCATGGCAAATGCATATTAGAGAATGACAAAATATGAGAATGATTGTGTGGCTCCCATATCATATAACATGCTTTATATAATTGCTTGATGATGTTAAAGGTTGTGTTAGTTGCTATTGGGATTCCTTTAGAAATCCCACTCTTTTCAAACTAAACCATGTTAGGTGCTAAGCATTCCAGAAGCAAAGAGCCAATGGATGGTTTGTGAAGCTTGCTTGGTTGTGTCAGATAAACCTATATTATGTAAATATGGAATAAAGAGTACTTTGTGTAAGTTCTGTCGGAAGGCAGTGAGCTTACCACCATGTTTTGAATATGATATTGTATGAATTAAACTCTGAAATTTATCATGCCTAAATTTAACATCCTAAGCTTTAAGTTGACATCAAGTACACACAATTTGCATAAGAAATGAATTTATGGTGATTTTTCAAAGTTAAGAGTTGAAGAAATCCAAAAAAATTACCATATCAATAGTATGTCTTTGCGAATTTACTGGGAATGCTACAATAACTTTTGAACCTAGTTATTATTTTCCCCATAAAGATATGTTAAAAAGGTTTTAGTGGGACTTGTAAGAACATCATTTGGAATTTTATAGATTTAAATATGAATTTTCAAATTTGGGCAAAATTATGAAAAATGCTAAATGAACGTACCCGAGAGGAATTTATGAAAATTCTAGATTCATGTTGCCAACTTTAATGGATCCTAAAGTGGTTCCAAAGGCTAATAATGGATCATATAAGAGTATTAAAGTAAGTATACGATATTTTGGTATCAAAGCAAAAGGTTCTAGTATTGGTGCATAATAAATTTTTAGCACGAAAGAGATGTTCTAGTGCAAGATAAAATTGCTCTGATTAGGAAACAGAGTATGTAGTGGATTAGCTAAGGCCCAATTGAGATTGAGATTAGTGATGGGTTACTCATTTATAGTCTAACTAAGATTATGGATTAGAGATAAATGCTCTAAATAAAATGAACATTGAGGTTTAATAAGAGATAGCTTATCGCCTGATAATGATCCTTGAGGATAAGGAAAATTTAAAAGTATGAATGGCATAGAGATGTGAGCTAGACCCTTCCTCAGTTAGCTGAAAGAAAATAGCTGACTCAGTTATGTATTACAATTAGGCCAAGGACATAGAAGTGTTTCAAGATAGGGACACATAAGTCTTACAGGCGATGAGAGATGTTATGATAAAATGAATATATCCTAGTTAAGATGGCCTAATATGATAGCTATTTCAGATTTTTGAATTGATAAATAGACTTTTGGACATGTAAGCTAAAGATAAATAGCCTCAGAAATTTCTTGTTGATTAATAGAAAGAGATGATCAGAGATATAGTATGAGTTTGTGGGAGTGCCCTCTAACCCTAATATAAACCCTATTCGTCTTATAAGAGGATAACCTATGATTGAGGAAGCTAAGCACTGGACTGGATTATAGGTAGACTAGATATTAGTCATCCCTCACCAGCGTTTGACAATACATTTGATATGAGTAACCTATAACAGTTCCTTAATCAATAGATATAGTCATAGTCTATGATAGTCCCTTCCTATTTTTACTGTTCATGTGAAGGGATGGATAGAAGTAAAGATCAAGAGCAGTCAGTTTATCTGTATTTCCTTAATGCTATAGTAGGGATGATAAACAGATATGCAATAGAGGGTATTGACCTGAATTAGGTTTATATTTTAGAAGACTGGACAAAGAACATTATAAGAGAATGTTTTGAGAAAGCTATGTCAAAGTAGCGATGTGAAGGTGTTTAGGTTGTGACAGGAGAAGACCTTTGGTCGTGACAGAAGTACACAGAGATATCAAGTCGTGACAATTAGATTGAGATGGTTGTGACTAAAGTTCACAAAGAAGGTGAGTCACGACTAGCCAATACTCATGTTAAGATTAGGATGCACAGACACCTGATGATGAGAATGAAGATGCCAACCTTACTGAAGTTTTCTAGTTAGAAGTTTAGCACATGGTGCATTTAAGCCAAATAGTACAAGATACAAAGATACATATCAATTTAAGAAGATACTTAGAACTAGATCCTTCGTGTGACCATCAGGAGTATATCTACATTACGAAAGAATTTATTTAGTTAGTCTTTCCTGAAGAAAAGAATCAAAAGTTAGAATGAGACTTGCCTAAGAATGAGCCTAATACATGGCTTAAGGTTAGAGAGATGATGGTTAATAGATATAAAGTTGATATTTCTGAAATAGAGGGATCCCATCATGAAGAAATATTAACGTAGCAGACCTAGGGTAGAGCACCCCAAGGAGTAGAAGTAATAGTACTAGATAATGAATGAGATCCATGCGACTCAAGTTACTGGGATCTAGAGACAAACCAGAAAGGAACCATAGTCTGATTAAGAGCAAGCTAGGACTTATATATAGACAAAAATAGTTAAGATATAGTAGAGTGATACAAAAGTTACTCCATAGAGATAGAGAGATACAAATGTTCCACTTACCTGAGAAGTTTTTTTCTTCAAATAGTTTACGAGAAGTATTCCTTTCAATAAGATAGCGATGAGTATGAGGCTTAGGGTTAAAGTAGGGAAAGAGAACCCCTTTGATGAATACTTAGCCGAGTTCATCCACATGAACAGTAAGAGTTTAATGACTGATAAGTTAGTTTGTGGATTGAATTATGTGTTACAAAGAAGGAGTTTTTCTCAGGTAGTTATAGAAGTTCAACAGAGCAGTAGATATATGCAAGGTTAGAAAAAGAAGTCTATGATGTCTAAAGAGAGTAAGGTAGCCACAGTTTCAAAGATAAAGTGACCCCTATTCTCTATGTAAGAAAGAGTAATGAAGGGTTAAGTCTATACCATAGTAAAAGGGTAACGTGGCATCCTAAGTTAGATGAATAGTTATTTCAGGTTCTTGAATAAATTGTCATATCCTGATTAGATAATGTGATAGATAATCTAACAAATAATATGATAGAGGAAAGAATGCTTTAAAGTTTACCTAGTTAATTGTTTAATTGCTGTGTGTGTATAATGGATGGTCGAGCAAATTATATGATGATATGGCTTATGTTGTCATAAGTTATAATAAACAGTTGCATCTCCTTATAGTTGTCATATGATGAAACACAGGTTAGAGTATGCTTAAATGATTGTATCTCCTTGCATAATATGCATGTTAGGGTATGTTCTGATTAATGAACACTCTCCTTTTGCATTACATGTAAGGTAAAGTAGATATGATGAGAAAGTTATGAAAAATTTATATTGCTCCCATACCATACATCATGCAATTAGATAATTCAACTTGGTAATGGTAAAGTAATAGAAAAGTGGTAAATGAGATAGTTAGATAGTTAATTCCCAAAGAGAAGAATGAGAATTTATGACCATGCAATAATAGTCAGTTGGTAAGAGAAGGAGATTAGATATGAATGTTGGTGGAAAACCTATAGACATATGATTATAGTACTTAGGACATATCTCTTTAGCAAGGAAAAGATACATGAATGATGTACCATGAATATGAAATGAAATGAGACACAATTATAAAGATGATGTAGCCCTGAGAGGGAGTAGTGTCTATGTAAAAGAAGTTAACATTCTAACAATAGAGCTAGATTGTTCTTACGATAGAGTTAGATTACTCTTGAGATATAGCCATGAGAATGGACAGTGCAGCTCAGGTTAGAGCCATGTCCATTAAATAAGATGTACAGATTATGATAGATTTGTGCATGGTAGAGCTTGTGTAGCTCTCTATAATGCTAGATGTAGTAAATTTATGAAAGATGAGAATGATATATGAAATTCTTGAGTGATAGAGGAAATGAGTAAAGTCTTAACAGATAATAGTGGCTTCTGTGATCATTCTTGGAGAATTATCTGTCATATCCCAATTTTTAGGCTTAGAAGCCCAGTATATAGCCTGAAAAAGGAATGCTACTAGACCCTATTGAGCAGAGGTCTCAGTAAATAGAGAAGATTATGCTGATCAGTTTGATACAACACAGAGTTCTGATATGAGGTCTCGAGAGATTTATATTAATTTTTAAAGAAAAAGAAAATTAGTACGGTATGCTCTAGACTTCATAATCAGATGAAATGTGGCAGTAAATTCCTATAACTAATATAAGAATTTCTGGAACTGACAGAGCTCAAAAAGGAATTCTGTAGAATTTACTACAGAATTTATAGTGGATTAAAAGACCCGATAAATATATTTCAGGGCAATTTCTCGAGAATTGAGCCCATGACGATAGTGGATCATACAGAGGGTCCAGAATGGCACCTTATAGGCCTAATGATATTTTCAGATAAATATGTGGGCCAGGGCTAATAAAGACTGAGAAAAATGAAGAATTACGAAAATGCCACTGAAGGTATGCCACTGTGTTGTGTCATTGAGTCAGAGTCAGACGAAGGGCATTGTGATCATTTGACTAAGGTTAGATAGTTAAGAAAGGGTATCTGGATAGCTGACCAGGGTTAAGAGATACGCTAGTAAGGTATAGAAATATAGCAGTGCTCCTATAAGTACTAAAAAGGAACTAAGGGTATTATGGTAATTTGCTAAGGATATTCCTTGGGAACCGAGCCACCAGAGTACTTGGCCTTGGTTAGAAACCCAAGATGACAATCCAAGGCCCAAAAACGTAGCCCAAGAGTAATGTGGGCCCAAGAGGCATTAAAATGATGTTTTAGTGCTTTTTCAATAAAGTAAAGTGACCCGGTCCAAGATAGAACTGGGTAAAGTGATCTGGAATCATGAGAGGACATAAATGGGGCCCACAATGTGCCACATGGCATGATTACAGTAAAAGAGGAAAAGCAAAGGACACATGGCATGATTAGAGAAAAAGGAGAAAAAGCAAGAGGACACGTGGCACGGTCTCGGCCGTCCATTCAGGGAAAAGACTCAGGAACTCTCTGGAAAGGCTGAGTCAGCTGGTGAGGTGTCCCAAGGGCCCCACATTTTGCCACATATACCCTTGAGGTGTCTCTTGAGGTGTCCTAGATGATGTCATGAGTGGTGAGTCATCAAGGAGGGTGATGTCATCATGATGACGCAGGCAAAGCTTCTTGAGGAAGCAAGCAATCTGGGCCATTCATCATGAATCAATCTGGACCATTGATTCCACCTCCTCTCACCTATAAATAGGCCACTCCCCTCCCATTTCAAGGCACACCACAGATCTAGCAAGAAAAGGAAGAGAAAGAAGAGAGAAAGAGAGAAAGAGAGGAAGGAAAGAAAGAAAGGAAAGCAAGGAAGGAGTTCTGGTGAAGCCAGGAGCAGTCTAAGGAGCCGAGGGACTAGGCAAAGCTTATGAATAAGGTAAGAAAGTTATCTAGTCCCTGTCTAATAAAGTAGAGGATTGCTCTTAGTGGTTAGAATAGAGAAATATCTCTATTAATAAAGGTAGCTATAGATAGAAAGAAAGCCAGGGGAATGTCAGAGTAAGAATATTACCCCTAGCTATACATGAATTAAATAGAGCTATACTGATAGAATAATAATAAAGATATTATTATGCTATGTATAGACTCTGACCTATGAAAAGAAGGAATCTTAGAGCAAAGGCTAAAAGCTAGAGGAAGGCTATATGCCAGGTAGTAAACTTATCCTAAACTTGTATGCATTGAATGTTATGCTTGATGTGCTATGGCTTTGTTGAATTGTGTTGAATATGTGCTTATGTATGAAGCTCTATTCCTATAATTACTTTGGCCAATTGTATTTCATATGTAACATGGAAGCATGCACATTATGCAATGTTAACACTTTCACAAGCAAGCACAAGTATTCACATTAATGCATGCATTGTTTAGTGTTGTTTGCTACTGAGATTTCCCCAGAAATCTCACCCCTTCCATATCAATCCAATACAGCAGGTCTTCTCAAGATGGAGGAGATAAAGATACATGAAGAGATGTTAATTGCTTAGCATGATTGATGTGTGATTCATGTATATATAATTGCTGGAAATTGTCACTATGAACAGTAACTCGTGGGAAGGCAGTGACATTTGAGCTGTAATTATAAATAGTAAATGATTGAATAAATGTATTATATTTTTCCAGTAAATATTAGACATGTCAAGATTCAATTTGATATATAGAACATCTCATTTGGATGTCTACACATAAAGATATGATTTATCAGAGTTGGGACCAGAATGCTAGAATCCGGGACAGGATGCTGGATGAACAGTGATTTTGGAACGTTGACCAATGTTGACCTGGTCAAGTCGTGGTCAACGAGTCATTTTTCCCTGAAATATAATTATGTTAGCTTCGTGTATCAATTTGAACCACTCCATTTCAATTTTTATAGAATTAGTTATTATTTTTCGAAGTCAGGTCACTCCGCTGGAATTTACACAGTGAACAATACTCGTTGGGAGTAAAATTCCAGATTGTATGATTTGACTTCAATGGCCCTAGAAGTAGTTCCAAATGCTACTGAATGGTCCCTAAGATGTAAGAAAAGGAGGATGTTATATTATCTGTTGAGTTAACAAGTAAGTGGAAGTGGCAACCTTATAACTTAGTCCATTGGTTTTAGGTCTTCCAGAGATAAGGATACAATACAACAGAATTGCAGTACATTCTGGAGGTTCACAGTTGGATCCTAGTATGGCTTATAGAGAATAGAATTATAGGGTCACAGTTAGATCCTGAAAAGGCTTATGGTTGATAAACTCATATTTGTAGTGATTTTTAGTTTGTTTTAAGTGAGTTTTATTAATGATTTTATCTTCATTTACCAATATGATGAGCAATTATTTAATAAAATTAAAATGGAGCAAGTGGAAATTAATTGATATGATTTTAGTGATTAATTTGATAAATAATCTATTAAATTTCCACTATGCAGTGAACAATCAACATGTCAGACCAATTGACAGCTAGATATGTAAGCATGTGCTGGATCCAAGAGTTGCATAATCACATGGAACATGTGTTGGATATAGATCCGATAACAGATTGCAAGTGGGAGATCAAGCATGTGCTGTAATAGAATAGAATTCCACACATCTGGTACTGTTCATGCACACACACCTCATTTTAACTGAATCACACATTTCAGCAGTAGCTCATGTACTTCATGCATCATTCATACCATTTCAGCTACCCTTCACATCCTTCTACACCTATATATACACACTATCACATATCATATCAGATACGCCTTGGGAGAGGACACTTCACGCACAGCTCAATGCTGGAGACACTCATCACCCATCACCATTCTATTCACGCCATTCTTCTCCATTCACTCCTCCATTTCTCTCTCCATCTTAATTTTCTCTTCTACAACTTACCTCTGTTCTAGTCAATAGAACCAGAGGAAAGTTCTGCAGTTCATCTTCATCTTCTTCTATCATTTTCACCATGACTGTTGCTATGTTTTCTGTTACTGCTAAAGTTTATATGGCAATACAAGGCTAAGCTGCTATGCTCTCTTTAAGATGATGCTGAACTAGAATCCTTAAGCTGAACAGGGAGTTCATTGTGTTTTTAATTCATAGTTAAATGTATCGAGTTGATGTTGTGAGCTCTATAATTATTAATACAATTAGAGTAGTAGCACAAAGAATTAAGGAACCGAGTTAGATTTCTTATTTCTGCATAACTCATATTTGATTAAATCTCATATTTGATTGAGTTGAACATAATTGTGATTAATTTAAGTGATTATGTTTAATTCATATTCTACTATCTCTGAGTTGAATGATTCATAATCTCTTTCAATTTTTGCGAGTTGTAGCTTTAGTTGAGATTTAGCTAACAAGTTGTTAGCTAACATATTCTAATTCAACTGATCTACTCCTCCTATTCTGTGGATAATGATGGTAAGGTAATCTCCAAGGGAATACACTTGTCATTCATTCATCTTATCATCATAAACACTTAAAAGCATAAACAATATCATAGGATTTGCTTTCAGTAGTTAGATTAAAACTCATCAAACACCTCTATTTAACTTGTTAATTTGTGGCTTTTTAGATTAATTAGAAACTTCTACATCCATTTAGGCTCCTTGTGAATCGACCTAGGTTAGCCTCCATTTTACTAGTGGTTAGTTTTGTTTTGTTTGATAATTAAAATGACAGCTATCAAAATGGCGACGTTGTCAAGGAGCCTTACTTGTTCTGTTGCTCTCTGTTACTGTTAGTCGCGACCTTACTGCTTTGTGGTCATAACCAAAAATATTTTTCATCCAGTTTTGTTCTCTATGATTTCTACTCACAACTAGTTCTACAATTAGTCACAACCAAAAGTCATTGTTTCAATCAGATTTACTCTCTGTGATTTTTAGTCGTGACCTAAGTGACAATTGGTCGCAACCAGGAACTCAAAACTTCAAGCATTTTACTGTCTGTGGTTTTTAGTCGTAACCAAAATGATATTTGGTCTCGACCAAAAATCTTGATTAAGAATTTTTCCTCTCTGTGACTAGCAGTCGCGACCTCAAGTTCATTCTTATCGCGATCCCTATTCTCTGTGATTATTATTCGTGACTTAGTGACCTTTTAGTCGTGACCTTACTATTTTAAACTGCGATTATTTGAGCTAAATTATTGGAATTGCTGCATCTTTGATATATTTGATATCTTGTGAAACATCCTTCTTTTCTTACATCTTAGAGAGAAAACGGTAGCATATGGAACCACTTTTAAGGCTATTGAAGTCAAATTACTCAACCTGGAATTTTACTCTTAGCGAGTACTGTTCACTGTGTAAATTCCAGAGGAGTAACCTGACTTCGAAAAATTATAACTAATTATACAAAAATCAAAATGAAGTGGTTCAAATTGCTACACGAAGCTAACTTAATGCTCTTATAGGAAAAAATAACTCGTTGACAACGCCTTGACCAGGACAACATCAGTTAACATCTGAATTTACTGTTCATCCAGCATTTTTCCCTTATTCCAGCGTTTTGGTCCTAATATTTGTACTATCCAATCCCCAGCTTCTCTTTATGCTTCTTCAATCATTTTATAACATAACTATGGGATTGGGATTACATGGAAGGGGGTGAGATTTCTGGGGAAATCTCAGTAGCAAACGGAAACCATACAATGTATGCAACTATATGATTGATGTTACTATTTGTGTACTTAATGATCATGCTTGCATCATGATAACATACATGCTTCCATGTTACTTAATTATAACATATGGCATAGTATAGAAAGAAAGAGAGCATTACTTAATCATACATGCTTCACATCATCAAGGTAAGAACACATCACATAAAACATCCAAGTAGTATAAGCATACAAGTAGGTAAGTTTACTACCTGGTGTGAAGCCTTTCCTTCCAGCTCTTAGCCTTGTCTCTAAGGTCCTTTCTTTTCATAAGTCATAGCCTATACATATCATAATAATATCTTTATTATTATCTAGTATAGCTCTACTTACTCATGCTCATCTTGGGGTAATATCCTTAATCCGACATTCCCCTAGCTTTCTTTCTACCTCTAGCTACCATTATTAATAGAGATATTTCTCTATTCTAACTATTAAGAGCAATCTTCTACTTTATTAGAGAATGGACTAGATAACTTACCTCATTCCTAAGCTCTGCCCAGTCCCTAAGCTCCTTGGACTGCTCCTGGCTCCACCAGAACTCCTTCCTTGCTTTCCTTTCTTTCTCTTCCTCTCTTCTTTCTCTTCTTTCTTTTGCTCCTTGGCCGTGGTTTCCTTAGAGAGAGGAGTAGACTATTTATAGGTGAGTGGAGGTGGAATGAATGGCTCAGATCGAATCGCGATGAATGGCCCAGATCGCTTAGTTTCCTCAAGAAGCTTTGCCTGCATCGTCATGATGACATCATCCTCCTTGATGACTCACTAATATGACATCATCCAAGGACACCTCAGGGGATACCTCAGGGCATATGTGGTGCAATTGGTTGGGGCCCTAGGACACCTTACCAGCTGACTCAGCCTCTCCAGAGAATTTTAGAGTATTTCTTAGAATAAGCGGCCGAGATTGTGCCACGTGTCCTTTTTACTTTTTCCCCTTTTTCTAATCTCATGACATGTGTCATTAAATTTTCTTCTTTTCCTGTAATCATGCCATGTGGTGCCTTGTGGGTCCCATGAGGACACCTTTCATGCCACCTCATGGTCTAAAGTCATATCTGATCACTTTTCCCAGTTCTATCCTTAACCGGGTAACTTTACTTTGTGGAAAAGCACTAAAATATTATTTTAATGTCTATTAAACTCCATAATCCTTGGGCCTACGTTTTTGGGCTCTTGGAATGTCATTTTGGGTTTCTGACCAAGCCCAAGCACTCTAAAGGCTCGATTCCCAAGAAACACTCCTTTCTTTTCCATTATACCCACAGGGACTTTCACTATTTTCCTTGAATTTTCACTTTCTTGCAGTTTAGTCCCTGAACATCATCTGTACACTTCTGGGACCCTTGTACCATAGGGCCTAGTAGCCTTCCTTTTTCAGGCTACATACTGGGCTTCCAGACCTAAAAATTGGGATATGACATTTCTCCTCCCCTTAAAATAAATTTCATCCTAAAAATTTCAGGGTCAAACCTCTATTCATTATTTTATGAATAGTTTTCTCTAAGGAGAATGTCCCTTTCACTTCATAACATTTGATGGACTTTTCTTGCTCTTCTTAACTTTTCTGACTATCTCTCATAACTTTGTGTATTTATGTCAAACTTTTGTGGCATTCACACCCTTTCTCATCTATCTTTACTATATCTTAGACCCTCTTCTCTCGGTCTTACGAACCTCTTAATCTCTTGATCCTTATCTGAAGGATCTATCTACTAATACTTTTCCATTGTCAAAACATATAGGGTTCTTTTTTCTTATCCTCAAGCATACTTGTACAAAACTTTTTGAATATTATCACTCAGACTTGAACTTGAACTCCATCTTCATAAGGATAAACTAAGTTAAGTCTGTATATAATATAGGCAATTTGAGGAAAATCATTATAAATAGGTTTTCTAGAGGAGTAAATTAACTCATGAAGCTCCTTACCTTAACTTCGTCTTTGGTACTCATCTTCCAGAGAAATACTATACTGTTCTCATTTTTTCATGGCTCTTTACTTTCCTTAGGCTAGGTCTAAGTTGCAACCTCGGGATCTAACTACAATCAACCGTAAGCCTCTTTAGAATCTAACTGTAGTTCTGAAGCTGTTAGGATCTAACTGCGACCCTCTAGAATCCTCTGTGATTCTATTTTACTATATAATCATCTCTGAAATATCTTATCCAATAGACTAAGTTATAAGGTTAACTGCTTACACTTGTTGATAACTCAATAAAAAAAATTTAAAATACATTCAGTAGCCCATATTATCTACCAAGACTTTACTTATTTTTCCTCTTACTCAGGAGTTCCTTCTCATCTTTCTTACTCTGTTGTGGCTTACCAATCATGGTCTAACCACCTGCCATTGCATTCTATTGCTATGGCCTCATCATAACTTTTCATTTCAATATGTGCTCTAACTACAAGCCATTTGAACTATGCTCTAACTGCGAGCAATCTATATCACATCTAACTCTTATATGGAGAGTGATATAAACTCATATGAATTTAGCTCTATCTGAGAGCCATCTGTTTCATATTCAACTCTTATCTAAAGAGTAATCTAAAAATAATCTCTTTACTGTTATATTTTGCTCTTTCTGTATAACATTTCTTTTGACAGAGTTATAACACTACCACCTTCTTGGTACTTGCTATAACCCTAACATAAGAAATGGCCCTGAGTACTGTATTTGCAAGTTGTAGAAATACCTGAGTAACCCCAATCATACTGTAACAACTATCCCACTTATTGAGACTGTTTATCATCCTGGGTAAATTCTTATTGCATGTAGTATGGTATGGGAGCAATATAACTTTCTCATCATAAACTCTACCTTGCATGTACTGCATGAGGGGAGTATTCATAGCATACTCTAACATGCATGTCATCATATGACAACTGCAAGGAAATGCAACTTCTTATGATTACTTATGGCAACATAAGCCATAAAAATTTGCTCAACCATCTATCATATGTACACTGCAATTGAACAATTAACTAAGCTTTAGAACATTCTTTCCTTTATCACATTATCTGCCAGATTCCAAACATTCATTTAGGAACCTGAAATAACTACTCATTTAACTTAGGCTACCACATTACCCTCTTACTAGGGTATAGACTTAACCCTTCATTACCCTTTCTTACATAGGGACTAGGGGAGTCACTTTATCTTTGAAACTGTAGCTACATTTCTCTCTTTAAACATTATAAACTTCAATCCATGAGCTAACTTCTTAGTCATTCAACTCTCAACTATCTCTTAACTCTTTCTTTCTATCAGTTTCAGTCTACTATGGACTAGACTGTAGTTCCTCTATCTTGAGAACATCAGGTTTCTATCTATTAATCATCTCATCTCATGCTAGGATCATTCCTAGGAAAGTCTTATTCTAACTTTTGTTTCTTTTGTAATGTAGATATATTCACATAGAGGATCTACTTCTGAACATTATCTTAACTAATCTTTCATATCTCCTTAATTTATACTATCTGGCTTGATTATGCTTTGTACCAATCCTCTAGTTGATTAACTTCAACCAGGTTGGTACCTTCATTATCATCGCCACTGTAACGTCTGGCAGCTTCCCTTGACCTGGGACTAGTCAGCTTCTGTCTCTATCCATAGAGGAAATTGGTCCCTAGATGTTATCCTTCTTAATCCAGCCATATTGTGCTAAGAAACACAAGACCTTGGTGGTAACGGCTGACTAAGACTAACTATTTCCTTAAAGATTAACCTGTACTGTTGCAAGGTGTGGGGTACTGTTCTATCTATCTGGGTGTCACTGTCTCTTAGTAGTGAACACCATCCCCATATTTTCTACTAGGGGAAGAACTTCTTAGTTCAAATCTCTAACTATACTAGAGCATCACTGAGCCAGAACCTTCTATTTTATGCCAGAATCTTATGCTCTATGCCAGAACCCTTTGTTCTGTACTAGAACTCTATCGATTCTATACCAGAATCTTATGCTCTGAGCCAAAATCCTCTACTCTAATACCAAAATGAAACATCCTTCTTTTCTTACGTCTTATAGACCAAATGGTAGCATATGGAACTACTTTTAAGACTATTAAAGTCAAATTACTCAATCTGAAATTTTACTCTTAGCGAGTAATGTTCATTGTGTAAATTATAGAGGAGTAATATGACTTCAAAAAATCATAACTAATTCTAGAAAAATCGAAATGAAGTGGTTCAAATTGCTACACGAAGCTAACTTAATTCTCTTTCAGGGAAAAATAACTCATAGACCACGACTTGACTAGGTCAATATCAATCAACGTCCAAAGTTTACTGTTCATCCAGCATTTTTCCCTAATTCCAGCATTTTGGTCCCAACATTTGCATTATCCAATCCCCATCTTCTCTTCATGCTTCTTCAATCCTTTTCTAACATACCTGTGGGATTAGGATTATATGGAAGGGGGTGAGATTTCTGGGGAAATCTCAGTAGCAAACGGAAACCATACAATGTATGCAACTATATGCTTGATGTTACTATGTGTGTGCTTAATGATCATGCTTGCATCATGATAACATACATGATTCCATGTTACTTAATTATAACATATGGTATAGTATAAAAAGAAATAGAACATTAATTAAGCATACATGCTTCACATTATCAAGGTAAGAACACATCACATAAAACATCCAAGCAGTATAAGCATACAAGTAGGTAAGTTTACTACCTGGCATGAAGCCTTTCCTTCCAGCTCTTAGCCTTGTCTCTAAGGTCATTTCTTTTCATAAGTCAGAGCCTATACATAGCATAATAATATCTTTATTATTATCCAGTATAGCTCTACTTACTTATGCTCATCTTGGGGTAATATCCTTAATCCAACATTCCCCTGGCTTTCTTTCTACCTTTAGCTACCTTTATTAATAGAGATATTCCTCTACTCTAACTATTAAGAGAAATCCTCTACTTTATTATAGAAGGGACTAGATAACTTACTTACCTCATTCCTAAGCTCTGCCCAGTCCCTAAGCTCCTTGGACTGCTCCTGGCTCCACCAGAACTTCTTCCTTGCTTTCCTTTCTTTCTCTTCCTCTCTTCTTTCTCTTCTTTCTTTTGCTCCTTGGTTGAGGCTTCCTTGGAGGGAGGAGTAGCCTATTTATAGGTGAGTGGAGGTGGAATGAATGGCTCAGATCGAATCACGATGAATGGCCCAGTTCGCTTAGCTTCCTCAAGAAACTTTACCTGCATCGTCACGATGACATCATCCGCATTGATGACTCACCAATATGACATCATCCAAGGACACCTCAGGGGATAACTCAGGGCATATGTGGCACAATTGGTGGGGCCTTGGGACTCCTCACTAGTTGACTCAGCCTCTCAAGAGAATTCCAGAGTCTTTTCCTATAATAAGCGGCCGAGATTGTGCCACGTGTCCTTTTTACTTTTTCCCCTTTTTCTAATCTCATGACATCTGTCCTTAACTTTTCTTCTTTTCCTGTAATCATGTCATGTGGCACCTTGTGGGTCCCATGAGGATAGCTTTCATGCCACCTTATGGTCTAAAGTCATATCTGATCACTTTTCCCAGTTTTATCCTTAACTGGGTAACTTTACTTTGTGGGAAAGCACTAAAATATTATTTTAATGCCTCTTAAAGTCTATAATCCTTTGGCCTACGTTTTTGGGCTCTTGGAATGTCATTTTGGGTTTCTGACCAAGCCCAAGCACTCTGAAGGCTCAGTTGCCAGGAAACACCCCTTTCTTTTCCATTATGCCCATAGGAACTTTCACTATTTTCCCTGAATTTTCACTTTCTTGCAGTTTAGTCTCTGAACATCATCTATACACTTCTGGGACTCTTGTACCATAGGGCCTAGTAGCCTTCCTTTTTAGGCTACATACTGGGCTTCCAGGCCTAAAAATTGGGATATGACATCCTACATAATTGTTGAGTGTGATTTGCATGAACAAAAGCTATGAATTCTTTCCTTTGGATAGAGAAATCAATATAACACTTCAAATTAAGAAGGCTAAGATCTTAAATTAAACTAGTGTTGCATCTTTTGTTGAGCCTAGTTCTTCTGGTAAATCTGTTGCAGCTGAAATTGATTGTGCATTCGGAGCTATATTAGATAATCATTTTGTCATGGAGCATGTCAATGAAGCTGAAACTCATACTCATAAATAGAATATTCAAAATGAGCAACATGGAGTGAATAACATGAACAATAAAAGAGCACGTAGGAGAATAAGAGAATTGACTTCTTCTTATGCAAACTTTAATCCTTTTCGCACTTGTCCTGCTTTGGATATTAATTTTTAGTTGAAAGGTCCATTGTTAAGTAACTTACCAAAATTTTATGGATTGACAGGTAAAGATCCTTTCAAGCACTTGAAGACTATGTAGTGGGTTTGCTCATCCATGAAACCTATAGGTACTGACATGGATGCTGCCAAAGACAAGTATTCTACTTTACACTTGAAGGAAAGGCAAATGAATGGTTTTATATGCTGCCACATCATACACCTCAAGCATTGGATTCTTGGAACAACTTGAGGACTACTTTCCTAGAGAGATACTTCCCTACTTCAAATACAGCTACAATGAGGAAGGAGATTGTTGTTGCAAAATAGTATGATCAAGAATCTTTCCATAAGTTTTAGGGAAGATTTCAAGAGCTGCTAGCTAGATGTCCATATCACCAGATTCTAAGTAAGCATTTGGTGCAGCATTTCCATTCAGGATTACGCTATGCATGCAAAAAGAATTTGGATGCAGCTGCTAGAGGTTCCATTAATGATTGGACTCCAGATGAAGCATGGAACCTGATTGAGAAAATAGCAATCAATGACCAGTAGTATGGGGACTATGATACTAGGCAAGTCCATGAGGTATCAGTCACATCCATACTTTTAACCTCAATTATACTCCATTAGAAGTGATTGGAACCAATTACATGATCATTTGCTTTGAAATCATTCATTTCTAAAAGAATTGCTCACTGGAATTGTTCACTTTTACAGTTCATTTGGTAATTCTAGAACATGTACCCTACTTTGAAAATTCATAATTAATTGTATAAAAATCAAAATGATATGGTTCCAATTTCTAATGAAATCTCTTTCATATATCATTCAGGGAAAAATATATAATTGAGGTTTTCTTGTCCACATGAAATCAATTTATTGGTTAAAAATCACTGTTCATTTGGTAAAATCTGGAAGTTCTAGTTTCTTTGCCTTAATTTCAAAAATTCATTTCTCTTTGGTTACTTATCCAAATGAACCGTGTTACCTATAGATTTGAATATCTAGATGTCCTCTTTAAGCTCATAAAACTTCATAGGAAAAATCATTCATTTGCTATATGAAATCATTGTGTGAACATCACTGCCTCTCAGCACTCGTTTTATCTCAATTCCAGATCTTACTTCCAATTTTGGAAAATCATAACAGTTCGGATACTTATTCAAATGAGGAGTTCTTTGTGTACATTTAAATCTTTGTATCTTAAATTTAATCATGCCAAGTTTTAGACTAAAATTTTTTAGTTTATACGTTATAAGTATTGGTTTAGACGTTATAACCATCATCAAAAAGCATCAGCCTCAAAACATAGTTATAGAAACATACACCATACATGCTAGCATATCACCCTATGGTGTCATGTAAGTCATGTAACTTATTATACAAACTTAATCATCAACATTTAATCTCTTCCCTTGAGAGGATCCAGTACCTAAAACATAGTTATGCATGTGGAAGGAATGAGATTTCATAAAAATCCCAATAGCAAGTTACACAAACTATAATATCATGCATGAATAATTGGATGCTTAACATGTTATCATGATATGGGAGCTACTTCATAATGGTACATAAGCAAACTCTAACATGCATATTGTCATGACATAGCTTGCAAGGAGTTGTAATCATTCATACTTCATCATAACATGATGACATAAGCTTAACCTCAACCAAACACCATAATCAACAAACAAGCAAACAATTAAACAAATATGAGTTATAGTTAGGTATCCTTGCTACCTCTTAGTTATCCTTGTCAAGGTCTTCTTAAGGTTCTTTACTTCCTTCACAAATGTCAAAACCTAGCCATGTTATGATGAAGTATGAATGATTGCAACTCATTGCAAGCTATGTCATGACAATATGCATGTTAGAGTTTTCTTATGTACCATTATGAAGTAGCTCCCATATCATGATAACATGTTAAGTATCCAATTATTCATGCATGATATTATAGTTTGTGTAACTTGCTATTGGGATTTCCATAAAATCTCATTCCTTCCACATGCATAACTATGTTTTAGGTGCTGGATCCTCTCAAGGGAAGAGAGTAAATGTTGATGATTAAGTTTGTATAATAATTTACATGACTTACATGACACCATAAGGTGATATGCTACCATGTATAGTGTATGTTTCTGTAACTATGTTTTAAGGCTAATGCTTTTTGATGATGGTTATAATGTCTAAACCAACGCGTTTTAGTCTAAAACTTGGTATGATTAAATTTAAGATACAGAGCTTTAAATGAACACCAAGAATACCTCATTTGGATAAGTATCCGAACTGTTATGATTTTCCAAAGTTGGAAGTAAGATCTGGAATTGAGATAAAATGAGTGCTGAGAGGCAGTGACATTCACGCAATGATTTCATATACCAAATGAATTATTTTTTCTATGAACTTTTATGAGCTTAAAGAGGACATCTAGATCTTCAAATCCATAGGTAACACAGTTCATTTGGATAAGTAACCAAAGAGAAATGAATTTTTGAAGTTAAGGCAAAGAAACTAGAACTTCCAGATGTTACCAAATGAATAGTGATTTTTAACCAATAAACTAATTTCATGTGGACAAGAAAACCTCAGTTTTATATTTTTTCCTCAAATATATATGAAAGATATTTCATTATAAATTGGAACCACATCATTTTAATTTTTTTACAATTAATTATGAATTTTCAAAGTAGGGTACATGTTCTGGAATTACCAAATGAACAGTAAAAGTGAACAGTACCCATGAGCAATTGTTGTAGAAATGAATGATTTCAAAGTAAATGATCATGTAATTGGTTCCAATCACTTCTAATGGAGTATAATTGAGGTTAAAAGTAAGGATGTGACATTTTTATATCAGAGCATAGGATTCTGACTTAAGAAATGCTCTGAACAGATTATTTTAGACTAATACATAGTGAACTTATGAATGTACTTATGACAGTTATATGTATGTATGAATGAGAAGTCTATGTAAATGATGTTGAACTTGTTGTATGTTGTGTTATGAAGGAAATATGAATTATGTTAGTTATGATATTCCTTTCTTATTTCGTATACTATAGTAAAACAAAATGGTAAGAACAAGAAGAGCTAGTTCTTTGGGTGAACCTCAAAACACCGAAGACATTAACCAGTTGATTCTAGAATGACTAGAATAACAACAAAAGTTGGTTGAGGAAGTAAGAGCAGCTCAAGCAAGGAGCAAACGAAAAAGGATGCTGCTATAGCAGCAGCCGTAGCAGAAGTAGTAAGAAAACCTATGGCAGCCAGAGTCTGCTGGTATAGTTAATACAAAACCAGAGATGGTTCAACAAACAACAGAGCCACCAAGACAGATAGGACAGACAATAGATCCTGTTGGTATTCAACAGTGGATGGCTAAATTCTGTAAGCATTGTCCTCTGACATTCGAGGGAATGTTTGATGTACAAAAAGCAGAGGATTAGATCAGCAGATTGGAGAAGATCTTTAAGGTACTAAGTTGTCCGTCTGAGAGTAAAGTGCAGATAGTAATCTACCAGTTAGAAAGAGATGCCGACAGATGGTGGAAGAATATAGAGACCTGATGACAGGAATGAAGATACTAACCTCACTAAAGGTTATCAGTTAGAGGTTTAGCATAGAGTATAGGCAAGCTAGATAGTACGGTGGACTGAGATACAGAAGATCAGTTTAAGAAGAGGTTTAGAAATAGATCCTCCGTATGATCATCAGGGGTTGATCTACATTATGAAACACTTTGTACAACTAGTCTCTATTGAACAGAATGATAAGAAGTTAGAATGAGACTTGCCTAAGAATGATCTAATACATTGCCTAAGGTTATAGATGTGATAGATAATAGATAGAAAGTTAATGTTCCCAAAATAGAGGGATGCCATCACGAAGGGATAGTAACCTGATGCTCTACCTTATAGAGCAAAAGTATTAATGCTAGATGATGAATGAGATCCAAGTGACCTGAATTGGTCAGGATCTAGAGGTAGATTAGAAAGGAACCACAGCCTAGTCTAGAGTAGACTGAGATTAATGGACAGAAAGAGTTAAGAGACAATAGAGAGATAGAAAGATATAGAAGTCACTCCATATAAGATGGAGAGTGATTCGCTCACTTGAAAAGTTTTTCTCAAAGAGTTTAAAAGAAGTATACCTCTCAATTAGAGAGAGGTGAGCGTGAGGTTAAGGGTTATAATAAAGGAAAGAGAAACTCTTTGATGAATAATTAGTCGAGTTCATTCATATGAACCTTGAGGCTTAATGAGAGACACTTTCTCAGCTGTTAGTAATCCAAGAGGATAAGGGAAAACTTAAAAGTTCAAATGGCATAAAGATATGAGCTGACCTTTCCTTAGTAGCTGAAAGAGAATAGCTGACTCAGTTATGGATTACAGTGAGGCCAAGGACAAATAAATCCTTTAGGCTAGAGAAACAGAAGTTTTACAGGCGATAAGAGATAATATGATAGAATGAATATGACCTAGTGAGGTAGCCATAGGTTCAAAGATAAAGTGACTCCCCTATTCCTCATATAAGAAAGAGTAAAGAAGGGTTGAGTCTATACCCTAATAAGAGAGTGATGTGGCAACCTAAGTGAAACAAATAAATGACTTAGGTACCTGAATAGATGATCAAGACCTAGCAATTGAGGTGTTAAAGGGGTAAAATGTTTAAAGGTTACCTATTTAATTGTTTAATTGCGATGTGAGTATAAGGGATGGTTGAGGAAACTATGTAATAATGGTATGGCTTATGTTGCCATATGTTATGATGAATAGTTGTATCTCCTCACAGTAGTCAGATGATGACACGTATGTTGAGTATGCTATGATAAATAGATACTCCCTTTACGCAGTACGTACAGGTAGAGTATATAAGATGAAAAATTTATGTTGCTCCCATGCCCTACGACATACAATTAGATAACTCAACTTGGTGATGATAAAGTAATAGAAAAGTGATGAACAAAATAGTTAGCCAGTTAATTCCCAAAGAATGGAATGAGAATTTATGATCAGACAATGATAGTCAATGGGATAGAGAATGAGATTAAAGATGAAAGGTTAGTAGTGAATTTATAGATAAATGATTACAATATTCAGGACATATCCTTTCAGTAGGGATAAGATATATGAACGATGTGCTATGAATATGAAAGGGAATGAGATACAGTTATGAAAGATGATGCGACTCTAAGAAAGAGCAGTTTTTAAATAATATGAGTAAATACTTTTGTAATAGATCTAGATTGCTCTTGTAATAGAGAAAGATTGCTTTTGAAATAAAGCCAAGAGATGAGACAGTATAACTCAGATAGAGTAAGGTCTCTATGATAAGATAAATAAATGATAATAGATATGGGTATGGTAGAGACTGTGTAGCTCTATGCAGTAATGAATAGTCAAATTATGAAAGATGTGAATGATATATGAAGTTCCTAAGTGATAGAGGAAATAAAAAAAGTCCTAATAGATAATATTGGCTTATATGATCATTTTTTGGGAATTACCTGTGGAGTTAACAACTATGTGGAAGTGACTAACCTTGTAACTTTGTCTGTTGGTTTAGGTCTTCAAGAGATGAGAATACAGTACAACAGAATCGCAGTAGATTCCAGAGGATTACAGTTAGATTCTAGTATGGCTCACAGGGTCACAGTTAGATCCTGAAAGGCTTACGGTTGATTGTAGTAGATCCCGAGGGTCACAGTAGACCAAGCCTAAAGAAAGAAAGTAATGAGCCATAAGTACAGTATTTCTTTGGAAGGATGAATACCAAGGCAAAGGTTAAGGTGCAAAGTGTCATATCCCCAATTTTCTGACCTGATGTACCTGTACATTTTATTTGCAATAGATATAAGATTCTTGGAATAAACTGTATCAGATTGTAAAAAGAAATGGAAGGATTAATAACTAAGGAAAGAATAGGGACCAAAATGCAAATTGAAAAGTTTGAAGACAAAAAGTTGAAATAGAAATAAAAGGAGGGACCTAAATGCAATTAATGGAAACTTCAGGGACTAAAGTGCAATTATTCAAAAGTTAAGGGACCTAAATGTAAATATGAAAAAGTTGAGCCAAAATAGGCCAAAAACGCCCAGAATCAGATCAGACCCAAATTTTACCAGTAGATAGACAGAAATATTCTGGTCAGTTTAACGCAGCACAGAATTTTGATTTGAGGTCCTCATTAATTGATATAAATTCCTGAAGTCAGAAGGAATTATTATAGTATTTTTCAGATCTAAAAATCATATGAGACTTTATAGGAAATTCATATATTTAATATATGAATTTATAAACTTGACAGAATCGGAAAAGGAATCCTGTAGAAGCCAAACTAGATTTTTCAGTGAAATAAAATACCCGATAAATAGGATCGGGAGAGTTGTAACGTGAATTGGGCCATAAAGGCAACACAAGCAATAAGCCCATAATAAGGCCCAAATGGCGCCATCATAAGCCCATTAAGGTGATTGGACAGTTATGTGGGCCAGAGACCAGAGCAGTCCAGGAAAAGTATGAAATTACGAAAATGCCCTTGGATGCCATACTGTACCAGTGATGGATGGAGGTCATTTTGGTCATTATGGATAGACCAAAAACGTGGGACATAGTATAAATATGATTATATAGAGTTAATATATGCCCTGAGGCAGTGTAAAGAGGTGTGAAATGACGATTTTGCCCTTAAGGTTAGTATAATGCAGGAAAGGACACTAAGGGTATTTTGGTCATTTCCCAAGAGATGGATGGCAGATAAATACTCATTTAAACATTTTCAATGATATGAGAAGCCTAGACATTAATTTCCAGGATAGAATACATATCCTATTATATTATAAAAAATTAGGAATAGAACACAGTCCGGTTGTTGTGAAACTGCACTGATCGGTACCGGATTGGAATGAAATTTCTCCAAAAGGTTCTTTGCATGGGCAGCATGCCACCTAACCCTCTTAGGTGTCCCATGAGCTGTCCCACATGATGTAATAATTATTCTTTTTAGAAAAAGTAAAATCCAAGATTAAATGTGATCCTTTAGATCAAATAGTAACCAAATCAATCTTGGCCATCCATTTCAACCCAAATTTCTCTATAAATACCCCCCTATTCAGAACACTTCGGCATGCATGGTGAACCATAGGGAAACTCTTGCAAAATTTCCATTCAACCAAGAAAGAAGCAACCAAAGTGAAGTAACAAGCAAGGTAATCATTTCCCTTGATCTTGAGCTCTGTTCTAGCAAGTTAGCTCATGGTTTTAAGGGGTTTTCATGCTATATTTCCCTTATGGTTACTGCTGGAAGTGCTGCTCATATGTGGTTAAAATATGACTTTTATGTTATGGATAGTTTAGACAAGCTTAAACAAGCTAGAATCAAGTGGTATAAGCTTGTGAATTCAAGTATGTTTGGATTTAGGGTTTTGTGTTCTTGCTGGTACTGTATGTGGTACTGTTCATATGATGGAATTTCATGATTTTGATGCTTCCAATGAGTTTAAAATGGAAAGTTGTGTGGGGATAAAGTAGGAGAACAAGTATTGGAAGCATTGGAATCAAAATGAGAATTTTTGGAAAACAAGAGCATGCATTTCGGTTTGGCACTGTAGCAATTGGTATGTTTTGATTTTGGAAATTCTGATTTCATATTTTGATTATACATGAAAATTTATGTGGAAATGAACCATGAGAATTTATTTTGGAAAGGTGGAAGTAGAAAACATAAATTAGAGAAAGAAAGGGAGCTAGTGAAAACCTAGTCTTGGATTTGATTTCAAGTTGAGTTGTAACTTGATATTATGTTGTAATAGCTAGGTTTTGACATTTGTGAAGGAAGGAAAGCACTTCAAGAAGGTCTTGACCAAGATAGCTAAGAGGTAGCAAGGATACCTAACTATAACTCATGTTTGTTTAATTGTCTTGCTTGCTTGTTGATTATGATGTTTGGTTGAGCTTGAGCTTATGTCATCATGTTATGATGAAGTATGAATGATTGCAACTCCTTGCAAGTTATGTCATGACAATATGCATGTTAGAGTTTGCTTATGTACCATTATGAAGTAGCTCCCATCACATGATAACATGTTAAGCATACAATTATTCATGCATGATATTATAGTTTGTGTAACTTGCTATTGGGATTTCCATGAAATCTCATTCCTTCCACATGCATAACTATGTTTTAGGTGCTGGATCCTCTCAAGGGAAGAGAGTAAATGTTAATGATTAAGTTTGTATAATAAGTTATATGACTCACATGACACTATGGGATGATATGCTAGCATGCAAGGTGTATGTTTCTATAACTCTGTTGTGAGGCCGTGGTGATATGACGATGATTTTGATATGTAAACCAACGATTTTTACTATTAAATTTGGTGTGAAGTTAGATAAGATACATATATTTAAATGGACACCAAGAACGCCTTAATTGGATAAATATCCGAATTGTTATGATTTTCCAAAGTTGCAAGTAAGATCTGGAATTGAGATAAAACGAGTGCTGAGACGTAGTGATGTTCACGCAATGATTTCATATATCAAATGAACGAATTTTTCTATGAAATTTGGTGAGCTTAAAGAGGAGGTCTAGATATTTAATTCCATATGTAACACAGTTCATTTGGATAAGTAACCAAAGAGAAATGAATTTTTGAAGTTAAGCCAAGAAACTGGAACCTCCAGATTTTTACCAAATGAACAGTGATTTTTAACCAATAAACTGATTTCATTTGGACCAGAGAACCTCAGTTTCATATTTTTTTCCCTCAAATATTTATGAAAGAGCTTTCATTAGAAATTGGAACCACATTATTTTGATTTTTGTACAATTAATTATGAATTTTCAAAGTAGGGTACATGTTCTGGAATTACCAAATGAATAGTAACAATGAACAGTACGCAAAGAGCAAATCTTTGGAAATGGATGTGTTTAAAGCAAATGATCATGTAATTGGTTCTAATCACTTCTAATGGAGTATAATTGAGGTTAAAAGTAAGGATGTGACAATTTGGTATCAGAGCATAGGATTCTGGCTTAGGAAATGCTCTGAATAGATTATTTTAGACTGATACATAAGTGAACCTTTGAATGTACTTATGATAGTGAGGCTATGGTATGTGTGTATGTTATGGAAGTAATGCTGTTGAACTTGCTGTATGCTATGTTTTGAATGAAATATAAACTATGTTAATTATAATATTCCTTTCCTATTTCCTATTACGATAGTAAAACAAAATGGTAAGAACCAGAAGAGCTAGTGCTTCAGGTGAACCCCAAAACGCCGGAGATATTAATCAGTTGATTCTAGAACGGCTGGAACAGCAGCAGAAGCTGATAGAGAAAGTAAAAGCTGCTCAAGCAAGGAGTGAGCAGGAAAGGGATGCTGCTATAGCAGCAGCTATAGCTGAAGCCGTGGAGAACCTCAGACACCCAGAGTTTACAGGTATAGCTAATATATAACAAGAGATGGTTCAACATACAACAGAACTACTGAGACAGACAGGATAAACAGTAGATCCTACTGTTATTCAACAATGGATGGCTAAGTTCTGTAAGCATAGTCCTCTGACATTCGAGGGAACATTCGATATACAGAAAGTGGAGGATTGGATCAGTAGACTGGAGAAGATCTTCAAAGTACTGGGTTGTCCGTCTGAGAGTAAAGCACAGATGGCAATCTACCAGTTAGAGAGAGATGCTGACAGATGGTGGAAGAACACAGAGCGAGTATTGTAGGCCAGACACATTCCTATCACATGGGAAGTATTCCTTAAACAGTTTTATGAGAAGTATTTTCCCCAGTCAGTGCGGGATGAACAAGAAGCAGAATTCCTTGTGCTAAGACAAGGAGAAAAAGAATCATTTGACGAATACTTGGCAAAGTTCATCCGTCTTTCCCAGTATTCCACTTACCTGTGATAGGTGGAAGATGAGCGATGGATGACGGAAAGGATGATCAGGGGATTGAATACTACTCTGAAAGATAAGATGACCCCTTAACAATACCATCAGTTCAATAAAGCAGTAGAGGCCTGCAGAATTATTAAGAATAGTCTGAATCACCGGATGCTGATGAGACCAGTAAGCAGAGAGAATGCTGCTCCTTAGAGACCTAACCAAGATAGAAATGCAGCCAGTGGCAGTGGCTATAATAGGAAGAGAAAAAGGCAGTGGCAGTAGAACCGAAAGCCTAACAGAGAAAACTATAGGGGTGATACAAATAATAGAGATCAGAGGTCTAGAGTATGTGACAAATGTGGGAAGAACCATGGAGATAGACCATGCTTGATGGGGCAAAATGTCTGTTACACATGTGGGAAGCCTAGACATTTCTCCAGGAGTTATCCTCAAGCATCTGATTATTAAAGGCTGCGCACTCAAGGGCGAGTGTTTGCAATGACAAGGGAAGAGGCATAAAGATCACCCGAGATGATCCAAGGTATCATCTATCTCAATAATCATGCTATGAATGCTATGTTTGATTCGGGTACAAGTCATTCCTTTGTTTCTTATGAATGTGCTAAATGTTTGGGCCTTACAATTAGCAAGCTGCATTATGCCATATGTGTCACAACCCCTATAAATGCTAAAGTAGTTACATCAGATGTCTGCCTAAATAGTGTCATTTGATATGAATATTGTTGCACTACTCTTGACCTCATATGCATGCCATTCCATGAGATTGATGTCATAATTGGATTGAATTGGTTGTCTGCCAATAATGTAATGCTGGATTGTAAGAACAAAACTCTAGTTCTTTGTCCACAAACCCCAAATGTGAATCCAGAGGTGAAACTGAATTTCCTGATGGAGGCTCAAGCAGATAGATGTTTACGAAAAGGATGTCAAGGATATATGGTCTTCTTTTCTGTTCAAGCAGAGGTGGAAGAAGGAATTGAAGCAATTCCCGTGGTTAGAGAATTTCCTAAAGTATTTCTGAAAGAGATTCAGGGATTGCCTCTAGAACAAGAAGTGGAGTTTGCAATTGACATTGTACCTAGAGTTAGACCAATATCTAAAGCCCCATATCGTATGGCTCCCAATGAGATGATTGAACTTAAAAAGCAGATAGAGGACCTATTAGAGAAGGGTTTTATCCGACCCAGTGTTTCTCCATAGGGTGCTCCAGTGTTATTCGTCAAGAAGAAGGATGGCAGTCTCAGATTGTGCATTGATTATCGGGAGTTGAATAAGATTACTGTTAAGAATAAGTACCCTCTTCCCCGAATTGATGACTTATTAGACCAATTGGTTGGAGCAAGCTTATTCTCTAAGATTGATCTGAGGTCAGGTTATCACCAACTCAGAATCAAAGCAGATGATATTTCAAAGACTGTGTTCAGGACTCGATATGGTCATTTTGAATTTCTAGTAATGCCCTTTGGTCTGACAAATACACATGCAATTTTCATGGATTACATGAACAGAATCTTCAGGCCTTACCTAGATCAATTTGTGGTACTTCTCATTGATGATATCCTAGTGTACTCCAAATATGCTGTAGAGCATGAAGAGCATTTGAGAATTGTTCTTAGTACTCTTAAAGAGAAATGACTCTATGCTAAGCTTAGTAAATGTGAGTTTTGGCTGCAAGAAGTCAAATTTCTCGGTCATGTCATATCCCACGAAGGGGTAGCTGTAGATCCTAGTAAGGTTGAAGCAGTGCTAAGCTGGGAACAGCCAAGGACAGTGACAGAGATCAGAAGTTTTCTGGGCTTAGCAGGGTATTATAGAAGATTTATTAAAGACTTTTCTCGAATTGCTCCACCGTTAACCAAGCTGACAAGAAAGAATCAGCAGTTCAAGTGGGATGAGAAGTGTGAGGCCAGTTTTCATGAACTAAAGCAGAGATTAACCACGACTCCTGTGCTGATTATTCCAGACCCAACTCAGACTTATGTAGTCTACACTGATGCTAGCAAGCAGGTGTTGGGATGTGTGTTAATGCAGCAAGGACAAGTGGTAGCCTATGCTTCTCGACAGTTAAAGCCACATGAAGAGAATTATCCCACGCATGATCTGGAGCTTACAGCGGTAGTTTATGCTCTCAAGATATGAAGGCACTACTTGTATGGAGCTGCCATAGAACTGTACTGTGATTATAAAAGCCTGAAGTACCTGCAAGATCAGAAAGAATTGAACATGAGGCAACGGAGATGGATGGAATTTCTAAAGGATTATGATTTCCAGATCAAATACCATCCAGGAAAAGTTAATGTAATGGCCGATGCCTTGAGCAGAAAGGTGGTGCAGGTTACTAGTCTTATGATCAAAGAGCTAGAACTGATAGAAGCTGTCGAGATTGGAGTCCTCTGTATCAAATGCAGACATCAGAAAGTTCTTATGGAGGAACGCAGATTAAAGCTTTTATTGAGGATGAGATAAAAGAGGCTCGGGAGTAAGATAGGCTCGCTGAAATTTTCAAAGGTAAGCTAGAAAGAGGGGAAACTAAAAACTTTGATGTGTCCCAATATGGATTACTATGATTTAGGGGACGACCATATATTCTCAATGCAATGGGATTGAGAGAAAAGATACTAGAGGAGGCACATAAAAGCAAGTATACAGTACATCCAGGTATAACCAAGATGTATCATGATGTGAAGAGTTTATTTTGGTCGCCTGGATTAAAGAAAGATGTTGTAAATTATGTATCCAAATGTTTGACATGTCAAAAGGTGAAAGTTGAGCATCAGAAGCCAGCAGGGAAATTACAACCACTAGAGATACCCGAGTGGAAATGGGACAGCATTGCCATAGATTTTGTTGAAGGACTGCCCATGACTCCTACTAAGCATGATGCTATATGGGTAATAATTGACCGATTAACGAAGTCGGCTCATTTCCTGGCAATCAATAAAAAGGATTCTCTAGAGAAGCTGGTGAAACTCTATATAAAAGAGATTGTTAGACTACACGGTATTCCCAGTAGTATTATTTCTGACAGAGATCCTCAGTTTACATCAAACTTTTGGTGAGCTTTACATAAAGAAATGAACACTACTCTCAGATTTAGTACAGCCTACCATCCTCAAACAGATGGTCAATCTGAGAGAACGATCCAGACGCTTGAGGATATGTTGAGAGCTTGTGTCTTGGATTTCAAAGAAAGTTGGGATGTCCATCTGCCGTTGATAGAGTTTGCCTATAATAACAGTTCTCAGGCTAGCATTCAGATGGCTCCATTTGAAGCACTTTATGGATGAAAGTGTAGATCTCCCTTATGCTGGGTGGAGTTGAGTGAAAGGAGGATGTTTGGTCCTGATCTAGTAGACCAGACAGCAGTACAGATTGATAAGATCAGAAAAAGGCTATTAACATCTCAAAGCAAACAGAAGAGTTATGCTGATGTTAGAAGGAAGCCGTTGTAGTTTGAAGAAGGAGAGCATGTATTCCTTAAGTTGACTCCATCGACAGGAGCCAGACGATCAATCAAAGTGAAGAAGCTGTATCCTAGATACATTGGGCCATTTCAGATCCTCTCAAGAGTAGGATCAGTGGCTTATAAATTAGCTCTTCCTCTACATCTCAGCAAGATTCATGATGTGTTCCATGTTTCCCAATTAAAGAAGTATGTTCCAGATCCATCACATGTGATTGAGTAGGATGATATTACACTACGAGATGACCTGACTTATAAAGTTGGACCAGTACAGATAGTAGATAGAAAGGTCAAGCAGTTGTGAAATAAGCAGATCCCTCTAGTTAAGGTGGTCTGGAAGGGATTAACAGAGAATGAAGCTACCTGGGAAGCAGAGGAAAGGATGAGAGAGATATACCCTGAACTATTTCCTTAGTATATATGTAATATAAATTTCGAGGATGAAATTTATTTTAAGGGGGAGAGAAATGTCATATCCCCAATTTTCTGACCTGATATACCTGTACAGTTTATCTGCAATAGGTATAAGATTCTTGGAATAAACTGTATCAGATTGCAAAAAGAAATGGAAGGATTAATAACTAAGGAAAGAATAGGGACCAAAATGCAAATTGAAAAGTTTGAAGACAAAAAGTTGAAATAGAAATAAAAGGAGGGACCTAAATGCAATTAATGGAAACTTCAGGGACTAAAGTGCAATTATTCAAAAGTTAAGGGACCTAAATGTAAATATGGAAAAGTTGAGCCAAAATAGGCCAAAAATGCCCAGAATCATATCAGACCCAAATTTTACCATTAGATAGACAAAAATATTCCAGTCAGTTTAACGTAACACATAATTTTGATTTGAGGTCCCGATTAATTGATATAAATTCCTAAAGTCAGAAGGAATTATTATAGTAGTTTTTAGATCTAAAAATCATACGAGACTTTATAGGAAATTCATATATTTAATATATGAATTTATAAAATTGACAGAATCGGAAAAGGAATCCTGTAGAAGCCAAATCAGATTTTTCAATGAAATAAAATACCTGATAAATAGGATCGGGAGAGTTGTAACGTGAATTAGGCCATAAAAGCAATACAGGCAATAAGCCCATAATAAGGCCCAAATGGTGCCATCATAAGCCCATTAAGGTGATTGGACAGTTATGTGGGCCAGAGACCAGAGCAGTCCAGGAAAAGTATGAAATTACAAAAATGCCCCTGGATGCCCATACTGTACCAGTGATGGATGGAGGTCATTTTGGTCATTATGGACAGGCTAAAAACGTGGGACATAGTATAAATATCATTATATAGAGTCAATATATGCCCTGAGGCAGTGTAAAGAGGTGTGAAATGACGATTTTGCCCTTAGGGTTAGTACAGTGCAGGAAAGGATACTAAGGGCATTTTGGTCATTTCCCAAGGGATGGATGGTAGATAAATACTCAGTATAACATTTTCAATGATATGAGAAGCCTAGAAATTAATTTCCAGGATAGAATACATATCCTGGTATATTATAAAAAATTAGGAACAGAACACAGTCCGGTTGTTGTGAAATTGCACTGATCGGTATCGGATTGGACTGAAATTTCTCCAGAAGGTTCTTTGCATGGGCAGCACGCCACCTAATCCTCTTAGGTGTCCCATGAGCTGTCCCACATGATGTAACAATTATTCTTTTTAGAAAAAGTAAAATCCAAGATTAAATGTGAGCCTTTAGATCAAATAGTAACCAAATCAATCTTGGCCATCCATTTCAACCCAAATTTCTCTATAAATACCCCCCTATTCAGAACACTTAGGCATGCATGGTGAACCATAGGGAAACTCTTGCAAAATTTCCATTCAACCAAGAAATAAGCAACCAAAGTGAAGTAACAAGCAAGGTAATCATCTCCCTTGATCTTGAGCTCTGTTCTAGCAAGTTAGCTCATGGTTTTAAGGGGTTTTCATGCTATATTTCCCTTATGGTTGCTGCTGGAAGTGCTGCTCATATGTGGTTAAAATATGAGTTTTATGTTATGGATAGTTTAGACAAGCTTAAACAAGCTAGAATCAAGTGGTATAAGCTTGTGAATTCAAGTATGTTTGGATTTAGGGTTTTGTGTTCTTGCTGGTACTGTATGTGGTACTGTTCATATGATGGAATTTCATGATTTTGATGCTTCCAATGAGTTTAAAATGGAAAGTTGTGTGGGGATAAAGTAGGAGAACAAGTATTGGAAGCATTGGAATCAAAATGAGAATTTTTGGAAAACAAGAGCATGCATTTCGGTTTGGCACTGTAGCAATTGGTATGTTTTGATTTTGGAAATTCTGATTTCATATTTTGATTATACATGAAAAAGTATGTGGAAATGAACCATGAGAATTTATTATGGAAAGGTGGAAGTAGGAAACATAAATTAGAGAAAGAAAGGGAGCTAGTGAAAACCTAGTCTTGGATTTGATTTCAAGTTGAGTTGTAACTTGATATTATATTGTAATGGCTAGGTTTTGAAATTTGTGAAGGAAGGAAAGCACTTCAAGAAGGTCTTGACCAAGATAGCTAAGAGGTAGCAAGGATACCTAACTATAACTCATGTTTGTTTAATTGTCTTGCTTGCTTGTTGATTATGATGTTTGGTTGAGCTTGAGCTTGTGTCATCATGTTATGATGAAGTATGAATGATTGTAACTCCTTGCAAGTTATGTCATGACAATATGCATGTTAGAGTTTTCTTATGTACCATTATGAAGTAGCTCCCATCGCATGATAACATGTTAAGCATACAATTATTCATGCATGATATTATAGTTTGTGTAACTTGCTATTGGGATTTCCATGAAATCTCATTCCTTCCACATGCATAACTATGTTTTAGGTGCTGGATCCTCTCAAGGGAAGAGAGTAAATGTTAATGATTAAGTTTGTATAATAAGTTATATGACTCACATGACACTATGGGATGATATGCTAGCATGCAAGGTGTATGTTTCTATAACTCTGTTGTGAGGCCGTGGTGATGTGACGATGATTTTGATATGTAAACCAACGATTTTTAGTATTAAATTTGGTGTGAAGTTAGATAAGATACATATATTTAAATGGACACCAAGAACGCCTTAATTGGATAAATATCCGAATTGTTATGATTTTCCAAAGTTGCAAGTAAGATCTGGAATTGAGATAAAACGAGTGCTGAGATGCAGTGACGTTCACGCAATGATTTCATATATCAAATGAACGAATTTTTCTATGAAATTTGGTGAGCTTAAAGAGGAGGTCTAGATATTTAATTCCATATGTAACAAAGTTCATTTGGATAAGTAACCAAAGAGAAATGAATTTTTGAAGTTAAGCCAAGAAACTGGAACCTCCAGATTTTTACCAAATGAACAGTGATTTTTAACCAATAAACTGATTTCATTTGGACCAGAGAACCTCAGTTTCATATTTTTTTCCCTCAAATATTTATGAAAGAGCTTTCATTAGAAATTGGAACCACATTATTTTGATTTTTGTACAATTAATTATGAATTTTCAAAGTAGGGTACATGTTCTGGAATTACCAAATGAACAGTAACAATGAACAGTACGCAAGAGCAAATCTTTGGAAATGGATGTTTTCAAAGCAAATGATCATGTAATTGGTTCCAATCACTTCTAATGGAGTATAATTGAGGTTAAAAGTAAGGATGTGACACAAAGCTTCACAAGTTGGTTAACTCATAACAGAGAGAGTGCCCATGATGCTAGTTTCAGATAGCCTTATCACTATCAGGGACTAAACTCATAATCTCCTTACACGTAATAGGAACTAAGTTATCAAAGTTAAAGTTGTTAGTCCTGAATTTCCAAGTATTTATAAGAATATTTTGTAAGATATGAAAAAGGATCAAATGAGAATAAAGAGATCCTTCGATAAGATTACAAAGAATAGGAATAAAAGATAAATAGATCCTCCAGATGAGGATAAAGAGATTATAAGGCCAAATAGACCCAAGAGAGATAGTATAAGATGGGTCTAAGATAGTAAAGTACTAGGGTTAGAGCCTGTGAGCATCAGTGTTTTAAATTTTTATTTGCACATTTCAGTTAAGCGTGCTCAGGCAAGGGTAGTCCAATAATGGGTGACCCCATAGGAAGTGATAGGAAAGGTAGAAATGCCATAGAAATTTAGCATATGTGCATAGAGCTATGTAAGTTGATAGACTATGACGTAGCCAGATTTGGCCAGATATACCATGTTACGGCATGAAAAATATGAAATGAGATATGTTATGAAAAGTATGTAATGAGATACGTTATGAGAGATATATATTAAGAAGTTCGATATGAAGTGGCTTTATAGCTAGCCTTGTAAACAGATCGAGAGACTCCCTTTTTGAAAAGGATAAGATGTTTGAATATTAAGCTACATGTGAAAGAGCAAATGAGAGCTTTCACTCCTTGCATAAAATGCTAGGCATTATGTTATGTTATGTTTGTAAAATATGCTAAAGCTATGAATGTTAGAGCAATGTAAGCTCTATATGATAGAGATGTGCAAGCTCCGAGTGTTAGAGTTGTGCATATTAAGAGAAGGAATGCTTGATCTCCGATGTTAGAGCTTTGCATTCATGAGCAGGTACGTAGTCCTACAATATGTTGGCCAGGCATTATGCATGTTAGAGTATGTGCTCTTATATGCTCCTATGTGCTCCTGTTTAGCAGTAGAGCAATAAAAGAAAGAATAATGATATAAGTCCTCTCTCTGTATTATGATGAGTTAATAAAGATGATAAGAAGAACAAAAATATGATGATATGAAAATGAGAGATAAAGTTTTGTGGATGTCCGGAGAATTCCACTAGATACTCAGATGAGTAATATGTGATTGCTCTAAAAAGTATGATGAATCATTAACAGAAACTCCCGAATATAGTAGTATTCGAGAGAATTGGATATGAAAGCAATGGACACTACTCATAAGTTCAGTGTAGTGAGGAGTCCATATGCAAATGTATACATGGAGAAGAGCTAAAGGATGGAAGACAGGAAGTGAAGTAATTGAAATCCTAACATATGCTATGGATTATCTATGTATGTAAATGCCATATAAGGTGTCCATCTATGTGATGAAACTATTTGTAATACTTATGGCATATGTACATGATGTATATGAATATTGAGAAGCTTATTTGATGGCTTATGCATGCTAGAACAATTATTGAAAGTAAAAGAAAGGATACTAATATGGTAAAAACGTATGTCCTGAAGCGGTTTTGTTGTGCCTTCAGTTTGACATAGAAAATGAAGGAATTATTTCATGAAATTTTACAAGCATGTAGCACACATATATAGATTTAAGGGAATAGGTAGAACGTTTCATTTGGATGTGTATATCAAGAGAAATGAATTTCCAACGTAAGGGACCAGAATCTGTTTCTAGAGTTTTTGACCAAATGAACAGTAAACTTCAATGTATAAACTGTATGAATTGGCTAATCATTTGGTCTGAAAATTATTTTTTCCCTTAAATTTCAAGATATTATCTTCATGTAGCTTTTTGAACCACTTCATTTCAATTTTTCTATAATTAATTATGATTTTTCAAAATTTGTTGCGTAATCTATAATACCATATGAACAGTAACCCGAGAAAGAGTAAAATTTCATATTTGGTTAACGGATATCTAAGGTCTTGTAAGTAGTTCTAAATGCTACTGAATGGTCCATAAGACGTATGAAAGTAAGGATGTTATAGTATCTGTAAGGCCTTCTCAAGATTATAATTGTTTATCCTCCCAAGTTGCTGTCATGAATGCTCAGATCAACAACCTAGTTGCTCAATTGGGAAATTCACATATACAAAGCACAAACTCTCAAGCTCTTATTGCTCCTAGTCGTCAACTTTGTTATTCTCCTATGCATACCACTGTCAATTGTCCTACACACTGTAAAAATGTACCAGCTATATATCAAGGCAAATAGAATCAGTATCCATAAAGGAATCTATACTTTAACACATATAATGAAGGATGAAGAGATCATCCTAATTTCAGATGGAGGGATAGAGGTAGAGACAGGAATTTTGGGCAGAATAAATTCAATAATGATAGATAAGTGGCTGAATCTTCTAAAGCTATAGAATTACCTACTGCTGCAAAGGATTATGGAATATCTGAGATAATGAAGAGCATTAATATGATGAATTCAAATATAAACTCCATCACACAAACTTACGCTTTAACTTCAAGGACTTGAGATCTACTGTGGAGAATAATCAAGCAATAATAGAATCTAGGTTTACTGCCTTGGATAATAAGATGGAGCAGTGGGAAACAAAAGCTGTAAACATGAATGGCTATGTATCACAGCTAGCCAATTCAATTAATGATGTTCAGGCAAGAATAAATGGAGATATACCTTCAAACACAGTTGTTAACCCCAAATATGTGAATGTCATAAGTTTGATATATGAAGAACAAGTTAGGGAACAAACTATAGATGTTAATAGTGAAGAGGAATATGTGGTAAACACTGATTCCAATGGTAGTATTGAGAAGTCTACAAATACAAAAGAAGCACAACCACTGGGGAAGGAAAAGATTATAAAAAGTCAAATCAGTTCTGCCTCAGATTCAGAAAGTTGTAGATAGCTTAACAACAAGAAAACTACATTACCTGAAGCTCTGGATTTTGATTTAAGGAATCTTATAGTGGACATAATTAATGAAACACAACCAGTGGTAAATTTAGAACTCAAGTATAAAGAAACAACCTCTGGTATAGCTGAGGAAAAGATACATATGAAGGAACTACCTATCCCAAGGGAATTCATGAGCAGTAAGAGGAAGGCCTTAGAGGAGCAGAACAAGGAAGTGCTTAATTCTTTCAACAAGATTGAAGTGAATGTGCCTATGCTGGAGAGAATTCAAAGAGTATCATAATATGCAAAATGTTTGAAGGACAGTTGCACACACAAGGAAACACATAAACCTAATTAACTGGTGCAAGTTGGACCTAAAGCTTCTGCAATCTTCAACTTTCAACTTCCAGTAAAGTGTAAAGATCCATGTGCATTTTCTATTCCTTGTACAATTGGTAAAATAACTATTCCAAAAGCATTGCTAGATTTAGGTGCTGCTATCAATGTTATGCCAAGTTCCATTTAGCATGCCTTAGGAGTAAATTTGATCAAACCAACTAGTGTGTTAGCTCAATTGGCTGATAAGAGAACTATTAATCCTAAGGAAATTTTAGCAGACATTTTAGTTCAAGTTAAGGAACTTGTTTTTTCTGTGGACTTTTATGTTTTGGATATGTCAAGTAAGTCTCATGATGATAGTACTCTCTTATTCTAGGAAGGCCATTCTTGAAGATAGCTAATACTATGATTTGCATGAAAAATGGAATTATTAAAATAGAATTTGATGGGCACATAATTCAGTTTAACATGTATAGACACCCACATCAGGATCATTCTCTCTTAGGACTTAACATGATTGGTGCATCACTTGGAAATGAGTGTGATAATATTCATGATCTTCAAAATGATAATGAAGTTGAAGAATCTTCCATTTCTAACTCCTCCACTGATTTCTCTATTTTTTCTTTATCCAATTGTGATGTGTTATGCATTAATTCTAAAATTGATGGCGGGCTTATCACTATGGGTGATTTCTCTTCATCGTCATCTAATATTTTCTTTATTGGAACTAACCTCACTTTTTCAAGTGATGAACAATATCCAGGAAGGTTTGTAACAAATTTAACAGAGTTACAGGACATGGATTATGTAGCGTACTTTGAGAAACAAGGAATTAGAACCTCTGAGATAGGGAGTTTTCTGTTCAATAATTATATACTACATTCTAACCCTGTTCATGAGAGCTTCAAATTGGAATTTTTAGATATTTCAGGATTGAACAATTAAAGTATATGGTCCAACATCAACAGAATTGCATTGCAAGGAAAAAGATGGATAATACAACATTTATATCATCAAGACCATTCCCACTATCTTTTAGATATGCATATATTCTACAAGATGTGGATTTTCTCTTAAGATGGATAAAGGCTATACTAACAAGACAGGATAAAGCAGATGGTACAACATCATAGGTTAATGGCCAATTATTCAAGCTGTACAAGGAGAACTTTAAGCCCCTATGATACTCAGGTTATCTCTTTCCTTGTTTCCCCACTTATAATAGTCTAGTATACATTATTTTACTTATATACTTGAGACGTAAATTATTGATTTAGTGTAAGGGAGGAGGCCAAGTCAGTACAGTAGACAAAAATTAATAAGTTCATCTTGAATTCTAGTTCAGCTTTGTCCTCTTCATCACTTCAGCCTTTGCATGTATTTCTCTACTTCTTCACATTGAGGACAATATAGAAATTAAGTGTGAGGGAGTAGTTCATGAAATTGGTAAATAAAAATCAGATAATTGTTGTGATTTTGTATTCTAGTAGCAACCTTGAAATGTTATTGTCGTGACTAATATGTGCAAAACTGTCAAGTTTCTTCTCTGTGAAAATTAGTCTCAACCAATGAACATGTCTATCACGACCAGTAATTCTTACTTTTTGATGATTACCTATATGTGATATTTTAGTCGTAATCTGTGCTTATCTTTGTCGTGACTATAACTCTTTGTGAATTTTGGTTGCAACTGGATAGACACTTGGTCGCGACCTGTACTTGTGTGTTTGTTAGGATTACTCTCTATGATCATGAGTCATGACCAATGTACATGTTCATCGAGACCAATATTCCCTATTTTCTGAAAATTTCTTCTCTGTATAAAACAATCGCGACCTGAAAACCCTTTTTCATGACTATACGTGAACTTCAGCTGAAAATTTCTCTTGTTTCATCTGATTGTTGATTGGTCTAACAGAATTTACTGTCATGGATTTAAAATTGGTTTGAATACATACTTTTGAATATTGTCAAGCTTGATAAAGTATGAGTTGCTTGTTTCATTGATTGATTACTAGAAATTATACAGCATGAATGATTGATCTCATGTATTCTGTTTAATATTCATGCAATCTTGTCATAGTGATTTGATTAGGGTGAGTAAGCCATATGGAAGGAATTTGAGCCTCCAATAAATACTCATTACATTGTGTGACACCATCTAGTTTAGTAACTTTGTAGAATTTGTCTCAATCCTTGATTCAAAATCACATTAGCTTCTCAGAATTGTGAATATGACAAGGGCATTTCTTTCAAAACCCTTTATGCATAAACAGTAGCTACATAAAAATTAAAATCCTTTACTTACCCCCTTTGAGACCTTCACTTTCTTTTAAAACTTCATCCTTGGTTAATGAATGTTGTACAGGATTTTTGCTGCTGTAGTTAGCCATAACTATGAAATAACTAATAAATTGCACCACTTGTTGGATATCTGAATTTCAATATTTGTGCTATCTAGTTCAATAGACAAAGAAAATAAAAAAGGAAAAGTATAAAAATAAGAAAAGAAAGAAAGAAAAAAGAGATAGACTAGATAAAAAGATGGATATTCAACTTGCATAAAAGGTAAATATTTCGTGATTTGTGATACTTTTTGCAGTTGCGCAATTGAAACTGTGAGTAAGTGATGGAATAGCATGAAGAAGTCTGATCATGTGCAGTACTTCATTAATCATTAACATTTATTTCTATTTCATCACTTAGCCTCTCCAACATTACAACCTAATAAAGACCATTTGATTCACAACCCTTGTGGCATGCAGTGGTGGAGATGTAGGATAGTTACAAACCTATGGGAAGCCTAAGCTATATGGTTGAGTGAAATTACCTTGATAAGAGAGTGAGTGAAACACTATACCTTGTGAGTAAATCTTAACCTAGTTGCTTACTATGATTTCATTGCATGATTTGGATTCTTTGATTGATATGAGGTTAGTTTGGACTACTGCCAATTGAAAGGAAAATATTGATGATTGCAAGTACTTTTGCTGAATCTGTTTTGCCAAATATATTGAACATTAGTGTTTTAATTACAATTTTTATCCATAATTTTGCTCAGAGTGCAAAAGCTAAGTGTGGGGGGAGTTGATAAACTCATATTTGTAGTGATGTTTAGTGTGTTTTAAGTGAGTTTTATTATTGATTTTATCCCCATTTACCAATATAATGAGTAATTAATTAATAAAATTAAAATGGAGCAAGAGGAAATTAATTGATTTGATTTCAGCTACCCTTCACATCCTTCCACACCTATATATACACACTATCACATATCATATCAGATATGCCTAGGGAGAAGACACTTCACGCAGAGTTCAACGCTGGAGACACTCGTCACCCATCACTATTCCATTCACGCCATTCTTCTCCATTTCTCTCTCCATCTTTATTTTCTCTTCTACAACTTTCCCCTGTTCTAGTCAACAGAACCAGAGGAAAGTTTTATAGTTCATCTTCATCTTCTTCTATCATTTTCACCATGACTGTTGCTATATTTTCTGTTGCTGCTGAAGTTCATATGGCAATGCAAGGTTAAGCTACTATGCTTTATTAGATATGATGGTAAACTAGAATCCTTGAGTTGAACAGGGAGTTCATTGTGTTTTTAATTCAGAGTTAAACGTATCGAGTTGATATAGTTAGCTCTATAATTACTAATGCAATTAGAGTAGTAGAGGACAAAGAAGTAGGGAACCAAGTTTGATTCCTTATTTCTGTATAACTCACATTTGATTAAATCTCATATTTGATCGTGTTGAACATAGTTGTAATTAATTGAAGTGATTCTATTTAATTCATATTATACTATCTCTGACAAGAATGATTCATAATATCTTTTAATGCCTGCGAGTTATAGCTTTGATTGAGATTTAGCTAGCGAGTTGTTAGCTAACATATTCTAATTCAACTGATATACTCCTCATATTCTATGGATAATGAAGGTAAGGTAATCTCCAAGGGAACACACTTGTCATTCATTCATCTCATCATCATAAACACTTAAAAACATAAACAATAGCATAGGATTTGCTTTCAGTAGTTAGATTAAAACTCATTAAACACCATCTCTTTAACTTGTTAATTTATGGCTCATTAGATTAATTAGGAACTTCTACATCCATTTAGGCTCCTTGTGAATCGACCTAGGTTAGCCTCCATTTTACTATTAGTTAGCTTAGTTTTGTTTGATAATTAAAATGATAGTTATCAATGGTTGATTGTAGTAGATCCCGAGGGTCGCAGTAGACCTAGCCTAAGAAAATGAGTGAGCCATAAGTACATATTTCTTTAGAAGGATGATTTCCAAGGACAAGGTTAAGGTAGGGAAGCTCCACAAGTTGGTGAACTCATAATAGAGACAGTACCCAGCATGTTAATTTTAGATAGCCTTATTATTATGGACTAAACTCAGAATTTTCTTACAAGAAGAAGTAATTAAGTGATCAGATTTAAGGTTTTTAGTCCTGAGTAACAAATATTTATGAGTCTATAGATAAGATGCCTAAGGAAGAGAAAAAAAATCAATATTTTTCTTTCCAGCAAAATAAGATTTAGGAAAAGGAAGATCTATTATACTTACCTCCTTACCTGTATACTTAGAGGCTCCTTGCTTTCTCTACTCTGCCTTCTCCTCAGTTTGCTTTCTCTTGTATACTAGACTTGGCATTATGACCCCCTCCTCTTTCTTTTTGTCATATCCTAATTTTTAGACATAGAAGCCCAGTATGTAGCATGAAAGAGGTAGGCTACCAGGTCCTGTTGAGCATAAGTCCCATAAGTATACATATGATGTTCAGGGACAAAACTGCTAGTAAGTGAAAGATCAGGGACTAAAATCTAAATAGTAAAAGTCCCTGGGGTATAATGGTCATGTTGAAGAAAGAGAGGGACTAAACTGAAAAGTCTAAAAGTCCTAAGGCCAAAAATGAAAGTAGATACAAGTTGTGGGCCATTAAGTGTAATTATGAAAAGTTGAGAGACTAAAGTGTAATTTCTAAAAGTTTCTAAGGGAAAACTTATAATCGTAGAAAGTTTAGCTAGAAAAGGCCTACAACTGCCTAGAAGCATTTTAGTCCCAAAATTCATCAATAGATAGAGAAAGTCATGCTGGTTAATCTAGCATGATATAGAGATTTTATTAGAGTTCCAGATAGCAGATATTTATCTGATAATCTGAAAGTTATCTGAAATTTTTATCAGATCTTATGGATATCAGATATAAGTAAAAAGTTATAAGAAGGTGTGCCCTATGATGCTAGATGTCATGGATCTGACAGAACCTCGAAAGGAGTTATATAGAGAAAGTTATTGGCGTTTTAGTGAATTTTGACGGGAGGTTGTAAACGCCCGCAATCTGATTATGAAACTTAGCAGTAAGTAAGTTATGGCTAAATAAGCTTAGATGATGTCATAGAGAGGTCCATGATGATGGAAAGTGAGGCCCAAACCCATGATATCAGTTATTCGGTCAAAGGGGCTAGTGTCCAGAAAAAGTGCAAAATGACGAAAATGCCCTTATGTTATTAAATGATTAAAGAATGGGTGAAGGGTATTTTGATCATTTGATTAAGATTAGACACTCAATGAAGGTTATATGGATAGTTAACTAAGTTCAAAAAATACTCTAGCAAAGTATGAAAAGACAATAATGCCCCTAGAATTATTCAAGGAAATAAAAAGTAACTAAGGGCATTTTAGTAATTTGTAACGGATGTTTATTGGGAATTGAGCCACCAGAGTGCTTGAGCTTGATTAGAGACCCAAGATGACATTCCCATATATCCAAAAATGTGGCCCAAGAGTTGTGTGGGTCCATGTGGCATTAAAATAATATTTTAGTACTTTTCCATGAAGTCAAGTTACCAGGTTAGAGATAGAACTCGGGAAAGTGATAAGATAAAGCTTTAGACTCATATAGAACCATGAGGTGGGATGAAAGGTGTCCTCATGGGACCCACAAGGTGCCACATGGCATGAGTATAGGGAAAGAAGAAAAAGCTAAGGACACGTGGCATGATTCAGCCGTTTATTCTGGGACAGGACTCTAGAATTCTTTGGAAACACTGAGTCAGCTAGTGAGGTATCCCAAGGGCCCCACCATTATGCCACCAAAGCTAAGCGATTTGAGTCGTTTATCACGATTTGATCTGAGTTGTCCACTCCACCTCCACTCAACTATAAATACCCCAGCCCCCTTCAAGGTGATCACGTCCAAAAGCAAGAAATAAGAGAAAAGAAGAGAGAGAAAGAGAAAAAGAGAAAGAAAGAGAAAGGAAGGAAGGAAAAAGGAGTTCTCGCAGAACTAGGAGCAATCCAAGGAGTTTAGGGACTTGACAGGCATAGGAATAAGGTAAGTAATTTATTCTAGTCACTACTATAATAAATTAGAGGATTATTCTTATGAAGTTAATAGTTAGAATATAGAAATATCTCTCTTAATAAGGTTAGATGTGGATAGAAAGGGAGTTAGGGGATTGTCAAATTAAGGGTATTACTCCAAGTTAAGCTTGAGTTAAGTAAAGCTATACTGGATAGGATAATAATGAAAATATTATTATACTATGTATAGGCTCTGACCTATGAAAATAAGGAACCTTAGAGCAAAGGCTAAGAGCTGGAGGAAAGGCTACACGTCAAGTAGTAAACTTACCTACTTGTATGCTTATACTACTTGGATGGTTTATGTGATATTTACTTACCTTGATGATGTGAAACATGTATGATTAAGTAATGCTCTGTTTCTTTTTATGTTATGGCCATATGTTATAATTAAGTAACATGGAAGCATGTGTGTTATCATTATGCAAGCGTGATCATTAAGTCCACACATAGTAACATAAAGCATATAGTTGCATACATTGTATGGTTTCCGTTTGCTACTGAGATTTCCCTAGAAATCTCACCCCTTCCATATCAATCCAATTATAGCAGGTCTTCTCAAGATAGAGGAGATAAAGATGAATGAAGAGAGGTTAATAATTATTTAGCATGGTTGATATGTGATTGATGTATGTATAAATTAGTTGCTAGAAATTGTCACTGTGAACTGTAACTCGTGGGGAGACAGTGACAATTGAGCTGTAATTATAAATAGTAAATTATTAAATAAATATATGTTATTTTACCAATAAATAGTAGACATACAAGCTTTGATTTGATATATAGAACGTCTCATTGGGATGTCTACACTTGGAGATATGATTTTTCAAAGGTGGGACCAAAAATGCTAGAATCAGGGGAAGGACGCTGTATGAACAGTAAACTTTAAACATTGACTGTGTCAAGGCATGGTCAACGAGCTATTTTTTCCTGAAATATCATTACGTTAGCTTTGTGTACCAATTTGAACAACTTTATTTCAAATTTTCTAGAATTAATTGTGATTTTTTGAAATCAAGTCACTCCTTTAGAATTTACACAGCGAATAGTACTCGGTAGAGTAAAATTTCAGATTGTATAATTTGACTTCAATGACCTTAAAAGTGGTTCCAAATGCTACCATTTGGTCCCTAAGACATAAGAAAATTAGGATGTGACACTTTGGGGTTCCTTCTTGAGCATAAGTTGTTGTTCTTTAATACTTTTTGATTTTCTAATCTTCATCCATGACATTGATGAATTTTCAACTTCAGGATCTTCCATATCCTCTTGTACTGTATCATCTTCCTTAAAATGTATTTTTCTTCCACTTATGAGTGATATGGCATTCAAACCCTTCGGATTAATGATAGTATTTGAAGGTATGCTGCCACTACTCTTCATTTGTATACCACTCACTATATTGGAGACTTGAGTTAAATGATTTGTAATATCTGTATTCTTGGAACTTAACTCCTCAAGTTTCCTATGCGCATCAGTATTATGCTTCTACACACTTTGAAGGATTGAAACTATGGAGGTGAATTGACCATCATTCTCCTTGAGCTTGTTGTCTATATTTGTAACATCATAATTTTCTTACATCTTAGGGATCAAATGGTAGCATTTGGAACCACTTTTAAGGTCATTAAAATCAAATTACACAATCTGAAATTTTACTCTATCGACTACTGTTCACTGTACAAATTCCATAGAAGTGACCTGACTTCGAAAAATTATAATTAAATATAGAAAAATAAAAAGAAGTGGTTCAAATTGCTACACAAAGCTAACTTAATGAAACTTCAGGGGAAAATAACTCGTTGACCACACCTTGACCCAGTCAACGTCAGTCAACGCTCCAAGTTTACTATTCATCCAGCGTCTTTCCCCTGATTCCAGCATTTTTTGTCCCAACTTTGAAAAATCATATCTCCAAATGTAGATATCCAAATGAGTCGTTCTATATATCAAATAGAATCATGAAATGTCTACTATTTACTGATAAAATATCATACATTTATTCGATCATTTACTATTTCTAATTATAACTCAATTATCATTGTCTCCCCACGAGTTATTGTTCACAGTGACAATTTCTAACAACTAATTTATACATACATCAATCACATATCAATCATGCTAAGTAATTATTAACCTCTCTTCATGCATCTTTATTTCCTCCATCTTGAGAAGATCTACTGTAATTGGATTGATATGGAAGGGGTGAGATTTCTAAGGAAATCTCAGTATCAAACGGAAACCATACAATGTATGCAACTATATGCTTGATGTTACTATGTGTGCACTTAATGATCACGCTTGCAGAATGATAACACACATGCTTCCATGTTACTTAATTATAAAATATGGCCATTGTATAAAAACAAATAGAGCATTACTTAATCATACATGCTTCAAATCATCAAGGTAAGTAAACATCACATAAAACATCCGAGCAACATAAGCATACAAGTAGGTAAGTTTACTACCTGGTGTGTAGCCATTCCTTAGTCCTTAACCTTTGCTCTGTGGTTCCTTCTTTACATAGGTTATAGCCTATACATAGCATAATAATATTTTCATTATCACTCTATCCAGTACAGCTCTCCTTATCTCAAGCTTAACTTGAGGTAATACCCTTAATCTGACAATCCCCTAACTTTCTTTCTATCCACGACTAACCTTATCAAGAGAGATATTTCTTTATTCTAACTATTAAATTCATAAGAACAATCCTCTAATTTATTAGAGCAGAGACTATAATAAATTACTTACCTTATTCCTAAGCTCCTTGGATTGCTCCTAACTCTACCATAACTCCTTTTCCTTCCTTCCTTTCTCTTTCTTTCTTTGTCTCTTTGTCTTTTTCTCTCTTCTTTCTCTTCCTTCCTTTCTTCCTGCCGTGGAATAAAATGGAAAAGGTGGGGTCTATTTATAGTTACAAGGAGGTGGAATGGATGGTCTAGATCGAATCGCGATGAACGGCTCATATCGCTTAGCTTCCTCAAGAACCCTTGCCTGCATCATCATGATGACATCATCATCTTAGATGACTCATCAAAATGACATCATCCATGGGACACCTCACATGCTTAGGTGGCACAATATTGGGGCCTTTGGGACACCTCACTAGCTGACTCAGCATTTCTAGAGAATTCCAGAGTCCTATACTGTAATAAACAGTTAAGATTGTGCCATGTATCCTTAGCTTTCTCTTCTTTCCCTAGAATCATGCTATGTGGCACCTTGTAGGTCCCATGAGGATACTTTTCATGCCACCTCATGGTTCTGGATGAGTCTTAAAGCACTATCTGATCACTTTTCCTAGTTCTATCTTTAACTGGGTAACTTTATTAAAAAGTACTAAACTAATATTTTAATGCCACTTGAACCCACATCACTCTTGGGCCACACTTTTGGATATATGGGAATGTCATCTTGGGTCTTTAATCAAGTCCAAGCACTCTGGTAGCTCAATTCCCAAGAAATATCCCTTAACAAATTACGAAAATGCCCTTAGTTCCTCTTTAATAATTATAGGGGCATAATTACCTTTCCAGAGTATCTCTTGACCCTAGTCAACTATCTAGATACCCTTCACAGACTCTTTAACCCTCGTTCAAATGACAAAACTACCCTTCACTTATTCTTTAATTATTTTATAACATAAGGGCATTTCCATCATTCGCACTTTTCTGGCACTGTCCTCTTTAACTGATAAGCTGATATCATAAGCCTGGGCCTCACTTGGCATTATCATAGGCCTCTCAGTGACACCATATGAGCTTATTCAGTCATAACTTGCTTACTGCTAAGTTTTCATAATAAGATATCGAGCGTTCACAAACTCCCATCAAAATTCACTAATATAGGAATAACTTCTTCTATAGATCTCCTTTCGAGGTTTTGTCAAATCCATGACATCTAGTGTCATAGGGCACACCTTTCTATAACTTTTCACTTATATCTGAGGTCAATAAGATTTGATAAGAAATCATATAACTTTTAGACTATCAGATAAATATCGGCTATCTAGAACTCTAATAAAATTTCTATATTATGCTAGATTACCAGCATAACTTTCTCTATCTACTGATGAATTTTGGGACTGAAATGCTTCTAGGCAGTTGTAAGCCTTTTATGGCTGAACTTTCTATAATTATAATTTTGCCTTTATAAACTTTTGGAAATTACACTTTATTCACTCAACTTTTCATAATGGCCCACAAATTATATCTACTTTTATTTTTGGCCTTGGGACTTTTAGACTTTTCAGTTTAGTCCCTCTCTTTCTTCAACATGACCATTATACCCCTAGGAACTTTCACTATTTACAATTCAATCCCTGATCTTTCACTTACTTCCTGTTTAGTCCCTGAACATCATATGTATACTTCTGGGACTTCTGCTCAATAGGGCCTAGTAGCTTACCTCTTTTAGGCTACATATTAGGCTTATAGACGTAAAAATCAGGATATGACAATATTCGTCATTCTACCGTCCATGTTGTTCCTCTGTACAACCATACTCTTCAACAACTGAGAAGTCTCATCTGGTATTGACGCCACTAAGGAATTCGGGTGAGTTGGAACTATAGACCTAGCATTATTTTGGTAGTTGCTTAAGGAAGCACCACCTCATTTGAATTGGTTTGGCCTATTTTCCCCACTCTCACACCTAAAATTTGGGTAGTCTCTCAAACCAAGGTTGTATGTAGCAGAGTATGGGTCTCTCTTCTAGTATTAATTATGTCTCCCTTGATACATTGCTGCCACTTCTTCATACTATATGTCACATGTACTAGTAGTATACATCATTGAACCGCATAATTCACATCCAATAACTAGTGCTTGTGAGGTTCTGATGAGGTCAGATTATCATGGTCTTATCCATCAAAATAAAGTTTATTGCACCTAATATAATGTAGTATAAGGCACAACCTTATCATTCTTCTTGAGGAGCCTTTTATATGGAAACCTAGTAGATTGGATGTCAAAATTAATAAAAGATCTAAGAAAGGATAAAATGGTTTTGGGGTTTTTAGAGATTGATGCGATAAAAGTAGGTTGTTGAAAGATAATGTTTTTGGATTTTTGATTAAGATGAAAATGAGATGGTTTGTTGAGAAATATGTTATGAAAGACTCTTGATGATAAAAACGTATCTATCTTTGCTCTCACATTTAAAATTGGGGTTTAGAAAACACTAAGTCTCAAAGAAAACCTCAATCGATTGATTGAGTCCAGAACCCTAATTTTCCTTAAACCCCTTTGATCAAAGCTAGTTTAAGAACTATTAGTGAACTGTCATAAACCACTTAGCATGTAAATTGAATTTAGATGATGAAAATGGCCTCGAATGATTATCGATTGCAAACCCTATATTTCAAGCAATGAATTAGTTAACAACGATCGCTGATAATAACCTATTCTCATAAAATTGAAACTGAAATATTCTATTAAAAGCAAATGTTCAAATCATCCGAATTCAATTACAAAGTCGAATATGAGAATGATCAATCGATATTCAAAACTTACTCATAAGATGAAAACCCTAGATCTACCAGCAATCATAACATGAGAAGATGCAAATTAGAACAGTAGAAACTCCCCGTTTGAGTCCATGAACTCAAGATATCTGATTCATCACCAAGAGGCTAAAGGTTTAGCCTCTCATGACTCCTGAAGTACTACAATCGCTGCTCAGTTGAGATTCCATGAAGAGACAATGGAAAGATGTTAGATTGGTGGTATAAAGATGTGGAGAAATCTGTGGAAAGGTGTAGAACGATGGAAGAGGTCAAGAAGGTGATAAGAGAGCGCTCGAGTACTGCTTCTTAGCCTAATCAGGTCAAAAAACTATACTCTCTTTGGATGACAGCCTTTCTTCCATTTTATTTCTATAAAACCTAATTCAAAATGTGCAATTCTAGCGATTTCATATTTTAGTCGTAACCATATCCATGTTTTGGTCACGACCTATAAATACAGAGAGACTTCCAGAAGAATCAAGGTCGTGACTAAAAGATACAGGAGTGTGGTTTCACTTTGATTGACTTGTAATTTGAAACATCCTACTTTTATCACCTCAGAGTACGTATTTAGAAGCGTATTTGATTAGCGGAAGCATTACATTAGCCCAAAAATTAAAATTTTAAAACTTACTTCTCAGGTACTGTTCATTGGGTAATTTCTAGATTTACAGCCCAACTTTAAAAATTCATAACTAAATGTAGAAAAATCTTATGGAGGTGATCCAAATTTCTAATTGAAGTTCTTTCATATTTGAGCAAAAAAATATAAACCTGGACATTTACCTTGCCAATTGATATAGTTAAATCGTTACTTGTTATTGTTCAGATGGCAAATTTTGGAAATACCAGGTTCAGTCTCTTAACTTTAGAAATTTATTTCTCTTGATATACACATAAAAATGAAGCATATTACCTATGAATTTACAGATCTAGATGTGTACTACTTGCTCATAAAATTTTGTGGATTAAATCATTCATTTTCTAGGTCAAACTGAAGCTACAACCAAACTGCTTTAGGACCTACGTTTTTACTATTTCAGTTTCTTTTCTTTTACTTTCAATAATAGTTCCAGCATGCATAAACCATCTCTTTTGCCTTTCATGCATTCATATACTTCATGGGGTTATGCCATAATTATTTCATACAATTTTATTACATAAATAGATACCTTATATGGCATTTACATACATGGATAATTCATAGCCTATGCTAGGATCCCAATTACTTCACTTCCTTTCTTCCATTCTTTTAGCTCTTCTCCATGCATACATTTTCCTACATGCTTGACCTAAATTGGTTGATTATAGGAGGGTGAGATTCTAGGGAATCTCAGTAGTAAACATTACCACTTAAATATGCAAGATGGATGCTAATGCATGATATGTAATTTCATTAAAGTTTCTTTGATTAGTGATAGGCTATCATGCTATATACTTTAGCATAAAAGTGCATGGCCATGGAAAACATGTTATTCACAATAAATTCAACCTCATTTATCATGTCACAACATCATTCAAATATCATATACATGTCAACACATAAGCATACCACATTAAGCACATAAAGAGGTAAGTCCACTACCTTGCACTTAAGATTTTCTCTTGATCTTTGCACTTGCTCCCTAGCTTTCCAACCATTAAGTCTTTCGGTCAATCACTTTCCAACATCTTCTTGGATGTTTCAAGGTCCTAAACACATTTATATTCATCACATAATTCATTAGGACCAAGAACTCGAACAATGTTCAAGACTATCCTTGATAAATTCTTAACTCTTTACTAACATAACTTTCTCTAGTCTTCACTAACTAACTTGGCCTTTGAACCAATTGATGTCTTGGATTTACCCTAGACAATTGCATCTTTTGAATCCATTTATAAACTTAGAATCATGAAATTCTAGCTCCTATGCACTGTTCTGAACAGAATTACATAACACCCTATTTTCTTTCAAAAATTTTCATTTTGACTCTAATGTTTCCCATACTTGTTTCTCCATTTTATCTCACACAACATTTCGTCTTAAAACCAGTGGAAGCATCAAAATCATGAAATTCCAATCACTGTTCATGTAAGTGAACAATAACAGAGAAGAATCTCAAAAATTACAACTTGGAATTTCAATGCTTCCATGGTTCAAAACCTATCCAATCCTACAAAAAAACACCATATAAATTCAATGGAAGCCTTAAATCATTGAAATTCCATTTCTTTCCTTCATGAACAGTGCAAATTGAGCTGGTTCAACCATGGCAAAGTCAAGAATATCAACTTGATCCAATAACCAATCACTTAACTAGCTTGTTTAAGCTTAAATCACCTATATGTAACTTTAATTTCTTCTTTTTCCTTTCATCTAAGATTTTTGGACAGCACCACACCTTAGAGAAAAGTCAACTTTCCTCCTTGAAAACCCTAAGTTCAAGATACCAAATCAAAGGAAACTAAGCTAGGATAGATTGCTTACCTTTAATCTCTAGCTTGCTTGAACTTTGGTACCTTGAATCTTCTTTGTCTTGGCTTGAGTTTTCATTTTGCAAGAGTTTTCCCAAGGGTTCTTGTGCTCACGGTTTGCTTCAGATTTGAGGGGGTATTTATAGAAAAATCTCATAGAAAATCAATGGCCAAGATTAGTTTGTGCACTATTTAATCTAATAGCTCACATTTAATCTTGGAATTAACTTTTTCAAAAAGAGACTTATGACATCATTAAGGGACACTTCATAGGGCTAGGTGGAAAAATTCAAATGGGGGAAGTTTCTGAAAAAGTTTTGTCTAATTTGGTACCGGCTCAGTCTGATTCCCCAAAAACTAGACTATTTTATAAATCTAATTTTTCTAAGATTCCATAATATATTGTCTAACCTTAAATCTAGTATTCGGATTCTCCCTACCATTGACATTCTTGGACTGGGCTAAAACTTAATTACAGATCCCTTGGGAAATGACTGAAATGCCCTTAGTCCACTATCTTGCACTATATTAACCCTAAGGGCATAATTGTCATTTTACACTCCTTTATACTGTACCAGGATGCATACTGGCTCTAACTAATCATCTTTATACTAGCTTGGACGTTTTTGGCTTGTCCAGAATGACCAAAATGCCCTCTATCCATCACTGGTACAATCTGGTCACACTTGGGCATTTTCGTATTTTCACACTTTTACAAGGTTACTCTGGACTCTGGCCCCTAGCCCACTTAACTATCCAATCACCTTATTGGGCCTCTTGGGATGCCATATGGGCCTTAATATTGGTCCATTACCTTTATAGCACAAATCTCAAGGAACCTCTCCTACCATATTTTTCGAGTATTTTATTCCACTGTAAATTCCTGTAAGAATTCTACAACATTTCTTTTCTAACTCTGTCAATTTTATAAATTCTTATATTAATTACAAGAACTTACTGTAAAGTTTCATCTGATTATGAGGTCTAAATAATACTGTAATAATTTTTCCTTATTTCAAGAATTCATATCAATTAATTGGGATCTCAAATCAAAATTCTATGTTGCATTAAACTGATCAGAATAATTTTGTCTATCTACTGGTAAAATTTGGGACTAATATGATTCTGGTCATTTTTTGGCCTTTTCTGACTCAACTTTCTCATAATTACATTTAGTTCCCTAAACTTTTGGTTAATTGCATTTAGGTCCTTAAACTTTTGGTAATTACACCTTTTGACCCAACTTTTATTTCTACCTTCATTTTTGGCCTTCAACCTTTTCTAATTTTCATTTAAGTCCTTGATCTTTTGAAAATTACACTTTAGGCCCTCAACTTTTCATAATTACACTTAATGGCCCAAAGTGTATTTCTACTTTCATTTTTCACCATAAAACTTTAAACTTTTAATTTTAGTCCCTATCTTCCTTCAAGACTCATTTGACCTTTATTATTCCTTCATCATCACAATCCTTTCCAAACCTCTTTCTACTATCAGTATTATACAGATAGGAAAAAAAATTAGGATATGACATGATTTCTTTCTTGGTCGTTACTCTCTTCCAAAATACCAGCAATCTAAAATAAAGGCCCACTGTAAAAGTCTAAATCAGTAAATAACATAATATATGCAATTAGGAAGAATTAATTTACCATTTTAACCTTTAATTAGCACATTATCACACTTAATCATGTATTACCACAAAAGTACAATTTAAGGCACAAAATGGATGGTAAAGTTGTTATAAAACTCTTAAAAATGTCACATAAACCATATACAAAATGAGTCTTATCAATCCCAGTTTGATGGTCTTCATTAGCTATTTTCTAGAATAAATCCTAACTTGCTTGTGGAGTCTTATCTCTTAAAGATCCATTTGCTACTGCATTCAAGGACACCTGATTGTGAGGGAGTAGACTATCAAATAAAATGTCTACTAGATAAGCCTTTGTCATATTATGATGAGGACAACAAGCCAACAAATTGATAAACCTTGTTAAATATTCATGTAATGGCTCTCCATCCTGTTGTATAACTGGGAAGAACTATTCTAGATATGTTAACTTCAACTGATCACATGTAAGAGTTGAAAAATGAGTTGGCAGATTGTATAACCACTCCTTAGCCTTCCATTCCAAAGTGAAATCGAAACACCTCCTTAAAACATCATCTAATGTAGTCATTGGAGGTTTCATCAAAGAACATATCATATGCATGGTTTATGAGTGCTGATGTGGACATTCTCCTGTAAAAGCATGAAATTTAGGTAAAGCTACAATCAAAGCTTATTTGATTTCAAAATTAGCCTCTTCAGTGTAAAAGCCATAAGGATCATAAATCACATGCGAATGATTTATTTCCCTCATAATTATATTATCTTCTACGTCCACTGGTATTTCATTTTCTCCTTGCCTATTATTCCCATTATGCCCATTATGATTAATATCAGTCATGTTAGAAATTTCTAATGGAATCTCTAAATTGAATTCAATTTCATATCCTTGAGCACTAGAGGGTGAACTAGACTCTATTGATATTGCCTCTTATCTAAATTCTCTCATTAGTTTCCTAAGCTATCTCTCAATTTTAGGTTCAAAAGGCACTAATGGTTGAGTTATTCTATGCATGCAACATAGGAATAATCAAGAATAACTAGGCAAGCAATCAAATTCAGACAGAAAAGTTTCACATCAGAAAAGTTCACTAGTCGAGACTAAAATGTGTTATGGTCACGACTAACTATCACAGAGAGAAAAGGTCACGACTCAAGTGATGTTTGGTCGTGACTTACAGCCATAAAGACTGATTTTGTATAAACTTAAAAAAATGCAAAGTGCAATGAAATTAAAAACAACAAACTAAAATTCAAACAAAAAATGACAAAGGTAAATAATGAAATTGATAACCAATTGCTAACGCACCAGGAATTTCAAAGACAGTAATTTACCGATCCATTAATTCTTAAGATTGCTCAGACACTTCACATAGCATTGCCTCCCGGATTTGAATAATCTTTCTTCAAGAGCAACATCCCTACTTTTACCTTCTTTCAGGAGGGATCAGGTGAATCCTCAAGTGTAAGAGCTGTAGATGTTGGGGATGATGATGGAGTTGCTGCTGACATGAATAAGGATGATTGCGCTACAAGGTAGAGGGAAGATTAGCCTGGGAGTTACTTTTGTTTTATATTTCCCTTTGTTATTCTTTGATTCTATTAGGCTGTTGTGTGATTGAGAAAGACATTGATATTATGATGTACATTGCTCTCACTTTATCCAAAGGCTTTACCCTCCATTATTTCCCTGATTGTGATCTTTTCTACTTTAGTTATATAGATAGTGAGAACATTGTCAAGTTTAAGTATGGGGGAGGATGTTTTGATTTTGATTATGTAAAAAACTCTTTTATTAATTCAATCTTTCATCACAAATTTTTGGTTTTTGATCTTAATGTGTGTGATGAATTGCTAAAAATTGGACCCCCATTTTAAACTGTGTTGATAACTGGAAAGGTGAAAAAAGTTTTGGGACTTTGACAATCATCACTCGGTAGTCTTTGTGAAAACTGGTCACGACATATGTGATTTTTGGTCACGACCTGTAATAGAATTTTGGACTTAACATGTTCTCCGTGAACTACAGTCGTAACCTATCTTCATAGTAGTCACGATAATAACTCTCTGTTCATTTGAGTCGTGACATGAGTACCTACCAAGTCGTGACTGTTCCTCTCTATGTATTTGCATCACGAAAGGTACATTCCGTGGTCACAACTAAATATTTTAAAAATCTTGAGCATGCACTATTGTGACAAGTGCTCGCGACCTTTACTGTTTTCAGTGGCGACCTATGTTTGTAAAATGTCTAATTACTTTCTCTTTGTTTTTGGACTGTTGTATAGAAGGAATCCTTTTGGCCTACTTAGATTCTTTCACAAATAATTCATTGTTCCCTTATTTCAAAACCTTTTTAGCTCCTAGAAACCACTACCACACTTGAATTTTTTAGAAAATCTTGGCAATTGAATTTGAAACACCTAAGCTTTTGCTGTTAGATTTGGATTATCACATGGCTCTAAGTGATTACTTTGAAACTTTTAAATTATCGTTTAGAGGGTTTTTAGTTATGATGAGTGTTTTAATGCCTAGTGAATGATGGATATTGTTTGAGACTTTAGCTTATGAACAATCTAGATCAAAACCTTTATTGGAAGGATTCTCGACCTTAAATTCTATATTGAGTATTTTTCAATTAGTTTATATCCTTTAGAACTTGTCTTAGCTCTGAGTTCAGAATTACTTGCGCATTTATTAATTGAATATAAAAGAGACATTCTTTCTAAACCCTTTTATCCTAAACACAAGCCCACTATGTATCACATCCGTAGTCACCCCCTCTTGAGCCCATCACTTTTTCTTTTCATTATTCTTATAGAAAGTCATATGTGCATAAACATTATTTTGAAATAAAATTTTTATTCGTGTCAAAATTTCATTTAGTTGTGTTATTGTGCCACAGCTTCCATGAATGGGGTGCCAAATAAAATAAGAGAAAAGAAGCATATTGCACTATAAAAAAAGAGAATGCAAGAAAAAGGTGTAAGAAAAAGAAAGCAAAAAGAAAAGAAAAGGAAAGAGAAGATGGCACCATTATCAACTCTCATTAGCACAATTACCATAGCTACATCCCTAGAGACATGAGTGCTACATATTCATTATTGAATGCATATAGTACTTTCTATCCTTCATATTCCATTCCATGTGGCCCATCTCCATCATTTTAACACTAAAAGACCTCTTGATTCTTTGCATAAGTGTTATATTGTTGCTGAGATTTAGAGCTATTACAAGCATATGGTAGGATGTTTTTTAATTTGAATATGAGTGAAAGAACCCTAACAATAAGAGAAAATAGAGAGCTAAACATTTACACCGTTTAAGAGGATCTATTGCGCTCATACAGTTGAGGTTGATTTCACTTAGTAGTTGACTACTTGGCATTTCTCACATTATCACCTTTGCATTCCCAAAAGATGACGAATTATTTGTTGTCAGGGTATACTTTGGATTATGTTGTTATCTTTAATTTAATAGTGTTGTTCTAGGTATGATTCATTTCTTTATACAGGAGTACAAAGGTTCAAGTGTGGGGGAATTGATAAGACACATTTTGTATATGGTTTTTGTGACATATTTTAGAGTTTTATAACAAATTTACCATTCATTTTATGTCTTAAATTGTACATTTGTGGTAATACATACTTGTGAGTGTCAATACGCTAATTAAAGGGTAAAATGGTAAATTAACTCTTCCAAACTGCATATATTCTATTATTTACTAATTTTAACTTTTACAGTGAGCTTTTATGTTATATTGCAGGTATTTTGGAAGAGAGCAAGGACCAGGAAAGAAATCACAAGTCAATAAAAGTTAAATCATGCTCCTGCGCCTTTTAGTATCAACCAAAGAGTCTGTCGATCGTGGCCTTGATTCTTCTAGAAGTCCCTATGTGTTTACAGGTTGCGAGCAAAATATGGATCTAGTAGTGACTAAAATACGAAATCACTGAAACTGCTCGTTTTGAATTAGGTCATGTAAAAATAAAAGGAGAGGACAGCTGCCATCAAAAGGGAGGCAGGTTTTGACTTGATTAGGCTAAGAGACAGTACTCGAGCGCTCTCTGATCACCTTCTCCATATCTTCCAGCATTCTACACCTCTCTACAGACTTCTCCACACGTCTACTCCATCAATCTACCTCTTCTCATCATTTCTTTATGTCATCACGTCTGGACAGCGATTGCAGTACAATAGGAGTTATGAGAGGATAAATCTTTAGACTCTTGGTGATCGATCTAATATCTTGAGCTCATGGACTAAAATGGGGAGTTTCTACTGTCTAATTTATATCTTCTCATGTTATTATTGCTGCTAGATCTAGGATTTTCATTTTATGAGCAAGTTTTAAATATCGATTGATCATTCTCATATGAGACTTTGTAATTAAATTCTGATGATTTGAACATTTACTTTTTAATAGAATATTTCAGTTTTGATTTCAAGAGAGTTGGTTTATTATCAGCGATAGTCGTTAAGTAATTCAATTGCTTAAAATCTAGGGTTTTTTATTAACGACCATTCGAGGGTATCAAATTAGGAATTTGAGAATCATCTCTGCCACAGGTGCAAATTAGGAAATATGAAAGTGCTAAAGAATAGTAGCTTATAATATGCACAATGGTAAGGAAATAAGTATAAAAGATCTCCCTTTTCCCAACTCTTACTTTGCTAGAAAGAAAAAAATTGACATTGATTTTGAAAAAGATCCTTATACTCTATTCAACAAGTTAGAAATAAACATCCCTTTAGTTGAGTTCCTCGAGAGAAACCCTAAATATACAAAAATTTGAAAGAATTATTTGCTGATAAAAAAAAGTTTAGGCCTCTTGAGAGAATCGAGGTGAGTGCTAATGTGTCATCACTCTTTAAGTTTGAACTACCTGTTAAGTGCCAAGACCTAGGATCCTACACAATCCCATGAACTATAGGAAATATTCCTATTAAGGGAGCATTACTAGATAAATGGGCAGCCATTAATTAATGGCTTGGCCAGTATATCAAGCTTTAGGTATCAACAATCTTAGAGACACAAGCGTAATACTCTAATAAGCTGATAGGTCAATTAGGTATCCTAAGGGAATCCTTGAGGATACTCTAGTGCAGGTTAAGGACTTAGTGTTCCCAGCTGATTTTTATATTTTAGACATGTCTAATGAGTTAGTAAATGATAACACTTTAATCCTAGGCTGACCTTTCCTCCAAACTTCCAAGACCATCATTAGTATAAAGCATAGTTCTATCATAATTGGAAGTTAGAGAGCATGTGGCAACCTTCAACATTAATGAAGCAATGAAATATCCTTATGATAATTCTATTTTTACTACTTTGAATGCCATTGACTATGTTGTTGAAGAGACTATGGATAAATATGAATTGAGTTTACATGATAATGATAGAGATAATGCATTTGCAAAAGGTTTATTGAGTGATTTTGTCAGACCCCTAGATGATCAAGAAGTTAAAAGTACAAAAATTGAAGGATGGTCCAGTTTCTGTGACCCAAGGTCGTGACTAAATGACCTCCAAGTCATGACTAAACATCAACTTGAGACTCACTGTGAAACTGAGTCGTGACCAAATGGCTTCAAGGTCATGACACAAAACTCCAGAGATTATCAGTAGCGACATGAACATGAAGATGTCACGACTAAACATCAAACTGATGAGGGACAACCTTTTTATGACCCAATGTCACGACTGAAAGATAAATAGGTCACGATAACAAATTCTAGAGACACACCTTGTCAACTGGAGTCATGATGAGAGGTTGAAAGGTCACGACCAGAACTGCCAGACGTAACCAAGGACCTCGAAACTCCTTCAGTTCCATATTCCACTATTTTGGTTAAAGGGCTAATACATTCTAACTCTTCTCACCCTCATTCTTACTCCAAAATTACATCTCATACCTTAAGGTTTTTGAAAGAGTTAATCTCTAATAATAATGCAGTTATAGAATAGAATAATCCCAAGTATGTTGTAGTCATACACCAACCTCAGCTTGGTGCGACACTTAGGGAAGTAAATGATAAATTGGAGAAGCTACATGAGTTAGAGAAGAGCAACTGCAGGGAATATACGAAGGAGGCGAAGGAAAAATTTCCCAAGTCTGTTGCTGTGACATGCCAACCATAGTTATATAAGTTCAAGTTTAAAGAGGGAGAATTCAAGACAAACTTGGACAAATCTCAACATAAGGTGCGCAATTATGGAATGCTGAAGTGGAGAGAGAGGGTAATGGGAAAAACCTTCTAATCAAACAGCCATTTCTCAAAGTTTTATGATTTCCTACCACCGCCTCGAGGCCAAGTTGTCCCTTTCCTATCTCCTACCTCTATAAGTCTTCCCTAATATGATATGTTGATGATGGTTTGAGGATAGGGAAGGGATGTTTTAGTTGGATAGTTTTCATTTTCTATTTATTCTAGGTGTCTTTCTATTTTGAACACCCCTCGTTACTGTCCATATGTCGCTTACTCATTGATTGTTCTCTGTGGAACTTACACACACACATGCATGATCTTTGCTTACAGATCCTATCGCCTCTGCCTTACTAGTATTGCTTTGCATGAATTGAATGTGAGTGTGTGCTAAACTATTAATTTGGATTGAGTTATTAGGCTACCTGCTATTTTTAAGCTAGCTTTTATTGACTTTGCAAAGTGATTGTGATCTTTTCTACTTTAGTTCTATTGACAGTGAGGGCGCTGTCAAGTTTAAGCATGGGGAAGGATTTTTTTTTATTTTTATTATGTAAAAAAAACTCTTCTATTAACCCAATCTTTCATCACAAATTTTTGCTTTTTGATCTTAATGTGTGTGATGAATTGCTGAAAATTGGAGCCCTACTTTAAACTTTGTTGATAACTGTAAAGGTTTTAGCATAAAGAAAACATTTTGGGACTTCGACAATTGTCACTCTATAGTCTGTGAAAATTGGTCGCGACATATTTGCTTTTTGGTCATGACCTGTAATGGAATTTTGGACTTAACATGCTCTCTGTGAACTACGGTCATGACTTATCTACATAGTATCACAAGAATAACTCTCTTGAAAAGAGTCACAACATTAGTACCTACATTATTGCAACTGCTCTTCTATATGTATTTAAGTCACAAAAGGTACATTCTGTAGTCACGACTAAATGTTTTGAAAATCCTGAGCATGCACCTTTGTGACAATTGGTAGTGACCTTCACTATTTTTAGTCACGACCTATGTTTGAAAAATATCCAATTACTTTCTCTTTGCCTTGTGCAAAGCTGTATAGAATAATCCCTTTTGAATTATTGAGATTCTTGCACAAATGATTCAATGTTCCCTTATCTCAAAACCTTTTTAGCCCCTAAAAACCCCTGCCTCACTTGAATTTTTTGAAAATTCTTGGAAATTGAATTTGAAACACCTAAGCTTTTGCTGTTAGATTTAGATCATCACATGGTTCTAAGTGATTACTTTGAAACTTTTAAATCATCGTTTAGAGTGTTTTCAGTTGTGATAAGTGTTTTAATGTCTAGTAAATGATGAACATTGTTTGAGACTTTAGCTTTTGGGCAATCTAGATCAAAACCTTTGTTGGAAGGATTCTCGGCCTTAAATTCTATATTGAGTGATTATTCGATTGGTTTATACCTCTAGAACTTGTCTTGGTTCTGAGTTTATAATTACTTTCGTATTTATGAATTGAACATGATAGAGGCATTCTTTCTAAACCCTTTTATCCCAAATACAATCCCACTACATATTACATTCTTAGTCAGCCCCCTTTTGAGCCCATCACTTTTTCTTTTCATCATTCTTATAGAAAGTCATATGTGCATAAACATGATTTTGAAATAAATTTTTATTCATGTCAAAAGTTCTTTATTGTTGTGTTATTGTGCTGCAGTTTCCATGAATGAGGTAACATATAAAAGAAGAGAAAAGAAGCATATTACACAAAAAAAAGGGGGAGAGTGCAAGAAAAAGAAAACAAAATGAAAAGAAATAAGAATAGGGCACCATTATCAACTCTTATTAGTACAATTACCACAACTACATCCCTAGAGACATGAATTCATACTACATATTCATTGTTGAATAATACAATACTTTCTAGTCTTCATATTCCATTCCATATGGACCATCTCCATCATTACAACCCTAAAAGACCTCTTGATTCTTTGTATAAGTTTATATAGTTGCTGAGATTTAGATCCATTATAAGCATATGGTAGGATGTTTTCCAATTTGAATATGAGTGAAAGAACCCTACAAATAAGAGGAAATAAAGAGCTAAACACTTACACCTTTTGAGACGATCTATTGCACTCATATAGTTAAGGTTGATTTCAAATAGTAGTTGATTACTTGGCATTGCTCACATTATCACCCTTGTATTACTAAAAGATGAGGAATTATTTATTATCATGGTACACTATGGATTATGTTGTTATCTTGAATTTAATAGTGATGTTCTAGGTGTGATCCATTTCTTTGTCTAGGAGTATAAAGGTTCTGTGTGGTGGAATTGAGAAGACACATTTTGTATATGGTTTCTATGACACGTTTAAGAGCTTTACAACAACTTTACCATCCATTTTATGCCTTAAAATGTACTTTTGTGGTAATATATGATTGTGCATGGTAATGTGCTAACTAAAGGGTAAAATGGTAAATTAACTCTTCCAAATTGCATATATTCTGTTATTTACTGATTTGAACTTTTACAGTGAGCTTTTATGTTGAATTGTAGGTATTTCGAAAGAGAGCAGGTACTAGGAAAGAAATCATAAGTCAATGAAAGTGAAATCACGCTCCTATATATTTTAGTCACAACCAAAGAGTCCTCCAGTTGTGACCTTAATTCTTCTTGAAGTTCCTCTGTGTTTACTGGTCGTGACAAAAATATGGATCTTGTCACAACTAAAATGCAAAATCGTTGAAACTACGCATTTTGAATTAGGTCATGCAGAGATAAAAGGAGAGGAAGGCTGCCGTCAAAAGGGGAGGCTAATTTTTAACCTGATTAGGCTAAGAAGTAGTACTCTAGCTCTCCCTGATCATCTTCTCCACATCTTCCATTGAAACATCCTACTTTTACCACCTCAGAGTATGTATTCAAAAGCGTATTTGATTAGCGGAAGCATTACATTAGCCTAAAAATTAAAATTTTAAAACTTACGTTCATTTGGCGATTTATAGATTTACAGTCCAACTTTAAAAATTCATAACTAATTGTAGAAATATCGTATAGAGGTGATCCAAATTTCTAATTGAATTTCTTTCATATATATTTAAGGGAAAAATATAAATCTGGACATTCACCTTGCCAATTAATATAGTTAAATCGTTACTTTTTACTGTAGATATGGCAAATTCTAGAATTTCCAGATTCTATCTCTTAACTTTGGAAATTCATTTCTCTTGATATACACATCCAAATGAGCCATATTACATATTCATTTAAAGATATGGATGTGCACTACTTCTCATAAATTTTTTTGGATTAATTCCTTTATTTGCTAGGTCAAACTGAAGCCACAACAAAACTACTATAGGACCTACATTTTTACCATTTCAGTTCCCTTTCTTTCACTTTCAATAATTGTTCCAGTATGCATAAACTATCTCTTTTGCCTTTAATGCATTTATATATATCATGGGGTTATGCCATAATTATGTCATTCAGTTTCATCATATAAATAGACACCTTACATGGTATTTGCATACATGGATAATTCATAGCATATGCTAGGATCTCAATTACTTCACTTCCTTTCTTCCATTCTTTAGCTCTTCTCCATGCATACATTTTCCTTTATGCTTTAACTAAATTGGTTGGTTATGGGAGGGTGACATCTAAGGAATCTTAGAAGAAAACATTACCACTTAAATATGCAAGATGGATGCTAATGCATGATATGTAATTTCATTAAACTTTCTTTAATTAGTGACATGCCGGCGTGCTATATACTTTTGCATAAAAGTGCATGGCCATGGAAAACATTCTATTCACAATACATTCAACATAATTTATCATGTTACAACATCATTCAAATATCATAGACATGTCAACACATATACATACCACATCAAGCACATAAAGAGGTAAGTACACTACCTTGCACTTAAGCTTTTCTCTTGATCTTTTGCACTTGCTCCCTAGCTTTCCAACCATGAAAACTTTCAGTCAATCACTTCCTAACATCCTCTTGGATGTTTCAAAGTCCTAAGCACATTCATATTCATCACATAATTCATTAGGACCATGAAATACAATAAAGTTCAAGACTAACCTTGATAAATTCTTAACTAACATAACTTTCTCTAGTCTTCACTAATTACCTTGGCCTTTGACCCAATTGATGTATTGACTTTACCCTAGAAAATTTCACCTTTTGAATCCATTTATGAGCTTAGAATCATGAAATTCTAGCTCCTATGCACTATTCTAAACAGAATTACATAACACCCTCTTTTCTTTCAAAAATTTCCATTTTGATTATAATGCTTTCCATACTTGTTTCTCCACTTTATCCCACACAAATTTTCATTTTAAAACCATTAGAAGTATTAAAATTATGAAATTCCAATCACTGTTAATGTGGGTGAACAGTAATTGAGAAGAATCTAAAAAATTACAACTTAGAATTCTAACGCTTCCGAGGTTCAAAACCTATCCAATCCTACACAAAATCATCATATAAATTCAATGAAAGCATTAGATCATTGAAATTCCATTTCCTTCCATCATGAAAAGTGCAAACTGAAATGGTTCAACCATGGCAAAGTTAAAAATATAAACTTGATTCAACAACCAACCACTAGCTTGTTTAAACTCCAATCATATAACTCTAACTTTAATTTCTTCTTTCTCCTTTCATCTAAGATTTTTGAACAGCACAACACCTTTGAGAAAACTAAACTCTTCTCCATAAAAACCATAAGTTCAAGCTCCCAAATCAAAGAAAAATAAGCTAGGATAGATTACTTACCTTCAATCTCTTGCTTTCTTGAACTTTTGTACGTTGAATATTCTTTGTCTTGGCTTAAGTCTTCATTTTGCAAGAGGCTACCTAAGGTTGTCATGCTCCATGTCTTGCTTTAGATTTTGTGGGAGTATTTATAAAACATCTCATGAAAAATCAATGGCCAAGATTAGTTTGTGCACTATTTGATCTAATGGTTCACATTTAATCTTGGATTAGCTTACCTTAGAAGCTAATGAAATGAAATCATCCATTACATCATCAAAGGACACCTCAAAGCCCATGTGTTGAAATTACAAAGGGAGGAAGCATATGGAAAAATTCCAGTCCAATCTAATATCGATTCAGTCCGATTTCCCAAAAACCAGACTGTTTTCTGAATCTAATTTTTTTGAGATTCCATATTATGCTTTCTGACCTTAAATCTAGCATCCAAATTCTTTCTACCATTTACACTCTTGTACCGGGTGAAAACTTAATTACAGATCCCTTGGCAAATGACTGAAATGCCCTTGGTTCACTATCTTGCACTATATTAACCCTAAGGGCATAATTGTCATTCCACACCTCTTTATCCTTCATCAAAGTATATACTGGCTATAATACTTGCTTGGACATTTTTTGACCTATCCAAAATGACCAAAATACTTTCCATCTATTTATGGTACAATCTGGCTACAAGGGGGCATTTTTCATAATTTCACACTTTTCTGAGGTTGATATGGACTATAGCCCACTTAATTGTCCAATCACCTCACTGGGCCTCTGGGACACCATTTTGAGCCTTGATATGGGTCCATTACCTTCATGGCACAAATCTTGAGAAATCTCTCTTGAAGGTATTTATCTGGTATCTTATTACACCATAAATTCCCTTAAAAATTCTACAGGATTCCTCTTCTGACCCTGTCAATTTTATAAATTCACATCTTAATTATAGGATTTTACTGTCAAACTTCATCTAATTATGAGGTTTGAGAAATACTATAATAAATTTTCCCAACTTCAGAAGTTAATATAAATTTTTTAGGACCTCATATCAAAATTCTGTGTTGCATTAAACTGATCAGAAAAATTTTATCTACTTACTATTAACATTTGTGAATGATATGATTCTAGGCATTTTTAGGCCTTTTCTGGCTCAACTTTCGATAAATTATAATTAAGTCCCTTAACTTTTGGTAATTACACCTTTTGGCCCAACTTTTCTTTCTACTTTCATTTTCTACCCTAGAACTTTTAAACTTTTCATTTTAGTCCCTCATTTTTATACCTTTGTTTAATCATTGTTTTTCCTTTCTATTCATCATCACAGTCCTTTCAAATCCTATTTCCTCTATCAATATTATATAGATAGGCAAAAATTAGGATATGGCATCCATCATTTTATACCTCTCCACAGATTTCTTCACCTCTCTACACCATCAATCTACCATCTTTTCATTGTTTCTTCATGGCATCTCATATGTACAGCGATTGTAGTATAAGAGGAGTCGTTAGAGGCTAAACCTTTAGTCTCTTGGTGATGGATATGATATCTTGATCTCATGGACTGAAGCAGGGAGTTTTTATTATTCTAATTTGCATCTTCTCATATTTTGATTACTGCTAGATCTAGGGTTTTCATCTTGTGAGCAAGTTTTGAATATTGATTGATCATATCATATTATACTTTGTAATTGAATTCAGATAATTTGAACGTTTACTTTTTAATAGAATATTTCAGTTTCGATTTTAAGAGAGTGGGTTATTATTAGCGATCGTTGTTAATTAATTCTTTGCTTGAAATCTAGGGTTTTTGATTGATGACCATTCGAGAGCGTTTTCATCATCTAATTTAGCTTACACAATAAGTGGTTTCTGACATATCGCTAATAGTTCTTAAACGAACTTTGATCAAAGGGGTTTAAGGAAAATTAGGGTTCTGGACTCAATCGATCGATTGAGGTTTTTCTTTGAGACTTAGTGACTTTAAAACTCCAATTTTAATGTGTGAGCAAGGATAGATAAATTTTCATCATTAAGAGTCTTTCATAACATATTTCTCAACAAACCAACTCATTTTCATCTTAATTGAAAATCCAAAAATATTTACTTTTCTACACCTTAATTTTATTGCATCAATCACTAAAACCCCAAAAACCATTTTATCACTGCTCAAGTTTTTCATTGATTTTGACATCCAATCTGTAAGGTTTCCAAATAAAAGGCTCCTCAAGAAGAACGATAGGGTTGTTCCTTATACTATATTATATTGAGTGAAATTAACTCTATTTTGATGGATCAGACCACGACAATCTGTTCACCTCATCACACCCCTGTGACAAGTGGTCGCGACCTTAACTGTTTTCAGTCGCCACCTATGTTTGAAAAATGTCCAATTACGTTCTCTTTGCCTTGTGCAAAGTTGTATAGAAGGATCCCTTTCGAACTACTTAGATTCTTTCACAAATGATTCATTCTTACCATATTTCAAAACCTTTAAAACTCCTATAAACCACTACCTCACTTGAATTTTTTGAAAAATCTTGAAAATTGAATTTAAAACACCTAAGCTTTTGCTGTTAGATTTGGATTATCCTATGGCTCTAAGTGATTACTTTGAAACTTTTAAATCATCGTTTAGAGGGTTTTCAGTTATGATGAGTGTTTTAATGCCTAGTGAATGATAAACATTATTTGAGACTTTAGCTTATGAGCAATCTAGATGAAAATCTTTGTTGGAAGTATTCTTGACCTTAAATTCAATATTGATTGATTATTCAACTGGTTTATATCCTCTGGAACTTGTCTTAGCTCTGAGTTCAGAATTACTTGCGCATTTATGAATTGAACATGATCGAGGCATTCTTTCTAAACCCTTTTATCCCAAACACAATCCCACCACATATTACATCCTTAGTCACCCCTCTTGAGCCCATCACTTTTTCTTTTCATCATTCTTATAGAAAGTCATATGTGCATAAACATCATTTTGAAATAAATTTTTATTCATGTAAAAATTCATTTTTGTTGTGTTATTGTGATGCAACTTCCATAAATGAGGTGCCAAATAAAAGAAGAGAAAAGAAGCATATTGCACTGGGAAAAAAAGAGTGCAAGAAAAAGAAAACAAAAAGAAAAGAAAATAGCAGAAAAGAGGGCACCATTATCAACTCTTACTAGCATAATTACCCCCGTTACTATTTTATTGTTGAATGCATATAGTAGTTTCTATTATTCATATTCCATTCCATGTGGCCCATCTCCATCATTTTAACCATAAAAGACCTCTTGATTCTTTGCATAAGTGTTATATAGTTGCTGAGGTTTAGAGCCATTACAAGCATAGGGTGTCGTACCCTTCTTTTCAACCTCAAGTATACTCAATTGGAAGTGACTTGAACCAATTACATTTCCCTTTGCTTTAGAAATATGAATTTTCAAGAATTTCTTCCCGAGTAGTATTCATGGGTACTATTCATTTGGTAATCCAAAATACATACCTAACTTTGAAAATTCATAATTAAATATAGAAAAATAAAATGAAGTGGTTCCAATTTCTAATGGAAGCTCTTGCATTTAACTTTGAAGTAAAAATATAAAACTGAGGTTTCATTGTCCAAATGAAATCAATTTATTTGTTGAAAAATACTATTCATTTGGTAAATCTGGAAGTTCCAGCTTCTTTACCTTAAATTCAAAAATTCATTTCTCTTTGGTTACTTGTCCAAAAGAAACGTTTTACCTATGGATTTAAATATCCAAATGTTTTCTTTAAGTTAATTAAATTTTGTAGAGAAATTCGTTCGTTCACTATATGAAATTAGCGATTAAACGTCACTACCTCTAGTCGCTCACTTTATCTTAATTCCAGATTTTATCTCCAATTAACAAAAATCATAGTAAATAAAAAACTGAACCAATTGAGATGTTTTTGGTGTCCATTAAAAGCTCTGTATCTTAGCTATTTTCATACCAAATTTGAAGTCCAAAATCGTTGGCTAAGTTGTCGTAATTATCCTCATAAGGTTACTGCCTCATAATACAACCACACTATAATGTACTATGCATCCCATCATATCCTCCCATAGTGTCAAGTGATCAACATGACTTATTATACAAATTCAACAATCTATATTTACCCTTTTTCCTTGAGATGTTCCAGAACCTATAACATGGTTATGCTTATGGAAATCTCAATAGCAAGTCATAAAAACTATAATATCATGCATGATTGATTAAATGCCTAACATGTTATCATAAGATGGGAGCTAATTCATAATAATACATAAGAAAACTCTAACATGTAGAATACAAATATGAAACCAGAATTTCTAAAATTAAAACACATCTTTGGCTGCTGTACAGAACCAAAATGCCTCTAATATTTTCCAAGAATTCACATTTTGATTCCAATGCTTCCAATACTTGTTTCTCTACTTTATCCCCACACAATTTTCCATTTAGACTCATTGAAAGCATCAAAATCATAAAATTCTAACACATGAACAGTGATTCATATAGTGGAAGCCAAGAACACAAAACCCTAACTACATGCATATTTGAATTTTGAAGCCCATACCACTTGATTCTAGCTTGCTTAAGCTTGTCTAAACTATCCATAACATAAAATTCATATTCTTATCACATATGGACATCATTCCTAGCAGCACCATCAAGGGAAATATGTCACAAAAACCTCTTAAAATCAAGAGCCAACTTGCTAGATTAAAGTCCAAGAACAAAAGAACTAGTTACCTTTCTTGTTGCTCCAAGTTGTATGCTTATTTCTTGCTTCAAATGAAATTTTGGCAGAAGTTACCTAAGCTGTCTAAGCTACCAAACATGTCTGGAATTGGGAGGTATTTATAGAAAAATTCAGGTGGAAATAGAAGGCCAAGATTAGATTAATTACTATTTGATCTAATGGTCCACAATCACCTTCCATCATGCTTGCCCTAGAAGCCTCATTAATGACACCATTCATGACCTCATTTAGGGCTATGTTTGGCTGAAGAAAAGTAGAAATAATGATAGAAAAAATTTAGTCCAGTCCAGTACCAATCTAAGTAGTTTCACAAAAATCAGACTGTTTTATGTTCCCAATTTTTATAATATTTCAGAATATGTATTCTATCATGAAAAGTAGTGTTTAGGTTTTTTCTACCATTGAAATTGTTAGACTAAGTATTTATCTGCCAACCTTCCTTTGGAAAATGACTAAAATACCCTTATTGCACTTTCTTGCACTACCTTAACCTTAAGGGCATAATTGTCATTTCACACCTCTTTATACTTTATCAGAGTATATACCGGCTATAACTAATCACCCCTGTAATTACTTGGATGTTTTTTACTTATTCGAAATGACCAAAATGTCCTCCATCCTCCTCTGGTAAAATTGTACAACATTGGGTCATTTTCGTGATTTCACACTTTTCTAGGGTTCCTCTGAACTATGGCCCACTTAACTGTTCAATCGTCTTACTGGGCCTTTGGTATGTCATTTTGGGCCTTTATATGGGTCCATTACCATTATGGCACAAATCTCAATAAACCTCTCTTGAAGGTATTTATCAAGTATTTTATTACAGTGTAAATTTCCTTAAAAATTCTATAAAATTCCTTTTCTGACTCTGTCAATTTTATAAATTCTCATATTAATTGTAGAATTTATTACAAATTTTTGTCTGATTTTGAGGTCTAAAAAATAGTATAATAAATTTTTCTCACTTTAGGAATTCTTATCAATTAATCGGGACCTCAAATCAAAAATATGTGTTGCATTAAACTAATCAGAATAATTTTCTCTTCTTATTGGTAAAATTTCGGACTAAACTATTTCTAGGTAGTTTTAGGCCTTTTCCGGCTCAATTTTCTCATAATTACATTTTTGTCCTTGAACTTTTGATAAATTATATTTAAGTCCCTTAACTTTTGGTAATTACACCTTTTGGACTAACTTTTACTTCTACCTTTAGTTTTGGCCTTAAACCTTTTCTAAATTTTGTTTAGGTCAATGAACTTTTCTTAGTTACAAGTCACTCTCTTTCCTTCCTCAATCTGATACAGTTTACTTCAAGAATCTCATATCGGTGACATATAAACTATGCATATATATCAGATAAGAAAATTGGCGATATGATATTTCTCTCCCCCTTAAAATAAATTTTGTCCCCAAAATTTACATTACAATATACTAAGGAAATAACTCAGGATAAGTCTCCTTCATTCTTCCTCTGCTTCTCATGTAGCTTCATTCTCAGTTAATCCTTTCTAAACCAAATTAACTAAAGAGATTTGTTTATTTACTGCTTGATCTTTTGATCCATAATTCGTACTATTATGACTTCGTAGGTTAGATCATCCCGCAGCGTAACATCATCCTGTTCAATCACACGTGATGGGTCTGGAACATACTTCTTCAACTGGGAGACATGAAATACATCATGTATCTTACTGAGATTTTGAGGAAGAGCTAACTTGTAACCCACTGATCCTATTCTTGTGAGGATCTGAAATGGCCCGATGTATCTGGGATGTAACTTCTTCACCTTGATTGATCATTCAGCTCCTGTAGTTGGAGTTAACTTAAGAAACACATGTTCTCCTTTTTCAAACTCCAATAGTTTTCTTCTGACATCAGAATAACTTTTTTGTCTGCTTTGAGTCGTCAGCAATCTTTTCCTAATCTTATCAATTTGTTCTACTATTTGATCTACTATATCAGGACCAAATATCCTTCTTTTGCTCAACTCTAACTAGCATAAGGGAGATATACACTTATGTCCATAAAGTGCTTCAAATGGGGCTATCAAATACTAGCCTGATAACTATTGTTATATGCAAATTCTATTAACGGTAGATGAACATCCTAACTCCCTTTGAAATAAAAAACACAGGCTCTCAACATATCCTCTAGTGTTTGGATTGTCCTCTTAGACTGACTATCTATTTGAGGATGATAGGCTGTACTAAATCTGAGAGTAGTGTTCATTTCTTTATACAAAGCTTGCCAAAAGTTAGATGTAAATTGAGGATCTATATCAAACACAATACTACTTGGGACACTGTGAAATCTAACAATCTCTTTTACATACAACTTCGCCAGTTTCTGAAGAGAATATTTCTTATTGATTGCCAGGAAATGAGCCGACTTTGTTAATCGGTCAATTACTACCCATATAGTATCACGCTTAGTGGGAGTCATGGGCAGTCCTTCTATAAAATCCATGGCAATACTATCCTATTTCCACTCAGGTATATCTAGTGGTTGTAATTTTCCTGCTGGCTTCTGATGTTCAATCTTTACTTTTTGACATGTTAAGCACTTTGATACATACGCTACCACATCCTTCTTTAATCCAGGCACCAAAATAAACTTTTAACATCATGATACATATTAGTCATACCTGGATGTACTGTATACTAGCTTTTATGTGCTTCATCTAAAATCTTCTTTTCTAATCTCATTGCATTCTAAATATATGGTCTTCCCTTAAATTATAGTAATCCATCCTCGGATATTTCAAAATTTTTAGTTTCCCCTCTTTCCAGCTTGTCCTTGAAAATTACTGCGAGCTTATCATGCTTTTGATCTTCTTTTATCTCATCTTCAATGAAAGCTTTAACCTACATACCTCCATAAGGATTTTCTGCTATCTGCATATAGTATAAATAACTCCAATCTCTAATATTTTCTATTAATATCAACTCTTTTATCATTAGGCTTGCCACATACACTACTTTCTGTTTAGGGCACCAGCTAAAACATTTACTTTTCCTGGATGGTACTTAATCTGGAAATCATAATCCTTCAAAAATTCCATCCATCTTCATTGTCTCATATTCAATTCTTTTTATCTTGCAGATACTTCAAGCTTTTGTGGTCACAGTACAATTCTATGGTAGCTCCACACAAATAATGTCTCCATATCTTGAGAGCATAAACTACCGTTGCAAGCTCCAGATCATGCGTGGGATAATTTTCTTCATGTGGCTTTAACTACCAAGAGGCATAGGCTACTACTCGACCCTGCTGCATTAATACACATCCCAACCCCTGCTTGCTAGCATCAGGATATACTACATAGGTCTAATTTAGGTCTGGAATAATCAGCATGGGAGTTGTGGTTAATCTCTGTTCCAATTCTTGAAAATTAGCCTTGCGCTTTTCATCCTACTTAAACTACTGGTTCTTTCTAGTCAACTTTGTTAACAACAAAGTAATTTGAGAAAAGTCCTTAATAAATCTTCTATAATACCCTTCTAAGCCTAGAAAACTTCTAATCTCTGTCACTGTCCTTAGCTCTCAGAGCTTAATACTGCTTCAACTTTGCTAGGATCTGCAGCTAGCCCTTCATGGGATATGACATGACTGAGAAATTTGACTTCTTGAAGCCAAAACTCACATTTATTAAGCTTAGCATAGAGTTGTTTTTCTTTAAGAGAACTAATAACAATTATCAAGTGCTTTCATGCTCTTCTGCAGATTTGGAGTATACCAGAATATCATCAATGAAGACCACAACAAATTTATCCAGGTAGGGCCTGAAGATTATATTCATGTAATCCATAAAAATTGTAGGCATGTGACCAAATGGCATTACTAGAAATTCAAAATGACCATAATGAGTCCTGAAAGCGGTATTTGAAATGTCATCCACTTTAATCCTGAGTTGGTGGTAGCCTAATCTCAAATCAATTTTGGATAATAAACTTGCTCTAGCCAACTGGTCTGACAGATCATCAATCTAGGGAAGAGGGTACTTATTTTTAACAATGATCTTATTCAACTCCCTATAATCAATATATAGCCTTAGACTACCATCCTTCTTCTTAACAAATAACACTGGAGCACCCCAGGGTGAAACACTGGGTCTGATGAAACCGTTCTCTAAAAGTTCCTCAATCTGCTTCTTTAATTCAATCATCTCATTGGCAGCCATACGATATGGGGCTTTAGACACTGGTCCAACTCTAGGTACAATGTCAATTGCAAACTCCACTTCTCGTTTTAGAGGTAATCCTTTAATCTCTTTTGGAAAAACTTCGAGAAATTCATTAACTACTGGAATTGTCTCAATCCCTTCTTCTACTTATGTTTCAACAGAAAAGAATATCATATACCCTTGACATCCTTTTCACAAATATTTATTTGCATGAGCCTCTGTTACAAAATTCAGTCTTACTTTTAAATTCATATATATGGCTTTTAGATAAAGAACTATGGTTTTGTTCTTACAATCCTGTATCACATATTGGTAGATAACCAGTTTAATCCAATTATGACATCGATCTCATGGAAAGGCATGCATATTAAGTCTATAGTAGTGCAACAATGTTAATACTGAATAACACTATTTAGGCAAACATCATATGTAACTACTATAGTATTTGTAGTGGTTATCACACATATGGCATAATGTAACTTGCTAATTGTAAGGCCTAAACATTCAACACATCCATAAGAAACCAATGAATCACTTGCACCCGAATCAAACATAGCAATCACATAGTGATTATTAAGATAGATTGTACCTTGTATCATCTCAGGTGACTTCGAGCATCTTTCTTGTAAGTGCAAATACTCGACCTTGAGTTTATGGCTTTGATTAGTCATTATTTGAGGACATTTGGACCATCCTAATTTTCTTACGTCTTAGGGACCAAATAGTAGCATCTGGAACCACTTTTAAGGTTTTTGAAGTCAAATTACACAATCTGAAATTTTACTCTAGCGAATATTGTTCACTGTGCAAATTCCAGAGAAGTGACCTGACTTTTAAAAATAATAACTAATTCTAGAAAAATCAAAATAAAGTGGTTCAAATTGCTACATGAATCTAACTTAATGATATTTTAGGGAAAATAACTCATTGACCACGCCTTGACCAAGTAAACATAGGTCAACACTCAAAGTTTACTGTTCATCCAGCGTCCTTTCCCTGATTCCAGCATTTCTGGTCCCAAATTTGAAAAATCATATCTCCATGTGTAGACATCCAAAGGAGACGTTCTATATATCAAATCGAAGCTTGTCATGTCTACTATTTACTGAAAAAATATCATACATTTATTAAATTGTTCACTATTACTTATTACAGCTCAAATGTCACTTCAGCACGAGTTACTGTTCATAGTGACATTTTCCAGCAATTATACATATATCAATCACATATCAATCATGCCAAATAATTAATGTATCTTCATGCATCTTTATCTCCTCCATCTTGAGAAGACCTGTTGTAATTGGATTGATATGGAAGGGGTGAGATTTATGGGGAAATCACAGTAGCAAACAGTACTAAACAATGCATGCATTAATGTGAATACTTGTGCTTGCTTGTGAAAGTGTTAACATTATGTAATGTGCATGCTTCCATGTAACATATGAAATACAATTGGCTAAAGTAATCATAGGAACAAAGATTCATACATAAGCACATATGCAACACAATTCAACAAAGCCATAGTACATTCAAGCATAACATTCAATGCATACAAGTTTAGGATAAGTTTACTACCTGGCATATGGCCTTTCCTTAGTCCTTAACCTTTACTCTGAGGTTCCTTCTTTTCTTAGGTCAGAGCTTATACATAGCATAATAATATCTCCATTACTATTCTATCAAGTATACCTCTACCTAGCTCATGCTTAACTTGAGGTAATACCCATAATCTGAAAATCTCCTAACTTTCTTTATATCCACGACTAACTTTATCAAGAGAGATATTCTCTATTGTAACTATTAAATTTATAAGAACAATACTCTAATTTATTAGAGCATGGACTAGAATAAATTACTTACCTTATTCCTAAGCTTGCCAAGTCCCTAAGCTCATTCGATTGCTCCTAACTCCACCAAAACTCCTTTATTTCTTTCTCTTCCTTTCTTTCTTTCTCTCTTTCTATTTTTCTCTCTTCTTTCTTGCTTTTCCCTTGGCCGGCCATGGAGTCGAATGGAAGGGGGTAGGGGTATTTATAGTTGAGTGGAGGTGGAATGGATGGTCCAAATTAAATCATGATGAATGACTCATACTGCTTAGCTTCCTGAAGAAGGCTTGCCTACATCATCATGATGACATCATCATCCTAGATGATTCATCAAAATGACATCTCAATGGGACACCTCACATGCTAGGTGGGGCAAAGGTGGGGCCCTTGGGACACCTCACCAGCTGACTCAGCACTTCCAGAGAGTTCCAGAGTATTTTCCTGTAATGAACGGCTGAGATTATGCCACGTGTCCTTTAGCTTTTTCTTTTTTCCCTAGACTCATGCCATGTGTCACTTTGTGGATCCCATGAGGACACCTTTTATGCCACCTCATGGTTCCAGATGAGTCCAAAGCTTTATCTGATCACTTTCCCCAGTTCTATCTTTGACCGAGTAACTTTACTTTATTGAAAAAGTACTAAACTAATATTTTAATGCCACTTGGGCCCACATCCCTCTTGGGCTACGTTTCTGGACCCTTGGAATGCTATCTTGGCCTCTAATCAAGCTCAAGCACTCTGGTGGCTCAATTCCCAAGAAACATCCCTTTCTTTTCTAAAATGACCATTATGGCCCCAGGGACTTTCACTCTTTATAATTTAGTCCCTAAAATTTCACTTGCAGTTTAGTCCTTGAACATCATATGTATACTTTTGGGACTTCTGCTAAATAGGTGTAAGGAATTGGAAGACACGCAGTGGAAATTAATTTAAAAATTTTTCCATTCCTTGCCAGGATCTACCATATGTGTTTAAGTCAAGTGGGAAGAAGCATTACCCTCAGTGTTCCTCAGCGACTTCCACAGCTTCTGGTCACGACATTCACAGCTTATCTCCGCGGCTCGTGCTCCCTTTCCGATCGCAAGAAGTCGACAACTCAGGTCAGCTTCCTCTACTAGTATCCACACGGATAGCATTTTAACCACAAACGACGTGCTATTGTCTCTTGTCCCTCCAGGGCTTTCTCAAGAATTTGTCCTCTCCGTCTCTATTTTGGCAGTTTCTTATCTGCAAACCTTTTGCAGATTCCCCTTCAGCCTTTCGGTGTTCTATATCTTTCAAAACATAGCTCCTAAAATTAGATATATAGGATGCTATGTGTTTTCCTCTACCGAATTGGATTTTGGAGTTAATCTTATATTAATTCCGAAATTAATACAATATCATATATTGTATAATTCGATAAGAAACTAATTAAATAAATAATATTTATATTAAATTCGTCCCACAAATTTAATTCACCTATTTATTTAACTTAAAATAAAGATAAGACTGAACTATATTTGATTTATTCTCATAAATCAAATTTGAGATATCCTATCAATTTGAATTTCAAATTCAAATGTGATAGAGATTTAATTTATCCTTATAAATATCTCTTATATGAGATATCCTATCAATTTAAATTTCAAATTCAAACGTGATAGGGATTTAATTTATCCTTATAAATTAAATCTTATAAATATCTCTTATATGAGATATCCTATCAATTTGAATTTCAAATTTAAACGTGATAGGGATTTAATTTATCCTTATAAATTAAATCTTATAAATATCACTTATATGAGATATCCTATCAATTTGAATTTCAAATTCAAACATGATAGAGATTTAATTTATCCTTATAAATTAAATCTCATATATCTCTTATATATAATATATACGAATTTTTATATATATACAAATACAAATATAAATATAAATAAATATATACATCCACCCTGGATTGTCACATCCTTACTTTTAACCTCAATTACACTCCATTAGAAGTGATTGGAACCAATTATATGATCATTTGCTTTGAAAATATCCATTTTCAAAAGATTTGCTTTCGGGTACTGTTCACTATTACTGTTCATTTGGTAATTCCAGAACATGTACCCTACTTTGAAAATTCATAATTAATTATATAAAAATCAAAATAATATGGTTCCAATTTCTAATGAAATATCTTTCAAATATCTTTGAGAGAAAAATATGAAACTGAGGTTTTTTTGTCCCAATGAAATCAGTTTAATCGTTGAAAATCACTGTTCATTTGGTAAAATCTGGAAGTTCCAGTTTCTTTGCTTTAATTTTAAAAATGTGTTTCTCTTTGGTTACTTGTCCAAATGAAATGTGTTACATATGGAATTAAAGCTCTAGACGTCCTCTTTATGATCACCAAATTTCATAGAAAAATTCGTTCATTTGATATATGAAATCATTGCATGAAAGTCACTGCCTCTCAGCACTCGTTTTATCTCAATTCCAGATCTTACTTCAAATTTTGGAAAATCATAACAATTCGGATACTTATCCAGTTAAGGTATTATTGGTGTCCATTTAAAGATATGTATCTTAGCTAACCTCACACCAAATTTCAGACTAAAACTCGTTGGTTTACATATCAAAATCAGCGTCACATCACCACGGCCTCAAAACAGGGTTACAGAAACATACACCATACACACTAACATATCATCCCATATTGTCATGTAAGTCATATAACTTGTTATACAAAATTAATCATCAACAATTAATCTCTTCCCTTGAGAGGATCCAGCACCTAAAACATAGTTATGCACGTGGAAGGAATGAGATTTCATGGAAATCCCAATAGCAAGTTACACAAACTATAATATCATGCATGAATAATTGTATGCTTAACATGTTATCATGTGATGGGAGCTACTTCATAATGGTACATAAGCAAACTCTAACATGCATATTGTCATGACATAACTTGCAAGGAGTTGCAATCATTCATACTTCATCATAACATGATGACATAAGCTCAAGCTCAACCAAACACCATAATCAACAAGCAAGCAAAACAATTAAACAAACATGAGTTATAGTTAGGTATCCTTGCTACCTCTTAGCTATCTTGGTCAAGACCTTCTTGGGATGATTTCCTTCCTTCACAAATGTCAAAACCTAGCAATTACAACATAATATCAAGTTAAAACTCAACTTGAAACCAAATCCAAGACTAGGTTTTCACTAGCTCCCTTTCTTTCTCTAATTTATTTTCCTACTTCCACCTTTCCAAAATAAATTCTCATGGTTCATTTCCACATAATTTTTCATGTAGAATCCAAATATGAAATCAGAATTTCCAAAATCAAAACATACCAATTGCTACAGTGCCAAACCGAAATGCATGCTCTTGTTTTCCAAAAATTCTCATTTTGATTCCAATGTTTCCAATACTTGTTCTCCTACTTTATCCCCACACAACTTTCCATTTTAAACTCATTGGAAGCATCAAAATCATGAAATTCCATCATATGAACAGTACCACGTACAGTACCAGCAAGAACACAAAACCCTAAATCCAAACATACTTGAATTCACAAGCTTATACCACTTGATTCTAGCTTGTTTAAGCTTGTCTAAACTATCCGTAACATAAAACTCATATTTTAACCACATATGAGCAGCACTTCCAGCAGCAACCATAAGGGAAATATAGCATGAAAACCCCTTAAAACCATGAGCTAACTTGCTAGAACAAAGCTCAAGATCAAGGGAGATGATTACCTTGCTTGTTACTTCACTTTGGTTGCTTCTTTCTTAGTTGAATGGAAATTTTGCAAGAGTTTCCCTATGGTTCACCATGCATGCCGAAGTGTTCTGAATAGGGGGTATTTATAGAGAAATTTGGGTTGAAATGGATGGCCAAGATTGATTTGGTTACTATTTGATCTAAAGGCTCACATTTAATCTTGGATTTTACTTTTTCTAAAAAGAATAATTATTACATCATGTGGGACAGATCATGGGACACCTAAGAGGGTTAGGTGGTGTGCTGCCCATGCAAAGAACCTTCTGGAGAAATTCCAGTCCAATCCGGTACCGATCAATGCAGTTTAACAACAACCGGACTGTGTTCTGTTCCTAATTTTTTTATAATATATCAGGATATGTATTCTATCCTAGAAATTAATGTCTAGGCTTCTCATATCATTGAAAATATTATACTGAGTATTTATCTGCCATCCATCCATTGGAAAATGACTAAAATACCCTTGGTGTCCTTTCCTGCACTGTACTAACTCTAAGGGCAAAATCGTCATTTCAACCCTCTTTATACTGGCTCATGGTGTATATGGGCTCTAAATAATCCTCTTTATACTATATGACACGTTTTTAGCCTGTCTAAATCGACCAAAATGACCTCTATCCACTACTGGTACAGTATGGGCATCCAGGGGCATTTTCGTAATTTTGCACTTTTCCTGGACTGCTCTAGTCTCTGGCCCACATAACTGTCTAGTCACCTTAATGGGCTTATGATGGCGCCATTTGGGCCTTATTATGGGCTTATTGCCTGTATTGCCTTTATGGCCCAATTCACGTTACAACTCTCCCGATCCTATTTATCGGGTATTTTATTTCACTGAAAAATCCCGTATGGTTTCTACAGGATTCCTTTTCTGACTCTCTCAATTTTATAAATTCATATATTAAATATGTGAATTTTCTATAGGTCTCATCTAATTATGATATCTGAAAAATACTATAATAATTCCTTCTTACTTCAGAAATTTATATCAATTAATCGGGACCTCAAATCAAAATTCTGTGTTGTGTTAAACTGACTGGAATATTTTTGTCTATCTACTGGTAAAATTTGGGTCTGATCTGATTTCGGGCATTTTTGGCCTGTTTTGGCTAACTTTTCCATATTTACATTTAGGTCCCTTAACTTTTGAATAATTACACTTTAGTCTCTGAACTTTTTATTAATTGCATTTAGGTCCCTCCTTTTTCTTCTACTTTCACTTTTCACCTTTAAACTTTTAAATTTTCATTTTGGTCCCTATTCTTTCCTTAGTTATTAATCCTTCCCTTTCCTTTCACAATCTGATATAGTTTATTCCAAGAATCTTATATCCATTGCAGATAAACTGTACAGGTACATCAGGTCAAAAAAATTGGGGATATGACATGGATCATTTATTGAATCTGGACATGTCTTAGATTCAATGAATCTGGACATCATAGCTTGTGTTGGGCTATTTTGTGTGCGACCTTGTAGGCCCATATGAAGTTAGTAGTGGGCCATTTGCTATACTGGCCCACAAGTCGCAAGCGGTCTCTAGTAAGACATAACGACTACCTAAATTATATGAGGATCGTTAAACGATGTAACCTGTTATACAACCATATCATGTCCCTTTTGTCACGCGATATTTTGGTCATGGTTGAGGCATGGATAATGTCATCCTCCTATTCCTGACTGTTACTTTCTCGATCCCTGAGTAGTCTGACTGTAGAAATAAAACTACCTTTCCATTACAGTATAGCCATACATTTTTTAGACTCACTCATCGAAGGGCCCAGTAATATCTCTCTACAAATGTAAGGGACAAATTCCATCTTGACCATTCACATTCCTCTGCATGAAAAACCACTAAACCTGAACATAGTCTTTATGATCACTCGGTCAAAAGTGACTTTTGACTAGGTCAAAGCTGAGCGTTTGTCATGTAGGAATCCATGATGATCTCAGGTCAAAGGGCATATTGACATGGTTTGTATATGAGAGAAGCTTATGACGTTACCCATGCAGTTCTCTCATAGCGAGTCAGTCTAACACCTTGTACTCTTACATGTGCCTATGACTCTGATTTATATCTCCATATATCTTCAAAGTCATACTGGTCTTATTTCATCTGTGCTCCCGCATAGATGACTGACCAGGGACATTTAGGATAAGATCATGAATTATCCAAGGATGGTCATCATAATAATCATGCAAATAATATGATAACACAATTAATAAATTCATAAATCAATAATGTTTATAAGACAATGATTGGCCCCTAGGGCACGATTTCCAATAATAGGGCCTAGTAGTATACCTTTTTCAGGCTATATATTAGGCTTTTAGGCCTAAAAATGGGATATGACAACAATCCTTAGAAAAATATCCAGGTTTTCCACATGTGTAACAGACATTATATCCCATCAAACATGACCTATCATCATGATTCTTTCCAAACTTGTCACACACTCAGAACCTTGAGTCCCTATTGCTTGTATTACCTTAAAAGTTTCCTCGATTAGGCCTTCTATTCTACCACTGCCTCGTCCTTTTCTTATAGCCACTACCACTACAAATATCTTGACTTTGACTGGTCTTTTCAGTCATAACATTCCCTTTGTTTATTGGTTTAAATAATATTCGATGATTTAGACTATTTTCAATTATTCAACATGCCTCTACTACTTTGTTGAATTGACTATATTGTTGAGGAGTCATCTTCTCTTTCAAAGTAACATTCAATCCTCTAATCATTATTTCTATCATCCAGCCTTCATCGTCCACTTGCTAAAGATAAGTGGAGTATTTAGGAGCAGAAATACACTGTACACCCTCTAACTCCTGAAGGTATGCTTAACAGAGGAGCAGAAGTCAAATATTCCTTCAACTTCTAGAAACTTCCTTCACATTTATTATCCCAAATGAATGTCACATTCTTCTAAGTTAATCTTGTCAACAGAGCCGCTATTCTTGAAAAATCCTGAATAGAATAGCGATAATATCCTGCAAGAATAAACCAACTAGAACTCGCACTTTATAAAACTTAGCATAAAATTATTGTTCTTTTAAACTTTGTAACACTTTTCATAATTGACGTTCATGCTCCTCTGTACTGTTAGAATAAACCAAGATATCATCCATGAACACTATCACAAACTTATCCAGAAATTCTCTGAACACCCGATTCATCAAGTCCATGAATGTTGTAGGAGCATTTGTCAAACCAAAAGACATCACCAACATTCTTAATGACCATACCGAGTCTTAAATGCTATATATAATCAATACATAGCCTTAACGATCTATCTTTCTTTTCACAAACAATATTGGTGTGCCCTACAGAGAAGTACTGGGTCGAATAAACCTCTTATCTAACAATTCTTGTAGCTGAGTATTTAACTCCCTTAATTTTGAGGGCGCCATTTGATAAGGCAGAAATAAAATTGGCTGCATGCCAGGAATGATGTCAATACTAAATTATATTTCTCTATCTGGAGGCAAACCAGGCAATTCCTCTAAAAATACATCAGGAAATTCCCGCACAACTAGACTTTGACCTAAGCTGACAATAGGCCTATCAACATCTTTCACTATAGCCAAAATCCTTGACAACCCTTTATAAATAATCACTATACTTTTAAAGCAGATATCAAGTTAATTGGCCTCTCTACTTTATTCCCAAAATATCATCTTGGAAGTTTGAAAACATAATCCAAGCTTATCACTTTATTTCATCCATTTAACACATTGAGGTCTTTAAATACTTAGCACATTTTATCTTTTACTTGAATCTAACCCCTGCACATGTTAAAACACAAAAATAGTGGTATTTTTCCCGTTTCCATACTTCTAGATTTTCAAATTCCTTCCATACAAGCATAATAACAACATGCAAAATGAAGTAACATTAACATACACTTAAATCTACACTTGGCCATGGTCATCAGACTTCTTCCAATTTCATGACTTTAAATTCTTAATCAGAATCTTGCCAAATCAGCTCTAGCTTTAAGTTCAAATCCTAAGGCTTCCACATTAACTATCTCAACATTCAGACATCTAACTTTCTCAATGACCACAATAACTTTCCATTCACTAGTAGATTAATCATTCTTGCCTAAGCTCAAACTGTTTCCTTACCCAGTTCATCTTTTCCATACTTTATATAAACAACATCTATACACACATACACATGTAGTAACAACACATAAATATAACAGTATGCCCAGTTTCCTTTTTCTACTTTCTTTCTTTCAGTTTTCTTAGCTTTCTTCTTTCTAAAACAGAGGCAACGCATGCATACACACACACAATTGCTTCCCAACAGAATTAACTATATATATAATTATCAAAACAGTACAGTCCCATCCTTTCCCATCCCCTACTTCCTAACGCCAAATCCCTTCCTATTCATAACACAACCCCATACACACCTGCACGCCACTTATTTGCAGGAACAAAAATAGAGTATAATTACATACATACACAGCTTTTAACTCATGGGATATACACAATACAAGCAACTAAGTTCCTATCCTTAAATTCATCATATACTCAACAATAGAGGACAACAGGAGATCATTCTTTCAATTAATCCCTGAATAATCAGTAGGGAGGGAATTGTAAAACTTACCACTAATCACATTCACAGTGAGTCTTCAGCGACCAAGGAAAAAGAACAACTAGAGATTTACTGTAGAGATGACAGAAGCACGGTAGTGTAGAGACAAGATAACTTGTTTAACTGTAGAAACTTTAAGGAATTGGAAGACACGCAGCGGAAATTAATTTAAAAATTTTTCTATTCCTTGCCAGGATCTACTGTATGTGTTTAAGTCAAGTGGGAAGAAGCATTACCCTTAGTGTTTCTCAGCGACTTCCACAGCTTCTCTCTGCGGCTAGTGATCTCTTTCCGATTGCAAGAAGACGTCCACATCTTCTCTCCGCGGCTCATGCTCTCTTTCTGATCGCGAGAAGTCGACGCCTCAGGTCGGCTTCCTCTACTGGTATCCACACGAACAGTATTCCAACCACGAACGACGTGCTAGCTTCTCTTGTCCCTCCAAGGCTTTCTCAAGAGTTCATCCTCTCCGTCTCTACTTCAGCAGTTTCTTATCTGTAAACCTTTTGTAGATTCCCTTTGGCCTTTTGTGTTATGTGTTGTGTGTCAACAACGTAGCTCCTAAAATCAGATATATAGGATGCTCTGCATTTTCCTCAACCGAATTGGATCTTGGAATTAATCTATATTAATTCCAAAATTAATACAATATCACAAATTATATAATTTGATAAGAAACTAATTAAATAATATTTATATTAAATCTGTTCCACAGATTTAATTCACCTATTTATTTAACTTAAAATAAAGATAAGACTGAACTATATTTGATTTATTCTCATAAATCAAATTTGAGATATCCTATCAATTTGAATTTCAAATTCAAATGTGATAGAGATTGAATTTGAAATTCAAATTGATAGGATATCTCATATAAGAGATATTTACAAGATTTAATTTATCCTTATAAATTAAATCTTGTAAATATCTCTTATATGAGATATCCTATCAATTTGAATTTCAAATTCAAACGTGATAGAGATTTAATTTATCCTTATAAATTAAATCTTGTAAATATCTCTTAAATGAGATATCCTATAAATTTGAATTTCAAATTCAAACGTGATATAGATTTAATTTATCCTTATAAATTAAATCTTATATATCCCTTATATATAATATATATATGAATTTATATATATACGAATATAAATATAAATAAATATATACATCAACCCTGGATCATTCATTGAATCTAGACACGTCGTAGATTCAATGAATCTGGACATCATAGCTCGTGTTGGGCTATTTTGCGTGCGACCCTGTAGGCCCATATGAAGTTGGCAGTGGGTCATTTACTATACTGGCCCACAAGTCGCAAGCGGTCTCTAGCAAGACATAACAACTACCCAAATCATATGAGGATCGATAAACGATGTAATCTTTTATACAACCATATCATGTCCCTTCTGTCACGCAATAATTTAGTCATGGATGAGGCATGGATAATGTCATCCTCCTATTCATGACCGTTACTTTCTCGATCCCTGAGTAGTCTGACTATAGAAATGGAACTACCTTTCGATTACAGTATGGCCATACATTTTTTAGACTCACTCATTGAGGGGCCCAGTAATATCTCTCTACGAATGTGAGGGACAAATTCCATGTTGACCACTCACATTCCTCCGCATGAAAAACCACTAAGCCCGAACATAGTCTTTATGATCACTTGGTCAAAAGTGACTTTTTGCTAGGTCAAAGCTGAGTGTTTGTCATGTAGGAATCCATGATGATCTCAGGTCAAAGGGCATAGTGACATGGTTTGTATATGAGAGAAGCTTATGATGTAACCCATGCAACTCTCTCATAGCGGATCGGTCCAATACCTTGTACTCTTACATGTGCCTATGACTTTGATTTATATCTCTATACATCTTCAAAGTCATACTGGTCTTATTTCATCTCTGCTCCAACATAGATGACCGACCAGGGACATTTAGGATAAGATCATGAATTATCCAAGGATGGTCATCACAGTAAACATGTAAATAATATGATAACACAATTGATAAACTCATAAATCAATAATGTTTATAAGACAATGATTGGCCCCTAGGGCATGTTTTCCAACAACCTCCACTTGCACTAGGTACAATCATTAATTTGACTAATTCCTATTGACCTAACATGACGCTCATGCTTTGGCTGCACAAGCGGCTTTGTTAGAGGATCAGCAACATTGTCTTCTCCTGCTACCTTGCATATTTTTATATCACCTCTATCGTTGATTTCTCTGATGAGATGAAATCGCCTGAGTATGTGCTTGGTCCTTTGATATGACCTAGGCTCTTTGGCCTGTGTAATGGCACCGCTATTATCACAGAGTAAAGTTATTGGATCTGAGATGGTAGGTATCACCCCTAGTTCTGTGATAAACTTCCTGATCCAAATGGCTTCCTTAGCTGCATCAGATGCTGCTATATACTCAGCTTCTGTTGCAGAATCTGCTACAGTGCCCTGCTTAGAGCTCTTCCAGCTTACTGCTCCATTATTGAGGAGGAATATATATCTAGACTGCGATTTTTGGTCGTCCTGGTCAGTTTGGAAACTCGCGTCTATGTAACCAGTTACACATAGTTCGTCATCCAATCCACCATAGACCAAGAATAAGTCCTTAGTCCTTCTTAAGTACTTAAGGATATTCTTGACAGCAGTCCAATGGGCCTCACCAGGGTCCTGTTGATATCTACTAGTCATACTTAAGGCAAACGAGACATCCGGTCGAGTACATAACATGGCGTACATGATAGATCCTATGGCCGAGGCATATGGAACTTTACTCATGTGACCTCGCTGATCAGATGTACTAGACCATAGATCTTTGCTGAGGTAACTACCATGAGACATGGGTATGAAACCCCTCTTTGATTCGTGCATACTGAACCTATGCAATATTTTGTCTATGTATGTACTCTGACTGAGTCCTAAAAGTCTTTTAGTTCTATCTCTATAGATCCTGATTCCTAGGATGTAGGTGGCTTCACCCAAGTCTTTCATCGAGAAAGACTTTCCTAACCAAGACTTGACAATTTGTAAGGTAAGAATGTCATTCCCAATAAGTAGGATGTCATCGACATAGAGTACCAAAAACACAACTGTGCTCCCACTAACCTTCTTGTACACACAAGGTTCATCAATATTTTGAAGAAATCCAAACTCTTTGACTACTTTATCAAAACGATGATTCCAACTCCGAGAGGCTTGCTTCAGTCCATAAATGGACCTTTGAAGCTTGCACACTTTACCAGAGTCCTCAGAACGCACAAACCCTTCAGGTTGTGTCATGTACACATCCTCAAGGAGCTTTCCATTAAAGAAGGCTGTCTTAACGTCCATCTGCCATATTTCATAGTCATAATATGCTACTATGGCAAAGAGGATTCTGATTGATTTGGCCATTGCAACTGGGGAAAAGGTCTCATCATAGTCCACACTATGAGTTTGAGTAAATCCTTTTGCAACCAGTCGTGCCTTGAAGACATTTACATTGCCATCCATGTCAGTTTTCTCCTTAAAAACCCACTTACACCCGACGATTTTTACACCTTCAGGCGGGTCGACTAATGTCCAAACCTTATTGTCGTACATGGATTGCATTTCAGACTTCATGACATTAAGCCACTTTTCAGAGTTTGGTCCCACTATAGCTTCTCGGTAGGTAGTTAGCTCATTATGCTCAATGATCAACACATCACGACTGTTAGAAATCAGAAATCCAAATCTCTGAGGCTGAGGTCGTGTCCTATTAGACTTTCGTGGACCTTACGTGACTTGAGGAGTCTCAACAACTTGTTGTGAGTCTTCTCTATTTTCCATCTGCAGTTCTATGGTGTCTTATGGCTCTCAAACTTCTTCGAGGTGTACCTTACTCCCACTGGTTCTTTTAGAGATAAATTCTCATTCGAGAAAGATACCATTTCTGACAACAAACACTTTGTTATCAGCAGGGTTGTAGACGTAATATCCCTTGGTTTCCTTAGGATATCCCACAAAAAGGCACTTTGAGGATTTGGGCACTAATTTGTCTGAGGCTTGTTGCTTAACATAGACCTCGCATCCCCAAATCTTGAGAAAAGACAAACTAGGCATCCTCCCAGTCCATATCTCATACGGAGTCTTTTTAATTGCCTTAGATAGAACACGATTGAGTGTGAACGCAGCTGTCTCTAGGGCATGGCCCCAAAAGGAGGGCGGAAGATCTGTTTGACTCATCATGGATTGAACCATATCTAATAGTGTTTGATTCCTCCATTCAGAAATGCCATTCCATTGTGGTGTCCCTGGAGGAGTCAATTGTGAGACTATCCCATAACTCCTGAGATGATCTATGAACTCTTGGCTCAAATATTCACCACCCTAATCAGATCGAAGTGCTTTAATTGTTTTGCCAAGCTAGTTTTGTACTTCATTTTGAAATATCTTAAACTTTTCAAAAGATTCAGATTTATGTTTCACCAGATAGATGTACCCATATCTGCTGAAATTATCTATGAATGTTATGAAGTACGAATAACCTCCTCTAGCATTTGTGTTCATCGGTCCACACACATCTGTATGTATAAGGCCCAAAAAATCAGTGGCCCTCTCACTGTGCCCAGAGAAGGGTGACTTTGTCATCTTTCCTAACAAGCAAGACTCGCAAGTGTCATATGATTCAAAATCAAATGAGTTTAGAAATCCATCTTGATAGAGTTTGGAAATGCGTTTCTCATTTATGTGGCCCAGACGACAGTGCCAGAGGTATGTCGGATTCAAATCGTTTGGTTTGACCCTTTTGGTGGTTATGTTATAGATATTTCCATGATTGGGTTATTCCAAATTTAATATGTAATGATCAACATGCAAATCACCATGAGCATAGAAAACATCATTACGATAAATAGAACATCTACTATTCCCAGCAATAGAAGTGAAACCTTCCTTATCCAAATAAGAAAGTGAAACAATGTTACTACTTAAAGCAGGAACATAATAGCAATTGTTCAAAACTAACAAAAGGCCAGTGGGCAGAACTAATTCATAAGTGCCTACAGCTAACGCAGCAACCCTTGCTCTGTTTCTAACTCGTAGGTCAACCTCGCCCTTTTTCAGCTTCCTACTGTCCTTTAGTCCCTGCATATTTGTACAAATGTGAGAACCACATGCAGTATCTAATACCCATGAAGTGGAAGTAGAAAGATGAATGTCTATAACATAAATACCTAAACGATAGCCCCGCTTTCCTTCTTGTTCTTTTTTAGATCTTTGAGGTAGAGTTTGCAATTCCTCTTCCAATGACCAGGTTCATTACAGAAGAAGCAGACTCCTTCCTTCGGAGGCTTTGCCTTCTTTGGTGCAGGCCTGGTTTTGGGCTTGCCTGACTCCTTGGTCTTACCTGATGAGCCATGACCCTTCCCCTTGCCTTTGCCTTTCTTTTTCATACCCTTTCCTTTCTGAACCATCAAAATAGCACTGGGCTTCTTCTTAAGACTCAGTTCAGCAGTTTTAAGCATCCCATGCAGTTCAGAAATAGATTTCTCCATGTTGTTCATGCTGTAGTTCATGACAAACTAGTCATAACTTTCTGGGAGTGAGTTTAAGATCAAATCTGTAGCTAACTCCTGGCTCATGGGAAATCCAAGCCTCTTAAGGTGATCAATGTACCCTTTCATCTTTAAGACATGAGTACTAACTGATGCACCTTCATCCATCTTGCAGGAATATAAGGCCTTAATGGTCTCATACCTCTCTTGCCTTGCCTGTTGCTGGAACATTTCCTTGAGATGCACAATCATCTCATAAGCCTCCATGTGTTCCAGATCTCTTTGGAGCTCCGGAACCATGGTGGCTAGCATCAAGCACCCCACATCGATAGAGTCTTCCTTATGCTTCGTGTAAGCATCTCTTTGAGCTCTAGGAGCATTGGCCACTGGCTCCTCAGGAATAGGTTGATCTAGGACATGCACCTTTCTTTCCTGCTTGAGAACAATTCTCAAGTTCCTAAACCAGTCAAGAAAGTTTGTCCCATTAAGTTTGTCCTTCTCAAGGACAGATCACAGCGATAATGTAGCAGTATTACTAGTCGTCATGATTCTACAATTAAAAATATGCAATTCAATTAGCAATCTCCCACTAAATAAACAACCCTCAATGCAATAGTTAGTGGGCTAAGATCCATATTTGGCTTAAACTTAAGTCCGCTTTGGCAGGACGCTTAAATTAAGTTATTTAGGTAGGTAACACCTTTACCAATTACATCAAATGTAACTCTTAGATGTTCATGGGATTCTATCATCATATGATCTGGCATGTTTTTAATCCCATCCAATGCCTTGAGACTCAAAACCGTTTTGTTAATCTCAATTAAGTCAAACAATAATAAACATGTGAGAGTAGCACCATTACTCTTGCTTATCTCCCCAAGATAACTCAAAAGCACCCACTTTGGTGGAGTCCACAATTGAGAGATCGAGGTTTTGACAAGTGTTCATAAATTGACGGCATTATGACTTAAGATTTCATTTAGAGGGCTTAATTTAACTATCTGGTTTATAAGAATGCATGTTTCTCAGTTTGTATCTCATACAAGTATATGCATGTTTCTGATATAATCATAATACGCATAATCTAAATGTGATACAATATGGCTCACCTATCATAAGTCCCCTCAAGCCAATGAGAGGAGCTCTCTAGTAAGCAAAAGGGAAATTACATATAGAAACCTCTTTTAACATTCGAGGGGAGTGAGATGAGAAGAGAAGGTACATTGAGAGTATATAGAGGAAGGCACGACACGTAGGCCGTATTTAAAAATTACAACACTTGTAATCTAGAGCCATATTGTTCACCATACCCAAACATTCAAGAATCAATATTTAGATTTAATTCAAGGGCAATTAATGTTTCATATCTAAAACATTCATCAAATAACATATGTTACGATTATGTTGCACTACGAATAGGTAGCCCCCAGAAGAAAAATTTTGTTTCATAAATAATCACAAATCTGCATTCGGTTTTCTTAGACCCCATCTATGTTAATTGATCAAATCAAAAAGCATCACCACCGATTTCAATTCCCTTTTCGATTCCTTTTATGTCGTACATAACACGGATTCCTTATATGTCATACATAAAACGCATATTATATGATTGGATACGACTAACACATATCATATTAATCAACAATCAAGCCTAATTTAAACACAAAATGGCATGGCTCTGATACCACTGTAAGGAATTAGAAGACACGCATCGAAAATTAATTTAAAAATTTTTCCATTCCTTGCCAGGATCTACCGTATGTGTTTAAGTCAAGTGGGAAGAAGCATTACCCTTAGTGTTTCTCAGCGACTTCCACAGCTTCTCTCCGTGGCTGGTGATCTCTTTTCAATCGCAAGAAGACATCCACAGTTTCTCTCCATGGCTCGTGCTCTCTTTCTGATAACGAGAAGTCGACGCCTCAGGTCGGCTTCCTCTACTGGTATCCACACGAACATCGTTCCAACCACGAACGATGTGTTAGCTTCTCCTGTCCCTCCAAGGCTTTCTCAAGAGTTCGTCCTCTCCGTCTCTACTTCAGCAGTTTCTTATCTGCAACCCTTTTGCATATTCCCTTTGGCCTTTTGTGTTATGTGTTGTGTGTCAAAAATGTAGCTCCTAAAATTAGATATATAGGATGCTTTGCGTTTTCCTCAACAGAATTAGATCTTGGAATTAATCTATATTAATTCCAAAATTAATACAATATCACATATTGTATAATTTGATAAGAAACTAATTAAATAAATAATGTTTATATTAAATCTGTCCCACAGATCTAATTCACCTATTTATTTAATTTAAATAAAGATAAGATTGGACTATATTTGATTTATTCTCATAAATCAAATTTGAGATATCCTATCAATTTGAATTTTAAATTCAAACGTGATGGAGATTTAATTTATCCTTATAAATTAAATCTTGTGAATATCTCTTATATGAGATATCCTATTAATTTGAATTTCAAATTCAAACGTGATAGAGATTTAATTTATCCTTATAAATTAAATCTTGTAAATATCTCTTATATGAGATATTCTATCAATTTGAATTTCAAATTCAAACGTGATAGAGATTTAATTTATCCTTATAAATTAAATCTTGTAAATATCTCTTATATGAGATATCCTATCAATTTGAATTTCAAATTCAAACGTGATAGAGATTTAATTTATCCTTATAAATTAAATCCTATATATCCCTTATATATAATATATATACAAATTTATATATATACGAATATAAATATAAATAAATATATACATTAACCCTGGATCATTCATTGAATCTATACACGTCTTAGATCCAATGACTCTGGACATCATAGCTCTTGTTGGGCTATTTTGTGTGCGACCCTGTAGGCCCATATGAAGTTGGCAATGGGCCATTTGCTATCCTGGCCCACAAGTCGCAAGCAGTCTCTAGCAAGACATAACGACTACCCAAATCATATGAGGATCGATAAATGATGTAACCTTTTATACAACCATATCATGTCCCTTCTGTCACTCGATATTTTAGTCATGGATGAGGCATGGATAATGTCATCCTCCTATTCCTGACCGTTACTTTCTTGATCCCTGAGTAGTCTGACTATAGAAATGGAACTACCTTTCCATTATAGTATGGCTATACATTTCTCAGAATCACTCATCGAGGTGCCCAGTAATATCTCTCTACGAATGTGAGGGTCAAATTCCTTCTTAACCACTCATATTCCTCCGCATGAAAAACCACTAAGCCCGAACATAGTCTTTATGATCACTCAGTCAAAAGTGACTTTTGACTAGGTCAAAGCTGAGCGTTTGTCATGTAGGAATCCATAATGATCTCAGGTCAAAGGGCATAGTGACATGGTTTGTATATGAGAGAAGCTTATGACGTAACCCATGCAACTCTCTCATAGCGGATCGGTCCAATACCTTGTACTCTTACATGTGCTATGACTTTGATTTATATATCTATACATCTTCAAAGTCATACTGGTCTTATTTCATCTTTGCTCCCGCACAGATGACCGACCAGGGACATTTAGGATAAGATCATGAATTATCCAAGGATGGTCATCACAATAAACATGCAAATAATACGATAACACAATTGATAAACTCGTAAATCAATAATGTTTATAAGACAATGATTGGCCCCTAGGGCACATTTTCCAACAGAAACTACCATGTGCCACCAAACAAAATAGAGGAGAAAGATGGAAGGTTTATACTAGTTATAGTGTATAGAACCCACCTACATACACGGCTTCATGCTTTTAGAGTACCCACTAGAACAACCTTCAATAACAAGGATAGCATGGATTGAAACCCAAGAGCAACAAAAAGGAAGCACTCAACCATATCTCTAAATACTCGAGGGGAAAAACTTGAACTGACCTCCAATTACCATAATTCTATGCGAGACAGGGAAAGGACTCAAGAACTGTAGCTACTATAGTGAAAATCGCATAGAGCAATAGCCACAGGGGTGACTACTTGCATGACGACGATGATAACCATAAGTGTGATCTACTGGAAGGAGGATGAACTCACGACAGAACCCAATTGCAGAACTGGTGACACTTCTGCAGGATTTCCCTTCCACTCTCACTCTTGTTGCAACCTCACCCTCGAAAGAAAGAAATGAAATGGGGAATGAGTGACTTAAACATAAAGGCGATGGCAGCAAACCTTCTATGCCTTGGACACCTTCTTTGCGCCGCTCCTTAACTCTGTCCTCACGTATCATTGCTCTATGCCATAGAAGCTGCAACTGCATATAGGAGAATAAGGGAAGGAAGTCGGGAATTGGTAAAAGGATAGAGGGGCCTTTTTGTAATTTCTCCTGCCTGCAAAAAAGAAAAACCCTCCCTTCAGCATTTGCCAAAGCTCAAACATGGGTATACAGATTTAATCACCTAACACGTGACTACTGCGCTAAAGCCACCCCTTCGAATTTTTCTGTAACTAATACATATAACCCTTTGCTAAATGATTTAAAATACAGATTTTTCCTTGATCCATAACAGAAATCACAAGTCTATGAAAGTGAAACCATGCTCTTGATTCTTCTAAAAGTCTCTCTGTGTTTACAGGTCATGACCAAAACATGGATCTGGTCACGACTAAAATACAAAATCGCTGAAACTACAAGTTTAGAATTAGGTCATACAGAAATAAAAGGGGAGGATGGTTGCTGTCAAAAGGGAGGCTAGTTTTTTATCTAATTAGGCTAAGAAGCAGTACTCGAGTGCTCTCTAATCACCTTATACATATCTTCCATCATTCTATACCTCTCCATAGACTTCTCCACACCTCTACACCTTCAATCTACCATCTTCTCATTGTCTCTTCATGGCATCATGTTTGGACAGTGATTGTAGTATAGTAGGAGTCATGAGAGGCTAAAGCTTTAGGCTCTTAGTGATGGATCTGATATCTTGAGCTCATGGACTAAAACAAGGAGTTTCTAATATCTAATTTGCATATTATCATGTTATGATTGCTTCTAGATCTAGGGTTTTTATTTTATTAGCAAGTTTTGAATATCAATTGATCATTCTTATATTAGAATATGTAATTGAATTCGGATGATTTCAATATTTTTTTTAATATAATATTTCAACTTTGATTTCAAGAGAGTTAGGTTATTATCAGCAACCGTTGTTAATTAATTCAATGGTTTAAAATCTAGGGTTTTCAATCAATGACCATCCAAGGGCATTTTTATCATCTAATTCAACTTACACAATAAGTGTTTTTTGACAGTTCGCTAATAGTTCTTAAACCAGCTTTGATTAAAGGGGTTTAAGGCAAATTAGGGTTTTGGACTCAATCGATCGATTGAGGGTTTCTTTGAGACTTAGTGATTTCAAAACTCCAATTTTAATGTGAGAGCAAGGATAGATACGTTTTCATCATCCATAGTCTTTCATAATATATTTCTCAAATAAACTAACTCGCTTTCATCTTAATCAAAAATATAAAAGCATTTACTTTTCTGCACTATACTTTTATTGCATCAATCACTAAAACCCCAAAAACCATTTTATCCCTACTCAGGTTTTTCATTAATTTTGACATCTAATCTGTTAGGTTTCCAAATAAAAGGCTCCTTGAGAAGAACAATAGGGTTGTGCCTTATACTATATTATATTGGGAGCAATTAACTTTATTTTGATGGATCAGACCATGACAATCCTCACCTCATCAGTTTGTTTTCCCTTGTATGCTAGACTTGGCATTATTACCTCCTCTTGTTGCTTTTGGGTTGGCTTCATGAGCATTAGCTGTTGTTCTTTAATACTTTTTGATTCTCCAATCTTCATCTGTGACATTGATGAATTTTCAACTTCAAGATCTTCCATATCATCTTGTACTGTATCATCTTCCTTAAAATGTACTTTTCTTCCACTTCTGAGTGATATGGCATTCAAACCCTTCAGATTAATCATAGTATTCGATGGTATACTGCCACTACTCTTCATTTGGATGCTACTCACTGTATTAGAGACTTGGGTTAAATGACTTGTAATATCTACATTCTTGGGACTTAACTCCTTAACTTTCATGTGTATATTAGCATTATCCTTCTGTATACTTTGAAGGATTAAAGCTATAGAGGTGAATTGACCGTCATTCTCCTTGAGCTTGTTGTCTATAATCATCATTCTACTATCCATGTTATTCATCTGTACAACCATACTCTTTAACAACTGAGAAGTCTCATATGGTCTTGATGCCACTAAGGCATTAGGGTGAGTTAGAACTATAAACCTAGCATTATTTTGGTAGTTGCTTAAGAAAGCACCACCTAGTTAGAATTGGTTTGGTCTATTTTCCCTACTCCCCACCTAAAATTTGGGTGGTCTCTCCAACCAAGGTTGTATGTGGTAGAATATGTCATATCCTACTTTTTCCCTATCTATATAATACTGATAGTTGAAAGAGATTTGAAAAGGATTATGATGATGAATATAAAGGAAAAATAATGATTACATAAAGGTATAAATATGAGGGACTAAGATGAAAAGTTTAAAAGTTATATGGTTCAAAGTGTAATTTTCAAAAGTTCAAGGGCAAAATGGTAATTATTGAAAGTTGAGTAGGAAAAGGCCAAAAAATGACTAGAATCAAATTAGTCCCAAATTTTCCCAATAAATAGAGAAAATTATTCTACTCAGTTTGACGCAACACATAATTTTGATATGAGGTCCCAGAAAATTTATATTAATCTCTAAAATAAAGGGAAATTAATACAATATCCTCTGGACCTCAGAATCATATGAAATTTAGCAGTAAATTCCTATAATTAATGAGAATTTAGGAAACTACCAGAGCTCAAAAAGGAGTTCTCTAGAATTTATTATAGAATTTATAGTGTATTAAAATGCCCGATAAATATGTTTCAGACAAGTATGTGGGCCAAGGAGTTAAGCCCATAAAGGTAGTCGACCATGTAGAGGGCTGAAAATGTCATCTTATAGGCCCAATAATATTTTCAGACAAGTATATGGGCCAGGGCTAACAAAGACCAATAAAAATATAAAATTACAAAAAATGTACTGAGTATGCCACTGTGTTGTGTCAATGAGCCAAAGATAAATGAAGGGTATTTTGGTCATTTGACTATGGTTAGACGGTCAAGGAGAGTTTCTAGAATAGTTGACCAAGGTCAGGGAATACTCTGATAAGGTGTAAAAAGATGATAATGCCCTTTGAGAAATTAAAGTGAAATCGGACAACAATAAAAGGGTCTTGAAGAAATGTAGGGAATTGTTATTAGGACTTCTGGCTCTCAAAAAATTATGAGACTTTGTAGGGGAGTTATTTTATATTATAATGAATTTCTAAAAATTTTATAACCATTAAAAGAGGTGTCTAGCATTTATTTCAAAATCATAATATTTTAAGGATATCGATATAAGGAAAGTGCCTTAGGAATTGTGCCAATTAGCTATTGGACCCAAGGAAGGCCTAGGGTAGTCCAATATTTTGTCCTAGGGTAGCCCAATAAGTCCCAGAAGTTGTCTTGGAGACCAAATCCAATAATGAATGATTTTTGAATTTTTGGAAAAGAAAAGAAAATGGAATAAAGTGAGAATTAGGCTTTGCACATGGTGGGACCCACATCCCTAACACATGATGTCCAAGACAAGAGGGAGGAGAAGATTTTTGTCATGTGATCTTATCTCAAGTTGGCTTGATGGGCAAGCTTGATGTAAGAGCAATTATGAGCCATTAGATCAAATAGTGCACAAAGTGATCTTGGCCATTGATTTTCCATGGAATTTTTCTATAAATACCCCCACATTTCAGCTTCAAAACTATGGCATGAGAACCCTTGGGGAACCTCTTGCAAAATGAAAACTCAAGCCAAGAGAGAGAAGATTCAAGGTATCAAAGTTCAAGCAAGCTAGAGATTAAAGGTAAGCAATCTATCCTAGCTTATTTTCCTTTGATTTGAGAGCTTGAACTTAGGGTTTTCATGGAAGAAAGTTGAGTTTTCTCTAAGGTGTATATGCTGTCCAAAACCTTAGATGAAAGGAAAAATAAGAAATTAAAGTTAGAGATATGTGATTGAAGCTTAAACAAGCTAGTTAGATGATTGGTTGTTGAATGAAGTTCATATTCTTGACTTTGCCATAGTTGAATCATTTCAGTCTACATTGTTTATGATAGAAGGAGATGGAATTTCAATGATCTAATGCTTCTATTGAATTCATATGATGATTTTGTGTAGGATTGGATAGGTTTTGAACCTTGGAAGATTGGAATTCCAAGTTGTAGTTTTTGAAGTTCTTCTCTATACTGTTCACTCATATGAACAGTGATTAGAATTTATGATTTTGATGTTTCCAATGGTTTTAAAATGAAAATTTGTATGGGATAAATTAGAGAAACAAGTATTGGAAGCATTGGAATCAAAATAAGAATTTTTGAAAGAACTATGTACATGTTTTCAGTTCTGTCCAGAGGGCATGAATGAGCTATAATTTCATGATTCTAAGTTCATAAATGGCTTTAGAAGATGAAATTGTGTGGTAAAGTCAAGACATCAATTGATTCAAAGACAAAGTCCATTAGCTAGATTAAGGAAAGTTAATATAGTTAAATGAGCTCAATGTTCAAGAGAAAGTTAGATTGTAATGGACAAATGCTTATGTGATGTTAGGATTTGATTGTGGACTCCAAAGAGGCAGCCACACATCCAAGAGAAGTAAGAAGAAAGAGGCAAGGTTAAAGTGAAAGAGATCAATAAAGTGAGGTAGTAAATTTATCCTAAACTTGTATGTATTCAATGTTATGCTTGGTTGTGCTATGGCTTTGTTGAATTGTGTTGCATATGTGCTTATGATTGAAGCTCTATTTCTATTACTACTTTACCTAATTGTATTTCATATGCTACATGGAATCATGCATATTACACAGTGTGTCATATCCTAATTTTTCCCTATCTGTATAGTACTGATAGTGGAAATATGCTTAGAAAGGATTATGACAAAGATCAGACAAAATAATAAAGGTTAGATAAGTCTTAAAGAAAGAGAAGGACCTAAACGCAAATTGAAAAAGGTTAAAGGCCAAAAGTTAAACTAGAAATAAATGTTGAGCCAAAAGTGGTAATTTCTAAAAGTTTAGGGACCTAAATGTAAATATGCAAAAAGTTAGGGATATAAATGTAACTAAGCAAAAAGTCAGGGACATAAATGTAATTATAAAAAAGTTCAGCCAGAAAAGGCTTAGAAATGCCTGTATGTATTTCAGTCCTACATTCCATCAGTAAATAGAGGAAGTCATGCTGGGTAATCTGGCATGATACAGAAATTTTATTAGGGCTCCAGACAGCAGAAAATTATCTGATAGTCTAAAAGTTATCTAAAATTTTATCAGATTTCATGGACTTCAGATATAAGTGGACAAATTACAGGAAATTGTGCCCTACAGTGTCAAATGTCCTAGATCTGACAGATCTCCAGAAGAAGTTCTGTATAAAAAGTTATTCACATATCAGTGAATTTTGACGGGAGTTTGTTAACACCCGTGATCCGATAATAGAACTTATCGGTATGTAAACCTGGATAGAATGAGATCAGATGACCTCATAGATAGGCCCATAATGACGCCAAGGAAGGCCCAAAACCCAGGGTACCAGTCTATCAGTAGAACGGGCCAGTGCCAGAAAAAGTGCGAAATTACAAAAATGCCCCTGGATGCCCAGATTGTACCAGAGATGGATGAAGGGCATTTTGGTCATCTGGGACAGGTTAAAAATGTGGCATATGGTATAAATATGATTAGTTGAGCCAATATATGCCCTGAGGTAGTACAAAGAGGGGTGAAATGACGATTATGCCCTTATGGTCAATATAGTGCAAGAAAGGACACTAAGGGTATTTTGGTCATTTCCCAAGGGATCTGTAATTAAGTTGTGGTCAGTACAAGTATGTCAATGGTGTGGGAAGCCTAGACATTGATTTCCAGGATATAATACATATCCTGGTATATTATAGAAAAATTCAGAACAGAAAACAGTCCGGTTGTTGTAAAACAACACTGATCGGTATCGGATTGGACTGGAATTTTGTCCAGAAGGTTCCTTGCGTGGGAAGCATGCCACCTAACCCTCTTAGGTGTCCCATGAGCTGTCCCACATGATGTCATAATTATTATTTTATGAAAAAGTTAAATCCAAGATTAAATGTGGGCCTTTAGATCAAATAGTAACCAAATCAATCTTGGCCATTCATTTTTCTTGGATTTTTGCTATAAATACCCCTCAATTCTGGTTCAGAACCATAAGCTCATGTACCCTTGGGGAAGCTCTTGCAAAATGGAAACTCAAGCCAAGACAAAGAAGATTCAAGGTTCCAAAATTCAAGCAAGCTAAAGATTAAAGGTAAGCAATCTCTCCTAGCTTATTTTCCTTTGATTTGGGAGCTTGAACTTAGGGTTTTAATGGGAGAAAAGTTGAGTTTTCTCTAAGGGAAGGTTCTTCCCAAAGATAAAGGAAAAGGGAAAGGAGAAATTAAAGTTAGAACTATATGATTGAAGCTTAAACAAGCTAGTTAAGTGATTGGTTGTGGAATCAAGTTGATATTCTTGACTTTGCCATGGTGTGCACTGTTCAGTATGCACTGTTGATGAGGGAAGGAAATTGAATTTCAATGATTTAATGCTTCCATTGAGTTTGTATGATGATTTTGTGTAGGATTGGAAAGGTTTTGAACCTTGGAAACATTAAAATCTCAAGGTTGTAGTCTTTGAGATTCCTTACAGTTACTGTTCACTCGCATGAACAGTGATTGGAATTTCATGATTTTGATGGTTCCAATGGTTTTAAAATGAAAAGTTGTGTGGGGTAAAGTGGAGAAACAAGTATGGGAAGCATTAGAATCAAAATGAGAATTTTTGAAAGAATTGTGTGCTTATGTTCAATTCTGTACAGCAGGACATGAAGGAGCTGGAATTTTATGATTCTAAGCTCATAAATGAGTTCAAAAGATGAAATTGTGTAGGTTAAAGTCAAGACATCAATTGGTTCAAGAGCCAAGTGGATTAGTGAAAATTAGAGAAAGTTATGACAATAAAGAGTGTAACAAAGTTAGTCTTGAACATGGTTGGAGTTCATGAGTCCTAATGAGTTATGTGATGAATATGAATGTGTTTAGGACCATAAAACATCCAAGAAGATGTTGGAAAGTGATGGACATAAAGGCTTTATGGTTGGAAAGCTAGGGAGCAAGGACTAAAGGTCAAGAGAAAAGCTTAAGTGCAAGGTAGTGAACTTATCTCTTTATGTGCTTGATGTGGTATGCTTATGTGTTGACATGTATATGTTATTTGAATGATGTTGTGACATGATAAATGATGTTGAATGTATTGTGAATAACATATTTCCATGGCCATGCACTTTATGTAAAAGTTTGTAGCATGTTGGCATGTCACTAATCAAAGAAAGTTTAATGAAATTACATATCATGCATTAGCATCCATCTTGCATATTTAAGTGGTAATGTTTGCTGCTGAAATCTCACTCTCCCATAACCAACCAATTTAGGTCAAGCATGAAGAAAAGGTATGAATGGAGAAGAGCTAAAGAATGGAAGAAAGGAAGTGAAGTATTTAAGATTCTAGCATATGCTATGCATTTTCCATGTATATAAATGCCATGTAAGGTGTCTATTTATGTGATAAACTTGTATGTAATAATTATGGCATATGTACATGATATATATGAATGTTAAGAAGCTTATTTAATGGCTTGTGCATGCTGAAACAATTATTGGAAATGAAAGAAAAGAAACTGAAATGGTAAAAACGTAGGTCCTATAGCAGTTTTGTTGTGGCTTCAGTTTGACCTAGCAAATGAAGGAATTAGTTCACGAAATTTTATGACCATGTAGCACACATCCAGAGCTTTAAATTCATAGGTAGAACGTGTCATTTGGATGTGTATATCAAGAGAAATGAATTTCCAAAATAAGGGACCAGAATCTGTTTCCAGAGTTTTTGACCAAATAAACAGTAAACTTCAACGAATAAACTGTATCAATTGGCTAATCATTTGGTCTGGAAATTATTTTTCCCTTAAATTTCAAGATGTTATCTTCACATATATTTTTGAACCACTTCATTTCGATTTTTCTAGAATTAATTATGATTTTTCTAAGTTGCGTAATCTGGAATACCATATGAACAGTAACCCGAGAAAGAGTAAAATTCCATATTTGGTTAATGGACTTCCAAGGTCTTGTAAGTGGTTCTAAATGCTACTGAATGGTCCCTAAGACGTATAAAAGTAAGGATGTTACATTATGGTATTAGAGCAAAGGATTTTGGCTTAAGAAATGCTCTGAATAGATTATTTATGGACTAATATGAGCTTATTCCCAGACCCTAACCCTAAACAATGAGTATTTTGTTAAGGTAGGGTATGTTATGGGATAGTTAACATTGCTTAATTAAGCAAATGTTGCATGAATATATATGAGATTGTATAAGGTTAAGTTAGAGGCTTTAATTAATAAGGGAGACTCCAGACCAATAGTGATATATGAAGATGATATATATCCACATCCCTTAGACAATGAAGAGAGTCCAGATGAGAGTTTAGGGGATCAGCAAGGAAAATCTACAGTGGAATATCCCATAGACATTTCTGTAGACTTAAACCTACAGTCTGGAGGTCATGTAGAGATTCAGCCTGAAGCCTAATATGCACCAAAAGATGTTGAGTCTAGTGACTCTATACGGTATAAGTTTGTTGGAATGCCCTCTAACCCTGATATAAGCTTTATCCCTCTTACGGGATGATAGATTACGGCTGAGGAAGCTGAGTACTGGTATTGGATTATAGGTAGACCATATATTATTCCTCCTCTACTAGAGTTTGAGGATAGATTCAAGATAATTAAGATACAACAGTCCCCTAATTCAGATTGTAGATAGAAAGGTCAACTAGTTGTGAAATAAGCAGATCCCTCTAGTTAAGGTGGTCTGGAAGGGATTAACAGAGAGTGAAGCTACCTGGGAAGCAGAAGAAAGGATGAGAGAAACATACCCTGAACTATTTCCTTAGTATATATGTAATGGAAATTTTGAGGGCAACATTTATTTTAAGGGGGAGAGAAATGTCATATCCCTAATTTTCCTATATGATATGTGTGTACAGTTTATCTGAAATGGACATGAGTTTCTTGGAATAGACTGTATCAGATTGAGAAAGGAAAGGGAAGGATTAATAACTAAAGAAAGAATAGGGACTTAAACAAAAATTGAAAACTTTGAAGGCAAAAAGTGAAAGTAGAAGAAAACGGAGGGACCTAAATGCAATTAATGAAAAGTTCAGGGACTAAAGTGCAATTATTCAAAAGTTGAGGGACCTAAATATAAATATGAAAAAGTTGAGCCAAAACAGGCCAAAAATGCCTGGAATCAGATCAGACCCAAATTTTACCAGTAGATAGACAAAAATATTTCAGTCAGTTTAACTCAACACAGAATTTTGATTTGAGATCCCGATTAATTGATATAAATTCGTAAAGTCAGAAGGAATTATTATAGTATTTTTCAGATCTCATAATCAGATGAGACTTTATAGGAAATTCATATATTTAATGTAAGAATTTATAAAATTGAAAGAATCAGAAAAGGAATCATGTAGAAACCATACGGGATTTTACAGTGAAATAAAATACCCGATAAATAGGATCAGGAGAGTTGTATTGTGAATTGGGCCATAAAGACAATACAGGCAATAAGCCCATACAAAGGCCCAAATGGCACCATCATGAGCCCATTAAGGTAACTGGACAGTTATGTGGGCTAGAGACCAGAGCAGTCAAGGAAAAGTGCAAAATTATGAAAATGCCCCTGGATGTCCATACTGCACCAGTGATGGATGGAGGCCATTTTGGACATGTCAAAAATGTGGGACATACTATAAATATGATTATATAGAGCCAATATATGCCCTAAGGTAATGTAAAGAGGAGTGAAATGACAATTATGTCCTTAGGGTTAATATAGTGCAAGAAAGGACACCAAGGGTATTTTAGTTATTTTCCAAGGGATGGACGGCAGATAAATACTTAGTATAACAATTTCAATGGTATGAGAAGCCTAGACAATTTCCAAGATAGAATACATATCTTGGTATATTATAAAAAAATTAGAAACAGAACACAGTCTGGTTGTTATGAAACTGCACCGATCGGTATCAGATTGGACTAAAATTTTTCCAGAAGCTTTCTTACATGGGCAGCATGCCACCTAACTCTCTTAGGTGTCCCATGAGCTGTCCCACATGATGTCATAATTATTCTTTTTAGAAAAAGTTAAATCCAAGATTAAATGTGAGCCATTGGATCAAATAGTAACCAAATCAATCTTGGCCATCCATTTCAACCCAAATTTCTCTATAAATATCCCCTGTTCAGATCACTTCAGCATGCATGGTGAACCATAGGGAAACTCTTGCAAAATTTCCATTCAACTATGAAAGAAGCAACCAAAGTGAAGTAACAAGCAAGGTAATCATCTCCCTTGATCTTGAGCTTTGTTCTAGCAAGTTTGCTCATGGTTTTAAGGGGTTTTCATGCTATATTTTCCTTATGGTTGCTGCTGGAAGTGCTGCTCATATGTGGTTAAAATATGTGTTTTATGTTATGGATAGTTTAGATAAGCTTAAACAAGCTAGAATCAAGTGGTATAAACTTGTGAATTCAAGTATGTTTGAATTTAGGGTTTTGTGTTCTTGCTGGTACTGTACGTGGTACTGTTCATATGGTGGAATTTCATGATTTTGATGCTTCCAATGAGTTTAAAATGGAAAATTGTGTGGGGATAAAGTAGGAGAACAAGTATTGGAAGTATTGGAATCAAAATGTGAATTTTTGGAAAACAAGGGCTTCATTTCAGTTTGGTACTGTAGCAATTGATATGTGTTGATTTTGGAAATTCTGATTTCATATTTAGATTCTACATGAAAATTATGTGGAAAAGAACCATGAGAATTTTTTTTGGAAAGATGAAAGTAGGAAACATAAAGTAGAGAAAGAAAGGGAGCTAATGACAACCTAGTCTTGGTTTTGGATTCAAGTTGAGTTGTGACTTGATATTATTTTGTAATGACTAGGTTTTGACATTTGTGAAGGAAGGAAATCATCCCAAGAAGGTCTTGAGCAAGATATCTAAGAGGTAGCAAGGATACCTAACTATAACTCATGTTTGTTTAATTGTTTTGCTTGCTTGTTGATTATGGTGTTTGGATGAGCTTGAGCTTATGTCATCATGTTATGATGAAGTATGAATGATTACAACTCCTTACAAGTTATGTCATGAAAATATGCATGATAGAGCTTGCTTATGTACTATTATGAAGTAGCTCTCATCACATGATAACATGTTAAGCATTCAATTATTCATGCATGATATTATGGTTTGTGTAACTTACTATTGGGATTTCCATGAAATCGCATTTCTTCCACATGCATAACTATGTTTTAGGTGCTGGATCCTCTCAAGGGAAGAGAGTAAATATTGATGAATAAGTTTGTATAATAAGTTACATGACTTACATGACACTATGGGATGATGTGCTAGTATGCATGGTGTATATTTTTATAACCCTATTCTGAGGCAGTAGTGATGTGATGATGATTATGATGCCTAAATCAACGAGTTTTAGTTTGAAATTTGACATGATTAAATATAAGATACAGAGCTTTAAATGAACACCAATAATGCCTCATTTGGATAAGTATCCGAATTGTTATGATTTTACAAAGTTGGTAGTAAGATCTCGAATTGAAATAAAACGAGTGCTGAGAGGCAGTGACGTTCACGCAATGATTTCATATATCAAATGAACGAATTTTTCTATGAAATTTTATGAGCTTAAATAGGACGTGTAGAGACTCAAATCCATAGGTAACACAGTTCATTTGGATAAGTAACCAAAGAGAAATGAATTTTTGAAGTTAAGCAAAGAAACTGGAACTTGCAGATTTTTCCAAATGAACAGTGACTTATAACCAATAAACTGATTTCATATGGACAAGAAAACTGAAGTTTCATATTTTTCCCTCAAATATTTATGAAATAGATTTCATTATAAATTTGAAATACATTATTTCAATTTTTCTACAATTAATTATGAATTTTCAAATTAGGGTACATGTTCTAGAATTACCAAATGAACAATACTAAGAGCAATTCCTTTGGAAATGGATGTTTTCAAAGCAAATGATCATGTAATTGGTTCCAATCACTTCTAATGGAGTATAATTGAGGTTAAAAGTAAGGATGTGACAAAAGGAATGCATATTAAGTCTAGAGTACTGCAAACATCATATGTAACTACTCTAGCATTTGTATGAGTTGTCACACATATGGCATAATGTAACTTGCTAATTGTAAGGCCTAAACGTTCAGCACATTCATAAGAAACAAAGGAATGACTTGTACTAGAATCAAACATAGCAATCACAGAGTGATTATTGAGATAGATTGTACCTTGTATAATCTTGGGTGACTTCTGAGCATCTTTTCTTGTAAGTGCAAACACTTAACCTTGAGTTCATGGCCTTTGATCATTCACTGCTTGAGGAAAATCCTTAGAAAAATGTCCAGGTTTTCCATATATATAATAGACATTCTGTTCCATCAAGCACCACCTATCACCATGATTCTTTCTGCACTTATCACATACTCAGAACCTTGAGTCCCTATTGCCTCACAAGTTTCCTCGAGTAGGCCTTCTAGTCTGCCACTGCCTCTTCCTTTTCTTATAGCCACTACCACTGGAAACATCTCAACTTTGACTAGTCCTTTTGGGAATAACATTCCCTTTGCTCACTGGTTTAAATAACATTCGATGATTTAAACTATTTTCAATTATTCAACATGCCTCCACTGCTTTGTTGAATTGGCTATATTGCTGAGGAGTCATCTTCTCTTTCAAGGTAACATTCAGTCCTCTAATCATTCTTTTTATCATCTAGCGTTCATCATCCACTTACCGAAGATATGTGGAGTATTGAGAAAGATGAATAAACTTAGCTAGATATTCATCAAAGGGCTCCTTCTCTCCTTGCCTCAGTACAAGGAATTCAGCTTCTCGCTCATCACGTACTGACTGAGGAAAATATTTCTCATAGAATTGTTCAAGAAATACTTTCTATGTAATAGGAATATTTATGGCTTGTAGCAGTAGTTCAGTGTTCTTCCACCACCAGTCTGCATCCTTTTCTAACCGATAAATGGACATCTGTGCTTTACTTTTAGATGGATAGTCGAGTACTTTGAAAATCTTCTCTAACTGACTGATCCAATCCTCTGCCCTTTGAACATCAAATGTCCCCTCAAACGTTGGAGGATTGTGCTTATAGAACTTTATCATCTACTGCTAAATATTAGTAGAATCAACCACTTGTCCAGCCTGCCTAGGTGGCTCTGTCAACTGCTGCGCCATCTCTAGTTATATATCAGCTACTCCTACAGGCTATTGATACCTTAAATTTCCTACAGCCTCTGCTACTGCTGTTACTATAGCAGCATCTCTCTCCTGGTCATTTCGAGCTTGAGCTACTCGTATCTCCTCAATTATCTTTTGTTGTTGCTTTAGACATTCTAGAATTATTTGATTAATATCCCCAGGGTTTTATGGTTCTTCTTGGGAAATAGTTCTTCTTGTTCGTACCATTTTATTTTACTACCTAAATATGAGAGGAATATAGTAAATAACAATTTATATTTCATCCAAAACATTATATACAACAAGTTTAGTAACATCAAATAAATCTTTTATACATAACTTAAGTACATAGACAACATTATCATTCATAAGTACAATCATTACACTACACTTTCTTAAAAGTAGTTCTGATGAAATCTTCTACCATAAAGATCCAATCTGGGATGTTGTCATATGGTTCTTCCTCAAAATACTAATCAAATCCTGCTCTCCAAGTCTTAGTGAGGGGTAAGGTATCGTCCATAATATTTGTCCAATCTCTAAGGGTAATAGTATTTGGATCAAAAGCTTGATAAGTCTCCCATACCCTATGAAATCCTAGTAGATCCTATAACACCTTATTTTTTTTATGTTTTAGGGACCATTAGATAGCATTTAGAACCACTTACAAGTTCATTGAAGTTCAATTACAAAATCTAGAATTTTACTCTTTATGAGTTATTCATATGATAATTCTAGATTAAGCGATGAACTTCAAAAAATCATAACTAATTCTAGAAAAATTAAAATATAGTGGCCCAAAAAGATACATGAATAACATCTTAAAAATTAAGGGAAAAATACTTCCTTGGACCAATTGATTAGTTAACGGAGTCAACTTTAATGTCAAAGTTTACTGTTCATTTGGTCAAATTTTTGGGAAAATAGTTCCTGGTCCCAAACTTTAAAAATTTTGTTCTCTTTGTATAGACATCAGAATAAGGCATTCTTAGTGTCAAAAAAAAGCTTGACATGTTAAATAAATACTTCTAAAATATCATACATTTATTTAACCATTTTCTATTTTTATAAATAGCTACAAATGTACTGCCTCAAAGCATACATTACATAAGTTATAACGCAAAATTATACTTAAACATGTCATCTATCCCCTAACTCCTCTTCTTGCATCTTCATTTTCTTCCATCTTTGATGAACTTATTGATGTAGGGGTGACATGTAGGGGGTGAGATTTTGGGAGAAATCTCAGTAGTAAACGGAAACCATACAAAGTATGCAACTATATGCTTGATGTTACTATGTGTGCACTTAATGATCATGCTTGCATAATGATTACATGCTTCCATGTATCTTAATTATAACATATGGCCATAGCATAAAAAGAAATAGAGCATTACTTAATCATACATGCTTCACATCATCAAGGTAAGTAAACATCACATAAAGCATCCAAGCAACATAAGCATACAAGTAAGTAAGTTCACTACCTCATACTCCTTGCTTTCCTCATCCTTTTCCTTTACCTCTTGCTTCCTACTTTTCCTTTAGATGTGACAGCCCTCTTTGAGCTCACAAACCAAATCATTGTATTATCATTAACTCATTACAATCTAACTTCCTTGAACATTAAACTTTATCTATTAAAGCAACTTTCTTAAATCTTTGTTAATTAGCTTGGTCTTTAAATCAATTGAAGTCTTGACTTTACCCAACACAATTTGGCCATATAAATCCATTTATGAACTCTAAATGGCCAAATTCCAGCAACTGTAATCTGTTCTGGACAATACCAAAAGCTTCTCTTTTTCTTTCAAAAATTCTCATTTTGATTCCAATGCTTCTAATACTTGTTTATCTATTTTCCTCTATACAATTTTTCATTTTAAAACAATTGGAAGCATCAAAATCATGAAATTCTAATCACTTTTCATGCGTGTGAACTGTCACATCCCAATTTTTAGGCCTAGAAGCTCAATTTGTAGCCTGAAAAAGGCAGGCTACTAGGCCCTATTATGCAAGAGTTCCAGAAGTATACAGATGATATTCAGGGACTAAACTACAAGAAAGTGAAAATTCAGGGACTAAATCATGAATAGTGAAAGTCCTTGGGGGCATAATGGAAAAGTAAGAGGTATTTCTTGGGAACTGAGCCACTAGAGTGTTTGGGCTTGGTTAGAAATCCAAGATGACATTTAAAATCCCAAAAACTTAGGCCCAATATTTATGGAGTTTAAGAGGCATTAAAATAATATTTTAGTTCTTTTCTATAAGGTAAAGGTACCTGGTTAAGGATAGAACTAGGAAAAGTGATCATATATGACTTTAGGCCATGAGGTGGCATGAAAGGTGTCCTCATGGGACCCACAAGGTGCCACATAGCATGATTACAGAAAAAGAAGAAAATTTAATGACATATGTCATGAGATTAGAAAAAGGGGGAAAAGTAAAAAGAACGCGTGGCACAATCTCGATTGCTCATTCCAGGAAAAGACTCTAGAATTCTCTTAAGAGGTTAAGTCAGCTGGTGTGGTGTCCTAGGGCCCCCACTAATTGTGCCGCGTATGCCCTAAGGTGTCCCCTGAGGTGTCCTTGGATGATGTCATAATGGTGAGTTATCAAGGAGGAGGTTGTCATCGTGATGATGCAGGCAAAGCTTCTTGAGGAAGCTAAGCGATCTGGGCCATTCATCACGATTTGATCTAAGCCATTCATTCCACCTCCACTCACCTATAAATAGGCCACTCCTCCCTCCAAGGAAGCCATGGCCAAGGAGTAAAAGAAAGAAGAGAAAGAAGAGAGAAAGAGAGAAGGAGAGAAAGAGAAAGAAAGGAAAGGAAAGAAAGGAAGGAGTTATGGCAGAGCCAGGAGCAGTCCAAGGAGCTTGGGGACTAGGCATAACTTAGGAATGAGGTAAGTAAGTTATCTAGTCCCTGCTCTAATAAAGTAGAGGATTGCTCTTAATAGTTAGAATAGAGAAATATCTCTATTAATAAAGGTAGCTAAAGGTAGAAAGAAAGCCAGGGGAATGTCATATTAAGGATATTACCCCTAGTTAAGCATAAGTTAAGTAGAGCTATATTGGATAATGATAAAGATATTATTATGCTATTTGTAGGCTCTGACTTATGAAAAGAAAGGACCTTAGAGACAAGGCTAAGAGTTGGAAGGAAAGGCTTCACGCCAAGTAGTAAACTTACCTACTTGTATGCTTATACTGCTTGGATATTTTATGTGATGTGTTCTTACCTTGATGATGTGAAGCATGTATGATTAAGTAATACTCTGTTTCATTTTATACTATGGCCATATGTTATAATTAAGTAACCTAGAAGCATGTATGTTATCATGATGCAAGCATGATCATTAAGTACACACATAGTAACATCAAGCATATAGTTGCATACATTGTATGGTTTCTATTTGCTACTGAGATTTCCCCAGAAATCTCACTCGCTTCCATGTAATCCCAATCCCACACGTATGTTAGAAAAGGATTGAAGAAGCATGAAGAGAAGTTGGGGATTGGATAGTGCAAATGTTGGGACCAAAATACTGGAATCAGGGAAAAATGTTGTATGAACAGTAAACTTCAGATATTTGCTTACATTGACTTGGTCAAGGCGTGGTCAACAAGTTATTTTTCCCTGAAATATCATTATGTTAGCTTCGTGTAACAATTTGAACCAATTCATTTCAATTTTTTTAGAATTAGTTATGATTTTTCGAAATCAGGTCACTCCTCTGGAATTTACACACTGAACAGTACTCGCTAAGAGTAAAATTCTAGATTGAGTAATTTGACTTTAATAGCCTTAAAAGTGGTTCCATATGCTACCGTTTGGTCCCTAAGATGTATGAAAATGAGGATGTTTCATGAACAATAATAGACAACACTTAAAAATTACAACTTTGAATCCCAATGCTTCCAATGTTCTAAACTTATTCAATCCTACACAAAATCACCTTTTAAATTCAATGGAAGCATTAGATCATTGAAATTCCATCTTCTCCTATTCAGAACAGCCTTGTTCGAAAGGCCTCAAGAAAGAGAAAAGTCAAGAATATCAACTAAATTCAATAACCAATCATCAAACTAGTTTATCTGTGTGTCTTATACTTGATTCTATCTTGCTTTTCTTCTTTCTTTATTTCTATCTAGATTTGGAGAGCAAGCATACTCTAGGTTTAATGGAATTTCCAACCACTAAAACCTAGGTTTTACCCTTCCAAAACACATCTATATAAAATAGGAAGGATCACATACCTTATGCCTTGATCTCTAAGTGCCTTGAATTGCCTTAATCTTGGTTGAGTTTTCGAATGACAAGAGTTTCTCTAAGGGAACCAAGAGGCCACGGTTTTGCAATGAAATGGAGGGGTATTTATAGCCAAAACTTTGGCATCTTCGGACAAGAATATCCCTCCTTCAACTAATTATTACAACTCCTTAATCTTGAATTTGATTGGTTGGTTTTTGGATTAGTTAACCTTAATCACCATTAGGTTAATTCTTATATTATTTTATTTCATTTTAGCATATGTCCATACTCTTCTTCCTTATTCCTGATTCCATCTGGCATATTGCACATGGTGTGTGGGTCCCACTGTAAAGTCCATACTTTCATATGTCTTAGGGACCACTCAGTAGCATTTAGAACCACTTACAAGACCTTGGAAGTCCATTAACCAAATTTGGAATTTTATTCTTTCTCGGGTTACTGTTCATATGGTATTCCAGATTACATAACAAACTTCGAAAAATCATAATTAATTCTAGAAAACTCAAAATGAAGTGGTTCAAAAATCTACGTGAATATAACATATTTAAATTTAAGGGAAAATAATTTTCATAACAAATTATTTTCCAATTAATACAGTTTATTCGCCAAAGTTTATTGTTCATTTTGTAAAAAATCCTGGAAACAGATTCTAGTCCCTTACTTTGGAAAATCAGTTCTCTTTGTACAGACATCCAAATAAAGCATTCTTGCTGTCAAAATGAAGCTTGGCATGTCATCTAAATGTCTGTAAAAGTTCATACATGCATTCCATGATTTACTATTTTTCATTACATTATGACCATCACTGCTTACATTGGTCATACAACAACATTACACATTCACATAACATACATACTATCCAATCCCTAGCTTTTCTTCATGCTTCATCATCCTCTTTCATCATTCATAAACCTGTGGGATTGGGATTACATGGAAAGGGATGAGATTTTGGGGAAATCTCAGTAGCAAACATTACTAAACAATGCATGCATTAATGTAACTAATTGTGCTTGCTTGTGAAAGTGTTACTATTGTGTCATGTGCATGCTTCCATGTTACATATGAAATACAATTGGCCAAAGTAAACATATAAATAGAGCTTCATACATGAGGATATAGGCAACACAATTCAATCAAGCCATAGCACAATCAAGCATAACATTCAATGCATACAAGTTTAGGACAAGTTTACTACCTTGAACACTTGACTTTCTTTCACCTTAACTTGCTTCTTTCTTCTCACTTTCCTTGAACATGTGGCTGCCTCTCTTGGAGCATACCAATAAATTTCTAACATCACATAATCATTCATCCATTACAATCTAACTTCCTTGAGCATTAAACTCACTTTAACTAACATAACTTCTTCTTGACTAATGGACTTGGTCTTTGAATCAATTGATGTCCCTACACAATTTCCTCTTTTGAATCTATTTAGAAGCTTAGAATCATGAAATTCCAGCTCCTTCATCACATGCTGTACAGAACTGAAACTGCACTTAATTCTTTCAAAAAATCTCATTTTGATTCCAATGCTTCCCATACTTGTTTCTCTACTTTATCCCACACAACTTTTCATTTTAAAACCATTGGAAATATCAAAATCATGAAATTCGAATCACTGTTCATGCGTGTGAATAGTAACAGAGAAGGGTTTCAAAACTACAACCTTGGAATTTCAATGCTTTCAAGGTTCAAAACCTTTCCAATCCTACACAAAATCATCATATAAATTCAATGGAAGCATTAAATAATTGAAATTCCATTTCCTTCCCTCATGAACAGTGCATACCAAACAGTTTCCATTAAGGTAAAGTCAAGAATATCAACTTGATTCAATAACCAATATCTTAATTAGCTTGTTTAAGCTTTAATCATATATTTCTAACTTTAATTTCTTCTTTCCCCTTTCATCTAAGGTTGTTGGGAAGCACAACCCCTTAGAGAAAACTCAACTTTTCTCCTATGAAAACCCTAAGTTCAAGCTCCCAAATCAAAGGAAAATAAGCTAGGATAGATTGCTTACCTTTAATCTCTAGCTTGCTTGAACTTTGGAACCTTGAATCTTCTTTGTCTTGGCTTGAGTTTTTATTTTGTAAGAGTTTCCCCAAGGTATCACAAGGCCACGATTTTGGGGAGAATGAGGGGGTATTTATAGCCAAAATCCAAGAAAAATCAATGGCAAAGATTGAATTGGTTACTATTTGATCTAAAGGCTCACATTTAATCTTGGATTTTACTTTTTCATAAAAGAACAATTATGAAATCATATGGGACATCTCATGGGACACCTAAGAGGGCTAGGTGGGGTGCTCATAGTGTAAGGAAGCTTCTAGAAAAATTCCAGTCCAATCCGGTACCGATCGAAGCAGTTTCACAACAACCGGACTGTTTTCTATTTTGAATTTTTCTATAATATACCAGGATATGTATTCCGTCCTGGAAATCAATATCTAGGCTTCTCATATCATTGACATTGATATACTAAATACTTATCTACCATCCATTCCTTGGGAAATGACCAAAATACCCTTGGTGTCCTTTCTTACACTATATTGACCCTAAGGGCATAATCGTCATTTTACCCCTCTTTATACTGCCTCAGGGTGTATATAGGGTCAACTAATCATATTTATACCATGTACCATGTTTTTAGCCTGTCAAATATGACCAAAATATCCTCTATCCACCTATAGTACAATCTGGGCATCAGGGGCATTTTCATAATTTCACACTTTTTCTGGACACTGGCCTATATATGAGGTCATCTGATCTCATTCTATCCAAGCTTACATACCGATAAATTCTATTATCAGATCATGAGTGTTATCAAACTCCCGTCAAAATTCACTAATATGTGAATAACTTTTTATACAGAACTTCTTTCGGGGTTCTGTCAGATTCATAACGTCTGACACTGTAGGGCACACTTTCCTGTAATTTCCCCACATATATCTGATGTCCATAGAATCTAACAAAAATTTAGATAACTTTTAAACTATCAGATAATTTTCTGCTATCTAGAGCCCTAATAAAATTTATGTATCATGCCAGATTAACTAGCGTAACTTCCTCTATTTACTTATGGAATATGGGACTGAAAAACTTTTGAGCAGTTATAACCCTTTCTAGGCTTATCTTTCTATAATTACCATTTTTCCCTTGAACTTTTTACTTAATTACATTTAAGTCCCTAAACTTTTAGAAATTACCACTTGTGGCCCAAATCTTGTTTCTACTTTCACTTTTGCCTTTAACCTTTTCTACTTTTCATTTTAGTCATTCTCTTCCTTAAAGAAGCATCTAACCTTTATTATTTCTTCTGATGTTCATCATAATCCTTTCCAAACCTCTTTTCACTATCAGTACTATACGAATAGGGAAAAATTAGGATATGACACCCACTATGTGCAACCCTAGGTTTCCTCGTTAAGATCCTTCATTTTCTTTTGATTTTTCTATTTAAAAATTCATAAAATATCCAAAATTGAATTAAGCCCCAATACTTGATCTTGGGCTTATTGGGCTTGTCTAGGACGCCATATTAGGCCTCTTTTATGTCCAATAGCTAATTGGCACAAATCCGAAGGCACTTTCCTTATACCGATATTCTTAAATCACTCTAACTTTTGAAATAAATGCTAGACACCTCTTTTAATAGTTATAACATTTTTAGAAATCCATTCTAATATAAAATGAATTCCCTACAAAGTCTCATAATTTTCTAAGACCCAGAAGTCCTAATAAAAATTTATACATCTTCTTAAAATCCTTTATTGGTGTCTGATTTCACCGTAAATTTCGTAATTAATTCTGCAAGACTTCTTACTGAGCTCTATCAGTTTCATAAATTCTTATATTATTTATAAGAATTCACTACCAAGTTTTATCTGATTATGAGGTCTAGAGAATATTGTACTAATCTCCCTGACTTTGGAAATTAATATCAATTTATTGGGACCTCAAATCAAAATTCTGTGTGGCGTTAAACTGATCAAAATAACTTTCTCTATTTTATGGTAAAATTTGGAACTAAAATGCTTTCAGGCAATTGTTAGCCTTTTCTTGCTTAACTTTTCATAATTACCATTTTGCCCTTGAACTTTTAGAAATTGCACTTTAGGCTCTCAACTTTTTATAATTACACTTAATAGCCCAAAGCTTAGTTTACTTCTATTTTGCACCATGGAACTTCTAGAATCTTCACTTTAGTCCCTTTCTTTTCTAAAATATCCATTATGTCATTGGAAACTTTTATTAATTGCAATTTAATTTGTAGACTTTCACTAAATTGCAATTTAGTCCCTTTTTCTCTTTCTTTTGCTAAAAACTTATCTTAATCATTATCTTTTCTTCTGATTACCATTCCAATCTCTTTATAATCTCTTTCCTCTATCTGCTTATACAGATAGAGAAAATTTGGGATGTTACAGATCCTATAGTCTTGGTCTACCTTCCTGACCAAAAGTCGTCCTAAGTCATATAATTGTCTGGCCAACTCCACAGCTTTCTCAAACCGCTCCTCATTCATATTTCTTCCTGGTACTAGCTCTATGCTTTGGGTGTCTAGGTGTATCATGACATTTGGTGTCTTTGATTTACTAAGACCCAAAATATCTGTCTGATTTGGTACTGGACTAGGTCCTGGAATATCTACTTTAATAGGCTATCTGGGTGCATGATCTATGGGACCCACCACATAAGAGTGGAATTCATTAGACTATACTGACTGAGGGTATGCTATATCTTCTTCATCCCTCTGAGCTGTATCAACTTCTATACTAGGGTCTACTACCTCTAGAGGTACAACATTTAAAGGATAAGCTAGGATAGGTTCCTCTGATATACTACGATTTAATGCACTATCCATATTATTAGACCCCACTGAAAAACTATCTGATCTATCTAACTCTGAGTCACTATAATCTGTAACATGTATTACTGGAGGGAGCTAACAATCAAGATCATTCTCTATCATAAATACCTCTTATGAGTTCAACCTAGACATATCTGAACCAGAAACTTCTGGCATAGGGTCTTCTTGATTCACTATGATTTTTGACCCAGTCTTATGTTTAGTCATCTTTATCCTGTAACAACTAACTTAGTGTCAATTATGAAAGTTTTCAATTATCTATCAGTCTATAACTAATCTATTTAGACAATTTCTTAAGCCATAATCCTTTGCTCTGATACCAAAATGTCGTAGCCTTATTTTCAACCTCAATTATATTCAATTAGAAGTCATTTGGACCAATTACATATCCTTTTGCTTTAGAAATATGCGTTTTCAAAAGATTTACTTTCGGGGTACTGCTCATGGGTACTATTTATTTGGTAATCTAGAATACATACCTAAATTTGAAAATTTATAATTAAATATAGAAAAATCAGAATTGAGTGGTTCCAATTTATAATGGAAGATGTTTCATTTAACTTTGAAGAAAAAATGTAAAACTGAGGTTTTATTGCCCAAATGAAATCAGTTTATTCGTTGAAAAATACTGTTCATTTGGTAAATCTGGAAGTTCCAGTTTCTTTGTCTTAATTTCAAAAATTCATTTCTCTTTGGTTACTTGTCCAAATGAAATGTGTTACTAATGGATTTAAAGATCTAGATATTTTCTTTAAGCCCACAAAATTTCATAGAGAAATTCATTAATTTAATATATTAAATTAGTGGTTGAACGTCACTACCTTCAATTGCTCACTTTATCTAAATTCCAGATTTTATCTCCAACTTAGAAAAATCATAGTAAATTGAAACCTTGATCAATTGAGACTTTTTTTATTCCCATTTAAATCTCTGTATCTTAGCTATTTTCATACCAAATTTCAAGTCCAAAATCATTGGTTAAGTCATCATAATTATTGTCATAAGGTTACTGCCTCATATTACAAACACAATATATCATGCTAGGTATGCCATCAAGTCATCATCATAGTGCCAAGTGATCAACATAACTTAATACACAAGTTCAACCATCTATATTTATCCTTTTTCCTTGAGATGTTCCAGCACCTATAACATGGTTATGCATAGGGAAAGAATGAGATTTCATGGAAATCTCAATAGCAAGTCATACAAACTATAATATCATGCATGATTGATTAGATACCTAACATGTTATCATGAGATGAGAGCTACTTCATAACAATACATAACCAAACTCTAACATGCATATTTTCATGACATTAGTTGGAAGGAGATGTAATCATTTATACTTCATCATCATCATGATATCATAATCTTTAGCTCAACCAAACATCATAACTAACAAGCAAGCATACAATCAAGCAAACTTGAAACTATAGTTAGGTATTCTTGCTACCTCTCAAGCTATCCTTGACAAAGTCTTCATGAGATGGTTTCCTTCCATCACAAATGTCAAAACCTAGCTATTACAAAGTAACATCAAGTTACAACTCAACTTCAAAACAATTCCAAGACTAGGTTTTCACAAACTTCCATTTTTTTCCATTTTATGTTCCATACTTCCATCTTTCTAAAATAAATTCTCATGGTTCATTTCCACACAATTTTTCATATAAAATTCAAATATGAAACCAGAATTTCCAAAATCAAAACACATCCTTGGCTGCTGTACAAAACTGAAATGACTCTACTATTTTCCAAAAATTCACATTTTGATACCAATGCTTCCAATACTTGTTTCTCTACTTTATCCCCACACAATTTTCCATTTTAAACTCATTGGAAGCATCAAAATCATAAAATTTTATCACATTAACAGTGATTCATATAGTGACAGACAAGAACACAAAACCTTAACTACATGCATACTTGATTTTCTAAGCCTATACCACTTGATTCTAGCTTGTTTAAGTTTGTCTAAACTATCCATAACATAAAAATCATATTCTTATCACATATGGAAAACATGTACAGCATCACCATCAAGGGAAATATGTCACAAAAATCTCTTAAAACCAAGAGCAACTTGCTAGATTAAAGTCCAAGAACAAAGGAGCTAGTTACCTTTCTTGTTGCTCCAAGTTGTATGCTTCTTTCTTGCTTCAAAGAAACTTTTGGCAGAGGTTTCCTAAGGTGTCCAATATGCCAAGCCAAGTATGAAATGGTGGGGTGTTTATAGGCAAAATTGGGTGGAAATGGAAGGCCATGATTAGTTTAGTTACTATTTGATCTAATGGTCTATAACTCACCTTCCATTAAGCTTGCCCTATAACCCTCATTAATGACGCCATGCATGACCTCATTTAGGGTTGTGTTTGGTTGAAGAAAAGTAGAAATACTGATAGGAAAAATTCTAGTCTAGTCTAGTACCGATCTGAGCAGTTTCACAAAAACTAGACTGTTTTATGTTCTGAATTTTTATAATATTCCATAATATGTATTCTATCATGAAAACCAGTATCTAGGTTTTTTCTACCATTGACATTGTTAGACTGAGTATTTTTCTACCAACCATCCCTTGAGAAATGACTGAAATACCCTTCTTGCACTTTCTTACACTATATTAACCCTAAGGGTATAATTGTCATTTCACACCCTTTATACTTCATAAGAGTATATACTGGCTCTAACTAATCACCCCTGTACTTACTTGGACATTTTTGACTTGTCTAATAAAACATCCTACTTTTATCACCTCAAAGTATGTATTCAAAAGCATATTTGATTAGCGGAAGCATTACATTAGCCCAAAAATTAAAATTTTAAAACTTACTGCTCAAGTACTGTTCATTTAGTGATTTCCTGATTTACAATCCAAATTCAAAAATTCATAACTAAATGTAGAAAAATCTTATAGAGTTGATCCAAATTTCTAATTAAAGCTCTTTCATAGTTTGTTAAGGAAAAAATATAAATCTGGACATTTACCTTGCCAATTGATACAGTTAAATCGTTAATTTTTACTGTTCATATGGCAAATTCTGGAAATTCTAGATTCTGTATCTTAACTTTGGAAATTCATTTCTCTTGATGTACACATCAAAATGAGGCATATTACATATGAATTTAAATCTCTACATGTGCATTACATTCTCATAAAATTTTGTGGATTAATTCCTTTATTTGGTAGGTCAAACTAAAGCCACAACAAAACTGCTCCAGGACCTACGTTTTTACCATTTCAGTTTTCTTTCTTTCACTTTCAATACTTGTTCCAACATGTATGAATCATCTCTTTTTCCTTTCATGCATTCATATACATCATGTACATATGCCATAATTATTTCATACTATTTCATCATATAAATAGACACCTTACATGGCATTTACATAGATGGAAAATTCATAGCATATGCTAGGATCATAAATACTTCACTTTCTTTATTCCATGCTTTAGCTCTTCTCCATGCATACATTTTCCTTCATGCTTGACCTAAATTGGTTGGTTATGGGAGGTTGAGATTCTAGGGAATATTAGTAGCAAACATTACCACTTAAATATGCAAGATGAATGCTAATGCATGATATGTAATTTCATTCAACTTTCTTTGATTAGTAACATGCCATCATACTACATCCTTTTGCATAAAAGTGCATGGCCATGGAAAACATATTATTCATAATGCATTCAACATTATTTATCATGTCACAACATCATTCAAATATCATATACATGTCAACACATAAGTATACCATATGAAGCACATAAAGAGGTAAGTCCACTACCATGCACTTAAGCTTTTCTCTTGATCTTTTGCACTTGCTCCCTAGCTTTCCAACCATGAAGGCTTTTGGTCAATCACTTCCCAACATCTTCTTGGATGTTTCAAGGTCCTCAACACATTCATATTCATCACATAATTCATTAGGACTAAGAACTCCAACAATGTTTAAGACTATCCTTGATAAATTCTTAACTCTTTACTAACATAACTTTCTCTAGTCTTTACTAATCAACTTGGCCTTTGAACCAATTGATGTCTTGACTTTACCCTACACAATTTCATCTTTTGAATCCATTTATGAGCTTAGAATCATCAAATTCCAGCTCCTATGTACTTTTCTATACAGAATTACATAACACCCTCTCTTCTTTCAAAAAATCCCATTTTGATTCTAATGCTTCCCATACTTGTTTCTCCACTTTATCCCACACAACTTTTCATTTTAAAACTATTGGAAGTATAAAAATCATGAAATTCCAATCATTTTTTATACAAGTGAACAGTAATAGAGAAGAATCTCAAAAATTACAACTTGGAATTCCAATGCTTCTAAGGTTCAAAACCTATCCAATCCTACACAAAATCATCATATAAATTCAATGGAAGCATTAGATCATTGAAATTACATTTCCTTCCATCATGAACAGTGCAAACTAAAATGGTTCAAGCATGGCAAAGTCAAGAATATCAACTTGATTCAACAACCAATCACTTATCTAACTTGTTTAAGTTTCAATCATAAATCTCTAACTTTAATCCCTCCCTTCAAGACTCATTTAACCTTTATTATTTCTTCTGATCATCATCATAATCCTTTCCAAACCCCTTTCCACTATTCGTATTTTATCAATAAGGAAAAATTAGGATATGACATCCAAAATGACCAAAATGTGCTCCATCCATCTCTGGTATAATTTGGCTACACAGGGGCATTTTCATAATTTTACACTCTTCCGGGGTTGCTCTGGAATCTGGCACACTTAACTATCCAACCACTTCACTAGGCCTCTGAGATCCCATTTTGGGCCTTGATATGGGTCCATTACCTTTATGGCATAAATCCCGAGAAACCTCTCCCAAAGGTATTTATCGGGTATTTTATTACACTGTAAATTCCCTTAAGAATTCTACAGTATTCCTTTTCTGACTCTATCAATTTTATAAATTCTCATATTAAATATAGGAATTTACTGTAAAGTTTTATCTGATTCTGAGATCCAAAAAATATTGTAATAATTTTTCCTGACTTTAGGAATTCATATCAACTAATCGGGACCTCAAATCAAAAATATGTGTTGTGTTAAACTGATCAAAATAATTTTCCCAACTTACTGGTAAAATTTGGGACTAAACTGTTTTTAGGGAGTTTTAGGCATTTTCTGACTCAACTTTCTCATAATTATATTTTTGCCCCTGAACTTTTGATAAATTACAATCAAGTCCCTTAACTTTTGATAATTACACCTTTTGGCCCAACTTTTATCTCTACCTTTAATTTTGGCCTTAAACCTTTTCTAAATTTCATTTAGGTCATTGAATTTTCCTTAGTTACCAGTCACTCTCTTTCCTTCCTCAATCTGATATAGTTTACTTCAAGAATCTCATGTCGATTACATATAAACTGTACATATACATTAGATAAGAAAATTAGGGATATGACACATGTACTTTATTATTTACAGTTTAGTCCCTAAATATCATATGTATACTTTTAGGACTTCTTCTCAATGAGACATTGTAAACTAACTATTTCAGGGTATATACTGGGCTTCTGGGCCTAAATCTTCGTTTAGTCATTATCTTTTATTCTCCATTCATTTTCACAATCCTTTCCAAACCTCTTTCCTCTATCAATCTTATACAAATAGGGAAAAATTAGGATATGACAAATGAGTACAGGGCTAACTTAAAGTGTTCAGATAGGGTGAGAGAAGCAACCCTTTTGATGGATACTTAGCCAAGTTCATCAAGAAGAACGATAAAAGATGTGCGACTGAGTAAGTGATTTGGGATTAAATTCCATGCTGCAAGAAATAATTCTTCCTAGGTATTTTTAAAGGTCTAACAGAGCACTAGAGGCATGCAAGATTATAGAGATAAGCTTACAATACCTAGAAAGGGAAAGGTCAGAAGATGAATAGAGAAATTAAGAATAGAAGACGTAATAAGTTAGGAAGTATAAACATGCAGTCATAACCTAAGAGATACGAGATATGTGGTAAAGACCACAGAGATAGGTTTTGATTAGTAAGCTGAGGAATAGTTATAGATGTGGCAAGCCAAGACATTTTGCCTGTAAGTGTTGGTAGAATATGATAGGTGAGAGGCCCTAGATATAAGAAAGAGTTTTGGCCTAACTAGAGAAGAGTCAATGAAGTCACCAGAGATGATCCAATAGATGATATGGATTAACGATCACTAAGCGGATGCAATACATGACTCAGGCGTCATTCATTCATTTGTAACGTATGACTATACAAGGTAACTGGGTTTTCTCGTTAGCACTCTACTATATGATGAATGTGCTTCTTGAAACATCATACTTTTACCACCTCAGAGTACATATTCAAAAGCGTATTTGATTAACGGAAGCATTACATTAGCCCAAAAATTAAAATTTTAAAACTTACTTATTGGGTATTGTTCATTTGGTGGTTTCCAAATTTATAGTCCAACTTTAAAAATTCATAACTAATTGTAGAAAAAATTTATGGAGGTGATCCAAATTTATAATTTAACATATTTCATAGATATTTAAGGAACAAATATAAAAATGGACATTTACTTTGCCAATTGATACAGTTAAATCATTACTTTTAACTGTTCATATGGCAAATTCTGAAAATTCCAGATTCTGTCTCTTAACTTTGGAAATTCATTTCTCTTGATATACACATCCAAATGAGGTGTATTACATATGCATTTAAATATCTGGATGTATACTATGTGCTCATAAAATTTTGTGGATTAATTCCTTCATTTTCTAGGTCAAACTGAACCACAACAAAACTGCTTAGGACCTACGTTTTTATCATTTCAGTTTCCTTTCTTTTACTTTCAATAATTGTTCCAGCATGCATAAACCATCTCTTTTGCCTTTCATGCATTCATATACATCATGGGGTTATGCCATAATTCTTTCATACATTTTCTTTATATATAATGGATATTACATAACATTACATAAAAGGCTAACATACATGCATGCGCCATCACTTGTCTACTCTTCCCTTTCCATTCCTTAGCTCATGTACCAATGATTCTTTCATCTTGAATAAACTATTATGGTTGGTTATGGGAGGGTGATATTTTAGGGAATTTCAGTAGTAAACATTACCACTTAAATATGCAAGATGGATGCTAATGCATGATATGTAATTTCATTAAACTTTCTTTGATTAGTGACATGCCATCATGCTACATACTCTTACATAACAGTGCATGGCCATGGAAATTATATTATTCACAATACATTCAACATCATTTATCATGTCACAACATCATTCAAATATCATATACATGTCAACACATAAGCATACCACATCAAGCAAATAAAGAAATAAGTCTACTACCTTGCACTTAAGTTTTTTCTTGATCTTTTGCACTTTCTCCCTAGCTTTTCAACCATGAAGCCTTTCGGTTAATCACTTCCTAACCATCTTCTTGGATGTTTCAAGGTCCTAAACACATTCATATTCATTACATAATTCATTAGGACCATGAACTCCAACAATGTTCAACATTAACCTCGATAAACTTTTTACTAACGTAAATTTCTCTAATCTTTACTAATTACCTTGGGCCTTGAACCAATTGATGTCTTGACTTTACCCTATACAATTTCACCTTTTGAATCCATTTATGAGTTTAGAATCATGAAATTCCAGCTCTTATGCACTATTCTATACAGAATTACATAACACCCTCTTTTCTTTCAAAAATTCTCATTTTGATTCTAATGCTTCCCATACTTGTTTCTCCACTTAATCCCACACAACTTTTCATTTTAAAACCATTGAAATCATCAAAATCATGAAATTATAATCACTGTTCATGTGAGTGAATAGAAATAGAGAAGAATCTCAAAAAATACAACTTGGAATTTCAATGCTTCCAAGGTTCAAAACCTATCAAATCCTACACAAAATCATCATATAAATTCAATAGAAGCATTAGATCATTGAAATTACATTTTCTTCCATCATGAACAGTGCAAACTAAAATGGTTCAAGTATGGCAAAGTCAAAAATATCAACTTGATTCAACAACCAATCACTTAACTAGCTTGTTTAAGCTTCAATTACATATCTCTAACTTTAATTTCTTCTCTTTTTCCTTTCATCTAAGATTTTTGGACAGGACAACATCTTAGAGAAAACTCAACTTTCCCCCATGAAAACCCTAAGTTCAAGCTCCCAAATCAAAGAAAAATAGGCTATGATAGATTGCTTACCTTTAATCTCTAACTTGCTTAAACTTTGGTACCTTGAATCTTCTTTATCTTGGATTAAGTTTTCTTTTTACAAGAGTTTCCCCAAGGTCTTAATGCTTCACAGTTTTGCTTTAGATTTGTGGGGGTATTTGTAAAAAATCTCATGTAAAATCAATGGTTAAGATTAGTTTGTGCACTATTTGATCTAATAGCTCATATTTAATCTTGGATTAGCTTGCCCTAGAAGCCAATAAGATGAAATCATCCATGACATAATCAAAGGACACCTCAAACCCCATGTGACAAAATTACAAAGGGAGGAAGCATCTGGAAAAATTTCAGTCCAATCCGGTACCGATTCAGTCCGATTTCCCAAAAACTAAATTATTTTCTGAATCTAATTTTTATGAGATTCCATATTATGCTTTCTGACCTTAAATCCAGTATCCAGATTCTTCCCACCATTGACACTCTTGTACTGGGTCAAAACTTAATTAAGATCCCTTGGCAAATGACTGAAATGCCCTTAGTTCACTATCTTATACTATATTAATCCTAAGGGCATAATTGTCATTTCACACCTCTTTATACTTTATCAGAGTATATACTAGCTCTAACTAATCACCCTTGTACTTTCTTTGAAATTTGACCTATCTATAATGACCAAAACACCCTCCATCCATCTCTGGTACCATCTGCTATATAGGGGCATTTTCCTAATTTCATACTTTTCTGGGGTTGCTCTAGGCTCTGGCCTACTTAACTATCCAATTACCTCACTGGGTCTCTGGGATGCCATTTTGGGCCTTGATATGGGTCCATTGCCTTTTTAGCACAAATTCGGAGAAACCTCTCCTGAAGGTATTTATCGGGTATTTTATTACACCATAAAATCTCGTAAGAATTCTACAAGATCTCTTTTCTAACTCTGTCAATTTTATAAATTCTCATATTAATTATAGTAATTTATTATAGATTTTCATTTGATTCTGAGGTTCAAAAAATACTGTACTAATTTTTCCTAACTTTATCAATTAATCGGGACCTCAAATCAAAATTATGTGTTGCGTTAAACTGATCAGAATAATTTTCTCTACTTACTGGTAAAATTTGGGACTAATATGATTCTGGGCATTTTTAGGCCTTTTCCGGCTCAACTTTCTTAAAATTACATTTTTGCCCCTGAACTTTTGATAAATATATTTAAGTCCCTTAACTTTTGGTAATTACACCTTTTAGCCTAACATATTTCTCTACCTTTAGCTTTGGCCTTAAACCTTTACTACATTTCATTTAGGTCCTTGAACTTTTGAAAATTACACTTTAGGCCCTCAACTTTTTATAATTACACTTAATAGCCCAAAGTTTATTTCTACTTTTGTTTTCCACCATAGAACTTTTAAACTTTTCATTTTAGTCCCTCTCTTCCTTCAAGACTCATTTGACCTTTATTATTCCTTCTGATCATTGTCACAATCCTTTCCATACCTCTTTCCTCTATCAGCATTATACAGATAGGAAAAAATTAGGACATGACACTTCTACTCCTACTAGCATATGGGTGATCATGACCCATACATGTTTAAATAATAATGACGGTATGCACACTGTTGAGCTACCTTAGACCTAATATGTTTTCTTTTGTATATAAGAGATAGATGAGGAACTAGAGTAAAGGAGATGGCAAAATGTGCTTAGTATAGTTAAGTAGGTAAATGTTATTAACAAACCTATATACGTATGATTACAGTACTCAGGATATATCCCTTCAATAGGGATGAGTTATAAGAATCATGTACCATGAACATGAAATAAAATGAGATGTTGTTATGAAAGATAGTGCAGCTCTAAGAGGGAGCAACATCTATATGATAAAAGTTAATGCAATTGAAATAGAGCTAGATTGCTTTTACGATAAAGCTAGATCGCTCTTGAGATATATCCAGAAGAAAGGACAGTGTAGCTCATGTTAGAGCTATATTGTCATATCACAAATTTTCTTATCTAGTATGTATGTAAAGTCTTATTTAATATATGAAATTCTCTAAGGAAAATATTGCAATTTAATGGAAGAAAAGGATTAAATTGAGATATTGAAAAGTATTAAGAAAATGAAAGAAATATGAAGGAAAGACCTTAGGGATCAAATTAGAGTTTTGAAAAAGTAAGGGACCAAATTGGAAATTTGGAATTTGAGGTGAGGGACCAAAATGAAATTTTATAAATTCAGGGACTAAAGTAAAATTTGTCAAATTCAAGGGCAAAATTGTAATTATGAGAAAATTGAGCCAGAAAATAGAGAATGGTAATTGGGCCACGCATATTTTTTAGAATTTCGATTTGAACTCCTAGATAATTGATATTAATTTTTGAACTTTGAAGATTATTACAAGATCTTCTACACCTTATAATCAGATGGAATTTTATAGGAAATTATTATAATTAATATAAAAATTTATAAAACTAATAGAACTTAAAAATGAGTTATGTAGAATTTATAATAGAAGTTATAGTAAAATAATATACTCGATAAATACTTTTAGGTGAGTTTTCTTGGGAATTGAGCCCATATAGGCATTGGACCCAGTTAAAGGCCCAATTTGGCATCCATAGACCCAGTAATATACCCTAACAGTTATGTGGGCTAGTGTCCAAAAAATCCTAAAAAGTAAAAAACTACGAAAATGCCCCTATGTTATAAGATAAATAGAGTGCATTTTGGTCATTTAGGACAATCAAAAGTGACATAGGAATGATTGACCAGAGTCACAATATATTCTGATGTAGTGTAAAGAATAATAAAATGAAGTACCATATTAGAATGAATTTTTTCCTATCAATATTTTGATATATCTTGCACTAAACAAAGCCTTATTTGATGTCATGGATTACGTCACTTTTTGGCTTGGTAGGAAAGCCAGTTTCAATATTCAATATAGACCCTTGGATTAAATAATATTTGGCTTAATCTTGGCCTTCCATTTTTACCCAAACTTTTCTAAAAATACCCCATTCACAGCCCATTTTGGCAACCATTATGAACCTTAGGGAAAGTCTACTAAAATTAATTTTGACATAGGAGAAAGCATACAACTTAGAGAAAAAAAGAAAGGTAATTGTTTCATTTAAAGTTTATTCTAGGAAGTTTGCTCTTAGTTTTAAGTGATTTTTATGTCAGTTTCCCTTTGGTATTGTTGCTCATATGTGGTAGGAATATAAATTTTATGTTATAGATAATTTCGACAAGCTTAAACAAGCTAGAATCAATAAGTATTAGCTTGAAAATTCAAGTATGCACGCAATTAGGATTTTGTGTTCTTGGCTACCACTGTGCAAATCACTATTTATATATGAGAATTTCATGATTTTGATGCTTTCAATAGGTTTAAAATGAAAAATTGTGTATGGTAAAGTAGAGAAACAAGTATTTGAAGCATTATAATCAAAATGAGAATTTTTTGAAATAGAAAGGGAAGGTTTCGGTTTTGTATAGTAGTCAAGGAAGAAGTTTGATTTTGGAAATTCTAAATTCATTTTTAGATTCTACATGAAAAATTAAGTTGAAATGAACCATGAGAATTTAATTTGGAAAGATGAAAGTATGACATAAAATGGATAAAGAATGGAACCTAGTCTTGGAATTGTATTGGAAATAAGTTATAACTTGCTATTGTTTTATAATAGCTAAGTTTTGACATTTGTTTGGAAAGAAGACAATTTCAAGAAAAGCTTGACAAGGATAGCATAAGAGGTAGCAAGAATACCTAACTATAATCTTATGGTTGTTTGACTTTATGCTTCCTTGTTAGTTGTATTTTTGGTTGAGGTTAAGATAATGCTCTGATGATGATGATGATGATGTATGAATGGATGAAGCTCCTTGAAATAAATTTCATGACCACAAGCATGGTAGAGTTTCCTTATGTATGATCATGAAGAAGCTTACATATCATGATAACATGTTAGGCATTTAATCAAGCATCCATAATATTATAGTTTATATGACTTGCTATTGGGATTTCAATGAAATCTTATTCTTTCCATATGAATAACCATGTTATAGGTGCTAAAACCTCAAAGGGGAGAAGGTTAAATGTGAATGAATGAACTTGTATTATAAGATAATTTGGTTATATGACATTATGGAATGCAATAGTACATTATGGTGTGTATGTATGTAATATAAGGCAGTGACATTATAATGGTATTTATAGTGACTTGAAGTATGAGTTATGACATGAAATTTGGCATGAATATATTTAAGATATATAGATTTAAATGGACACTAATAACACTTCAATTGGTTAAGTTTTCAATTTAATATGATTTTTTGAATTTAGAAATGAAATTTGTAATGAGGTAAAACGAGTGTCCAAAAGCAATGATGTTCATATGACAATTTGAAATAGTAAATGAAAGAATTTTTCCATTAACATTTACAATCTTAAAGAAAACATCTTGAGCTTTAAATCCATAGGTAACATGCCTCATTTGGATAAGTGAGAAATGAGAAATAAATATTTGAAATTAAGGCAAGAAAACTGGAATTTGAGATTTAACAAATGAGCGGTGCTTCTTCAACAGAAAAAATTGTATCCATTTAGACAATGAAATCTTACTTGTATATTTTTCTCTCAAATTTTAATGAAAGATATTTCAATAGAAATTTGATTCACTATTTCAATTTTTCTAGATTTAATTATGAATTTTCAAATTTGAGTCTATAATCATAAATTACCAAGTGAACAGTACCAGTAGATTTAATTTTTGAAAATTCACTTTTTCAAGTTAAAGAGGTTTTAAAATGGTTCAAACTACTTCCAATTGAGCATAACCGAGGTTAAAAATAAGAACACAACATTTTAGTGTCAGAGCAAAGGATTCTATCCTAGGAAATGCTCTGAATAGATTATTTATAGATAGGTAAATTATCATAAACTGCCATAATTGACCCTAAGATATGGGTGCAGGATAAAGATGACCATACATAGATCAGGATTAGAGGCAATAGTTAGTTAGGGTAATCCTATACCTAAGGTCATATGTTTAGATAAATCTAGTTTAGTTTCAGAAGAGGAACTTTTGTTGGATCTAGAGAAATTTTGGCTTCAAATAATTGATATTTTGGATTCCAGGGTCTGGTTTAGATTGATCTGATAGTTCATCAGTATGGTCTAATGATATGGATAGTATAATTGAGGAGCCTATTCTAGCCTTTCTTTTACAAGATGTATACATGGATATGATAGAACTAGACCCTAACCCAATACCTGATACAATTTATCCAGATAATTTTTATCCCAAGTTTTTGGTATGATAAGCCCTATTCCTAGGCAGCCTGTTAGTCTAGATATTCCTGCACCTAGTCAGTTACCTAACCAGGCAGATGCATTAGGTCCTAATCAACCTACAATGGTGATACATATGGATTCTAAAGACATAGAAATAGAACATGTAGAATGATGAACAATTCAAGAAGGCTATGGAACTAGTCAGGCAGGTGTATGATTTAGGCAGATGTTTAGTTAGAGAGTTAAACCAGGATTATAAGATCTATCAAGATTTTTTAGTTAGAGCTTAGGAAGCCTATGAAGACTTCAATTGACATACTTTTTGTTTAGAAGATGGGGTTAATATCATGGATGATATGTTGCCTACAATAGAGATATGGAGATCAGGATTAGTCAAATGTTTTACTGAAGAACTTGCAGTATCTATCCCATACTAGATCTTTCTAGTGGAGGAGTTTACTAGTAGAACCTTTAAGAAGGCATGATATGATATGAAACTTATGTATGACACTAGGAAAGTTATGTATGAAAGATATGAACTTATGTATGACAGTAAGCAAGCTAGGTATAAAAAATATGTATACATATGAGAAATGAGATATCATAACATGTATACATATGATGTTTGAAAACATCTTGTACATCATGTTTATAATGAAGATGAGTAATGTTATCTATTTTATTCTTTCTGATATTTAGATAGTAAACAATATGGTTAGAACTAGAAGAATAGTTTTTCCTGACCCATAAATACCCAAGAGAGAACATAGTAACATGACAATAGATCCTCTTCAACCTAGATTAGAACGGTTAGATCAATAGTAGAAAAATATAGAGGATATGATAGTGACACAAGCTCAGCAAGCTAAGGAAAGAGATGCAGCAATTACAACAACAATCACAGCTATAATAGTGAATCTACAATGGCAACCTAAGGTACATGTAGCAACAGGGCTATAGCCAGCACCTAAATAGATACTACCTGAGAGATAGGCAGGACTTGGTGTAGGCCTAGGAGATATCTAGCCATGGATCACAAGGTTCTGTCAACATAGTCTCCATTTTTTTATGAAACTTTTGACGTGCAAGATGTAGAAGAATGGGTTAATCGTCTAGAGAAGATTTTCAAAGTTCTAAATTGCCTAACAGAGTATAAAGCTCAATGGCAATCTATAAGCTAAATAGGGATACTGATAGATTGTAGAGAGACACAAAAATTATTCTATAAGCCTGTGAGACTCTAGTTACATGGGAGATATTCCTATAACATTTATATGACAGTATTTTTCCCTTTCTATCTAAGACGAGAAGGAAACATTAAAGTTGGAAACAAGAATCTAGAATTTTTGTAAATTCCTCTTGGATTCAACTCTTGACTTTGCAAAATAGCCATAAATTCGTTTCTTATCCGAATTGGGTGTACTTGATATCCACTTAAAGATTAGGATGTTAAATTTATGCATGCTACATTTTAGAGTTTAATTCATACAATATCTTATTCTAAGCTTGGTGGCAAGCTCACTGCCTCCAAACAGAACTTACACAAAGTACTCTGTTCCATATTTACATAACATAGGTTTATCTAACACAACCAAGCATGCTTCAAACACTATCCATTGGCTATTTACCTCTTGAATGTTCAGCACCTAACATGGTTTAGTTTGAAAAAGAGTGAGATTTCCAAAGAAATCCTAATAGCAACTAACACAACCTTTAACATCATCAAGCAATTATCTAAATCATGTTATATGATATAGGAGCCACACAATCATTCTCATATTTTGGCATTCTCTAACATGTATTTGTCATGACATCTTAGCAAGGAGATTACCATATCATCAATCCCATCAAGCTTTCACATCATCATATAATATCAAGCTCAACCAAACATCATAAACAACAATACCAATAAATAATTGCAAGACAATGATAAAGCTAGAGTTTTTGCTACCTCCTGGAGATCCTTTTCTTTCCTTGTTGACTTGAAGTTCTTTAGTTGCACAAATTTCAAATCCTAATTAATGAACAACAATTCCATGTCATTACAACTTCTCAAACATAATTCAAACTTGAAAACCCTAACTACCCTTTCTTGAATTAAATTAGGGTTTTATTTCTCCCAAGCACTAACATTAACTCTTAGGATCCTATCCTACACAATTTTGGCCAAGGAATCCAATGATGTGATCCAAATTTTGAAATTTCTTCATCTCCTCTACTGTCCATAGGACAGAAACAAAAATTACAATCTAGGGTTTTAAAAAATTTCCACTTTGATGCTTAAGGCTTCCAATTAGGGTCTTCTTACTTTACCCTACACAAAATTGCATTTTGAACACATATAAGGCCTTAAAATCATTGTATCTCAACCTAAAATAGAGTACACAAATCTAGATAGCAAGTTATTTGAAGAACAAATCTAAGATATTGATTTCATGAGCTTAAACATGTTACATCTTATACTTTTCAACTTGTCTTTGCTACTCTTATCATAACTTTCATCTTTTCCTAATTTGGACAGCATCTCCCCTTAGAAATTCATGGTTCCCAACCCCTAAAAATCATAAATTAAACTTCCAAATAAATCACTAAAAGCTTGAAAGTATGCTTATGTTAGTATCCTTGAATTTTGGGAGGTTAGAAGCTTTGATCTTGGCTTGAGTTTTGAATTGTCAAGAGTTTCCCCTATGTAAAGAGGGTTGCATTAAATGGAGGTATTGGGAGGGGGTATTTATAGAACAAATTGGAGGGAAGAAAGGGCTAAGATTCAATTCTTAAAAGTTTGATTCAAAGGCTAGGATTTAATCTCTTTTTAATTGCAATCATGACAACTTTTGAGTTGTCCTATTCTTTTCCCTTATCCCTTTCATTTGGCTCCAACTCATGGGTTCTTGGAGCTTTCTCCAATTTTTCCAGAATTAACTGGTACCGATTCAGGTGATTTTGGGGAAAAATAAATTATTTAATGGAACGATATTTTCTAGAATACTCTATGACCCTGTCTAACCTATCTAAAATTATTATTGACCCTTTAAATATTTATCCCTATTTCCTTATATTTTTCTGAGGTATTTTTATAGTCTGAATACTTAATTTTGTCGGATAACTCAAGAAAACTATGATATGATAAAAATTCATATAGGGGTAGTTCTGTTATTTCCCCTTTATAAAAATGTCTTAGAACGTCATTTTCCATTTTATAGAATTTATTGGGATTTTTTTGAATAATTTTTAGAATTGCCACTTCCAGCCTGAAATTTCTCAAACTTACAATTTTGCCCCTATTTTAGTTTGAGCTCATGGTCTCGATTTAGATTTGATACTTCAACAAATAAAATCTTAATTTTTAGAGTTAGTAGACAAGCTCCTAAAATCCCTTTAAAATTCTATTTAAGATTATCTGTACCTCTTTTGGGAGTGTGGTCTTTTTTAAAATCTCCTATAATTCAAAAAGTATCTTCTATCATAATCTCACAGAATTTTGAAGTCCAGTCGGTCTCCTAAAAATTTCAAGTAATTTTCTTGGACTTAATAATTTTTTATCAATTAATCGGGACCTCAAATCAAAATTCTAACGTCTCATTCAAACTGAAATTTTGTGCTTTATCTCCCAGTACTTTCAGATCTTAAATCTGGACTGGGCTATTTTGAGCTAAAAGTACAGTTTTTGTAACTTTTCACAATTTACATTTAGGTCCCTTGAACTTTTCCATATTTACAGTTTAGTCCCTGAAATTTTGTCTACTTTGTACTTTTGGCCATAATACTCTCTAATCATTTCCTTAGCTAAGAACTTAGGGTTTTTTGGCTAAGGAAATTTCAGGATGTTACACACCTGATATGATACAAGGTACGATTAGAGTTAATGATTGCCTTGTGAATACTATGTTTGATTCAGGGGCTAGTCATTCATTCATATCATATAACTGTGCTAGGTAGTTAGGTGTCCCTATCAGTATTCTACCTTATGATATATGTGTTTCTACTCTTACTAGCTTTAGAGTGCTTCCTAAAAATGTTTGTTTGAACTGTTTTATCTAGTATGAGCATTGTTGCACTGTATTATACCTGATATGCAGGCCATTCCATGATATTGATGTTATTATTGGTATAAATTGGTTGTCTTCCCAAAACATACTCCTTGATTGCAAGAACAAAACCCTAATTCTTCCTCAGATAGAAATGAGTTCCCATACTAACATTAAGTTAAACTTTATAATTGAGGCCCAAGCAGACAAATGCCTGCGTAGGGGTTGTCAAGAGTAAGTAGTATTCTTCTCAATGCAAGGTGAGGTTGAAGAAGGGATTCATGATATTCAGATAGTCAGGGAATTTCTTAAAGTATTTTCTAAAGATATTAAAGGACTACCACTAAAATGTGAAGTAGAGTTTGCGATTGATATCATACCACAAGCACAACCAATATCTAAGGCCCCTTACAGAATGGCTCCTAATGAGATGGCTGAGCTTAAGAAATAGACGGAATAGTTTCTTAAGAAGGGTTTCATTAGGCCCAGTGTCTCTCTATGAGGTGTTCTAGTACTATTTATCAAGAATAAAGATAGTAGTCTCAAATTACACATACACTATTGAGAGTTAAATAAGATTACTATCAAGAATAAATATCCTTTTCCTATAATTGATGATCTTTTGGGTAACCTAGCTGGCATTAAAGTATTCTCCAAAATCGATCTAAGATTGGGTTATCATTAATTGAGGATTAAGGTGGAAGATGTTTCAAAGATAGCTTTCAAAACCCGATACATACATTATGAATTATTGGTAATGCTATTTGGACTGACATATATACCTACGATGTTCATAGATTATATGAATAAGATGTTTAAGTTGTAGCTAGACTAGTTTGTGGTAGTTTTCATAGAAGGAATTGTAGTCTATACAAAGACTCCAGAAGAGCATGAACATCATCTTGGGATGGTCTTTGGTACTTTAAAAGACAAGCAATTATATGCCAAGCTAAGCAAGTGTGAATTCTAGCTTAAAGAAGTTAAATTCTTAGGCCATGTTATCTCACAAAATGGAGGAGTGGTTGTTGATCCCAGCATAGTAGAAGCAATCTTAAACTGCGAAAAACCAAAGTCAGTAACAAAAAATTAGAAGATTTCTTGGCCTAGCTGGGTACTATAGACGATTTATTAAGGACTTTTCTCTGACTACTCTTCCATTGACCAAGCTTACTAGAAAGTTTCAACCATTTAAGTAGAATGAGAAATGTGAGGTGAGTTTTCAAGAACTAAATAACAGGAATAAGTATTGGAAGCATTTGAATCAAAATGAGAAATTTTGGAAATAAAAAGGGTAGGTTTTGATTATGTATAGTAGCTAAGGAAGGAATTTGAATTTGGAAATTCTAACTTCATATTTGAATTCTACATGAAAATTATGTGAAAATGAAATATGAGAATTTATTTTGTAAAGATGAAAGTATAAGACATAAAATGGACAAAGACTGGAACCTAGGAAACCTAGTCTTAGAATTATATTTAAACTAAATTATAACTCGCTATTGTTTTATAATGGCTAGGTTTTGACATTTGTTTGGAAAGAAGACCATCTCAAGAAAAGCTTGACAAGGATAGCATAAGAGGTAGTAAGAATACCTAACTATAATCTTATAGTTATTTGACTTTATGCTTGCTTGTTAGTTATAATTTTTGGTTGAGTATAAGATGATACTATGATATGATGATGATGTATGAATGGATGCAACTCCTTGAAAATAAATGTCATGACAACCATGTTAGAGTTTTCTTATGTATGATCATGAAGTATCTCCTATATCATGATAACATGATAGGCATTTAATCAAGCATGCATAATATTATAGTTTGTATGACTTGCTATTGAGATTTCAATGAAATCTCTTTTTTTCTATATGAATAACCATGTTATAGTTGCTGGAACCTCGAAGAGGAAAATGTTAAATGCAAATGAATGAACTTGTATTATAAGATAATTTGGTTATATGACATTATGGAATACAATAGTACATTATGGTGTATATGTAATATAAGGAAGTGGCCTTATGACGGTATTTTTAGTGACTTGAAATGTGAAATTTGGAATGAATATAGCAAAGATATAGAGCTTTAAATGGACACCAAGAAAACTTCAATTGGTTAAGTTTTCAATTTAATATTATTTTTCAAAATTACAAATCAAATCTGGAATGAGGTAAAACGAGTATTTAGAGGCAGTGAGGTTCAGACGACAATTTAAAATAACAAATGAAAGAATTTTTACTTGAATTTTTATGATCTTAAATATCACATCTTGAGCTTTAAATCCAAAGGTAACAAACCTCATTTGAATAAGTGAGAAAGGAGAAATAAATTTTTGAAGTTAAGGCAAGAAAACTGAAATTTCTAGATTTACCAAATGAATAGTGCTTCTTCAAGAGAAAAACTATATTCATTTTGACAATGAAACTTTAGTTGTATATTTTTCTCTCAAATTTTAATGAAAGAGATTTCAATAGAAATTTGAATCACTTTATTTAAATTTTTCTATATTTAATCATGAATTTTTAAAATTGGGTTTGTAATCTAGAATTACCAAATGAATAGTACTCGCAAATTTAGTTTTTGGAAATTCTGTTTTTCAAGTTAAAGAGTTTTAAAATAGTTTGAACTACTTACAATTGAGTATAACTGTAGGTAAACTTAAGGACACGACATATGTCTTCCATATGAGATGTACATATTATAGTAGTAATGTGTATGGTATAGCCTATGTAGCTCTCTATAGTACTGTATATAGCGAAGTTATGTTTTAAAAGGAAAGAATCATATGAGGAATTCCTAAGTGAAAGATGAAATAAATAAAGTCTTAATAGATAATATTGGCTTATGTGAATAGTTTTGGGGAATTGTTAGTTGAGTTACCAACTAAGTAGAAGTGACTAACCTAGTAACTTAGTCTGTTGCTTTTAGGTATTTTAGAGATTAGAAACAATACAATGGAATCACAGTAGAATCTGAGGGATCGCAGTTAGATCCTAGTATGGCTAGCAAAGGTAAAAAGGCTTACGAAAGATCATAGCAGATCCTGAGAGTCGTAATAGACCTAGTCTAAAGAAAGTTGCTAAGCCACATGAGTAAAGGAACAATATTTCTCTAGGAAGATGATTCCCAATGAGGAGGTTATGGTATGGAAGCCCCACAAGTTGGCTATCATATAGAGAAAGTACCCACAAACTTAATTTCATATAGCCGTATTGTCACTTCCTGATTTTGCCCTATATGTATGGAATAAACATTGGAACCTATAAAGGAAAGATAGAGGAAAGAGTTTTTGAAGGGATTGTGAAGATTATTAGAAGAAATGATAAAGGTTAGATAAGCTTTAAGTTGAAGAAACACATAAAAAGTATACAGTTATAAAACTTCAGGATGTGAATGTCAAATTTAGAAAAGTTCTTGGGCTAAAATAAAAGTAGAGATAAAAATTAGGCCAAGAAGTGTAATTTTAGAAAGTTTGAGGGACTTAAATGTAATTTATCAAAAGTTTAAGGGCCAAATTGTAATTTTGAGAAAGTTGAGCAGCAAAAGGCCCAAAATTGCCCAAAAGCAATTCATTCCCAAATTTTCCTAGTAAATAGAGAAAATTATTTTCATCAATTTAAAACAAAATAGAATTTTGATTTGAGGTTTGGATTGATTGATATGAATTTTTAAAGTTTAAAAAAATTAGTACAGTATCTTCTGGACCTCATAATCTAATGAAATTTTACAGTAAATTCTTATAATTAATATGAGAATTTATAAAATTGATAGAACTTAAAAGGGAGTTATGTAGAATTGATTATAAAATTTATTGTAGAATAAAATACCCGATAAATATTTTTCAAGGGAATTTCTTGGGAGTTAAGCCCTTGAAGGCAGGGGACCATGTAGAAGGCCCTAAATGGTGCCTTATAGGACCAATAATACTTTCATATAAGTATATGGGTCAGTACTAATAAAGACCCAAAAAATATAAAATTACAAAAATGCCACTGTGTTGCCATTGTGTTGTACCCTTGAGCACGATATGAATGGAGGGCATTTTGGTCATTTTAGATAGGTCAAAAATGCCAAGGTAAGTATGAGGATGATTAATCAAAGTCAGTATATGCCTTATAAGGTGTAAAGAGGTGTGAAATAACAATAATATCCTTAGAGTTAATATAGTGTAAGATAGTGAACCAAGGGCATTTCAGTCATTTTTCAAGGGATAGTAAGCGGATAAATACCTAGTCCAACAATGTCAATGGTAGGAAAAATTTGGATACTTGATTTAAGGTCAGAATACATATTCTAGAATATTATAAACATTAGAAACATAAAACAATATGGTTTTTGTAAAACTAACTGGATCGGTACCAGATTAAACTAAAATTTTTCCTATAAGTATTTCTCTATTCCTTGTGCCAAACACAGCCCTATATGATGTCATTCTTAAGCTTCTAGGGCAAGCTTGATGCAAGATTGAATATGAACTATTAGATCAAATAGTAACTAAAGTAATCTTAGCCTTTCATTTTCACCCACTTTTATCGATAAATACTCCCCCAAATCTGCATATTCACAGCAAGCAAAGGAGAAACATGGGGAGGTGCTTCTAAAATGAAATCTCAAGGCAAGACAAGGCAAATCCAAGAGCCAATTAAGTAAGGATCCAAGGTAATTTCTTCCTCCTATATTTGTATTATGTTGTAGGAAGATTTCTTTTGGATTTAGATGGTTGAAACACCATTTTTCTCTCCATCTTAGATGCTGGATATGATCTGGAATTAAAGGGGAAATATGAATTTTAAGTCATGGAATGTTTAGACAATATTAAACAAGCTAGAATTATGAAATTTGAGCTTAGGAAATCATGTAATCTTGGAATTGTAATCTTGAGATCCTTTCTACCACTGTTCATGTGCCTAGGTAGGAGTTATAATTTCATGATTTTTATGCTTCTAATATTTTAAAAATGGAAAATTGTGTGGGATAAAGTAGAGAAACAAGTATTGGAAGTATTAAAATTAAAATGAGACTTTTTGGAAAATGTTGAAGGGTACCATGGCTTCTGTCCAGTTCATGGGGAAGGAGTTTGATTTTCATAAATCTAAGCTCATATTTAGATTCCTCGTGAAAAATTGTGTGGGATTGACCTATGGAAGTAATGTTTAGAAAGATAGATAGAAATCCTTAAAGTTAAAGAGTTAAGAGTTCAAGAAAGATAGTCTTCAGCATTGCTTGAGTTCATGGTTCTAATGAATTATGTGATGAATATGATTGTATTTAGGACCTCAAAACATCCAAGAGGATGTTAGGAAGTGGTTGACCAAAGGTATGCATGGTTGGAAGCCTAAGGAGCAAATGCGAGAACAAGAAAGCTTATATTTAAGGTAGTAGACTTACCTCTTTATGTGCTTGATGTGGTACACTTATGTGTTGACATGTATATGATGATTAAATGATGTTGTAACATGATAAATGATGTTGAATATGTTATGAAGAACATGTTTCCCATGGCCATGCATTTTTATATAAAGTTTATAGCATGATGGCATGTCACTAATTAAAAAAAGTTTAATGAAATTACATATCATGCATTAGCATCCATCTTGTACATTTAAGTGGTAATATTTGCTACTAAGATTCCCCATAATCTCACCTTACATAACCAATCATAATAGGTTATTTATGATGGAAGATTCATGCTTTATACATGAGCTAAGGAATGGAAGATAAGAAGTAGTCAAGTGATGGTATATCATTCTTTTTATGTAATGTTATGTAGTATGCCATTATATGTAAAGAAAAATATATGAAATAATTATGGTACAATCCCATGATGTATAGATGTATGAGAGGAGAAAGAGATGGTTTATACAAGCTAGAAGAATTATTGAGAATTAAAGAAATGAAACTGAAATGGTAAAAATGTAGGTCTTGAATAAGTTTTGTTGTGGCTTTAGTTTGACATAGCAAATTAGAGAATTAATTCACAAAAATTTATGAGCATGTAGTACACATCTAGATAATTAAATTTATAGCTAATAATACACCTCATTTATATATGTATATTAAGAAAAACAAATTTCCAAAGTTAAGAGATAGAATCTGGAAGTGGTATTTAAAAAGTAATGATTTAACTATATTATTTGGTAAAGTAAGTGTTTGGATTTATATTTTTCCCTTAAATATCTCTAAAAAAGGTTAAATTAGAAATTTGGATCACCTTCATACAATTTTTGTACAAATACTTATGAATTTTTAAAGTTGGACTATCAATATGGAAATTACCTCATGAACAGTACCTGAGAAGTAGGTTTGAAAATTTTAAGTTTTGGGCCAACATAATGCTTCCGCTAATCAAATATACTTCTAAATACGTACTATGAGAGTTTTAAAGTAGGATGTTTTACTTATTATATGGACTAAATTCATTATCTTGTTACACGAAGAAGGAATTTAAGTTAACATAGTTAAATTTTTCAACCCTAAGTACAAGTTATTCATAAGTCTGTAGGTAGAATACCTAAGGAAGAGGAGAGGAGTATCTCATATGATATGAGAAGGGATAAAGTATAAGTAGATAGATCCTAAGATAAAGTTAAAGAGAATGAGAGCTAAATAAACCTATCAGAGATAGTATGAGAAAGGTCTAGTACCAGGTGGTGTCGCTTGTCGTTAGCACTCAAATTATTTACTAAATTAATATCTATATAGTATAGAGGTCAACCTAGGTCATATTCTTTACATGGAGTCAATGCAAGGCTTAACTCTAGATTAAACTAAGTGTGAGAAGGAATAGTAGTAGAAGAGAACTTAATTAATAATTTTTCAAAGGAGATAATAATAAAATAAAATAAAATAAAAGTAATAGTATGGAGAATATTACCAATAAGAAGAGCACTCCCAACGATTGATGCGTAGCTATCATCGTTCAAGAATATATTAGAGTTATAACAATTATATATGCTAAGTCCCTAACATACAAAACCCCAGACAATCGTCATGGTCATAATCATAAAATCTACAATTATACCTAGATCTAGCATACAATTGTATCAAGAATGATTAATGAAGATCCACTTAGCATGTGAACAAGTGAATCCAACATGAATAATTATAAGGGAAAACTTAAGATATTAAATAAAGAACATTAAATCATAAATTAAAATAATAAATCACAAGGGTTTGATCACAAAGGTGTCTCAATCACCAAAAAAAAAAAAGGTGTCTCAATCAAAACCCTATGTCCAACATATACAAATCTCAAAACCTAAATCTAAGAAATCATAAATTTACATAAAGAAAAAGATCAAAACATAAAATTATTCAACTCCTAACTCTAAAGCACAGGAACTCAAGCCACTACATCTCTCCTCAAGAACTTAGAAGGAAAAGGATAGAATTGTGGAAGAGATAAAGAATATGATTGTGATAGTGGTTATTAGTGTGTTGAATGGAGGAGCCTTGATGTCCTTTATATAGCCTTGGGGAGATAATCCTATTGATGTGGGTCTTTTCATTGATTGGCTATTCAAAAGATAACGATATCTTCATTTATCTTCAGTATCCTTCCAAGTTGTCATCTTTTCCAATATCTCCAAAGATAATATTTTTAAACTCAAATATCCTACAAATAATTCAAATAAAAAGTAATAGGATAAAAGAGATAAAACAATCAATAAGAACATAGGAAAAGATAGCATATTTATTATTATCCTTTGATTATATTCAAATGTTTGATATCGAGAAATTATTTTTGAATTAATTCAAATGATATACAATATAATATTACATTAAAATACTGAATTAATATAATAAAATATAATATTGATATAATATAATATTATTAGAGGTATTTGATTTTCTCTAATTAGATATTATAATTTTCTCCTTTAATTTGGCAATTCCTCAATTAATATTCTTATATAATATAATTCTATAGTAGTTGATGTAAGTCCTAGTCATCCTTTATTTATTTTTCCTAATTTCATGAAATACATAAAAGCAAAACACCTTTATGTAAATCAATTTAATCAAGAGAAATAATAAAATCAATAAAAACTCAATAAAAGGACATTTTCATCATTTAATTTATATAATCAATTAAAGTACAAAATAGCCACAACTACTACAATAATGCCTAGTAATCATGATAAATTTCTTAAAATAGATATAAAATAATATGATAAAATAGGAATTCATCAAATTCCCCCACCCTTAATATTCTGCACTCCTGGGCAAAGGAATTAATAACATCCTGATAAACACTAAAAATAAATAGAGCAATCAAACAAGTTCAAGCATGAAAGTGATAATCAATCAATGAAATCCTTCAAGTTAGCGGTACTTATAGAATAATAAATGCAAGAAGAACAATCTCCATGAACACAATTAAGATAAAAGAACATGATATAAGAGAGTACACTCAGGGAAATATCTATTTCACTAATCTCACTCTTTATTGAGGTTCTTTCACTCAAACCTACCATAGGCTTGTAATAGTTTTAAGTCTCTACTATCAGTTACATGTTAATTATTTAATCAAGATGACTTTATAAGTTTGTAATATTGGAAATAGGCCACGTGGAACATAATATGAAAGATAGAAAGTACTATATGCATGTAATAATGAATATATAGCATGAGTTCATATCATAAGAGGTGTAGGGGTGGTAATTGTGCTTATAAGAAGGGATAATAGTGCCTTTTTCATTTCTCTTTTCTCTCTATTTTTTTTCTTTTATTTATTTTTTTCTTCAATTTTTCTTGTACTATATTTTTCTTTTTTTTTGTGCAATATGATTTTTCTTTTCTTTTTTTTTTATTTGGCACCTTGTATATAAAAGATGTAGCACAATATCACAATAATAATAATTTTTTTGATATGAATAAACATTTTATTTTGAAAAGATATTCATGCATATATGACTTTCTATGATGAGAAAAGAAAAGTGATGGGCTCAAAAGGGATGACTAAGGATATAATATGTATAATGGTTTATGTTTGGAATAAAAAGTGTTTAGAATATGATGGCCTCAATCATTTTAAAAAGTTGCACATGAGTTAGACAGCAGATAAGAGAACTAAGTCAAGTTCTAAATAGTAGCTAATGTAGGAGGTACTCACTCAATTTAGGAATTCAAGAGCTCAATCAAACAGTCAATCAAATTCATTCCCTCCCCTATACTTAAACTAGGTGTTATCCTTAACACAGCACTAAAATATATAATAAAGGGAGAAGGCAATATTGGTTAAAGAGTTATTATGTTCTAAGAGAGGATATTTTATTCAAAGAAAAACTAATCTAAAACTAAGAAATCTTTAAAATGCAACCTATTCTAGGAAATAAGTAAAAGACATAAAGTAATAAATCTACTTTTTACTACTGGGATTGTCCTTCCACATACTTATCTTAAACAATAAAGCTCAGAATATATAGAAGGATAAGATAAGGAAAGATACAACCTAGTGCCTTTATGCCGCTTAAGGGTCTTAAAATTCAAATTTTCATCTATGATGAGGAACATGCTCTTACATAAGTGTACCTTCTCTACACAGTTTTCTCTAATTGTTTGGGGTGGTGGCTCTGGGTCAATCTATGGAGGGGTCACAATATAGGGAGTATGGTTATCACCATACAATTTTCCTAAGTAGGGTACCTGCAAGAAATTCAACAAACCACAAGCAGCATGATAGAACACAAATTGTGTATGGTTTTTGTAAAAATTTTAGGGTTTTATTGCGACTTTACCATTTATTTTATGCATGTATTTCTGCTTTTATAGTAATACATAATTGTGCTTGGCAATGTACTAATTAAAGGATAAAATGGTAAATTAACCCTTCTAAACTGCATAAATATTGTTCTCTATTGATTTGGACTTTTACAGAGAGCTTTAGTTTTGAATTGTAGGTATTTTGGGGGAGAACCAAGGACTAATGTGAGCAAAAAATAAATCACAAGATAAAGAAAATCAGATCACGCCTCTATATTTTTTAGTCGTGACAAAGGTGTCCATAAGTCACGACCTCATTTCTTCTAAGAAGTTTCTCTATGTTTACAGGTCGCGACCAAAACATCAATCTAGTCTTGACTAAAATAGACAATTATTTAAGCTGCGAGTTTTCGATTAGGTCATGCAGGAATAAAAGGAAACTAAATCCTCTCTATACCTTCTCCCCAACCTACACACTCATCTTCTATCATTCTGCACCTTTCCATAGAATCTCACATCTCTACACCATTAACCCATCACCTTTTTATACTTTCTTCATGGCATCATATTTGGACATCTATTGCAGCACAATAGGAGTCATGAGAAGCTAAATCCTTAGTCTCTTGGTGATGGATCTGATATCTTAAGCTCATGGACTGCACTGGAGAGTTTTCCATTTTAATCTACACCTATTTCATGTTTTGATGCTACTAGATCTAGGGCTTTCATTATATGAATAAGGGATTGAATGTCGATTAATTATTCTCATATTAGACAACTATAATTTACTTTGGATGATTTGGATGTTGATTTTTAATATAGTATTTTATTTTTGATTTTAAGATAGTTGGACTATCATCAACGATCATTGTTAAATAATTCAATTGCTTAAAATCTATGGTTATCGATAGATGATCATTTGAGGGCATTTTCATCATCTGATTTAATTGCACGGTAAGTGATTTTGAACAGTTTATTAAGAGTTTTTAAACTAGCTTTGATCAAAGGAATTTAAGAATTATTAATGCTCTAGACTCAATCGATCGATTGAGGTTTTATTTAAGACTTAGTAATTTTAAAACTCCTATATCAAATTAAGAGCCAGGATAGATAAGCCCCTATCATCAAGAGTATTTCATAACACATTTCTTTCACAATCCACTGAATTTTCATTGCATAGCATTCTTATTTTTCTTTTCTTTCAAGTTTATGTGAATATACCCTCTGTGAAGTCTAGTCGCGACCAAACCAAATTTTAGTCACGACGTGAAATCCATTTTTAAGAACTTTTACTCTCTGTATAATTAGGTCGTGACCTAAACACCCTTGTGTGGTGACCTTTAAACTTTTCTGCTGTGAAACTTTTGTGTCTGATTTTGATTCCTTGCCTAGTTATTCTTGATTGTTCCTGTGTTGCATGCATAGAAGAACAAAACCATTAATGCCTTTTGAACCTAAAATTGAGAGACAATTTAGGAAACTAAGGAGAGAATTTAGAGAAGAGGCAAGATCAACAGAATCTAGTTCACCCTCTAGTATCCCTGAATCTGAAATTCAACTCGATTTAGAGATTCTATTAGAAACTTCTAACATGGTTGAGATTAATCCTAATGGGCATGAAGGGTATAATAGAAAAGGAGAAAATGAGATGCCAATGAATGTAGAATATAATAGAAGTGTGAGGGAAATAAATCATTCACATGTGACTTATGATCCTTATGGTTTTTACACTAAAGAGGTCAATTTTGAAATTAAAGGAGCTTTGATTGCAGCCTTACCTGAATTTCATAGTTTTACAGGAGAATGCCCACATCGGCACTTATAAACCATGCATTTGATCTGCTCTTCGATGAAGCCTCCATTGACTGCATTGGATGATGTTTTAAGGAGGTATTTCAATTTCACTTTGAAAGGGAAGGCTAAGGAGTGGTTATACAATCTACTAACTCATTTCTCCACTCTTACATGGGATTAGTTGAAGTCAACATATCTAGAACAATTCTTCTCAGGCTCGAAGACAACTCGGATGAAGAAGGAGTTTACAAATATTCTGTAAGAGGATAAAGAGTCATTACATGAATATTGGACAAGATTTATCAATTTGTTGGCTCATTGTCCACATCACAACATGACAAAGGTTGATCTAGTAGACATTTTCTTTGATGGTCTACTCCCTCACAATTAGATATCCTTGAATGCAGCAATAAATGGCTCTTTGAGAGATAAGACTCCACAAGCAAGTTGGGAGTTATTCCAGAAGATGGCTAATGAACACCATCAGACTGGCGATCCAAGGAGAATGCCCTCATCATCTTCGTGAAATTCAAATGAGATCTTAGCAAAAATAGAAGCTTTAGGAAACCGAATAGAAAAGAGGATGAATTTAATTGAAAGAGGGATGCATTCCACAAAGTAAGTTCATGCAGTGGGAACCTCACAAGTACTAGTTATAGGATATGAGTCATGTAGTTAAATAAAGAAATATTAACAATGTATCAAGGGAGACAAAATCAATACCAGAAGAGAGACCCATACTCCAAAACATACAACCCTGGTTGGAGAGACTACCTAAATTTCAGGTGGGGGAGTGGGAAAATAATCCAAACCATTTCTAAGGAGGTGGTGATTCATCAAGAAACTACCAAAATAATATAATGTCTATAGTTCCAACTCACCCTAATGCTTTAGTGGCATCAAGACCATATGAGACTTCTTAGTTATTGAAGAGTATGGTTACACAAATGAACAATATGGATGGTAGAATGACCAATATAGACTATAAGCTAAAAAAGAATGACGGTCAATTCACCTCCATAGCTTCGATCTTCAAAGTATACAGAAGGATAATACTGATGTGCATAGGAAACTTGAGGAGTTAAGTTCCAAGAATATAGATATTACAAGTAATTTAACACAAGTTGCCAATACAATGACTGACATCCAAACGAAGAGCAGTAGCAGCATACCTTCAAATACTGTCATTGATCCAAAGGGTCTGAATGCCATATCGAACATAAGTGGGAGAGAAGTATGATTTAAGGAAGATGAAATAACAAGGAAGGATATGGAAGATTCTAAAGTTAAAAATTCAGCAATGTCACAGATAAAGATTGGGAAATCAGAGAGTATTAAAGAACAACAACTCTTGATTAAGATGGTAACCCAAGAGGAGAACTCACAAGAACAAGAGGAAACATAAGAGAAGTGTAACACCTTACTTTTGTACATCATAGGGACCATTCGATAGCATTTAGATCCACTTACAAGTCCATTGAAGTTCAATTACAAAATATAGAATTTCACTCTTTACGAGTATTGTTCATATGGTAATCCCAGATTAAGTGATGAACTTCAAAAAATCATAACTAATTCTAGAAAAATATAAATGAAATGGTTCAAAAAGATGCACAAAGCTAACATATTAAAATTTAAGGTAAAAATAGTTACTTGGACTAATTGACCAGTTAAATGAATCAACTCTGACGTCAAAATTTACTGTTTATTTGGTCAAATTTTTAGAAAACAGTTTCTGGTCCTAAACTTTGAAAATTTTGTTCTCCTTATATAAACGTCAAAATAAGGCATTCTTAGTGTCAAAACAAAGTTTGACATGTTAACTAAATACTGATAAAATATCATACATTTATTTGATAATTTACTACTTTTAATTATAGCAACTACTGTACTACTTTTAAGTAAACATTACATGCATACATCACATAAGTCATAACATATCATTAGGTACAATCAATCATGACATCTATCTCCTAACTCCTCTTCTTACATCTTCATCTTCTTCCATCTTTGAAGAAACTTTTGTTTTGGGGTGACATGTAGGGTATGAGATTTTGGGGAAAATCTCAGTAGTAAACGGAAATCATACAATGTATGCAACTATATGCTTGATATTACTATGTGTGAACTTAATCATCATGCTTGCATAATGATACTTACATGCTTTCATGCCCCTTAATTATAACATATGGCCATAGAATAAAAATAAACAGAGCATTACTTAATCATACATGCTTCACATCATCAAAGTAAGCAAACATCCAAGCAACATAAGCACACAAGTAGATAAGCTCACTACCTCATACTCCTTGCTTTCCTTATCCTTTTCCTTTACCTCTTGCTTCCTACTTCTTGATGTGTGACTGGCCTCTTTGAGCACACAAACCAAATCCTAACATTGCATTACCATTAACTCATTACAATCCAACTTCCTTGAACATTGAACTCTATATACTAAAGTAACTTTCTTTAATCTTTGTTAATTAGTTTGGTCTTTTAATCAATTGATGTCTTGACTTTAACCTACACAATTTCACCTTCTGAATCCATTTATGAACTCATAATTCACAAATTCTAGTAGCTGTACATTGTTCTAGACATAATTGCATAACTTCCCTTTTTCTTTCAAAAATTCTCATTTTGATTCCAATGCTTCCAATACTTCTTTCTCTACTTTACTCCACACAATTTTTCATTTTAAAACCATTGGAAAGATCAAGATCATAAAATTCCAATCACTGTTCATACATGTGAACAGTAATAGAGAAGACCTCAAAAATTATAACTTTCAATTTCAATGCTTCCAAGATTCCAAACCTATCCAATTCTACACAAAATCATCTTTTAAAATCAATAGAAGCATTAGATCATTGAAATTCTATCTTCTCCTATCCAGAACAACCTTGGACAAAAGACCTCAAGAAAGAGCAAAGTCAAGAATATCAACTCAACTCAATAACCAATCATCAAACTAGCTTATCTAAGTGCCTTTTACTTGATTATATCTTGCTTTTCTTCTTTCTTCATTTCTATCTAGATTTGGACTGCAAGGTTACTAAGAGAATATCTCACTTTTATACCATTAAAACTTAAGCTTTATCCTTCCAAAATTCATACAAATAAACTAGGAAGGATTATATACCTTATGCCTTAACTACCTTGGATCCAAGTGCCTTGAATCTCCCTTTGTCTTGACTTGAGTTTCCATTTTGTAAAATTCTCCTAAAATATAAATATTATTAATTATTTAAAGATATTTTGTATCTAATATAATTTGAAAATAATATTATAAATGAATTTAGTTTATTTCAAAAAAGTTAACCATGGTAGAAAAGAGTTTAACTAAAATTTAAATGAACTCTACCATGGTTATAAAAATGTTTTCCTTAAAATATAAATAAGGTAATATGATTTATGAGTATGCAAAATAAAACCTATTGTGGCAATATATAAATATTCTACATATACCTTCAAGAAAGAGTGCTATACAATTAATATTGCTCTACTCAAGCCTCTGTAGTTTTCCCTAGGTCCTAAGATGAGAATATATCCTAAAAAATGTTAATAACCACAGGGTGAGACAAACGTCTTAGTAATCATCAATTATACTTATTATGCATACTAACATGAGCTCATGAGGTGTCAAGTGGAACCTCACAAAATATAATATATACAAAATAATATATTATTTTAATAAAATCAAATGAATAACCCACCCAAGTTCCTCCCCTCAAACTAACTGAACTGCCTTATTTTTGCCTACCGAACCTATGGGCTAGTGGTAACTACCCCTCGAACAGCTAACTGATTAAGTGATATGGATATGCCAAAATCCACAGAGCACTTGACCAGACCATGGATCCATTCCCCCTCGATAAACAGGTGGGGTATCGTAGTCCCTCGATAAACATGTGGGGCACATCCCTCAGTAAACTGGTGAGACAAAAGCCATCCATTGAGCTCTGATGGAGGCTATACCACGTGGTAGAAATATAACTCTATCTTCACCCATCCCCAATGCATAATTTTCAAAATAAGAATATTAATCAAAATCTCAATAGCTTAATAAATATCATAAAAAGGTTTTCTCAAAATAATAACTTTCTTCAAGTTCCAATATCAAGATATAACAAGTTTATAATCTCAACTCAAACTTTATAAACTAAACTTTAAATCCCACAAGACAATTTTCTATAAAAAATTAAAAAATAAGCTTTATCAATATAATCATATCAATATTAATATATATATATATATATTAAATCACTCATAAACATCACATTAGGACACACAACAAGTAGAAAGTGGTTACCTCTCGCCAAGATATGTGAATAATTACCACAAAAGTTCTGAAAGGTAAATCTAAGCTTTAAGTGAGTTGAACTAAAGGTGTATTTGGGAAGAAAATATATGTGAGATTCTTTGAAAATAGAAAAGGGACTAAGAGAGGATTAAAAATAGATGAGCTAACTCAATAATCAAGTCTAAGGAATAACTCAGGGTCTTAGCTCTATTTATAAAGTCATAATAGTAATTTAAAATTCAAATTCATATCTTATTTTTATTAAAATCTTATCATATATAGTAATTTAAAATTTAAATTATATTTTCAAAATAAAATTGCATATCTAAATTTGAATCCAAATTCTAATAAATTCCTAACTAATAATAATCAAATCATAAAATTTTAAATAAGATAAAAATAGGATAATCTATATCTCATATTTTATTAAAAATAATAAAAAATACTAAATTATAATAATTTAATTAGATAATATTTTTAAATTATTGACAAATAATATTTTTAATTTTACTTAAATATAAAGATAAAAATTGGGATGTTATACATTTGGCCATAGTTTCTCCAACGTTCAAGAGGTCACGATTTTGATGAGGAATGGGAGGGGTATTTATAGCCAAAATATTGGTACCTTGGATCCATAATAACCTCACTTTTTCTAATTATTATAATGGCTTAATCTTGAATTTGATTGGTTGGTTTATGGATTAATTAACCTTAATCAGCATTAAGTTAATTCTTCTATTATTTTATTACATTTTAACACATGGGATAATCTTCATTTCCTCTTCTTGGTGCCATGTGTAAAGCTTGTGGGTCCCACAAGGATACCTCACATACTTCTTAGATTTTCTTAAATTCTTATCTTTAAAAATATATAAAATATTCTAAAAATTCGTTTGACCACATAAAAAATCCTTGGGCTTATTGGGATTGTATAGTACATCATATTGGGCCTCTTGTAGGTAGAATAGCTAATTGGCACAAATCCCAAGGAACTTTCCTTATAACCATATTCTTAGATCACCCTGAATTTTTAGATAAATGCTAGACATTTGTTTTAATGGTTGTGAAATTTTTAGAAATTCATTCTAATATAAAATGAATTTCCTACAAAATCTCATAATTTTTTGAGACTTAGAAGTCTTGATAAAAAATCCCTATATTTCCTTTAAACATTTATCGGTGTCCGATTTTACTATAAATTTTATAATTAATTCTACAATACTCCTTTTTGACTTCTGTCAATTTAATAAATTCTTATATTAATTATAAGAATTTACTTCCAAATTTCATCTAATTATGAGGTACAGAGGATACTGCAATAATCTCTCGACTTTAAAAATTTATATCAATTTTTTGGGATCTTAAATCAAAATTTTATGTTACGTTAAACTGATCAGAATAACTTTCTCTATTTTATGGTAAAATTTAGGACTAAAATGTTTTCAGGCAATATTTGTCCTTTTCTGGCTTAAAATTTCATAATTACGATTTTGCCCCTGAACTTTTAGAAATTGCACTTTAGGCTCTCAACTTTTTATAATTACACTTAATGGCCCAAAGCTTATGATACTTCCAATTTGCACCATGAAACTTTTAAAGTTTTCACTTTAGTCCCTTTCTTTTCCAAAATGACCATTTGAAATTTTCACTAATTGCAATTTAGTCCCTAGACTTTTTCTAAATTGGAATTTAGGCCCTTTTACTTAACAACTTTATACCTTCTCTCTTTCTTTGGCTTAACACTTATCTTAATCATTATCTTTTCTTCTGATTACCATCCCAATCTCTGCATAATCTCTTTCCTCTATTAGTCTTATATAGATAGGGACAATTTGGGATGTTATAAGAAGCAAGAAGAGGAAGTAGTAATTCTAAGTCTAGCATACAAGGGAAAGCAAATTGAGAAGGTAGAGTCTAGCAAGCAAGGAGCCTCTATGTATACAGGTCAGGAGGTATCTTGAATAGTTTTTCCCAGCTTCAAAGACCACTCGAATGAAGAAGGAGATCACTATTATTCTGCAACAGGATGGAGAATCTTTACATGAGTATTGGATGAGTTTTCTTAACCTGTTAGCTCGATGCCCTCACCACAACATGACCAAGGCTAATTTAGTAGACATTTTCTTTGATGGTCTACTTCCTCATAATCAGGTGTCTTTGAATGCTACAGCAAATAGATGCTTGAGAGATAAGACTCTAAAGCAAGTTGGGAGTTATTCCATAAAATGGCCAATAAAGACCATCAGACAGGGGATCTAAGGAGAATACCTACATCATCTTTAGGTAATTTAAAAGAAATCTTAGCAGAAATAGCGACTTTGGGAAATAAAATAGAGAAGAGGATAAATTTGATTGAAAGAGAGCTGCATTCCACAAAACAAATTCATACAGTGGATACCTCAAAAGCCTTAGTTACAGGATGTGAATCATGTGGTTCTATGATGCATGCTACCAGTACATGTGACGGACAGTATGAAGAAGTGGCAGCAATGTATCAAGGGAGAGAAAATCAATATCAGAAGAGAGACCATACTCTAACACATATAACCCTGGTTGGAGAGACCACCCAAACTTTAGGTGGGGGTGATAGGCCAAATCAATTCCAAAGAGGTGGTGTTTCCTCAAGCAACTACCAATATAATGAAAGGTCCATAGTTTCAACTCACCCTATGACCTTATTAACATCAAGGCCAAATCAGACTTCTCAATTGTTGAAGAGTATGGCTACGCATATGAACAACATGGATTGTAGAATGACTAATATAGACAACAAGCTCAAAGAGAATGGCTCTCAATTCACCTCCACAGCTTCAATCCTTTAAAGTATGCAGAAGGATAATGCTGATGTAGACAGGAAACTTAAGGAGTTAAGTTCCAAGAATGCAAATATCACAAGTCACTTAACTCAAGTCTCGAATACAGTGACATTCAAGGAAAAAGCAATGGCAACATACCGTTGAATATTATCATCAATCTGAGGGGTCTGAATGCTATATCCCTTAGAAGTGGTAGAAAGGTGCATTTTAAGGAGAATAATACACCGGGGCAGGATGTGGAAGAAGTTGAATTTGGGAAATCATCTCTACCATGGGTACAAATTGGTAAATATGAAAGTGCTAAAGAACAGCAACTTATGATGAAGAAGCTAACCTAAGAGAAGGACTCACAAGCCCAAGTAGAGATACAAGAGCTGCAAGAAGAAGCAACAACAATACCAAGTCCAGCCTACAAAGGAAAGTAACTTGAGGAGAAGCCAAAGTCAAGCAAGCAAGGAGCCTCTATGCACAAAGGTAAGGAGGTAAGTATAAAAGATCTCCCTTTTCCTAACTCTTACTTTACTAGAAAGAAAAAAATTGACCTTGACTTTGCAAAAGATGCTTATACTTTATTCAACAAGTTAGAAATAAATGTCCATTTGGTTGAGTTCCTCAAGAGAAACCCTAAATATGCAAAAATTTTGAAAGAACTGTGTACTGATAAAAAGAAGTTTAGGCCTTTTGAGAGAATCCAGGTGAGTGCTAATGTGTCATCATTATTTAAGGCTGAACTACCTGTTAAGTGCCAAGACCCATGATCCTACACAATCCCATGCACTATAGGAAATGTTCCTATTAAGGGAGCATTACTAGATCTAGGGGCAACCATTAATGTAATAGCTTGGTCGATATATCAAACCTTAGGTATCAACAACCATAGAGACACAAACGTAGTGCTCCAGTTAGCTGATAGGTCAATTAGGTATCCTAAGGGAAACCTTGAGGATATTCTAGTATAGGTCAAGGACTTAGTGTTCCCAGCTGATTTTTATATTTTGGACATGTCCAATGAATTACTAAATGATAGGACTCTAATGTTAGGCCAACCTTTTCTCCAAACTTCTAAGATCATTATTAGTATGAAGTATAGTTCCATTACAATAGAAGTTGGAGAGCATGTGGTAACCTTTAACATGAATGAAGCAATGAAATTTCCTCCTAATAATTATGCTTTTACTGCTTTGAATGCAATTGATTATGCTATTGAAGAGACTAGAGATGAACATGAACTGAGTTTACATGAAAAATATAGAGATAATATGCTTGCAAAAGGTTTGTTGAGTGATCTTGAAGGATCCCAAGATGTTCTGGAAGCTAGAAGTACAATGATAGAATAATGGTCAAATTCCTGTGACCAAAGGTTGCGACTAAATGGCCTCCCTATCGCGACTAAACATCAACCTGAGATCCACTGTGAAGCTGACTCACGCCCAAATGGCATTATGGTCATGACACAAAGTTCCATAGACTATCCGTCGTGACACGAAGATGAAGATGTCGTGACTAAACATCAATTTGCTAAGGGGGAGCCTTTCTGTGACACCAAGTCACTACTAGAAAATGAATAGGTCGCGACAACAACTTCCAGAGACACACCCTATCAACTGGAGTCACGATGAGAAGCTGAAAGGTCACAACCAAAAATGCCAGACTCAACCAGGAAACTCTAAACTACTTCAATTCCATGCTCCACTATTTTGGTTAAAGGGCCAATACATTCTAACTCTCTCACCCTCAGTCTCCTTCCAAAAGTATGCCACATACCTTAAATGATTTCAACTATGTTGTAGCTGTGGATCAACGTAAGCTGGGTGTAACTCCTGAAGAGACTACAATCAAAATGGAATGTCCTAATGAATCATACATGAGCAACCTCCAAGGACTACAAAAGGGAGTATTTCTAATCTAAATTATTCCCCCTATTTGATCCCTTCTATTGTCCAACCCCTAGAATTAGAGTTAAAAGATTTGCCTACTAACCTAAAGTATGCTTGTCTTGAGCCAAACACAAAATTGCTAGTCATAACTTCCAGTTCTTTGACTGTTAGTGAAAAGGCTAGGTTATTAAGTGTTCTTAGAAAGAATAGAGAGGCATTGGGTTGACAATTAACTTATATAAAAGGGATAGATGCAACTATTTACACCTATAGGATTCTGTTGAGTGAAGATTCCAAGCCAATTAAATAACCCTAAAGAAGATTAAATCCATTTATCTCTGATGTGGTTAGGAAGGAGATTAGTAAATTGTTAAAGGCAGGAATCATATATGCTATTTCAGATAGTGAATGGGTATCTCCTGTGATGTAGTGACTAAGAAGAGTTGATTGACAGTAATCAAGAATGAGAACGGCGAATTGATACCTACTAGAGTGCAAAATTCATGAAGGGTTTGCATCGATTATCGGGAGTTGAACGATTCTACTAAGAAAGATCATTTTCCCTTACCTTTTATTGATCAAATGCTTGAGAGATTAGCAGGGAAAAGCAATTATTGTTTCCTAGATGGATATTCAGGATATTTTTAGATTCCAATAGACCCGAGGACTAGGAAAAGACCACATTTACATGTCCCTTTGGTACATATGCCTATAAAAGAATTCTATTTGGTTTGTGTAATGCTCTAGGCACAGTTTAGCATTGTATGCTTTCTATATTTGCTGATTTCATTGAAAAATACATGGATGCGTTCATGGACGATTTTACTGTATATGGAAATTCTTTTGATGAGTGTCTAGAAAACTTTGATAGCATCCTTGTTAGATGTATTGAGAAAAAATTGGCTTTGAACTTTGAAAAGTTTCATTTCATGGTTGACCATGGAATAGTACTTGGACATCTTATATCTAGGATAAAGCGAAAATTGAAGTTATTTCCTCATTGCCCTACCCCATAACTTTAAAAGAACTTCGATATTTTCTCGAACATGTTGGATTTTACAGAAGATTCATCAAAGACTTTAGTAAAATTGCTTTACCACTCTCAAACTTCTTCAAAAGGACACTAAATTTATTTTTTTCTACTGATTGTAAAGAGGCTTTTGAAAAATTGAAGGATAGGTTGGTTCTCCACCTATCCTAACTTCACCAAATTGGGATCTTGCTTTTTAACTATCATGTGATACTTTCAATTACGCTGTGGGATCTATGATAGGATAAAAGGAAGATAATTTATCTAGGGTGATTGCCTACGCCTCTAAGACACTTGATGCTACTCAAATTAATTATACTACTATTGAGAAAGAATTGTTTGCAATTGTAATGACTTTGGTTAAATTTAGAGCATATCTCATTAACTCCAGAGTTATAGTTTACATAGATCAGGCAGCAGTCAAGTACTTGTTCCATAAACTGCAATCTAAGCCAAGACTTCTACGGTGGATGCTACTGCTTCAAGAGTTTGATATAGAAGTAAGGGATCAAGTTGGTAATGTGAACCACGTTGCATATCATCTAAGCAGGTTACCAACAGAGACAAGGGGAGTACTTAGTTTCAACCTTATTTGTGATTCTTTCCCTGATCAATCCCTTTTTTTGATTGCTGTTATAGAACTTTGGTATGCTCATTTAGTTAATTTCATTGAGATCGGGTTAATCTCGTCTCATTTGTCTAAGTTTTAGGCCCAAAAGCTCAAGAGTGAATCTAAATACTTTATTTGGGACAAGCTTTTTCTGTGGAAGTTGTGCTCAGATCAGGTACTAAGACGATGTGTTCCAGACCAAGATCACAAATTAGTTTTGGAAGCTTACCACTCATGGGTATGTGGTGGTCATTTTGGGGGTAAAAGGACTGCACATTGGGTCCTTGAATCCAGTTTTTATTAGCCTTACCTTTTTAAAGATGCTTTTGAGTTTTGTAGAGCTTGTTATAGATGCTAAAGATTTAGGGGGATTAGCAAAAGGCATGAGATTCCACAATAACCTATTTTGTTTAGTGTGGTTTTTGATGTATAGGGAATAGATTTCATGGGACACTTTTCACCTTCGGTAGGATTCCGTTATATTTTATTTGCTATAGACTATTTTTCTAGGTAGGTAGAGGCTATTCCTACAAGACTAGATGATTCCCAAACAGTCTCCAAGTTTCTAAGGTGTCACATATTTAGTAGATTTGGAATACCTAAAGCGTTAATTAGTGATCAAGCCACCCATTTCTGCAATAAGTTAATCAATCATTTATTGGCAAAATAAGGTGTCACTCATAAAGTCTTAACCTCATACCACCCTCAAACCAATGGTCTAGCAGAGGTTTCTAATAGGGAAGTTAAGCATATTCTAGAAAGGATTGTTAAGCCATCCAATAAGGATTGGAATTTACGACTTGACGATGCATTGTGGGCGTACAAAACAGCTTTTAAAACCCTTCTAGGAATGTCTCCTTATAGGGTATTTTTTGAGAGGGCTTGTCATATGCCTATGAAAATGAGCATAAGACATTTTGGACAGTGAAAGCCTGCAATGAAGACCTTGTAAAAGCTAGTTCAGAGAGGTTGTTGCAGATTCAAGAGTTGGAGGAGATTAGATTATATGCCTTCAGCAACTCTAAAATTTATAAGCAGAAAATAAAGTTAATCCATGATGCTCACATTCTAAGAAAGAGTTTTAAGGAGGGTGACAAAGTTTTAAAGTACCAAGCTAGGTTCAAGTTCAAACATGAAAAATTCAAAACTAGCTGGGACAGACCTTACCCAGCTGTTAAAGTCCATGACTTCAGGATGATTGAATTGAAAGAGGAGGAGACAGGAAAAATCTTCTAGGAAAATGGGCACCATTTGAAACTTTATGAGGAATCTGCTCTGTCGCCTTGAGGCTAGGTTATCCCTTTCCTATCTCTTACCTTTACGAATTTAAATGTGCTTGACATGTTAGTTTGGTGATTGGAAAGGGATAAACCAGTAGAAGTAGTAGTTAATTGTTATGCTTGATGTTTCAATAGAATAGCTTCATTTTCTATTTATTCTTGTTTATTCTAGGTGTCTTTCTGTTTTGAACAACAACCCATTAATGTCCATGTATCACTTACTCATCCATTGTTCCCTCTGATTGTGATTATATTTTCTGCTTTGGTTCTGTTGACAGTGAGGACACTGTTAAGTTTAAGTGTAGGGGAGATGTCTTTGCTTTTGTGCTACTCAATATCACATTCTTCGATTAATCCAATCTTTTATCACAAAATTTTTGTTTTTGATCTTAATGTGTGATGAATTGCTGAAAATTGGATCCCTGCTTCAAACTTTATTGCTAACTGGAAAGGTTTTAGCATAAAAAAAATAGTTTTAGGACTTTGACAATTATTACTCGGTAGTCTCTGTGTAAAATGGGCGTAACATACTGGCTTTTGGGTCACGACTTTAATAAAACTTTGGACTTGACATGCTCTCTGTGACCTACAGTCGCGACCTATATATATAGTGGTCGCGATAATAACTCTCTGTTGATTTGAGTCATAACATGAGTACCTACCTGGTCAGAACTGTTCCTCTCTGTGTGTTTGCGTCATGAAAGATACATCCCATAGACGCGACTAAATGTTTTGAAAATCATGAGTGTGCACCCCTGTGACAACTGGTCGTGACCTTCACTATTCCACGTCGCTACCTATGTTTGAAAAATATCCAAACTACCTTCTCTTTGTCTTGTGCAAAGCTGTATAGAAGGATCCATTTTGAAATACTGAGATTCTGTCACAAATGATTTATTGTTCCCTTATTTCAAAACCTTTTCATCTCCTTCAAACCATTGCCCCACTTGATTTTTTTTTTGGAAAGTCTTGGAAATTGAATTTGAAAAGAACTAAACTTTTGCTGTTACATTAGATTATCACATGGTTCTAAGTGATTACTTGGAAACTTTTAAATCATCGTTTAAAGGGTTTTCAGTTGTGATAAGTGTTTTAATGCCTAGTGAATGATGAACATTGTTTGAGGCTTTAACTTATAAGCAACCTAGATCAAAACCTTTGTTAGAAGGATTCTCGACTTTAAATCCTATATTGAGTGATTATTCAATTGGTTTATATCCTCTAGAACTTGTCTTGACTCTAAGTTGAGAATTACTTACGCATTTATGAATTGAACATGAAAGAGGCATTCTTTCTAAACCTTTTTATCCCAAACACAAGCCCACTACATATTACATCCTTAGTTACCCCTCTTGAGCCCATCACTTTTTCTTTTCATCACCCTTATAGAAAGTCATATGTGCATAAACATCATTTTAAAATAAAAATTTTGTTCATGTCAAAAATTTATTATTGTTATGTTATTGTGCTACAGCTTCCGTGAATGAAGTGCCAAACAAAAGAAGAAGAGAAAAGAAACATACTGCACTGAAAAAAAAAGAGAAACTGCAAGAAAAAGAAAACAAAAAGAAAAGAGAAGAGGGCACCATTATCAATTCTTATTAGCACAATTACCACAGCTACACCCCTAGAGACATGAATTCATATTCATTGTTGAATACATATAGTACTTTATATTCTTCATATTCCATTCCATGTGGCTCATCTCCATCATTTCAACCCTAAAAGGCCTCTTGATTCTTTACGTAAGTGCTAGATAGTTACTGAAATTTAGAGCCATTACAAGTATATGGTAGGGGTTCTCCAATTTGAATCTGAGTAAAAGAACCCTAACAATGAGAAGAAATAGAGAGCTAAATACTTAACCCTTTGAGAGGATCTATTGCGCTCACACAGTTGAGGTTGATTTCACTTAGTAGTTGATTGTTTGGTATAGCTCATATTATCACCTTTGCATTCCCAAAAGATGATGACTTATTTGTTTTCAGGGGTACACTATGGACTATGTTGATATCTTGAATTTAACAGTGTTGAATTAGGATTGATTCCTTTCTTTGTCCAGGAGTATAAAGGTTCAAGTGTGGGGGAATTGATAAGACACATTTTGTATATGGTTTCTGTGACACTTTTAAGAGTTATATAACAACTTTGCCATCCATTTTGTGCCTTAAATTGTACTTTTGTGGTAATGCATGATTGTGCGTGACAATGTGCTAATTAAAGGTTAAAATGGTAAATAAACTCTTCCAAACTACATAGATTATATTATTTACTGATTTGGACTTGTACAATGAGCTTTTATTTTAGATTGCAGGTATCATGGAAGAGAGAAATGACCAGGAAAGAAATCACAAGTCAATGAAAGTGAAACCCTGCTCCTGCATCTTTTAGTCGTGACTAAAAAGTCTGCTGGTCGCGACCTTGATTCTTCTGAAAGTCTCTCTGTGTTTACCAGTCGCAACCAAAACATGGATTTGGTCGCGACTAAAATACAAAATCACTGGAACTGCGTGTTTTGAATTAGGTTATGTAGAAATAAAAGGGGAGGAAGGCTGCCGTTAATAGTGATTGCAGTATAGTAAGAGCCATGAGAGGTAAAATCTTTAGCCTCTTGGTGATGAATCAGATATCTTGAGCTCATAGACTCAAATAAGGAGTTTCTACTGTTCTTATTTGCATCTTCTCATGTTATGAATGCTGCTAAATCTAGGGTTTTCATCTTATGAACAAGTTTTGAATATCAATTGATCATTCTCATATTAGACTTTGTAATTAAATTCAGATGATTTGAATGTTTGCTTTTAATAGAATATTTTAGTTTCGATTTTAAGAGAGTGGGTTATTATCAACGATTGTTGTTAACTAATTCATTGCTTAAAAGTCTAGGGTTTTCGATAGACGGCCATTCAAGGACGTTTTCATCATCTAAATTCAATTTACACGCTAAGTGGTTTATGACAGTTCACTAATAGTTCTTAAACCAGCTTTGATCAAAGGGGTTTAAGGAAAATTAGGGTTATGAACTCAATCGATCGATTGAGAGTTTCTTTGAGACTTGTGCTTTTTAAACTCCAATTTTAAACGTGAGAGCAAGGATAGATATTTTTTCATCATCAAGAGTCTTTCATAACATATTTCTCAACAAACCAACTCGTTTTCATCTTAATGAAAAATTCAAAAACATTTATCTTTTTGTACCCTACTTTTATCACATCAATCTCTAAAAACCCCAAAACCATTTTATCCCTGCTCAGGTTTTTCATCTATTTTGACATCCAACGTACTAGGTTTCCACTTAAAAGGCTCCTTGAGAAGAACAATAGGGTTGTGCCTTATACTACATTATATTGGGTGCAATAAACTTTATTTTGTTGGATTAGACCACGACAATCTGACCTCATCACCATCTAACTTTGATACAATTTCATCATTCTCTAGTGATAATGCTTTTGGAAAGGAATTTGTGAGTGAATTTACAGGAACACAAGACATTGTGGAAGCTGGAAGTGGAACAAACAAAGAGGGGTAGAGTTTATGTGACCACAAGTCGTGATGTCAAGACCTCAACATCGCGACTAGATATGAACCTGCTGAGGAACAGACTCCCTGTTCAACAGAGTCGCGACAGGTTGACTGTTTGATCATGATAAATAACTCTCGAGACATTAAGTCGCTACGTGTAGATGAAGAAGTTGTGACTAAATATCAGGATGCTGAGGAATTCCAAGTCGCGACTAAAAGACGATTATGTCACGATCAAATGTTTCAGAGACACTCAATGTTAGTTTGAGTCGCGACGAGAAGTTGAAGATAAGCCTGAGACGTCGCGACCAGAAATGGCAGACACAGCCAGTGAATCTCATATTCCTTCAGTTCCATATTCAGCTGTTTTGGTTAAAGGGCCAATATGTTCCAACTATACTTACCTTTACCCACATTCACTAATTATCTCTCATACTTTAAGATTCTTAAATATTTGATCTCAAATAATGATTCAGGATTGAAGCAGACTGATCTCAACTATGTTGCAGTTGTAGAACAACTTAAGCTTGGTGCAACTCCTGATGAGATTATAGGGAAGATGGAATGTCCTAATAAGTTGAATATGAGCAACCTCCAAGGATCTAAAAAAGGGAGTACTTCTAATTTAAATGATTTTCCCCATTTGATCCCTTCTATTGTCCAAACCCAGAATTAGTGTTAAAAAATTTACCTTCTAACCTAAAGTATGCTTAACTTGAGCTAGACTCGAAATTGATAATAATAATTTCTAGTTCTTTAACCAATAGTGAAGAGTCTAGGTTATTAAGTGTGCATAGAAAGAATAGAAAGGCCTTGGGTTGGCAATTAGCTTATATAAAAGGGATAGATGCCACTGTTTGCACTTATAGGATTTTGCTAAGTGAAGATTCTAAGCCAATTAAACAACCCCAAAGAAGATTAAATCCATTGATCTCTGATGTGGTTAGGAAGGAGATTAGTAAATTGTTAAAGGCATGAATCATATATACTATTTTAGATAGCAAATGGGTATCTCCTGTGCATATAGTGCCTAAAATGAGCGAACTGACAGTAGTAAAGAATGAGAATAATGAATTGATACCTACTAGAGTGCAAAATTCAAGGAGGGTTTGTATTGATTATCGAAAATTGAACGATTCTACTAGGAAATATCATTTTCCCTTGCCTTTTATTGACCAAATGCTTGAGAGATTAGCAGCGAAAACCCATTATTGCTTCATAGATGGGTATTTATGATATTTCTAGATTCCAATAGATCTGAGGCACCAAGAAAATACCACATTTATATGCCCCTTTGATACATATGTCTATAAAAGAATGCCATTTGGTTTGTGTAATGCTTCAGGCACATTTCAGCATTGTATACTTTCTTTATTTGCTGATTTCATTGAAAAATGCATAAATGTGTTCATGGATGATTTTACTGTATATGCCAATGAGGATGATGTCATCATGATGATGCAGGCATTACTTGGTGAGCAAGTTAAGCTATATGAGCCGTTCATCACAATTTGATCTGGGTGATCTAATAATTTCACCTCAACTTTAAATACCCACACCCCCTTAAGCTCCTCCACAGAAAGTAAGGAGAAAAAAGAAGAGAAAGAAAGAAAGAAAAAAACAAGAGGAGATCTCACAAAGTTATGAGCAATCCAAGGAGTTTAAGGACTCAACAAGTTCAGAATTAAGGTAAGGAACCAATCACAATCCTCATTCTAATAAATTAGATAATTGTTCTTATGAATTTAATAGTTGGAATAGTGAACTTCTCTCTCTTAGTAAGGCTAGCTATGAAGAGAAATGAAGTTAGTAGCTTGTGAGACTAAAGAGAAGATACGATATAAGGTGGAGGTTAATAAGAGAACTTGACTTTAATGCCACATGTTAGACAAACACAAGTAAATGGTAATTAAATGATCACACAGTCCACAAAATATAGCAACAACAGAAGACTTGAAGAAATATCTCTCATCATCTTTGTTGATCTGAAGTAGAAAATCATAAGGCTCCAGCTTTGATATAACAAATACATAAATACAAAGAATAATGTTAGAAAAATACAAATAATAATCAAGAATTTTTTCTGATTGGAAGATAGGCAAAGTGATAATATGTGAGTAACCTTCACTAGGAAAAATGTATCTATTTTATAATATTTTATTCAATATCACTTACTCTAACACTAAATCAAACTATTATATTTATAACCTCCCATTAAAGCTAATAATAATAAATAATAAATAATTTAACTAAATAATATCCTAAACTATATTTAGTATAATTAAATCAAATGTCACAATCAAAAAATATTTTATTTAAATTAAAAAATTATAATATCTACAATATATATTATAATTATTATAATATTTAAAATATTAATATTTAATAAATTAATAAATTTTTAATTTTTAAATATATCACAATAATATACAATCAATTTATTTAAATTAATAAGATATTTTATAATAATAATAATTAGTAAAATATTTAAGAGAGAGCACAGACGAAGTCAGCGACCGAGAGACAGAGATTGGTAAGGCACCCAGTGGAGGAAGACTGAACGGTGATGGTAAAGGGGCAATCAAAATATTGAATGTGGTAGAGGAAGTGAGACAAGAAATTTCCCCAAAGAAATCGATGAAAGCTAGACACGGTAGAAGGGAGATTGCAGAGTAACTATGAGGAGGGGAGATGAAGGTCGAGAGGGGAAAAAAAAGAGAAAAACACGTTAGCAAGAAAGCAAAGCCTTTCTTAGTTCACTTGGGTACCGAACAACGGCGATGATGAGTGAAAGAGTCGGGAAGTAACGACAATGTTGGGTGAAGGCGAGACGGTAGTGGTGGTTGAAAATTGGGTAGAGAACAAACTCTGCAAGAGAGAAACGAGCTCTCCTCCGTTAATGGTATTTTTTGTGGTTTTATTATCCTTTCATCAAAACCATTTTTATTTAGGATGATGAAACAAGAAGAGGAAACAGAATAGTGTCTCTTTCTAACTTGCACCGTCTCTGCCCAAATTCTTGTGTGTCCTGCCTCACCTTCATCCTTTTCTCTCCGGTGTTAGTGGGGTTTGTCCTCATTAATGCATATTTTATTTTTATTTTTTATTTTTTTATTTTTATCTTAATGGCCCAATATGACATTTCTCGGATCAATTTGAGTTTTTTTTAATTTAATTTTAGTCTTTTTATGTTTCTCACAATAATGACTCAACCACATTTCTCAATCCATAATTCAATCACCATTAAATGGAGATTTAATTTTAAAAAAAATAGAAATTTCTTTTTATTATCGTTTATAGCATAGAAGACTTTTTCCAACTTTAATTGCAAGCCAATCATTATCAATAAAAAAAATTATTTCAAAGGATATTTTCCTAAATTCAAGAAAGAATGAAGAATATTTTTTATTTTCATTTTTATGATTTAGCTATCTCCAAGGTAAAATTGTCGGTGACAAAGAAACCAAACAAAAGGACGGTGGATGAGATAGACGAGGGAGAGAGAATTTTATTTAATACTGAAGAGATACAACTATTGTGTTGTCCATAAAATCTTGTTCTTTTGGAACATGTGTGGAAACTGTTTGTTAAATAGTCAACATTAGTTGATTTAATTGTTGTAACATTTTTGCATCATTTTAAAAATTTCATATTATTCTGCATTATTTTTAACGGACATTTTGGTAAATGGTCAACATTTATTGACTTAACCATTGTGGTATTTTTGTATTATTTTAAAAACTTCATGTGTTATTATACTCAAGGAAAGTTTATGGTATCGCGTGCTCATTGCAAAATACTTCATGGGTTGATTTATAGCTTAACTTATGAAATTAACTCTAGCTACTTGGATGGGAAGAAAGGTTTGAAGGAAAGAAAATAGGAGAAGAAAAAATGGAAAGACGAGAAAAAAATACAGAGAAAATGTTATCACCCATCCTATTTGGATGGGTGAGAGAAAATAAGGAATAAAGAAAATGAGCAAATATTTAAATAACTAAAATATCCCTATCCTTATATTAAAATATATTATGTTTAAAATTAAATATCACAAATGACAAAATCATTATCATTTAACATTATCAAATAATTTAAAATGGCAAAGGTATATTTTAAAACCAAATAATTTGTCAAAAAAATATTATTTTTAAGATAAAAATAAAAAGTTAATATTTTTAAATTAAATATAATAAAAAATAAATAAATTATATATTATCTAACATTATTAGTAACTAATAAAAACCTAATATAAAAAGAGAAATTATTATAATAGTGTAGGGGTAACTGGAACCCTTTCCTTTCTCCCTATTTTCTCTCACATCTAAACAATAAAAAGCTTCCTTCCTCCTTCATTTTCCACCCCCACTGTTTTTCCACTTGCATTTCCTCTCAATCCAAGCATAGTCTACGAATATAAACATATAATCTATTTTATATAATTATTCTACCATAATAAAAAATGGTAAATCATCAATAAAAAATGAGAAATCAAGCATAGAATCGAGTTCTTAACATAAAATATAGCTACATTTAAATTAAATTGAAAACAATAACGTCCATTCTTATTCAAATTAAAATTAAAAAATTGTAAAAAAAAGAAATAGGCTAGGCTGACGCAAATTAAGTGGGGAAAATTGAAAAAACCCACCTCAAAAAAAGCTCTCATTTTACAAATTTAACCCATTATTTTTTGATGAGTTAGTTGATTAGACTCACGCTCAACCCATATTATCCCAAAACCAACTTGGACTATAAGAAGGATTGGTATTTTGATGACAACGAGTAATAAGAATATGCTTGTATCTTATTAGAATAGGGTATTTGTTTATTTGTATAAGAAAAAATTCGGTAAATTTAAGTCTCAGAAACTTGTTGGGCAAGATCTCAAATCTAAAAACTTAGAAATTACATACAAATCAATATTTTTGTAATTATAGTATTTGTTCTCGCTCCTTTAATGACCGCTCATTTGGGAAATAGGAAAGTGGGTTTTAGAATAGTTGATAATGGTTTGGGGCACCATTCTCTTTCTTTGCAAAATTCAATGTCGTTCATTTTCTTCAGTAAATAACATATAGACAGAATGGATGGTATAAAAAAAAAATAGTTTTTAAAACTGTAGATTGATAAGAGATATTAAGAATAATAATCAATACACGAGGTCTCTTATCCAAGAGGCCATCATAGAACATATTTACAAATCACAAACCAAATCTACTGAAATCCCCAACAAAAAATTCAGTGGGTAGAACTATGGATCAGCTAAGATTCATACATACAAGAGACGACCTAGCTGCAAAAACTACTACTCAACTATAAATCCCAACCATCTTTCCGACTGTTAAATTCACACTTAGGACCCAAACTTCCATACATCTGTGAAAATTTAACAAGGCAATTACTTCTCACCTGATAATGCACTTTTGTGTTTTTGCTGATTGCTGCACCAGAAAACTTTGATGTGTCAATGGCCCAAGCTGGTCTCACATACTCGACTGTCCTGGATGACGGCGAACTTGCATTCGCATACAAATAATTTAAGAGCACATCTTCACAGTTAAAATACTTGTCCACCAGATCCCTCCCTTGCTTGGCTTCCTCACCCCAGTACCTCTTGAAAGCTACATGAGAATCAACGAAAGCTGCACCGGTAAGAATCATGTTATACCCTTTATGCATTCGGGCATATTTTTCTGGTCTATATTTTAATGAGTCCACATTGATGAACCGGGGATAGAATCCAACAATCCCATCTGGGTGCTGACGCCATACATTAAAACCTCGCTCAACATCATCACATGTCATCATAATGTCATCATCAAGCTCGAGGACAGCCCGTGTTTCAATCAATGGATCAACCTTGAATCGATTATTCAGTGAGTTTCTTTCCTCTACCCTGATCCTCAATGGTACTGCTGAATCCAGATCACTCAATTTGGGAGGAACTCCCTTGTTCCAAACCACAACAATCTCCCTAACAGAAGAGCATCTTGAATAATGTTTCACGTACATCTTCAAGTTCCACAGACGAGCATCATAGGTCATAGTCAATAATGTGAATTGAGAATACTGTCCTTTCCAGGGATATGGTGCTTCACAACCATTTCCCCCAAAGATATTTTTAACTCCTTGGCAAATTAATCCAACTACCACTGCAAATATTATAGCAAGAATTGACCTCCTAGCACAAGTACTATGCTTGATTTTAACTCGGACAGATGTCAGGGCTCGGTTTATGCGGCTTGAAAGCCTTGCAATTACTCTTGGCAAGAATAAATTCGATCTTTCCCAAGCCATGAAAGAAACGTTCCTCTTCCCAGAGCTATGAACGAACCAGTTGAGAGGGAAAATACAGTTCATAAGTCCAAGTAACACACCTATTAGCACAATGAAAATAGCAGCACCTACTATTGAAGCATAGCCAATAATGAAGCGTCTGACTAAATCCCCAACCTGAACACGATCCCCATCCATAACTGCAACCCAGCTACCAGATGGAAGCTGCTGCAGATCTAGGTGATGGTGTCGAGCACCATCCCAGGCATTTTGACCCTTCTCAGGCTCAACAAAATTGAAGGGCACTTCAACTTCTTTATATTCTTCATTGGTAAGAGCTTCTATCTTAAACATGCGGACCCGTCTCCCATATGTTTCCTGGCCAATACGAAAAAGATTCCCTCTGTAGAAAAATGGTCTGCCTCCGTTTCGAGCTCCCACTCTTTTGTCAATGTTATTTATGGGGTTTTGCTGGTGAGGTATCCAAGGACCAAGAGGTGAACTACTATGCCAGATCTCCAACTGCCCGTTTTTCTTGGCGCCAAAACCACTATGATCTGAGCTAAAAAGCCAATACTTCCCATCATAATTAATGATTGATGAATCAACAAGGGGCTTTTTCATGATAATCTTTTCAAATTTCCAGTGCAAAGGAAAGTTAAGTGCTCTGTAGACACGAAGTTCACCTTTTTTACTGCTATCAGGCATCATATATATCTTAGACACAAAAGAGAGAAATTGTAAGAATAAATATATTGCACTTTGGATAAAAATTTAATGAAATGAACAGACAAAGATACAAGTTCACATGCATTATAACATAACAGGCATACGGGTTTTCTCAAGGCACTTTTTCACAGGCATTAACCGAACGCATACAAGACCCAAATACTGTATAGACTAGATCCAAGGAGTAGTTATGTTCAACGCCTTTGAGACACGAAGTTATCAAATTTATGAAATAAAGAAGCAATTAAAATTTATGGTCCCAATTACCTAGTTAGCAAAGTATGCCAAACAACCATTCTCAGTATATATGAGTAAGAAATTCAGCTTCTACCTGACCAAGATATTCAAAGACATATGGATAAGAAAGATGCCAGTCCTCATTCAAGGCAATGCCCAATTGTTGCCATGTAACTCCATTGTCAGTACTTTTTGCGACTCCAATATCTCCTTGCAAAGTGATTGAATTCTTTGTTTCATAGAATAGGTAAAAAGTACCTCCCTAAATCATGGTGTGAATAAACAGAATAATATTATTTATCCATACAAAAGACCAACAAAAAAGAAAAGGATAAAACAGGGAGAAAATCGTAAGACAGGTTAACACCATCTAACCCTAAGGAACAAAAGGCTGTTGGATGCAATAACGTGATAAACTACTGAGACAGCTGTTACGTTGGCAATGAAAAATAAATTAATAAATAAATCAGACAAAACAATTTAAGATTTCATCCAAACAATAAAGATTTAAAAGAAATATGTTCTTGCACTTCAAAAATTCCCACTGCTAAAACCATTCCTACAAGTTTTATTTTGCATTTTGAAACCAATATTCTGGAGTTTCCACTAAAAATCCTAAAGTTGTGTTTTCATAGAGATTTCTTCAAATTTCTAATTAAACAACACATCAAACTGAGAATATCATGTTTGGTGCAAGTTTTCTAGCATAGTTTAAATATAAAACCAAAGATCGTGGAAAAGAATAAAATTTGGCTTCCCCATTGGCCCATTATCCTCAATGGAAATATGCCCTTGTATTGTCCCTTGGCATATAGTTTTCTACAAAATTTTGGCAGCTTAATTCCAAATACATCAATGGGATTATATATTCTTTTAATACTATTCCTAATGCACTTTTTTTTATTTTTGTTACCTAAGGATTAAATTGGTTGGCAATAATTCCCTGCAGTACACATAAAATCTTTGCATCAAACATCCTCTTAGGCTTTGCTATCTTATTACAATAAAAGAAATCAGCAATACCTTTTCTTATCTATGTGTTGAAATGGAAACAAAAAACCAGGCGCACAAAAAATTATGCGAATGCCTTATGTTATACTCAGACATATATATCAATTAATTTTTTGTAAACAATATACAAAGCCCACTCTAGGCATGGTACATGATAAGGATACTACTAACTGAGAAGTTAATCAATTTGAAGACAAGAATAATTTGCACATCTTTTTCTATTTATAACGTCTTTGTCTATTTATGTTTATGCATCAGTTGGTAACTCCCACATCTGGATTCTCTGCTCAGCACCCACAGCTCATCAGAGTTTTCTTCGTGGTGCATCCAACAGCTATAAATAGTCAACATGATCCAATGGCTGAGAAAAGAAATGCCCGCAGAATGAAAATATTTTATGCAGCAACAAAAATCAGGTTTACACATATAAAACAGCAGGAGGGCGAAGAGATTAGTTTAAATAAAATATTAGTATATATAGCCAATATAATCTATTTATTTTAATATATGTTTTAATATGGTATGAATATTTAAAATAAGTGCTGCCACAGAGCAAAGTTAGTCTTACAGAATTTTGGACTATGTATACTTTTCTATATGTATTCTATTTGGGTTTATAAAAATCCACTAGAAAAGGGAGTTACCATTATAAGATTTCAGATTTGTTTTTCGTTTTTTTTTTTTTTTTTGCCAATATAACATTTCAATTTATATATACGTATGTAATATAATATAAATATAAATAGTATCTGGGTTTACAAAAAGGGTGTAACTCCACTTTGGAGGTAGCATTTATTTAAAATAGTTATGCCATATTGAAACAAATTTTATTATAATACAATAAATCAATTATATTAATTAACATACACTAATACTTTAATTTAAACTAACCTCCCTCTCCAGATTGCGTGTAAACCCAGATTTTCACATGCTGTAAAAACTATTTTTATTTTGTGTGCATTTCTTACCATGGACGTAAAATTTTGTGGACTATTTGGAGTCATTCGATGTGCCTACTATGTAGACTCTGCTCAGCTGGGTGCCTACCTAGTCCACGCTACTGAGAGTTTCCCAGAGAGTGTTGAAGTCTCTAGCAACATCAAATTCTTACAAAATCCTCAAACCTTCTCCATTAGAGAGCATCACACCCCTTCCCCTCACCAGGAATGCATGTAAAACAATCAATTTTTCAGAAGTTTACATCCACAAAGCTCTTGGAAATAATGGTTCTGAAATCACAAAGACTAGCCTAAATTCAGACATCTTAGCATACAACCATCCTTTCATTTTAGGGATAGGAAAGTAACTTTAGTAAGGAAAGAGTAAGTTACAAATATAAAGATGGGGTATAAGAGTAAGATGCCATCCTAAAGAAATTAACCTGTAAATTGGAAATTAAGGGGGGATTTGACTGGTATTCTCAATGAATTCCGTTGCCCCTACAATCCCATAAGGTATTTATCCCTAATTGCATTGTATTACCTTACAACATCTAGGAAAACTAAAAACACTATAGTTTTCTACCAACAGAACTATCAGATGTTTTCTGGCGGTGAAACTTGCTTATCTATAAGTTGTAGTGCATGGACAGCCATCTTAAATATTTCACGAGCCAACAAGAGAGACTAATTAAAGATTGGCATTCATATCATTGATGTTCCATTAAATAACTAACTACATCCTATAAATCATATTATTTTCATTCCCTAACTCCATCCAATATCAATAATGCGTGATGATGACCCAATGGTTAGATTGATAGCGCCTTTTAGTTTCCAGGATGTCTTGAATTCAACCAGTTCAACTTATAAATTCTCATCTCATTTTGCACTTTAAGTCTATCAATCATTCCCCTCTTAACTTGTCCTTCAAATTTTCATCATCTCATTACTAAATTAGATTCATCAAGGAGGTAGCCCGAAGAAACCAACAGATATATCAGTTGTATAATAATTCCAGGTTAACAACTTTCACTCTGAGAAAGCATATTCTCCAGCTCCAAGCCGAAATCAACACTGTTGCAATTTTGTTTCAATAAGTGGGCCTTTGGTTAGTTCATTTTCTTTTTTTTATGTATCCAAAAAGAAATGGGAGAGATGTTAGTGAAGTGATATATGACGTTTTATAATTGACCACAAACGTTGATTTGGCAAGCAGAAACATAAGATAAAATGTCGCTAGTCATACACACATCAAGAACAAAAACAGCAAGGAATTTTCACCAAAAAGAAAACAGCAAGGAACAGAAGATGCATGAAGCAACTCATAGGGACAAAAAGAAAAGGCTGACCTGAATATAAAGAAATGGATCAGCTACAAAATTACTCTGAAAACCAGCATCAGAAAGTGAACCACACGTTAGCACGGGGTTGGCTACAGGCCAAGCAGCAGTTTCAGTTTTCCACACATTTACCTGCATACAACTGGAAGAGTCAAATCTAGGGATTGAATTCAACAAATTCCAATTGAAATATTCTGCGTTATTATAATTGCGAAAGAATCCATGATGTCATTTTCAACGCCCAGCGAAAACAAACAACAGTTCATCATTCATGTTAAAAAAAAAACAATTACCACAATAACAACAAGAAAAAATAGAACACGGCTCACCAATTTTTTTCTAAAAAAAAAATTACGTGTAGGGGAAGTAAACAAAGGCGTGCAAATAGGAAATCGAGTATAATAAAAAATTAATTTGGAATAAGAAAACAGGGATCAGAACAAGAAAGAAAAGACTTACAGCTTCGATGGGTTTGAGGGAAAAGGGGGAGTCACCGTAGAAAATCCCAATTGACCAAGAGCCTTCATAGTCCTCCTGGCAGCCGAACGATGACAAGTCCTTCCGAAAAGACGGCGTGAAAATAAGCCAAGCATAGAGGGTGGCAATCGATCCGAACAGTATCAGACACACAAAGAAGAAAACGAAACCAGAGAAAAATAAGCGGTTGTAGAAGTGGTGATGGGGTTCCAGCCTCCACCTACAAGAGCATTTGACGGTCATATTACAGCAACTACAACTCCCACCACTCGTTCCGCCGCCGGAACCGCCGGCGCCGGCGCAGCCCCCAACCAGGTCCATACTCATATCGCCCAATACTTCTTTCTAAATACACAGCAGAAAATGCGCTTACCCAAAAAGGAGTGCTCCACCTTAATCAGTAATTACAAAAGATTGTCACCGAAGGATTTTGGAGCCACTGCCACGATATCTCATTCTCACGAAAAAGTTGTAAATTTAAAATTTGTTTCTCTGCAATTTCTCTCCTGTCCTTTCGGTTTTCTGGATAGGAAAAAATTAGCTAACGCTTCTAATTTCCAGATTTGTTTTTTTCATTTGGCCGATGGAACCTCCAGAATTCGGATGCAATATTTGCTAAAGAGCATTTGCAATAATAGAATGAGCTATTATTATTTTTTATTATTTAATAATTAATATTCATAATAATGTCAATATAATTATTTATTTCTCTAAATTTAGATTGATTTAAAAAAATTCAAATATCTATACAAATACACTAATGACAAAATTAGGGTAAAGGATTCTCTCTTTTTTCCTCCCCATATTTCTTTTTTAATCATAAGATCAATATTTTACTTGTTCAAATTTAATTTTTTATACAATTTTAGAATTTTTAGTAGTTTAAATTTGATTATATTTTTTTTTATAATTGAAAATTTTAATAATAAGTTACTATTATTAGAAGAAAATGAGGAGGGAAGAGAAGAGAATCCGCCTCCAAAATTAGTTCACGCTAGTAACTAGTGAGGAAAAAGATAAAAATAGACTAAGTGAATTTAAAAAAAAAATTAGGTATATGAATATCTAAAAGGACAGATTGGGTAGGACACTCAATCTATCTTTTATAAATTTAGGTAAAAAGACCAAATTACCCTTGAAAATTTTTCAAATAACATTTGCAAGTTTAATTATGGGGTTTGTAATTCGTCAAATGGGATTTAAAACTCATCCAATAGATTTACAATTCCTACAATGGCATTTGCAACTTCAACTATATGATTTGTTGCTTCAACAATGTGATTTGTAGCTTCAACAATGTGATTTTATAATATCTGCAATGACATTTGTACCTTAACAATAGGATTTACAACTCCTGCAATAGGATTTGCAACATCTATAATAGCATTTGCAACTCCAACAATTAGATTTACAACTCCTACAATGGGATTTATAAAACAACCTCCTTTTTTTACGTCTTAGGGACCAAATGGTAGCATTTGGAACCACTTTGAAGACTATTGAAGTCAAATTACTCAATCTGGAATTTTACTCTTAGCGAGTACTGTTCACTGTGTAAATTCTAGTGGAGTAACCTGACTTCGAAAAATCATAACTAATTCTAGAAAAATCGAAATGAAGTGGTTCCAATTGCTACATGAAGCTAACATAATTCTCTTTCAGGAAAAAATTACTCGTTCACCACGCCTTGACCAGGTCAACTTTGGTCAATATTTCAAAATCACTGTTCCTCCAGCGTGCTGTCCCTGATTACAACATTCAGGTCCCAACTTTGATAGAGCATATCTTTATGTGTAGACATCCAAATAAAATGTTCTATATATCAAATCGAAGCTTGACATGTATACTATTTACTGGAAAAATATCATATATTTAATCAATCATTTACTATTTATAATTACAGCTCAAATGTCACTGCCTCACCACGAGTTACTGTTTATAGTGACAATTTCCAGCAATTATACATACATGAATGACATATTAATCATGCTAAGCAATTAAAATTTCTTCATGCATATTTATCTCCTCCATCTTGAGAAGACCTGCTGTAATTGGATTGATATGGAAGGGGTGAGATTTCTGGGGAAATCTTAGTAGCAAACGGAAACCATACAATGTATGCAACTATATGCTTAATGTTACTATGTGTGTACTTAATGATCATGCTTGCATCATGATAACATACATGCTTCCATGTTACTTAATTATAACATATGGCTATAGTATAAAAAGAAACAGAGCATTACTTAATCATACATGCCTCACATTATCAAGGTAAGAAAACATCACATAAAACATCCAAGCAGTATAAACATACAAGTAGGTAAGTGTACTACCTGGCGTGAAGCCTTTCCTTCCAGCTCTTAGCCTTGTCTCTAAGGTCCCTTCTTTTCATATGTTAGAGCCTATACATAGCATAATAATATCTTTATTATTATCCAGTATAGCTCTACTTAAGTCATGCTTAACTAGGGGTAATATCCTTACTCTGACATTCCTCTAACTTTCTTTCTATCTATAGCTAACTTTATTAATAGAGATATTTCTCTATTCTAACCACTAAGAGCAATCCTATACTTTATTAGAGCAGGGACTAGATAACTTACTTACCTCATTCCTAAGCTCTGCCCAGTCCCTCAGCTCTTTAGATTGCTCTTGGCTCCACCAGAACTCTTCCTTTCTTTCCTTTCTTTCTCTTTCTATCTTTCTCTCTTCTTTCTCTTCTTCCTTTGGCTCTTGGCTGTGGCGTGCCTTGAAATGGGAAGGGAAGGGTCTATTTATAGATGGAGAGAGGTGGAATGGATGGCTCAGATCAAATCGTGATGAATGGCTCAGATTGCTTGCTTCCTCAAGAAGCTTTGCTTGCATCATCAAGATGACATCACCCTCATTTATGACTCACCACTAATGACATCATCCAAGGACACCTCAGGGGGTATGTGGCGCAATGGTGGGGCCCTTGGGACACCTCACTAGCTGACACAGTCTTTCCAGATAATTCCAGAGTCTTTTCCCTGAATAGACGGCCGATTGTGCCACGTGTCCTCTTGCTTTTTCTCCTTTTCCTATAATCATGCCATGTGTCCATGGCTTTTCTTATTTTACTATAATTATGCCATGTGGCACCTTGTGGGCCCCATGAGGATACCTTTCATGCCCCCTCATGGTTTATAGTCATATCTGATCACTTTTCTCAGTTCTATCTTTAACCGAGTAACTTTACTTTATGGAAAAGCACTAAAATATTATTTTAATGTCTCTTAAACTCCATAATCCTTGAGCGTACGTTTTTGGGCTCTTGGATTACTATCTTGGATTTCTAACAAAGCCCAAGCACTCTGGTGGCTCAATTCCTAAGAAACACCTCTTACTTCTTCTTTATGCCCACATGGACTTTCGCTATTTTCCCTGAATTTTCACTTTCTTGCAGTTTAGTCCCTGAATATCATCTGTATACTTCTGGGACTCCTGCATAATAGGGTATAGTAGCCTGCCTTTTTCAGGCTACATACTAGGCTTGTAGGTCTGAAAATTGGGATATGACAATTTACAACTCCAACTGGATTTGCAATTTCATCAATAGGATTTGTAAGTCCTCCAATGGGATTTATAGTTCATCTAATGAGATTTGCAACTTCAATTTAACAATGAGATTTGCAACTTCAATTTAACAATGTGATTTGTAACTTCCCTTCACACATTTACCACTAAAATCACAACTTATTGCTAAAGGGATTTGTAACTCCTGAAATGGAATTTGTAACTTATCTAATGATATTTATAACTTCAACAATGAGATTTGCAACTTTCCCTAAGACATTTGTAACTCTAAAATTGTAATTCATAAATAGTCATAATACACAATTTTATTCAATGACAAGTCACTTATGTCATTTATAAAAAATCATCATGCCCATGACAGCAATTACATTACATATAATAAAATGACAAGTGAAGATTAAGATTCCACATGCGCTGAATATTTTCTTATCAATAACACTAGACACTATATTACTTGCACTATACATTTGCAATATATACCCTAAACATTATATGCAAAAAGAATCAGTTGTATACCACAACCCTTGTCAAAAAATATTACAAAGGTGTTGGATTATACTCTTATAAGCTTTTGTCTTGCATTTTGTTAAAGGCATGAGGGGTTATCGTCATTGATCCATATGGCTATCTGAATTTTTTGAGCTCAGAGTCATCATCTTACCCCAAATAACAAGAAAGTATTTATCTCTCTTATAAGTAGGGGAGCTAAGTCAAAGCAATTCTATTATTGAATGTGGATATTCCTATAAGAGTAAGAAATCACAAAGCTGCAGAGCTAGTTGTAATCAAAATAACAAAGTTTTATAGAAGTCATTAGATGACATATAGTAATGTGGGTTTTAACTTTTCAGAGAAAGAAAGAAAAAATTAAGTAAATATTTGGTTGATTATGTATCCTAACATAGCCATCATTTTTCTCATTGTAGAGTTATCCAATTATCAAGGCACAAAACAATGCTACTAAATAAAAATTATCCTCTGTATTGTCTGGAACAGGGCATTTAACACTTGAATTCGACTGCATTAATAGAAACTAGCATATATTTAATTAATTTACAAAAAAATTAAAGATATCCAGTGACATAAGTCATTGCTATAAACCCCATTCTAATAATAGGTGGCTTCGACATTTAAGCATATGAGCACTAAAAAGCTGAGAATTTAGAAACAAGTGCACTAAGAAACCACAAGTTTTAATATAGGTTTCAAAACGAATTTAAATAAACGTTAAAACTGCCAGTATCCCTATGACCTTGTCTCAAAATATCTCTGAAAAAGAAAATAAAACGTCTGTATAGAAATGCTTGGCTATTGATCATGTGTATCCAAGAAAGCATAATAGCTCAAGAATCAAATTCCTATAAGATAAGCTAAAAGGACTTGACTAATGTAACAATGCAAGAAACTGGAAACAAATGGCATGTCCTATATAACAGGAACTTAAAGCCCAAAAAAGCAACATAAACGCCAACGACAAAACCGATTTAAGAAAGAAAGAAATGAACTTCAGTCTGATATAAAAGTTGAGACTCTTAAAAGTTATCAAAAGATGAAGAATGAATAGAAGAATTGGAGACAAGCTGGGATGAATAAATGGGAACATTGTTGCAAAAAATGGTGCTCGCATAAAAGGAGACAATCATGAGCAGCAAAGCTATGATTATCATCTGCCCAGATTTGGAATCAAATGCCAAACTCACCGAAATGTCGCCCATCGTTTGTTACTGGGTTGCTTTGCTTGTAATTATGACTTATGAAAATGAAAATATCATACGACAAGACCTTCTCTATGGGTGTGGTTCTTGAGAGATCTCTATCTTTAAATAGAAAGAAGAGTGAGAAGATGCGTAAGCTTGCACAAGTACCCCACTTATTCCTATATTGTGACTAAGACTCAGATCGATCCCATGTAAAAATTTGATTTCCATTATTGCCTATTATATTGCCAGCCAAATAGAAAGCAATTTATCCTAATATCCAATATTTTGTATTTTTTTGATGAGGCTTGTGATTCAAATCAACTCCATAATTTATGACAAAAATAGAGATGAAGCCTCCAAAACTTAGAAACAAAGTGTATCGATGACTTACCTAATTTTTAAGCCCTAATTTTCCTTCCAATTCTAAACGCAAAGCGAGCTTCGACAATAATAAGGCATGTGTCTGATTTGAGCTTGGATACATGAAATGAGCTACGACAATCTTCGACGACAACAAGATGAACACATCTTTGGGGAAGTATGAGTCATTCTCAAGCTTCTTCAATAATTTTTAGGGGTAATATAGTATTTTCAACCAAATTTGTAAAGGACATATTCAGCCTCCTACCCAATATGTCATTTTAGATACTTAAATGCTCAAATTACCATTTCCAAATTCATATGGAATTTTCTTGTCTTTTTCCCTAACTAGTAATATAGTAATATACCAAGGTCATAAAATTTATCTATTTGTAAGAAATTAATTTCTAGAGCCTTCAAGCATTATTGTAACCACTCTTCAGTCAATACAATATTCTTTTCAGTAAGTTGAAGTTCAAGTACCAATATTGAAAGCTTGGAATATCTATAAGTATGGCTAATTAAGCATCTATAGTGAAATGGTAATGAAAGTTATCATATCAGTTATATGAATTTGGATGAAATTGTTGTACTGATCATTTGACAATGTTCCCTAAAGGGTTTAAGAAAAAATAGATACTTTGTACAGTTCAATATAGGAAACGAACTGAACATGTGCTGAATAAATCTAAAGTGCGAGATATTTGAGAGCTTTTGTAGATCATGGTCTATTTAAGGTGATATCCAGAAACCTGGATTTATCTTGGTCATAGAGAAGCATGCAGTTTTGCTTAAATTCTTCAGTGCTACCCCTATTTAGTATCAGAACTACAGTTTCATTCAAGTTCATATAGAAGTATGATGATGAGTAATTATTCTTTCCCTATATTTTTGTTCAGCTAAATTGTATTTGTCTATTTGCTCAGTTTTCTTAGCTTTTTGCCTATTTATCTCTGTTTCTTGAATATGAGTAAAATTTATATTTTAGAACCTAGAATTTATTACTTTAAACTTGAGAATTTACAAGAAAGTAATTATATCCCTATAGGAATAGAAAATATAGTAATGGTAGCGCCATTTGTTTGTTTAAAATATGCATGTCTAAATGAATATGAGCAACTAAATTGGTTGAACATGTTTATCCTGAGTAAATTAGGTGAATATGTAAACAAATATATAATTGATGAAATTGAAAATAGTAATGGTAGAATAAAAATAAAAGATGTATAAGAACATTTACCAAAAACTTTACAAGAGCATTTAGTCTCTATATATTCAAAAGATAGTAATCTATAAAGATTAGAAGTTGAAAATAAATCTTAAATCAAAAGTTATTTAAGTATAATAATCAATTAAAATCTATAAAAGAAGATTTAAATCAAATAAAATAAGTTCTTGGAATAAATGTAACACCTAATGTACTCCCCATAAATTTTGATAAATATAGCGTAAATATGATGAAATTAGAACATCAAGATTCTCAAAATATAGATTTAAATAAAAATAATTTAGAACTTATGAATGAAATTAGATATAAAACAAAAGGTTTAATAGAAGGACAAAAAATAATAAATTCAAATGTAATAACAATATAAGATGAATATAAATTATTAAATGATAAATATGTGAATTATACAAATTCAGTAAATTTAAAAAGAAAAAATATACAAGTATTAAATACAGAGAATATAGAAGAAATAATTACTCAAGAAGAAAATAATTTTATTGATATTTTAGAAGAAATACTTTTAGCTGAACCAACTCCTTTTAATTTAAATATGTAAACTACATAAGAATCATCAATAACGAGATAAACTAATCAACAAAGACAATAATTAAGCTCAGTCTACCAAGAATAACAAAATCCAAAAATAATAATACAAACTTCTAGAATCCCAAAAACCTATAATCTAGGAAATCAATGAGAAAATTTAACCTTTTTATAATATGAAGATATAAGATTATTGACCAATATATAAAGAACTGGCCAAGAAAATCTAAGAATAAATACTAACCTTAATACAAGAGAAGATAATAGAAAACAAATCAATATACACCACTAGAAGATTTAGAGCATATAAATCCTATATTATTAAAACATATAAATATAAATGGACAATAGTTACATTTAGATTGTGTAAAACATAAAGAAGAAGCTCTTCAAGAATGGACAAGGACTATATTGTTAATGTTATTATTTAGAGAAATTGAAATATCAAATATATCCTTAGTAATAGAAACAATATTTACAAGAAGTATAAAAAGTTGGTGGGATAGTCTTCCACTAGAAAAAAGAACAGCAATAAGACAAGTAGAAAATATGGACTTAAATAATAGAAGAAAATATTATGTGCATTTATTACAAAACTATGCAAATGAAATAAGAAAATAATTTATAGGAGAAAAATCAAAACCTAAAGAACAAACAAAACAGTTGAATTCTAAATTAGCAATAACAGAAATAAAATTACGTTTGTTAGATCCGTATTACATAAATCAATATATATGCGAATATAGTAAATATTATTATGATGCAAAATTTAACATAACAAGAAAAACTAATATATAGTCAACTTTTTTATTTTAATTTATCACTAGTAATTTCAACTGCAATTTTAATAGCTTATATTGGTAATAAAGAGTTCAAGCATATCCTAGTTTATATAATGAACTAGATACTTTAAGAAGAAGAATAAATTATTTGTATACTTATCTAAAACATCAATGTACGTTAACAACAAGAGCATCAATTTTAAATAAAATAAATAAAACTGTTTTAAAATGTTTAGATCTGGAGTACCCTCATTAGTGGGATGTCAAAGAGAAATTAAAAGGAATAGTTATCATAAAAGAGAAAATAAGTACAAAAGAAATAAGATATATAGATATCCAAAATTTAAAAATATAGAATTTAGAAAAGCTAAAAGAAATTGAAAACCAGAAAGATTTTTTTAAAAAAGAAACTTTAAGGCAAAATACCTAAAAAATCCTATAAAATGTAGATTCTATAATTGTGAAAAATTAGTACAAAAAATGATAAATTGTAAATAACCTAAGAAAAAAAGTACAATTAGTTGAGAAAATTCTACAAGAAAATGAAGAATTAGAATTAATAGAAGAACCTTTAATATCACGGAGATTAAATAAAGGATTTAGAACTACAAATATATATTTTAGAAATTAATTTTGAAGAAGATAATGAATATAATCAAAGTACTACTCATTAAGAAGAATTAGAAAATGAAACATATAATCCAATAAAAATTTTAGATCTAAGGATAAATATGTTAAACACAGAAATAGATGAAGAAAATAATTATGATGAATATGAAAGAGTAGTAGAAGGTGAAGAATGAATATCACAATCAACAATTGTATTTAATTTAGATCAATATAATAAGATAAGAAATGAAAATTTAGATTTAAATGATGAAGAATTAATAAGAAATCAAGGATTAATAACTAAGATAGGAAGGGTAATAAAAAGTAAAGCAAAAGGAAAAGGAAAATGTATAGCTTATAAAAGGAAACATGATAGAAATAGAAGAAACTCAAACTGAAGGAACAATTAAATTGATTTGATAATATAAGAAGAAATTTGAAATATAGAATTTGGAAATCAAATAACTGATATTTATATACCAAGAATACAAATTTTAGTATAAGGATATTTTAGAGAAAATATTAATAGTCTAATAGATTTAATTATAACCAATGATAGAATAATAAGTTCAGTACAAAAAAGTATTTTAGAAATAATTCAAGGATATTTAATATATCAAAAATTAAAATTTACTTTAAATACAAATTTTACTATAAGTAGATCAGATCAATATATAAAAAAAAAACTTTAACAATATATCATAAATTACATAACGCCAAAATGAGACCAAGAAGTAAAGTTATAAGTATATGAGTAATGATATGTATTGTATTTAGCAATCAACATACAATTTATTAGAAGAATAAAGGAAGATTTACAAATAATAGAAACTTTATGCTCATAATTAGAGAAATAAAATAAGAACCAACAAATATACAAATACCGAAAATTTAAAAATTTGAACTAGATAGAACTTAAGAAATTGGAGAGTCTAGTAGTAGAAATATAAATTATCAAAATCAACTTGAAAGAAGATCTACAAATATTGAGAGAATAACTCCTATTCAAATAAATCTAGGAACTCCTATAAAGAGAAGTTATTCTTAAGAGAAATAAGAGAAGAAAATTTATTAGCAGAATGTCATACCTTACTTTCTTAGGCTCCATCTCCTCTAGAATAACTTCCTGTTATGTTTAGGAGAAGGTATGGGTGAGATTTCAGGGGAAATCTTGATGACAAATGGTACCACAAACAATGTATGCAAGTATATGCTTGGTGATAAACATGCTTATTTTACTATGATCATGCTTGCATAATAAAATATCCATACTTTTATGATTCTTACTTATAACATATAGCCATAGCATAAAAAGAAACAGAGCATTATCAATCATACATGCTTCAAATAATCAAGACAAGCCAACAACATATTAACAACACTCAAGCAATAAGCATGAAGTTTAGGTATAAGTTCACTACTTGTAGGGTAGCTTTTCCTTAGTCCTCAGCCTTTGCTCTGAGGTTCCTTCTTTGCACAAGTTAGAGCATATACATGGTTGAATAATATTTTTATTATTATCCTATTCAGTATAGCTTAACTAAACTCAAGTTTGAGGTAATTTCCTTAATCCGATAATCCCCTAACTTTCTTTCTATTCATGCCTAGCCTTATCAATAGAAGTTCACTATTCTAACTATTAAATTCATAAGAACAATCCTCTAATTTATTAAAGTATGGACTAGGATTGGTTACTTACCACAACCCTTAGCTAACTGAGTCCCAAAGCTCCTTGGATTGTTCATATCTCGATCAGACCTTCTCCTTTTTCTTCCTTTCTTTCTCTCCTTTCTCTTTCTCTTTCTCTCTCTTCTTTTTCTTCTTGCTTGCTGTGGATGCAATGGATTGAAGGGGTGGGGTATTTATAGCCTTGAGGTGAAGGAATGAATGGCCAAGATTCATTTGAAATAAAAAGGCAATATTAATTCTTGGGTTACTTGCCTACCAAGTAACCTTGACATCATCTTCATGACATCATTATGGGCACTTCACAGGCTAGGTAGTGCCATTGTAGGCCCTTAAGAATACCTTAACATATAATTTAGCGCTTTAAGAGAATTTCAAAGTCTTATCTTGCAAACAATGACTGAGATCATGTCGTATCCTTATTTTCAACCTCAGTTATACTCATTCATAAGTCATTGGAACCAATTACATAGCCTTTTGCTTTCAAAACATGTAATATCAAAAGAATTGCTCTCGGGTACTGTTCTCATTACTGTTCATTTGGTAATTCCAAAAAATGTACCCAACTTTAAAAATTCATAACTAAATATAGAAAAATCGAAATAGGGTAGTTCCAATTTCTAATGAAAGCTGAATAGGGGGTATTTATAGATGAGCTTGAGTATAAATGGATGGCTAAGATTGATTTAGTTACTATTTGATCTAATGGTCCATATTCATTCTTGCACAAGCTTGCCCTAGAAGCCTCCCCTTTTGACACCATGAATGACATCATTTAGGGGCATGTTTGGATGGAAAAGTGAAATATACTGATAGAAAAAATTCTAGTCTAGTCCGGTATCGATCAGAGCAGTTTCACAAAAACCAGACTGTTTTCTATTCCTAACTTTTATAATATTTCAGGATATGTATTCTGTCCTAGAAATCAATGTCTAGGTTCCTCATACCATTGATATTGTTAGAATGAGTATTTATATACCATCCATCCCTTGGGAAATGACCAAAATTGTAACATCCTTACTTTTATACGTCTTAGGGACCATTCAGTAGTATTTAGCACCACTTACAAGACCTTGGAAGTCCATTAGCCAAATCTGGAATTTTACTCTTTCTCGGGTTACTGTTCATATGGTATTCCAGATCACGCAACAAACTTCAAAAAATCATAATTAATTCTATAAAACTCGAAATAAAGTGGTTCAAAAAGCTACATGAAGATAACATCTTAAAATTTAAGGGAAAAATAATTTCCAGACTAAATGATCTGCCAATTAATACAGTTTATTCGTTGAAGTTTACTATTCATTTGGTAAAAAACTCTGGAAATAGTTTCTGGTCCCTGATTTTGGAAATTCATTTCTCTTGATATACACATCCAAATGAAACGTTCTACCTATGAAATTAAAACTATGGATGTGTACTATATGCTCATCAAATTTCGTGAACTAATTCCTTCATTTGCTAGGTAAAACTGAAGCCACAACAAAACTGCTTCAGGACCTACGTTTTTTACCATTTCAGTTTCTTTTCTTTCATTTCCGATAATTGTTTCAGCATGCACAAGCCATCAAATAAGCTTCTTAACATTCATATACATCATGTACATATGCCATAATTATTACATACAAGTTTATCACATAAATAGACACTTACATGGCATTTACATACATGGAAAATGCATAGCATGTGCTAGAATCTTAAATACTTCACTTTCCTTCTTCCAGGCTTTAGCTCTTCTCCATGCATACCTTTTCTTCATGCTTGACCTAAATTGGTTGGTTATGGGAGAGTGAGATTCTAGGGAATCTCAGTAGCAAACATTACCACTTAAATATGCAAGATGGATGCTAATGCATGATATGTAATTTCATTAACTTTCTTTGATTAGTGACATGCCATCATGGTATATACTTTTACATAAAGTGCATGGCCATGGAAACATGTTATTTACAGTACATTTAACATCATTTATCATGTCACAACATCATTCAAATAACATATACATGTCAACACATAAGCATACCACATCAAGCACATAAAGAGGTAAGTTCACTACCTTGCACTTAAGCTTTTCTCTTGATCTTTAGCATTTGCTCTCTAGCTTTCCAACCAATAAGCCTTTATGTCAATCACCTCCCAACATGTTCTTGGATGTTTCAAGGTCCTAAACACATTCATATTCATCACATAAAATTCCAGCTCCTTCATGGCCTGCTGTACAGAATTGAACATAAGCATACAATTCTTTCAAAAATTCTCATTTTGATTCTAATGCTTCCCATACTTGTTTCTCCACTTTACCCCACACGACTTTTCATTTTAAAACCATTGGAACCATCAAAATCATGAAATTCCAATCACTGTTCATGCGAGTGAACAGTAACCGTAAGGAATCTCAAAGACTATAACCTTGAGATTTTAATGTTTCCAAGGTTCAAAACCTTTCAAATCCTACACAAAATCATCATACAAACTCAATGGAAGCATTAAATCACTGAAATTCAATTTCCTTCCCTCATGAACAGTGCATACCGAACAGGGCACACCATGGCAAAGTCAAGAATATCAATTTGATTCAACCACCAATCTCTTAACTAGCTTGTTTAAGCATCAATCATAAGTTTCTAACTTTAATTTCTTCTTTCCCCTTTCATCTATGGATTTTGGACAGCACCTCCCCTTAGAAAAAACTCAACTTTTCCCCATGAAAACCCTAAGTTCAAGCTCCCAAATCAAAGGAAAATAAGCTATGAGAGATTGCTTACCTTTAATCTCTAGCTTGCTTGAACTTTGGAACCTTTAATCTTCTTTATCTTGGCTTGAGTTTTCATTTTGCAAGAGTTTCCCCAAGGGTCCATGAAGCTACGGTTTGCTGCAGAATTGGAGGGGTATTTATAGCCAAAATCCAAGAAAAATGAATGGCCAAGATTGATTTGGTTACTATTTGATCTAAAGGCCCACATTTAATCTTAGATTTAACTTTTTCATAAAATAATAATTATGACATCATGTGGGACCCATCAAGGGACACCTCAAGGGGTTAGGTGGCGTGCTCATAGTGTAAGGAACCTTCTGGAGAAATTCCAGTCTAATCCGGTACCGATCGGTGCAGTTTCATAGCAACCGGACTGTTTTCTGTTCCTAATTTTTTATAATATACCAGGATATGTATTCTGTCCTAGAAATCAATGTCTAGGCTTCCCACACCATTGACATACTTGTACTGGCCACAACTTAATTACAGATCCCTTGGAAAATGACCAAAATACCCTTGGTGTCCTTTCTTGCACTATATTTACCCTAAGGGCATAATTGTCATTTCACCCCTCTTTGTACTGCCTCAGGGCATATATTGGCTCAACTAATCATATTTATACCATGTGCCACGTTTTTATCCTGTCCCAGATGACCAAAATGTCCTTCATCCATCCCTGGTACAATCTGGGCATCCAGGGGCATTTTCGTACTTTTGCACTTTTTCTGGCATTGGCCCCTTCTACTGATAGACTGGTACCCTGGGTTTTGGGCCTTCCTTGGCGTCATTATGGGCCTATATATGAGGTCATCTGATCTCATTCTATCCATGCTTACATACCGATAAGTTCCATTATCGGATCACGGGTGTTAACAAAGTCCCGTCAAAATTCACTGATATGTGAATAACTTTTTATACAGAACTTCTTCTGGAGTTCTGTCAGATCCAGGACATCTGACACTGTAGGGCACACTTTCTTGCAATTTGCCCACTTATATCTGAAGTCCATGAAATCTGACAAAATTTCAGATAACTTTTAGACTATCAGATAAATATCTGCTGTCTGGAGCCCTAATAAAATTTCTATATCATGTCAGATTATCCATTATACCTTTCTCTATTTACTGATGGAATATGGGACTAAAATACTTCTGGGCAATTATAACCCTTTTCGGGCTGATCTTTCTATAATTACAATTTTGCCCTCGAACTTTTCTATTAATTACATTTATGTCCCTAACTTTTTGGATATTTACATTTAGGTCCCTAAACTTTTAGAAATTACAACTTTTGGCCCAACTTTTGTTTCTACTTTAACTTTTGGCCTTTAAACTTTTCCAATTTTCGTTTAGGTCCCTTTCTTCCTTCAAGACTCATTTAACCTTTATCATTTCTTCTGATCTTTGTCATAATCCTTCCTAAACCTCTTTCCATTATTAGTACTATACATATACGGAAAAATTAGGATATGACATTGCTACCCCCTTGAAATAAATTTCGTCCTCGAAATTTACTTAGCACCTTAGTTAATAATCTTAGATAGATATCCTTGTCTTCTTTTTGACTAAGGATTGGGGTATCTATCTCTTATCTTTTATCTTGAAATCTTAGCGGAGTACTTTTCATATCCGCAATTCTTCATATCTTTGCTATTATCACTTTCTCTTATTCTGAATAAACTCAATAAGAGTTGAACTCCAGTTAATTCTATTGCTTTCTTGCTACGCATCTATCTGCATATGGACTTCTCACTATGCTGGACTTGTGAGTAGTATCCATTTCTTTCATATTAAACTCTCTCGAATACTGCTATATTCGGGAGTTTCTACTAACTATTCATCATATTTCTTAGTGCAATCACTTATTACTCATTTGAGTATCTAGCAGAATTCTCTCAATATCTGCAAACTTTAACTCTCATTCCCATATCATCATACATTCTTATCATCTTTAAAAACTCATCATAATACAGAGAGAGGACTTATATCATTATTCTTTCTTTCATTGCTCTACTACTAAACAGGAGCACATAGGAGCATATAGGAGCATATACTCTAACATGCATAATGCCTGGACAGCATGTTGCAGGACTACATACCTGCTCACGAATGTAAAGCTCTAACATCGGAGCTCAAGCATTCCTTCTCTTAATATGCACAGCTCTAACACTCGGAGCTTGCACAGCTCTAACATTCGGAGCTTTAGCATATTTTACAAACATAACATAACATAACATAATGCCTGGCACTTTATGCAAGGAGTAAAAGCTCTCATTTGCTCTTTCACATGTAGCTCATCATTCAAACATCTTATCATTTCCAGAACAGAAGCCTCTCTATCTGTTTATAAAGCTAGCTATACAGTCGATTCTCAAGGCATATCTTCTCATTCCGTATCTTTCATGACATAAAATGGCATATCTGGCCAAATCTGGCTATATCATAGTTCATCTTTCAAATCCATTTCATTTGGACTTGACATAAGGGTTCTAGTGTCTTACTGTTCATAACCCTTTCTAGCTTTTCATAGCTCTTTCTATCATTTTACATAGCTTTGTGCATATATGCCAATTTCTTATGGCATTCACATTTTTTTTCATCACTTCCCAGGGGGTTACCCATCATTGGGCTACTCTTGCCTGAGCACGCTTAACTGAAATATGCAGATAAAAATCTAAAGCATTGGAGCTAACAGGCTCAAATTCTGGTACTCTACTATCTTAGACCCATCTTATACTATCTCTCTTAGGTCTATCTGGCCTTCTAATCTCTTTGTCCTCATCTGGAGGATCTACTTATCTTTATTTGTAGTCTTTGTAATCTTATCATAAGGATCTCTTTATTCTCATTTGACCCTTTCTCATATCTTATAAAACATTCTCATAAATCCTTGGAACTCAGGATTAACAGCTTTAACTTTGACCACTTAGTTCCTGATACGTGTAAGGAGATTCTGAGTTCAGTCCCTAATAGTAATAAGGCTATCTGAAACTAGCATCATGGGTACTCTCTCTGTTATGAGTTAATCAACTTGTGAAGCTTCTATACCTTAACTTTTCCTTGGTATTTGTCCTTCCAAAGAAATATTGTACTTATGGCTCATTACTTTCTTGCTCTAGGCTTGGTCTACTGCGACCCTCGGGATCTACTGCGATCAACCGTAAGCCTTCCAAGATCTAACTGTGACCCTGTGAGCCATACTAGGATCTAACTGTAATCCTCCAGAATCTACTGGATTCTGTTGCACTGTATTCTCATCTCTGGAAGACCTAAACCAACAGACAAAGTTACAAGGTTAGTCACTTCCACATAGTTGTTAACTCCACAGATAATTCCCCAAAAATGGTCACAGAAGCCAATATTATCTATCAAGACTTTACTCATTTCCTCTATCACTCAGAAACTTCTCATATCATTCTCATCTTTATAACTTTATTACATTTAACATTGTAGGGAGCTACACAAGCTCTACAATGCACATACCTGTCATTATCTATTTATCTCATCAGAGGGACTTTACTCTATTGCAAGAGCAATCTAGCTCTATTGCAAAAACATTAACTTATATTACTTAAAAACTGTTATTTCTTAGAGCCATATCATCTTTCATTACTACGTCTCATTTCCTTTCCCATTGACTATCATAGTCTGATCATAAATTCTCTTTCTATCTTCTGAGAATCAAGTAGCTAACTTTCTAGTTTAGCACTTTGCTATTACTTCATTCTTGCTAAGTTGAATTATTTAATTCCATGTCATAGGGCATGGGAGCAACATAACTTTTTCATCTGGTATACTCTACCCAATATGTACTGCATAAGGGGAGTATTCATTTATCATAGCATACTCAACATGTATAATATGCAAGTAGATGCAATCAATTAAGCATTCTTTAGTATGTGTGTCATCACATGACAACTGCAATGAGATGCAATTTCTTATTATAACTTATGGAAACATAAGCCATGCATCATTACATAGTTTGCTCAACCATCCCTCATTAACTAGGTAGACTTTAAAACATTTTGTCCCTTTATCACCTTAACTGCTAGGTCTTGATCATCTATTCAGGTACCTGAGTCATTTACTTGTTTCACTTAGGCTGCCACATTACCCTCTTATTAGGGTATAGACTCAACCCTTCTTTACTCTTTCTTATATAGGGAATAGGGGAGTCACTTCATCTTTGAATCTATGGCTACCTTACTAGGCCATATTTATTCTATCATATCATCCCTTATTGCCAGTAAGATTTCTATGTCTCTAGCTTGAAGGATTTATGTGTCCTTGGCCTCACAACAATCTATAACTGAGTCAGCTATTATCTTTTAGCTAACTGAGGAAAGTTTGGCTCCTATCTTTATGCCATTTGTACTTTTACGTTTCTCCTTAATCCTCCTGGATTACTAACAGGCGAGAAAGTATCTCTTATTAAGCCTCAAGGTTCATATAAATGAACTCGATTAAGTATCCATCAAAAGAGTTCTCTTCCCTTAGCTCTAACCCTTAGCCTCACGCTCACCTCTCTCTCTAAATGAGAGGAATACTTCCTTTAAAGTTCTTTGCGAAAAACTTCTCAAGTGAGCGGATAATTCTCCATCTCATATGGAGGAACTTCTGTATCTCTTAATTCTTTTCCATAAAGACTAGCTGCACAAAGTCTTTCGTACTATAGATCAACTCCTGATGATCATACGGAGGATCTACTGTTGAACCTCTTCTTAAACTAATTTTCTATATCTTAGTGCTTCGTACTGTTTAACTTGCCTATACTCTATGCTAAACCTCTAACTGATAGACTTCAGTGAGGTTGGCATCTTTAGTCTCATGATACTTGACTTATTATCATCTCATACCAATCCTCTAAAGTATATTAGGTTAATGCCCACTACTAAATGTCTGTTTATCATTCCTACTATGGCATTGAGGAACTGCAGATAATTAACTGTTATTAATCTCTACTTCTGTCCATCCCTTGACCTGGACTAAATAAGTCATTCTCCGCAGCTTTCTTCAGACCAATATGGTCAACACTATCTGTCTTCAACAAAGAAGGCTGGGGTTGACTAGAACCAGGAATATCCCACTGATATCTCTTTATAAAGTCACATATTCCTAGACTTTGGGAATAGACAGGGACTATCATAAGCACTAACTAGATATCTGAATTAGGAGACTGTGGTATCTTACTCATAGTAACTTTATCCTCAAACTCTAATGGAGGAGGAATAATATCTGGTCGACCCATAATCCAGTATCAGTACTCAGCTTCCTCAGCCATAATTTGTCCTCTCATCAGAGAAATATAACTTACATCAGGGCTAGAGGGCACTTCAACAACCTCATACTGTGTAGAGTTAATAGACTCAGCATCATCCAGTGCATACATGGCTTCAGGCTACATCTCTACATGACATCTAGATTGCAGGCTTGAGTCTACAGAAACATCTATGGGGTAATCTACTGTAGGGTTTCCTGACTGATCCCCCATACTCTCCTCTGAACTCTCGTCACTATTTGAAGGATCAAAGTCCAGTTAACCATCATCTTCATATATCACTACTGGACGGGGGTTTCCCTTATTAACTGAAGCCTCTGACTTAACCTTATGGAATCTTATATCTATTTCTACAACATTTGCTTAATTAAGCAATGTTAACTATCCCATAACATACCCTAACTTAACAAAATACTTACTGGTTAGGGTTAGGGGGTATAATCTCATATCAGTCCATAAATAATCTATTCAGAGTATTTCTTAAGCCAGAATCCTTTGCTCTGAAACCAAAATGTAATATCCTTACTTTTATACGTCTTAGGGACCATTCAGTAGCATATAGAACCACTTATAAGACCTTGGAAGTCCATTAGCCAAATCTGGAATTTTACTCTTTCTCGGGTTACTGTTCATATGGTATTCCAGATTACGCAACAAACTTCAAAAAATCATAATTAATTCTATAAAACTCGAAATGAAGTGGTTCAAAAAGCTACATGAAGATAACATCTTAAAATTTAAGGGAAAAATAATTTCCAGACTAAATGATTTTCCAATTAATAGAGTTTATTCGTTGAAATTTACTGTTCATTTGGTAAAAAACTCTGGAAACAGTTTCTGGTCCCTGATTTTGGAAATTCATTTCTCTTGATATACACATCCAAATGAAAAGTTCTACCTATGAAATTAAAACTATGGATGTGTACTACATGATCATCAAATTTCGTGAACTAATTCCTTCATTTGCTAGGTAAAACTGAAGCCACAACAAAACTGCTTCAGGACCTACGTTTTTTACCATTTCAGTTTCTTTTCTTTCATTTCCGATAATTGTTTCAGCATGCACAAGCCATCAAATAAGCTTCTTAACATTCATATACATCATGTACATATGCCATAATTATTACATACAAGTTTATCACATAAATAGACACTTACATGGCATTTACATACATGGAAAATGCATAGCATATGCTAGAATCTTAAATACTTCACTTTCCTTCTTCCAGGCTTTAGCTCTTCTCCATGCATACCTTCTCTTCATGCTTGACCTAAATTGGTTGGTTATGGGAGAGTGAGATTCTAGAGAATCTCAGTAGCAAACATTACCACTTAAATATGCAAGATGGATGCTAATGCATGATATGTAATTTCATTAACTTTCTTTGATTAGTGACATGCCATCATGGTATATACTTTTACATAAAGTGCATGGCCATGGAAACATGTTATTTACAGTACATTCAACATCATTTATCATGTCACAATATCATTCAAATAACATATACATGTCAACACATAAGCATACCACATCAAGCACATAAAGAGGTAAGTTCACTACCTTGCACTTAAACTTTTCTCTTGATCTTTAGCATTTGCTCTCTAGCTTTCCAACCAATAAGCCTTTATGTCAATCACCTCCCAACATGTTCTTGGATGTTTCAAGGTCCTAAACACATTCATATTCATCACATAATTCATTAGGACTCATGAACTCTAACCATGTTCAAGATTAACTTTGTTACACTCTTTATTGTCATAACTTTCCCTAATATTCACTAATCCACTTGGCTCTTGAACCAATTGATGTCTTGACTTTACCCTACACAATTTCATCTTTTGAACTCATTTATGAGCTTAGAATCATAAAATTCCAGCTCCTTCATGGCCTGCTGTACAGAATTGAACATAAGCATACAATTCTTTCTAAAATTCTCATTTTGATTCTAATGCTTCCCATACTTGTTTCTCCACTTTATCCCACACAACTTTTCATTTTAAAACCATTGGAACCATCAAAATCATGAAATTCCAATCACTGTTCATGCGAGTGAACAGTAACTGTAAGGAATCTCAAAGACTATAACCTTGAGATTTTAATGTTTCCAAGGTTCAAAACCTTTCAAATCCTACACAAAATCATCATACAAACTCAATGGAAGCATTAAATCACTGAAATTCAATTTCCTTCCCTCATGAACAGTGCATACCGAACAGGGTACACCATGGCAAAGTCAAGAATATCAATTTGATTCAATCACCAATCTCTTAACTAGCTTGTTTAAGCATCAATCATAAGTTTCTAACTTTAATTTCTTCTTTCCCCTTTCATCTATGGATTTTGGACAGCACCTCCCCTTAGAAAAAACTCAACTTTTCCCCATGAAAACCCTAAGTTCAAGCTCCCAAATCAAAGGAAAATAAGCTATGAGAGATTGCTTACCTTTAATCTCTAGCTTGCTTGAACTTTGGAACCTTTAATCTTCTTTATCTTGGCTTGAGTTTTTATTTTGCAAGAGTTTCCCCAAGGGTCCATGAAGCTACGGTTTGCTGCAGAATTGGAGGGGTATTTATAGCCAAAATCCAAGAAAAATGAATGGCCAAGATTGATTTGGTTACTATTTGATCTAAAGGCTCACATTTAATCTTAGATTTAACTTTTTCATAAAATAATAATTATGACATCATGTGGGACCCATCAAGGGACACCTCAAGGGGTTAGGTGGCGTGCTCATAGTGTAAGGAACCTTCTGGAGAAATTCCAGTCTAATCCGGTACCGATCGTTGCAGTTTCACAGCAACCGGACTGTTTTCTGTTCCTAATTTTTTATAATATACCAGGATATGTATTCTGTCCTAGAAATCAATGTCTAGGCTTCCCACACCTTTGACATACTTGTACTGGCCACAACTTAATTACAGATCCCTTGGGAAATGACCAAAATACCCTTGGTGTCCTTTCTTGCACTATATTTACCCTAAGGGCATAATTGTCATTTCACCCCTCTTTGTACTACCTCAGGGCATATATTGGCTCAACTAATCATATTTATACCATGTGCCACGTTTTTAGCCTGTCCCAGATGACCAAAATGCCCTTCATCCATCCCTGGTACAATCTGGGCATCCAGGGGCATTTTCGTAATTTCGCACTTTTTCTGGCATTGGCCCCTTCTACTGATAGACTGGTACCCTGGGTTTTGGGCCTTCCTTGGCGTCATTATGGGCCTATATATGAGTTCATCTGATCTCATTCTATCTAGGCTTACATACCGATAAGTTCCATTATCGGATCACGGGTGTTAACAAACTCCCGTCAAAATTCACTGATATGTGAATAACTTTTTATACAGAACTTCTTCTGGAGTTCTGTCAGATCCAGGACATCTGACACTGTAGGGCACACTTTCTTGCAATTTTCCCACTTATATCTGAAGTCCATGAAATCTGACAAAATTTCAGATAACTTTTAGACTATCAGATAAATATCTGCTGTCTGGAGCCCTAATAAAATTTCTATATCATGTCAGATTATCCATTATACCTTTCTCTATTTACTGATGGAATATGGGACTAAAATACTTCTGGGCAATTATAACCCTTTTCGGGCTGATCTTTCTATAATTACAATTTTGCCCTCGAACTTTTCTATTAATTACATTTATGTCCCTAACTTTTTGGATATTTACATTTAGGTCCCTAAACTTTTGGAAATTACAACTTTTGGCCCAACTTTTGTTTCTACTTTAACTTTTGGCCTTTAAACTTTTCCAATTTTCGTTTAGGTCCCTTTCTTCCTTCAAGACTCATTTAACCTTTATCATTTCTTCTGATCTTTGTCATAATCCTTCCTAAACCTCTTTCCACTATTAGTACTATACAGATACGGAAAAATTAGGATATGACAAAAATACCCTTGATATCCTTTCTTGCACTATATTAACCTTAAGGGCATAATTGGGATTTTACCCCTCTCTGCACTATATCATGGCATATATTGGCTCTAAGTAATCATATTTATACCATATTACACATTTTTGGCCTATCCAAAATGACCAAAATGCCCTTCATCCCTCACTGGTCTAATATGAGCATTTAAGGGCATTTTCTTAATTTCACATTTTTCCTAGACTGCTCTAGACTCTAGCCCACCTAACTGTCTAGTTACCATATTGGGCTCATGATGGCGCCATTTGGGCCTTGGCATGGGCTCACTGTCTTTATGCCCTTTATGGCATAAATCCCAAGACAACTCTCCTGACCATATTTATCGAGTATTCTATGCCACTGTAGAATCCTAAAAGAATTCTACAGGACTCCTTTTATGACTCTGTCAGTTTTATAAATTCATATATTAAATATAGAAATTTATTGCAAGGTTTCATCTGATTCTGAGATTTGAAAAATACTACAATAATTCCTGCTGACTTCAAGAATTTATATCAATTAATTGGGACCTCAAATCAAAATTATGTGACTCCTTAAATTGACCAGAATAACTCAGTCTATCTACTGGTAAAATTTGGGTCTAATATGATTCCAGGGATTTTTAGCATTTTTCAGTTCAACCTTCTCATAATTACATTTAGGTCCCTGACTTTTGGTTAATTACATTTAGGTCCCTAAACTTTTGGAAATTACCACTTTTGGCCTAAATCTTATTTCTACTTTCACTTTTAGCCTTCAACCTTTTCTAATTTGCGTTTAGGTCATTATATTTTCCTTAGTCAATAATTCCTTTCTTTCATATCTTAATCTGATATATTTTATTCCAAGAATCTCATGTCCATTTCATATAAACTGTACATTTACATCAAGTAAGAAAATTGGGGACATGACATTTCTCTTCACCTGAAAATAAATTTTGTCATCGAAATTTACGTTACATACACACTAAGGAAACAATTCAGGATATGCTTCCTTCATCCTTTCCTCTGCTTCCCAGGTAGCTTCATTCTCCGTTAATCCCTTCTAGACCACCTTAACTAGAGAGATTTGCTTATTTTGTAACTGCTTGACCTTTCTAACTACAATTTGTACTGGCCCAACTTCATAAGTTAGGTCATCTTGTAGTGCAACCTCATCTTGCTCAATTACATGCGATGGATTTGGAACGTACTTCTTTAATTGGGAAATGTAGAAAACATCATGGATCTTGCTGAGATTTAGAGGAAGAGCTAACTTATAAGCCATTGATCCTATTTTTGTGAGGATCTGGAATGACCCAATGTATCTAGGATGTAGCTTCTTCACTTTAATTGATCATCTAGCTCCTGTCGTTAGAGTCAACTTTAGGAATACATGTTCTCCTTCTTCAAATTCCAACAGCTTTCGTTTGACATCAGCATAACTTTCTTGTCTACTTTGAGCCGTCAGCAATCTCTTCCTGATTTTATCAATTTGTGCTGCTGTCTAATCTACTATATCAGGACCAAACATCCTTCTCTCGCTCAACTCCAACCAACACAAGGGAGATCTACACTTTCGTCCATAAAGTGCTTTAAACGGGGCCATCTGAATACTAGCATGATAGCTATTGTTATAGGTAAACTCTATTAATGGCAGATGGACATCCCAACTCCCTTTGAAATTCAAGACACATGCTCTTAACATATCCTCTAGGGTTTGGATCGTTCTCTCATATTGACCATCTATCTGAGGATGATAAGTGGTATTAAATCTGAGAGTAGTGTCCATTTCTTTATGTAAAGCTCGCCAAAAATTTGACGTAAATCGAGGATCTCTGTCAGATATGATACTACTTGGAATACCATGCAATCTAACAATCTCCTTTACATATAATCTTTCCAGCTTCTTAAGAGAATCTCTCTTGTTAATTGCCACGAAATGAGCCAACTTTGTCAATCGGTCAATTACTACCTATATAGCATCGTGCTTAGTAGAAGTCATAGGCAGTCCTTCAACAAAATCCATGGTAATACTGTCCAATTTCCACTTAGGTATCTCTAGTGGTTGTAATTTCCCTACTGGCCTTTAGTGCTCAACTTTCACTTTCTGACATGTTAAGCACTTTGACACATAAGCCACAACATCCTTCTTTAATCCAGGACACCAAAATAAACTTTTAATATTATGATACATCTTGGTCATACCTGGATGTACTATATATTTGCTTTTATGTGCCTCATCTAAGATCTTCTATCTTAATCTCATTACATTGGGAATATATGGTTGTCCCCTAAATCGTAGCAATCCATCTTGGGAGACATCAAAATTCTTATCATGCTCCTGAGCTTCTTTTATCTCATCCTCAATGAAAGCTTTAATCTACGTTCCTCCATAAGAACTTTATGCTATCTATATTTGATATAAAGGACTCTAGTCTCTGACATCTTCTATCAACTCTAGCTCTTTGATCATTAGGTTTGCTACCTGCACCACCTTCCTACTCAAAGCATCAACTACCACATTTGCCTTTCCTGAATGGTACTTGATCTGGAAATCATAATCCTTCAAAAATTCCATTCATCTCCGCTGTCTCATGTTTAATTCTTTCTGATCTTATAGGTACTTCAAGCTCTTGTGGTCACAATACAGCTCTATGGTAGCTCCATACAAGTAATGTCTACAGATCTTGAGAGCATACACTACCGCCGCAAGCTCTAAATCATGAGTGGGATAGTTTTCTTCTTGTGGCTTTAGTTGTCGAGAAGCATAGGCTACCACTCGACCCTGCTGTATTAACACACATCCCAACCCTGCTTGCAAGTATCAGTATAGACTACATAAGTCTGAGTTGGGTCTGGAATAATTAGTACAGGAGTCGTGGTTAATCTCTGCTTTAGTTCTTAGAAACTAGCCTCGTACTTCTCATCCCACTTAAACTACTGGTTCTTTCTGGTCAGCTTAGTTAACAACAGAGTAATTCGAGAAAAGTCCTTAATAAGTCTTCTATGATACCCTGCTAAGGCCAAAAAACTTCTGATCTCCATCACTGTCCTTGGTTGTTCCCAGCTTAGCATTACTTCAACTTTGCTAAGATCTACAGCTACCCCTTCATGGGATATGACATGACCGAGAAATTTGACTTCTTGCAGCCAAAATTCACATTTATTAAGCTTAGCATAGAGTCATTTTTCTTTAATAGTACTAAGAACAATTCTCAAATGCTCTTCATGCTCTTCAACAGAGTTGGAGTACACTAGGATTTCATCAATGAAGACCACAACAAATTAATCTAGATAAGGCCTGAAGATCCTGTTCATATAACCCATAAAAATTGTAGGTGCATTTGTCAGACCAAAGGGCATTACTAGAAACACAAAATGACCATATTGAGTCCTGAACACAGTCTTTGAAATATAATATATCTTGACTCTGAGTTGGTGACACCCTAATCTCATATCTATCTTGGAGAATAGACTTGCTCCCACCAACTGGTCCAGCAAATCATCAATCCGGGGAAGAGGGTACTTATTCTTTACTGTAATCTTATTCAATTCTTGATAGTCAATGCACAAGCTGAGACTACCATCCTTCTTCTTAACAAATAATACTGGAGCACCCTATAGAGAAACGCTGGGTTGGATGAAACCCTTCTCTAATAGCTCATCTATCTGCTTCTTCAGTTCAATCATCTCATTGGGAGCCACATGATATGGGCCTTTAGATACTGGTCCAGCTCCAGGTACAATATCGATTGCAAACTTTACTTCTCGTTCTAGAGGCAATCCTTGAATCTCCTTTGGAAAGACTTCGGGAAATTCTTTAACCACTAAAATCGTTTCAATCCCTTCTTCTACTTCTGCTTGAACAGAAAAGAAGACCATATATCCCTGATATCCTTTTCGTAGACATTTATCTGCCTGAGCCTCTGTTAGGAAATTCAGTTTCACTTACGGATTCACATTGGGGTTTGTGGACAAAGAATTAGAGTTTTGTTCTTACAATCCAACATCACATTATTAGCAGACAACTAATTCAATCCAATTATGGCATCAATCTCGTGAAAGGGCATACATATTATGTCTAAAATAGTGCAGCAACATTCATGTCGAATTACACTATTTATGCAAACATCTGATGTAACTACTTTAGCATTCATAGGGGTTGTCACACATATAACATAATGCAATTTCCTAATTTTAAGGCCTATCCATTTAGCACATTCATAAGAAACAAAGGAATGACTTGCACCTTAATCAAACATAGCAATCACAGAATGATTATTGAGATAAATGATACCTTGGATCATCTCGAGTGACCTTTGCACATCTTCGCTTGTTAATGCAAACAGTCGCCCTTGAGTACGTGGCCTTTGATCATTAGCTGCTTATGGACAATTGTTAGAAAAATGTGCAGGTTTCCCATAGGTGTAACAGACGTTCTGCTCCGTTAAGCACGGTCTATCTCCATGGCTTTTCCCGCACTTGTGCACACTCTAAACCTCGGGTCTCTATTATTAGTATTGCCTTTGAAGTTTCCTCTATTAGGCTTTCTGTTCTGCTACCACTGTCTTCTCCTCTTTCTGTTATAGCCACTGCTAATGGCCATATTTCTGTTCTGGCTAGCTCTCTCAGGAACAATGGTCTCTCTGCTTATCAGTTTCATCAACATCAGATGATTTAGGCTATTCTTAATGATTCTGTGTGCCTCTACTGCTTTATTGATCTGATTGTATTGTTGGGGAGTCATATTATCTTTGAGAGTAACATTCAGTCCCCTGATCATTCTCTCTGTCATCCAACGTTCATCATCCACCTATCACAGATAAGTGGAATACTGAGAAAGACGGATGAACTTAGCCAGTTACTCGTCAAATGATTCTTTCTCCCCTTGCCTCATCACAAGGAACTCTGCTTCTCTTTCATCCCTTATCGACTGAAGGAAATACTTCTTGTAAAACTGTTCAAGAAACATTTCCTATGTGATAGGAATGTGTCTGGCTTGCAGTAATAGCTCAGTGTTCCTCCACCATCTATCGACATTTCTTTTTAGCCAGTAGATTGCCATATGTGCTTTACTCTCAGACAGACAATCAAGTACCTTGAAAATCTTTTCCAATCTACTGATCCATTCATCTATTTTCTGTATATCAAATGTCCCCTTGAATGTTGGAGGACTGTGCTTACAGAATTTAGCTATCCACTGTTAAATACCAGCAGGATCCACTATCTGTCCTTTCTATCTTGGTGGCTCAGCTGTCTGTCGAACCATTTCTAGTTCTGTATTAGCTGTACCCGCAGATTCTGGTTACTGTAAATTCTCTACCACTTATACTATAGTCGCTGCTATGGCAACATCCCTTTCCTATTCACTCATTGCCTGAGTTGCTCTTACTTCTTCGATCAGCTTCTATTGTTGTTCTAATCGTTCTAGAATTAACTAGTTAACGTCTCCAGCATTCTGGGGTTTTCCCGAAGAACTAGCTTTCCTTGTTCTTACCATTTTATTTTACTATTGTAATAGGAAATGAATACTATAATTAACATAATTCATATTTCATTCAAAATATAACATACAGCAAATTCAGCAGCATTACATAGATCTTTCATAACATACATACATACATGTAAAATATCATCACTAGTTATAAGTACATAGATTACAATAGCATTCATAGGTATAATCATTACATTATGCCTCCTCATAATGGATCATAATAAACTCCCCTATCATATAGATCCAGTCAAGAATGTCCTCATAAGGTTCCTCATCAAAATACTGATCCAGACCTTCTCTCCATGTTGCTGTGAGAGGTAAGATATCATTTATGATATTAGTCCAATCTTCTAGGGTAAGGGTATCTGGATCGTAAGCTTGATAGGCTTCTCGTACTCTTGTCATGAAGTCCTTATAGATTATGTAATCCTGATCCACCTCTCTAATCAACATTCTTCCTATGTCATACAACTATCTAGCTAGTTCCATAGCTTTCCTGAAATATTCTTTATTCATATCCTCCCTAGGGGTTAGTTCTATTACCTGGTAGTTATCCAGATATATCTCTACCGTTGCCTTCTTAGTTCCACTGGGACCTGGGATATCTGTATAGTCTAGTATATGACTAGGTCCAGGTATATCAGTTGTATGGCTAGGTCCAGGTACATCAACTGGGTTAGATACTTGACTCAGAGCAAGAGCATCTACCTCAGCAGCCTGCCTATGCACAGGTTCTGTAGTACCCCCAACATAGGAGTAATGTACATCAAACTGTTCTTCCTGAGGGTCTACCATCTCTCTATCATCTATCTGATCTACATCCTTCTCTGTACTAGGGTTAGCCTTTTCAGGAGGTACAACATTAATAGGTGGGGCTAGAATAGGTTCCTCAGGTACATCCTTATCTGATGACTCATCTATCCTATTTGATCCAACTGAAGAACTATCTATCCTATCCAGTTCTGAATCACTACTGGAATATCGGATATGGATCACTGGAGGAAGCCCATACTCCAGATCATTAACTAAAGCCTCAACCACCTTTGGGTTTAGTCCTGACCTATCTGAACTAAATACCTCAGGCATAGGATCCCCCTGGTTTACTGTAGTCTCTGATCCTGACCTAGATTTAGTCATCTTTACCCTGCAATAACTAACTTAGTATCAATTATGCAGACGTTTACGTATGTATCAATATATAATTAATCTATTCAGAGCATTTTCTAAGCCAGAATCCTTTGTTCTGATACCAAAATGTTGTATCCTTATTTTCAACCTCATTTATACTCATTCATAAGTTATTGGAACCAATTACATAGCCTTTTGCTTTCAAAATATGTAATTTCAAAAGAATTGCTCTCGGGTACTGTTCATGTTACTGTTCATTTGTAATTCCAGAACATGTATCCAACTTTGAAAATTCATAAATAAATATAGAAAAATCAAAATAGGGTGGTTACAATTTCTAATGAAAGATATTTCATTGAACTTTGAGGAAAAAAATATAAAATTGAAGTTCTATTGTCTCAATGAAATCAGTTTTATTCGTTGAAAAACACTATTCATTTGGTAAAATCTGGAAGTTCCAGTTTCTTTGCCTTAACTTCAAAAATTCTTTTCTCTTTCATTACTTGTCCAAATGAACCATGTTACCTATGGTTTTAAATATCTAGAAGTCCTCTATAATATCACACAATTTCATGGAAAAAATCGTTCATTTGCTATACGAAATTAGCGTCAGAACGTTACTGCCTACATTTGCTTACTTTATCTCTATTCTAGATTTTAACTCCAACTTTGGAAAATCATAAGAAATTAAATACTTAACCAATTGTGGAATTCTTATTGTTCATTTAAAGCTCTGTATTTTAGCTATTATCATGACAAATTTCAAGTTCAAACTCATTGGTTTAGGGGCCATAATCATCATCACAACATCACAGCCTCATAACACAATTACAAAATCATACATCATGCATACTATTATATCCTTCCAAAGTGTCATATAAGTAATGTAACTTATTATACAAATTCATCCATCTATATTAACCCTTTTCCCTTGTGAAGATCCAGAACCTATAATATGGTTATACATATGGAAGGAATGAGATTTCATAGAAATCCCAATAGCAAGTTACACAAACCATAATATTATGCATGACTAATTGGATGCTTAACATATTATCATGAGATGGGAGCTATTTCATAATGGTACATAAGCAAACTCTAACATGCATATTGTCATGACATAACTTGCAAGGAGTTGCAATCATTCATATCTCATCACCAACATGATGGCATGATCTTAAGCTCAACCAAACACCATAATTAACAAGCAAGCAAACAATTAAGTAAACATGAAACTATAGTTAGGTATTCTTGCTATCTCTTAGCTATCCTTGTCAAGGTCTTCTTGACATTCTTTCCTTCCTTCACAAATGTCAAAACCTAGCTATTACAAAGTAATCTCAAGTTACAACTCAACTTGAAAACAAATCTAAGACTAGGTTTTCACTAACTTCCATTCTTTCTCTATTTTATGTTTCATACTTCCCTTTCTCCAAAATAAATTTTCATGGTTCATTTCCACATAATTTTTCATTTAGAATCTAAATATGAAACTAGAATTTCCAAAATCAAATCATGTCACAAGTTGCTGCCCTTGACCGAAGCACACCCTCTTGTTTTCCAAAATTCACATTTTGATTCCAATGCTTCCAATACTTGTTCTCCTACTTTATCCCCACACAATTTTCCATTTTAAACTCATTGGAAGCATCAAAATCATGAAATTCCAACATATGAATAGTGTCATGCACAGTAATAGTAATGAACACAAAATCTTAACTTCATACATACTTGGATTCCCAAGCTTATACTACTTGATTCTAGATTGTTTAAGCTTGTCTAAACTATCCATAACATAAAAATCATATTCTAACCATATATGGGCATCACTTCCAGCAGCAACCATAAAAGAAATATGGCACAAAAACCACTTAAAAGTAAGAGCTAACTTACTAGAATTAAGCTCAAGATCAAGGGAGATGATTACCTTGATTGTTGCTTCAAGTTGTGTGCTTCTTTCTTAGTTGAATGGAAATTTTGCAAGAGGTTCCCTATGGTTGTCCAAGAATTCCGAACCAAGCTGAATAGGGGGTATTTATAGATGATCTTGAGTGCAATTGGATGGCCAAGATTGATTTAGTTACTATTTGATCTAATAGTCCATATTCATTCTTGCACAAGCTTCCCCTAGAAGCCTCCCCTTTTGACGCCATGCATGACATCATTTAGGGGCATGTTTGGCTGGAAAAAGTGAAATATACTGACAAGAAAAATTTTAGTCTAGTCTGGTATCGATCAGAGCAGTTTCACAAAAACTAAACTATTTTCTGTTCTTAACTTTTATAATATTCCAGGATATGTATTCTGTCCTGGAAATTAATGTCTAGGTTCCTCACACCATTGACATTGTTAGACTGAGTATTTATATACATCCATCCCTTGGAAAATGACCAAAATACCATTGGTATCCTTTCTTACACTATATTAACCATAAGGGTATAATTATCATTTTACCCCTCTCTGCACTGCCTCAGGGCATATACTGGCTCTAAATAATCATATTTATAACATATTACACATTTTTGCCCTTTATAGAATGACCAAAATGCCCTTCATCCCTCACTAGTACAATATGGGCATTTTCATAATTTCACACTTTTCCTGGACTACTCTGGTCTCTGGCCCACCTAACTGTCCAGTCACCATATTGGGCTAATGATAGCGCCATTTGGACCTTGGTATGGGCTCACTATCTTTATGCCCTTTATGGTACAAATCCTAAGACAATTCTACTGACCATATTTATCGGGTATTCTATTCTACCGTAGAATCCCATAAGAATTCTACATGACTCCTTTTTTGACTCTGTCAGCTTTATAAATTCATATATTAAATATAGGAATTTATTGCAAGGTTTCATCTGATTATGAGATTTGAAAAACACTGCAATAATTTTTGCTGACTTCAGGAATTTATATCAATTAATTGGGATCTCAAATCAAAATTCTATGACTCCTTAAACTGACCGGAATAACTTGGTCTATCTACTAGTAAAATTTAGGTCTAATATGATTCTGGGTATTTTTGAGCATTTTTCAGTTCAACTTTCTCATAATTACATTTAGGTCCCTGACTTTTGCTTAATTACATTGAGGTCCTTAAACTTTTATAAATTATCACTTTTGGCCCAAATATTGTTTCTACTTTCACTTTTAGCCTTCAACCTTTTCTAATTTGCGTTTAGGTCCCTATATTTTCCTTAGTCAATAATCTTTTTCTTTCCTATTTCAACCTGATATAGTTTATTCCAAGAATCTCATGTCCATTTCATATAAACTGTACAGTTACGTTAGGTAAAAAAATTGGGGATATGACATATCGCTCTATGTGTTTGGACATTTTTCTTAAGTTTTCTTCTTCTCCAAGCTATGTGCCATGTGACATCTTGGTGGATCCCTTGAGGATACCTCTTGACGCCACCTCGTGGCCTCTAGATAACTCCAAAATTTTACCTCATCAATTTCTCAGTTATAACTTAAAGCAAGTAATTATACTTTACTAAAAATTACTAAAATATTATTTTAATTGCACTTAGGTCCACATAACTTTTGGGCCTCTTGGGATGCTATCTTGACTCTCTGATCAAACCCAAATGTTAAACTAGGTGATACACCCAAGAGGGGGTTGAATTGGATATTTCAAAATTTATAACAAAAATTTTAAAAACTTAATGACAATGAGAATATGTATAAAGAGAATAAGGATCATAAAGATTTTACTCAGGGATAGAAGAATAAACACAAGTAGTTTATATTGGTTTAGATTAATCCTCTTATCCTAAAAACAGTCCCCAGAGGCCTTATGAGATTTTTAACTATCTCTAAGATTTGAATAGGCTCTTGGTACCTCAGTACATCAATTGATTCACTCAATCACTCCCCTTTACTTCCCGTAAGGTAATATTCTCAACTTAAGAAAACCAATCTCTTAAGTAAACATAATGAATGAATATATTTTCATAATCTCTCTCTCAAAGAGTATATATGATGATAAATACTAAAGCTCAATAAATGTCGAGTTACAGAATGAAGAAACATAGAATGTAATAAATTCAAAAGTTGTTGATTAGTTCATTCCTTATTGTTTCTTCATCAATATAGAGTCTTTAAATAGTATTTACTTTAGTTGGTAGCCATTAGACTCATATTTGTGACCATTAGAGTGAAGGCAATACTAGTTGTTAACGGGTAAGTGTGCATTTAATGCCTTGTCAGAAGTAGCAAGTTAACGATGCTTCAACCTTTATCATTTTAAACTATTAGCCTTTTCTGAACACACTCAACCTCAAAAGATTTGTCAGTAATTAAGGCATTGAGTAAGTGTATAAACCATTAATAATCAAGGCATTCTCAAGGATCAAGGTCTTAATCAATTTCATATGACTTTCAGAAAAATATATTACATTAATCGATTAACTAATTGATTAATTATCATTAATTCGATCAATGTTTTAATTAATGAGAGAAACAAAAAATAGAGTGCCATATTGATTAGAATTTTCAACCATACTGATTTGGAGCACGGATTGTCATTGTCCGGCTCATCAAAATAAAAGTAATTACACCATATTAATGCAGTATAAGGCACAACCCTATTGTTCTTTTCAAGGAGCCATTTTTATTGGAACTCTAGAAGATTGGTAACAAAATCATTGAAAACCTGAGTGAAAGTAAACATGGGTTTTTGGTTTGGCTGATTTTTTATGCAATAAAATAAAGGTATAGTAAAGTAAATATTTTTATATTTTTTATCAAGATGGGGAATAAGTAGATTGTTGAAGAAATATGTTGAGAAAGACTCTTGATGATGGAAACCTATCTATCCTTGCTTTTAATATGATATGGGGTTTTAAAATCACCAAGTCTTTAATGAAACCTCAATCGATTGATTGAGTTCAGAACATTAACATTCCTTAAACTCTTTTGATAAAAGCTAGTTCAAAAACCATTAATACGCTGTTAAAAACTGCTTAGCGTGTAATTAAATCAGATGATGGAGATGCTCTCGAATGATCATCGATTGATGACTATAGATTTTAAACAATTGTTGATAAAAGCCCAATTATCCAGTAATCAAAACTAAAATATTCATATTAAAACCAACATCCAAATCATCCAAATTGAATTACAAAACCTAATCTCAAAAATAATCGATCGATATTTAATCCTTACTCATAAAGTTAAAACCCTAGATCTAGGAATTCTAAAACATAAGAAAGGTGAGATTAAAACAGAAAACTCCCCAGTGCAGTGTAGTCTATGAGCTCAAGATATGCAATCCATCACCAAGAGACTAAAGGTTTAGCCTTTCATGACTCATGTTGTGTTGCAATCGCTGCTCAGATGTGATGCCATAAAGAACGGTGATGGAAAGGATAAATGATAGAAGGTAGGGTGGTGGGTTATGGAGAGAGTGTTGAGATAAGGTGGGAGTACTGCTTCTTAGCTGTATCAGGTAAAAAACTAGCCTCCCCAGACTCCTGTTGCTTCCTTCTCCTTTTAAAGCCATGAAAACCTAATAAAAAATGCACAACTTCACTGATTCTCTTATTTGGTCATGACCAAATTCTACTTTTGGTCACGACTTGTGAATGTAAAGAAACTTCCCAGAAGAAGTGAGGTCGCAACCTGTGGACACTTTGGTTGCGACTAAAGCGCACAGAGGCTGCCATCCTTGATTTGGTTCTTTTTGTCTTGCGATCTTTTTTCTGCTCACATTAATTCTTTGTTCTCCTCCAAAATACCTATAATTCAACATCAAAGCTCACTGCAAAAGTCCAACTAGTTACTAAATAACAACATATATGTACTTTGAAGGAGTTGATTTACCATTTTACCCTAAAATCAGCATACTGCCAAGCACATCATGTATTACCACAAAAGCACAATTGCAGGCATATATTGAATGGTAAAGTTATCATAAAACCCTCAAAATGTTATAGAAACCATACATAATTTGTGTCCTATCACATATACAATGCAATAATTTTCTCAAAAAATATATAATGAAGAATATGAAGAAACATTTGTATATTTCATATCTAAAATAATCATATATAACTCAAAGAGATTTTCAATCAAATTTAATGCAAAAAGAGAAAGATTTTTGAAATATATGATGTTAATCGATTAATATAAGTTTACCGAATACCTAGCCGATTAATGTCCCTAAAAGAATTTAAATAGAAATATTTTCAACACAAATTAATTGAACAATTAATCCATTAATGTAAATTAATCAATTAACTAATCGATAAATAGATTCAAATTTAAATTTCACAAAATGATTGTTCACTGATTAATCAAACAGTTAATGGATTAATATAAATTAATCAATTAATAGGGTTATCTTTATTCAGACTCCATCAAGATTTTGAATCAATTAATAGGGTTATCTTTATTCATTTGATTTTGAATCATATGACACTTGCGAGTCTTGCTTGTTAGGAAAGATGACAAAGTCACCTTTCACTGGGCACAGTGAGAGGGCCACTAATTTATTGGGCCTCATATATACAAATATGTGTGGACTGATGAACATAAATGCCAGAGGAGGTTATTCGTACTTCATAACATTCATAGATGATTTCAGTAGATATGAGTATATCTATCTGATGAAACATAAATCTGAATCTTTTGAAAAGTTCAAAATATTTCAAAATGAAGTACAAAACTAGCTTGGCAAAACAATTAAAGCCCTTCGATCTGATCAGGGTGGTGAATATTTGAGCCAAGAGTTCATAGATCATCTTAGGAGTTATGGGATAGTCTCATAATTGACTCCTCCAGGGACACCATAATGGAATGGTGTTTCTGAACGGAGGAGTCAAACACTATTAGATATAGTTCGATCCATGATGAGTCGAACAAATCTTCCACCCTCTTTTTAGGGCCATACCTTAAAGACAGCTGCGTTCACACTCAATCGTGTTCCATCTAAGGCAATTGAAAAGACTCCATATGAGATATGGACTGGGAGGATGCCTAGTTTGTCTTTTCTCAAGATTTGGGGATGCGAGTGTAAGGAATTGGAAGACACGCAGTGGAAATTAATTTAAAAATTTTTCCATTCCTTGCCAGGATCTACCGTATGTGTTTAAGTCAAGTGGGAAGAAGCATTACCCTCAGTGTTTCTCAGCGACTTCCACAGCTTTTCTCTGCGGCTGGTGATCTCTTTCCGATCGTAAGGAGACGTCCACAGCTTCTCTCCGCGGCTCGTACTCTCTTTTGTTCGCAAGAAATCGACTCCTCAGGTCGTCTTCCTCTACTGGTATCCACACGAATAGCGTTCCAACCACAAATGACGTGCTAGCGTCTCCTGTCCCTCCAAGGCTTTCTCAAGAGTTCATCCTCTCCATCTCTACTTCAGTAGTTTCTTATCTGCAAACCTTTTGCAGATTCCGTTCGCCCCCTTTTGTGTTATGTGTTGTATTCAAAATGCAACTCCTAAAATCGGATATATAGGATGCTCTGCGTTTTTTCTCAACCGAATTGGATTTTGGAATTAATCTATATTAATTCTGAATACAATATCACATATTGTATAATTTGATAAGAAACTAATTAAATAAATAATATTTATATTAAATCCATCCCACAGATTTAATTCACCTATTTATTTAATTTTAAATAAAGATAAGATTGGACTGTATTTGATTTATTCTCATAAATCAAATTTGAGATATCCTATCAATTTGAATTTCAAATTCAAACGTGATAGAGATTTAATTTATCCTTATAAATTAAATCTTGTAAATATCTCTTATATATAATATATATATACGAATTTATATATATATGAATATAAATATAAATAAATATATACATCAACCCTGGATCATTCATTGAATCTAGACACGTCTTAGATTCAATGAATCTGGACATCATAGCTCGTGTTGGGTTATTTTGTGTGCGACCCTGTAGGCCCAAATGAAGTTGGCAGTAGGCCATTTGCTACACTGGCCCACAAGTCCCAAGCGGTCTCTAGCAAGACATCACGACTACCCAAATCATATGAGAATCGATAAACGATGTAACCTTTTATACAACCATATCATGTCCCTTCTGTCACGTGATATTTTGGTCATGGATGAGGCATGGATAATGTCATCCTCCTATTCCTGACCGTTACTTTCTCGATCCCTGAGTAGTCTGACTATAGAAATGGAACTACCTTTCCATTATAGTATGGCCATACATTTGTCAGACTCACTCATCGAGGGGCCCAGTAATATCTCTCTACGAATGTGAGGGACAAATTCCATCTTGACCATTCACATTCCTCCGCATGAAAAACCACTAAGCCCGAACATAGCCTTTATGATCACTCGGTCAAAAGTGACTTTTGACTAGGCCAAAGCTGAGCGTTTGTCATGTAGGAATCCATGATGATCTCAGGTCAAAGGGCATAGAGACATGGTTTATATATGAGAGAAGATTATGACGTAACCCATGCAACTCTCTCATAGCGGGTCGGTCCAACACCTTGTACTCTTACATGTGCATATGACTTTGATTTATATCTCTATATATCTTCAAAGTCATACTGGTCTTATTTCATCTCTGCTCCCGCACAGATGACCGACCAGGGACATTTAGGATAAGATCATGAATTATCCAAGGATGGTCATCACAGTAAACATGCAAATAATATGATAACACAATTAATAAATTCATAAATCAATAATGTTCATAAGACAATGATTGGCCCCTGGGCACGTTTTCCAACAACCTCCCACTTGCACTAAGTACAATCATTAATTTGAGTAATTCCCATTGACCTAACATGACGCTCATGCTTTGCCTGCACAAGCGGCTTTGTTAGAGGATCAGCAACATTGTCTTCTTCTGCTACTTTGCATATCTTTATATCACCTCTATCGTTGATTTCTCTGATGAGATAAAATCGCCTGAGTATATGCTTCGTCCTTTGATGTGACCTAGGCTCTTTGGCCTGTGCAATGGCACCGTTATTGTCACAGAGCAAAGTTATTGGATCTGAGATGGTAGGTATCACGCCTAGTTCTGTGATGAACTTCCTGATCCAGACGGCTTCCTTAGCTGCATCAGATGCTGCTATATACTCAGCTTCTATTGCAGAATCTGCTATAGTGCCCTGCTTAGAGCTCTTCCAGCTTACTGCTCCATTATTAAGGAGGAATATATATCCAGACTGCGATTTTTGCTCGTCCTGGTCAGTTTGGAAACTCGCGTCTGTGTAACCAGTTACACAGAGTTCGTCATCCAATCCACCATAGACCAAGAATAAGTCCTTAGTCCTTCTCAAGTACTTAAGGATATTCTTGACAGCAGTCCAATGGCCCTCACCAGGGTCCTGTTGATATCTGCTAGTCATACTTAAGGCAAATGAGACATTCGGTCGAGTACATAACATGACGTACATGATAAATCCTATGGCCGAGGCATATGGAACTTTACTCATGCGACCTCGCTGATCAGGTGTACTAGGACACAGATCTTTGCTGAGGTGACTACCATGAGACATGGGTATGAAACCCCTCTTTGATTCGTGCATACTGAACCTATGCAGTATTTTGTCTATGTATGTACTCTGACTGAGTCGTAGAAGTCTTTTAGATCTATCTCTATAGATCCTGATTCCTAGGATATAGGTGGCTTCACCCAAGTCTTTCATCGAGAAAGACTTTTCTAACCAAGACTTGACAATCTGCAAGGTAGGAATGTCATTCCCAATAAGTAGGATATCATCGACATAGAGTACCAAAAACACAACTGTGCTCCCACTAACCTTCTTGTACACACAAGGTTCATTAATGTTTTGAAGAAATCCAAACTCTTTGACTACTTCATCAAAACGATGATTCCAACTCCGAGAGGCTTGCTTCAGTCCATAAATAGACCTTTGAAGCTTGCACACTTTACCAGAGTCCTCAGAACACACAAACCCTTCAGGTTGTGTCATGTACACATCCTCAAGGAGCTTTCCATTAAGGAAGGCTGTCTTGACGTCCATCTGCCATATTTCATAGTCATAATATGCTGCTATGGCAAAGAGGATTCTGATTGATTTGGCCATTGCAACTTGGGAAAAGGTCTCATCATAGTCGACACCATGAGTTTGAGTAAATCCTTTTGCAACTACTCGTGCCTTGAAGACATTTACATTGCCATCCATGTCAGTTTTCTCCTTAAAAACCCACTTGCACCCGACAGTTTTTACACCTCGGGTCGACTAAGGTCCAAACCTTATTGTCGTACATGGATTGCATTTCAGACTTCATGACATTAAGCCACTTTTCAGAGTTTGGTCTCACTATAGCTTCTCGATAGGTAGTCGGCTCATTATACTCAATGAGCAACACATCACGACTGTCAGAAATCAGAAATCCATATCTTTGAGGCTGAAGTCGTGTCCTATTAGACTTCCGTGGACCTTGCGTGACTTGAAGAGTCTCAACAACTTGTTGTGAGTCTTCTGTATTTTCCATCTGCAGTTCTGTGGTGTCTTGTGGCTCTCGAACTTCTTCGAGGTGTACCTTACTCCCATTGGTTCTTTTAGAGATAAATTCTCGTTCGGGAAAGATACCATTTCTGACAACAAACACTTTGTTATCAGCAGGGTTATAGACGTAATATCCCTTGGTTTCCTTAGGATATCCCACAAAGAGGCATTTTGAGGATTTGGGCGCTAATTTGTCTGAGGCTTGTTGCTTAACATAGACCTCACATCCCCAAATCTTGAGAAAAGACAAACTAGGCGTCCTTGCAGTCCATATCTCATACGGAGTCTTTTTGATTGCCTTAGATGGAACACGATTGAGTGTGAACGTAGCTGTCTCTAGGGCATGGCTCCAAAAGGAGGACGGAAGATCTGTTCGACTCATCATGGATCAAACCATATCTAATAGTGTTCGATTCCTCCGTTCAGAAATGCCATTCCATTGTGGTGTCCCTGGAAGAGTCAATTGTGAGACTATCCCACAACTCCTAAGATGATCTATAAACTCTTGGCTCAAATATTCACCACCCCGATCAGATCGAAGGGCTTTAATTGTTTTGCCAAGCTGGTTTTGTACTTCATTTTGAAATATCTTGAACTTTTCAAAAGACTCAGATTTATGTTTCATCAGATAGATGTATCCATATCTGCTGAAATCATCTATGAATATTATGAAGTACGAATAACCTCCTCTGGCATTTGTGTTCATTGGTCTACACACATCTGTATGTATGAGGCCCAATAAATCAGTGGCCCTCTCACTGTGCCCAGTGAAGGGTAACTTTGTCATCTTTCCTAACAAGCAAGACTCGCAAGTATCATATGATTCAAAATCAAATGATTTTAGAAATCCATCTTGATGGAGTTTGGAAATGCATTTCTCATTTATGTGGCCCAGACGACAGTGCCAGAGGTATGTTGGATTCAAATCGTTCGGTTTGACCCTTTTGGCGGTTATGTTATAGATATTTCCATGATTGGGTGGTTTCAAATTTAATATGTAATGATCAACATGCAAATCACCATGAGTATAGAAAACATCATTACAATAAATAGAACATCTACTATTCCCAGCAATGAAAGTGAAACCTTCCTTATCCAAATAAGAAAGTGAAACAATGTTACTATTTAAAGCAGGAACATAATAGCAATTGTTCAAAACTAACAAAAGCCCAGTGGGCAGAACTAATTCATAAGTGCCTACAGCTAACGCAGCAACCCTTGCTCTGTTTCTAACTCGTAGGTCAACCTCGCCCCTTTTCAGCTTCCTACTGTCCTTTAGTCCCTCCACATTTGTACAAATGTGAGAACCACATGCAGTATCTAATACCCATGAAGTGGAAGTAGAAAGATGAATGTCTATAACATAAATACCTGAAGCGATAGCCCCGCTATCCTTCTTGTTCTTTTTCAGATCTTCGAGGTAAAGTTTGCAATTCCTCTTCCAATGACCAGGTTCATTGCAGAAGAAGCAGACTCCTTCCTTCGAAGGCTTTGCCTTCTTTGGTGCAGGCTTGGTTTCGGGCTTGCCTGACTCTTTGGTCTTACCTGATGAGCCATAACCCTTCCCCTTGCCTTTGCCTTTCTTTTTCATACCCTTTCCTTTCTGAACCATCAAAACAGCACTGGGCTTCTTCTTAAGACTCGGCTCAGCAGTTTTAAGCATCCCATGCAGTTCAGAAATAGATTTCTCCATGTTATTCATGTTGTAGTTCATGACAAACTGGTCATAACTTTCTGGGAGTGAGTTCAAAATCAAATCCGTAGCTAACTCCTGGCTCATGGGAAATCCAAGCCTTTCAAGGTGATCAATGTACCCTTTCATCTTTAAGACATGAGTATTGACTGATGCACCTTCATCTATCTTGCAGGAATATAAGGCCTTAGTGGTCTCATACCTCTCTTGCCTTGCCTGTTGCTGGAACATTTCCTTGAGATGCACAATCATCTCATAAGCCTCCATGTGTTCCAGATCTCTTTGGAGCTCCGGAGCCATGGTGGCTAGCATCAAGCATCCCATATTGACAGAGTCTTCCTTATGCTTCGTGTAAGCATCTCTCTGAGCTCTAGGAGCATTGGTTGCTGGCTCCTCAGGAATGGGTTGATCTAGGACATGTGCCTTTCTTTCCTGCTTGAGAACAATTCTCAAGTTCCTAAACAAGTCAAGAAAGTTTGTCCCATTAAGTTTGTCCTTCTCAAGGATAGATCGCAACGATAATGTAGCAATATTACTAGTCGTCATGATTCTACAATTAAAATATGCAATTGAATTAGCAATCTCCCACTAAATAAACAACCCTCAATGCAATAGTTAGTGGGCTAAGATCCATATTTGGCTCAAACTTAAGTCCACTTTGGCAGGACGCTTAAATTAAGTTATTTAGGAAGGTAACACCTTTACCAATTACATCAAATGTAACTCTTAGATGTTTATGGGATTCTATCATCATATGATCTGGCATGTTTTTAATCCCATCTAATGCCTTGAGACCCAAAACCGTTTTGTTAATCTCAATTAAGTCAAACAATAATAAACATGTGAGAGTAGCACCATTACTCTTGCTTATCTCCCCAAGATAACTCAAAAGCACCCACTTTGGTGGAGTCGACAATTGAGCGATTGAGGTTTTGATAAGTGTTCATAAATTGACGGCATCACGACTTAAGATTTCATTTAGAGGGCCTAATTTAACTATCTGGTTTATAAAAACGCATGTTTCTCAATTTGTATCTCATACAAGTAATATGCATGTGCTGATATAATCATAATACACATAATCTAAACGTGATACAATATGGCTCACCTATCCTAACTCCCCTCAAGCCAATGAGAGGAGCTCTCTAGTAAGAAAAAGGAAATTACATATAGAAACCTCTTTTAACATTCGAGGGGAGTGAGATGAGAAGAGAAGGTACATTAAGAGTATATAGAGGAAGGCACGACACGCAGGCTGTATTTAAAAATTACAACACTTGCAATCTAGAGCCATATTGTTCACCATACCCAAACAATCAATAATCAATATTCAAATTTAATTCAAGGGTAATTAATGTTTCATATCTAAAACATTCACCAAATAACATATGTTACGGTTATGTTGCGCTACGAACAGGTAGCCATGGCGGTCCCGTTATGTTAATTGATCAAATCAAAGCGTATCACCACCGATTTCAATTCCCTTTTAGATTCCTTTTATGTCATACATAACACGGATTCCTTATATGTCATACATAAAACGCATATTATATGATCGGCTATGACTAACACATATCATATCAATCAACAATCAAGCCTAACTTAAACAAAAATGGCATGGCTCTGATACCACTGTAAGGAATTGGAAGACACGCAGCGAAAATTAATTTAAAAATTTTTCCATTCCTTGCCAGGATCTACCGTATGTGTTTAAGTCAAGTGGGAAGAAGCATTACCCTCAGTGTTTCTCAGTGACTTCCACAGCTTCTCTCCGCGGCTCGTGCTCTCTTTTGTTTGCAAGAAGTTGACTCCTCAGGTCGTCTTCCTCTACTGGTATCCACACAAATAGCGTTCTAACCACAAACGACGTGCTAGCGTCTCCTGTCCCTCTAAGGCTTTCTCAAGAGTTCGTCCTCTCCATCTCTACTTCAGTAGTTTCTTATCTGCAAACCTTTTGCAGATTCCGTTCGGCCCCTTTTGTGTTATGTGTTGTATTCAAAACGCAGCTCCTAAAATCGGATATATAGGATGCTCTGCATTTTTTCTCAACCGAATTGGATTTTGGAATTAATCTATATTAATTCTGAATACAATATCACATATTGTATAATTTGATAAGAAACTAATTAAATAAATAATGTTTATATTAAATCCGTCCCACAGATTTAATTCACCTATTTATTTAATTTTAAATAAAGATAAGATTGGACTGTATTTGATTTATTCTCATAAATCAAATTTGAGATATCCTATCAATTTGAATTTCAAATTCAAACGTGATAGAGATTTAATTTATCCTTATAAATTAAATATTGTAAATATCTCTTATATGAGATATCCTATCAATTTGAATTTCAAATTCAAACGTGATAGAGATTTAATTTATCCTTATAAATTAAATCTTGTAAATATCTCTTATATATAATATATATACGAATTTATATATATACGAATATAAATATAAATAAATATATACATCAACCCTGGATCATTCATTGAATCTAGACACGTCTTAGATTCAATGAATCTGGACATCATAGCTCATGTTGGGCTATTTTGTGTGCGACCCTGTAGGCCCATATGAAGTTGGCAGTAGGCCATTTACTACACTGGCCCACAAGTCACAAGCGGTCTCTAGCAAGACATAACGACTACCCAAATCATATGAGAATCGATAAACGATGTAACCTTTTATACAACCATATCATGTCCCTTTTGTCACGCGATATTTTGGTCATGGATGAGGCATGGATAATGTCATCCTCCTATTCCTGACCGTTACTTTCTCGATCCCTGAGTAGTCTGACTATAGAAATGGAACTACCTTTCCATTATAGTATGGCCATACATTTGTCAGACTCACTCATCGAGGGGCCCAGTAATATCTCTCTACGAATGTGAGGGACAAATTCCATCTTGACCATTCACATTCCTCCGCATGAAAAACCACTAAGCCCGAACATAGCCTTTATGATCACTCGGTCAAAAGTGACTTTTGACTAGGCCAAAGCTGAGCGTTTGTCATGTAGGAATCCATGATGATCTCAGGTCAAAGGGCATAGAGACATGGTTTGTATATGAGAGAAGATTATGACGTAACCCATGCAACTCTCTCATAGCGGGTCGGTCCAACACCTTGTACTCTTACATGTGCATATGACTTTGATTTATATCTCTATATATCTTCAAAGTCATACTGGTCTTATTTCATCTCTGCTCCCGCACAGATGACCGACCAGGGACATTTAGGATAAGATCATGAATTATCCAAGGATGGTCATCACAGTAAACATGCAAATAATATGATAACACAATTAATAAATTCATAAATCAATAATGTTCATAAGATAATGATTGGCCCCTAGGGCACGTTTTCCAACAGCGAGGTCTATGTTAAGCAACAAGCCTTAGACAAATTAGCGCCCAAATCCTCAAAGTGCCTTTTTATGGAATATCCTAAGGAAACCAAGGGATATTATGTCTACAACCCTGCTGATAACAAAGTGTTTATTGTCAGAAATGGTATCTTTCTCGAACGAGAATTTATCTCTAAAAGAACCAGTGGGAGTAAGGTACACCTCGAAGAAGTTTGAGAGCCACAAGACACCACAGAACTGCAGATGGAAAATAGAGAAGACTCACAACAAGTTGTTGAGACTCCTCAAGTCACGCAAGGTCCACAGAAATCTAATAGGACACGACTTTAGCCTCAGAGATATGGATTTCTGATTTTTGATAGTCGTGATGTGTTGCTCATTGAGCATAATGAGCTGACTACCTATCGAGAAGCTATAGTGGGACCAAACTCTGAAAAAAGGCTTAATGCCATGAAGTCTAAGATGCAATCCATGTATGACAATAAGGTTTAGACCTTTGTCGACCTACCTAAATTTGTAAAAATTGTCGGGTGCAAGTGGGTTTTTAAGGAGAAAACTGACATGGATGGCAATGTAAATGTCTTCAAGGCACGACTGGTTGCAAAAGGATTTACTCAAACTCATGGTATGGACTATGATGAGACCTTTTCCCCAGTTGCAATGGCCAAATCAATCAGAATCCTCTTTGCCATAGCAGCATATTATGACTATGAAATATGGCAGATGGACATCAAGACAGCCTTCCATAATGGAAAACTCCTTGAGGATATGTACATGACACAACCTGAAGGGTTTGTGCGTTCTGAGGACTCTGGTAAAGTATGCAAGCTTCAAAGGTCCATTTATGGACTGAAGCAAGCCTCTCAGAGTTGGAATCATCGTTTTGATGAAGTAGTCAAAGAGTTTGGATTTCTTCAAAACATTGATGAACCTTGTGTGTACAAGAAGGTTAGTGGGAGCACAGTTGTGTTTTTGGTACTCTATGTCGATGACATCCTACTTATTGGGAATGATATTCCTACCTTGCAGATTGTCAAGTCTTGGTTAGAAAAGTCTTTCTCAATGAAAGACTTGGGTAAAGCCACCTACATCCTAGGAATCAGGATCTATAGAGATAGATCTAAAAGATTTCTAGGACTCAGTCAAAGTACATAAATAGACAAAATACTGCATAGGTTCTGTATGCATAAATCAAAGAGGGGTTTTATACCCATGTCTTATGGTATTCACCTCAGTAAAGATTTGTGTCCTAGTACATCTGATCAACGAGGTCACATGAGTAAAGTTCCATATGCCTCAGCTATAGGATCTATCATGTACGCCATGTTATGTACTCGATCGGATGTCTCGTTTGCCTTAAGTATGACTAGCAGATATCAACAGGACCCTGGTGAGGGCCATTGGACTGCTGTCAAGAATATCCTTAATTACTTAAGAAGGACTAAGGACCTATTATTGGTCTATGGTGGATTGGATGATAAACTCTATGTAACTGGTTACACAGATGCAAGTTTCCAAACTGACCAGGATGACAAAAAATCGTAGTCTGGATATATATTCCTCCTCAATAATGGAGCAGTAAGCTGGAAGAACTCTAAGCAGGGCACTGTAGCAGATTCTACAATAGAAGCTGAGTATATAGCAGCATCTGATGTAGCTAAGGAAGTCATTTGGATCAGGAAGTTCATCACAGAACTAGGGGTGATACCTACTATCTCAGATCCAATAACTTTGCTCTGTGACAATAGCGGTGCTATTGCACAGGCTAAAGAGCTTAGGTCACATCAAAGGACCAAGCATATACTCAGGCGATTTCATCTCATCAGAGAAATTAATGATAGAGATGATATAAAAATATGCAAAGTAATAGGAGAAGATAATGTTGCTAATCCTCTAAAAAAGCCGCTTATGCAGGCAAAGCATGAGCGTCATGTTAGGTCAATGGAAATTAGTCAAATTAATGATTGTACCAAGTGCAAGTGGAAGGTTGTTGGAAATCGTGCCCTAGGGGCTAATCATTGTCTTATGAACATTGTTGATTTATGAATTTATTAATTGTGTTATCTTATTATTTGCATGTTTACTGTGATGACTATCCTTGGATAATTCATGATCTTATCCTAAATGTCCCTAGTCGGTCATCTATATGGGAGCAGAGATAAAATAAGACCAATATGACTTTGAAGATGTATAGAGATATAAATCAAAGTCATAGGCACATGTAAGAGTATATGGTGTTGGACCAACCCACTATGAGAGAACTGCATGGGTTACGTCATAAGCTTCTCTCATATACAAACCATGTCACTATGCCCTTTGACCTGAGATCATCATGGATTCCTACATGACAAATGCTAAGCTTTGACCTAGTCAAAAGTCACTTTTGACCGAGTGATCATAAAGACTATGTTAGGGCTTAGTGGTTTTTCATGCGGAGGAATGTGAATGGTCAAGATGGAATTTGTCCCTCACGTTCATAGAGAGATATTACTGGGCCCCTCGATGAGTGAATCTGAGAAATGTATGGCCATACTGTAATGGAAAGGTAGTTCCATTTCTATAGTTAGACTACTCAGGGATCGAGAAAGTAATGGTCAGGAATAGGAGGATGATATTATCCATACCTCATCCATGACCAAAATATCGCGTGATAGAAGGGACATGATATGGTTGTATAAAAAGTTACATCGTTTAACGATTCTCATATGATTTGGGTAGTCGTTATGTCTTGCTAGAGACCGCTTGCTACTTGTGGGCCAGTATAGTAAATGGCCCACTGCCAACTTTATATGGGCCTACAGTGTTGCACAAAAAATAGCCCAACACGAGCTATGATGTCCAGATTCATTGAATCTAAGACATGTCCAGATTCAATGAATGATCCAGGGTGGATATATATATTTATTTATATTTATATTCGTATATATATAAATTCATATATATACATTATATATAAGAGATATATGGGATTTACTTTATAAGGATAAATTATATCTCTATCACGTTTGAATTTGAAATTGAAATTGATAGGATATCTCATATAAGAGATATTTATAAGATTTAATTTATAAGGATAAATTAAATCTCTATCATGTTTGAATTTGAAATTCAAATTGATATGATATCTCAAATTTGATTTATGAGAATAGATCAAATATAGTTCAGTTTTATCTTTATTTTAAGTTAAATAAATATGTGAATTAAATCTGTGGGACATATTTAATATAAATATTATTTATTTAATTAGTTTCTTATCAAATTATACAATATATGATATTGTATTAATTTTGGAATTAATATAAGATTAACTCCAAAATCCAATTCGGTAGAGAAAAATGCATAGCATCCTATATATTTGATTTTAGGAGCTACGTTTTCAAAGATATAGAACACAGAAAGGCCGAAGGGGGATTTGCAAAAGGTTTGCAGATAAGAAACTGTCGAAATAGAGACGGAGAGGACGAATTCTTGAGAAAGCCCTGGAGGGACAGGAGATGCTAGCACGTCATTCGTGGTTGGAACGTTGTTCGTGTGGATACTAGTAGAGGAAGCCGACCTGAGTCGTCGACTTCTTACAATCAAAAAGGGAGCATAAGCCGCGGAGAGAAGCTGTGAATGTCGTGACCAGAAGCTGTGGAAGTCGCTGAGGAACACTAAGGGTAATGCTTCTTCCCACTTGACTTAAACACATATGGTAGATCCTGGCAAGGAATAGAAATATTTTTAAGTTAATTTCCGCTGCGTGTCTTCCAATTCCTTACAAGTGGTCCTTATGCTTGTCCTACTAAAACAAAACTCACTCATCTAGCTGTATATGAAAGTTCCTAGGTTAAGCTTTTTCTCCACTTATTATTCTAGCCAGAGTGATGTAATCTTGTTAAGTAAGACAAGTAAAGCTAGTAGACTTGATAATCATACACCAAGAGTAGATGTAGTGGATGTTATGATAAAATTCACACATCTGACTTGGGTTAAATTACAAGGAACTAGGGAAAGGCTTATTAGCTTACATGAGGGTATAATAAGCCTTGGCATGATCCATAGGCTTTATTGGCACTGAAGTAAGAGCACCTATCATCTAATTAATGATACTAAATTCCAACTTAATCTCCTTACCTCTTAGCTTAGTTGTCAGATAATTGTTTAGAATAGTTTTATCTTTATCTAATGTGTCATGAATTTCCATGTTTCAATAAAACCTTCTGACTATATCTAAGCTATAAGCCTCATTGATCCTAAGCTAGCTCTCAAAGTAGTGTAAAGGCTCTATCAAGTCTAAATTGAGCTTGTGAACAGCTTTAAGAGTAGGGATATCCATATATCCTACTGGACAACACTTTCTCTCCCTAAACTCAGAGTTATATCGAGCCATGTCAACATCAAAGTCTATGTTACCTTGAAGGAAAATCAAGCTATATGCCTGAGAATCTGAGGGAGCTGGCATGGCAATAGATCAAGAAAGGGACTAAAGTAAAAACCCTAAAAGTTTAATGGTACAAAATAGATGTTGACATAAGTTATAGGGCATTAAGTGTAATTATGAAAAGTTGAGGGACTAAAGTGCAATTTTTAAGAGTTTAGGGGAAAATGATAATTATGAAAAGTTGAGTAAGAAAATGCCCAAAATTGCCCAGAAATATTTTGGTCCTAAACTTTACTAGTAAATAGAGAATAAAAATTGTGCCAGGCATATCTCTCAGAATTTTGATTTAAGGTCTTGATAAATTGATATTAATCTTTGAAGTCTAGAGATTTGTACAATATCTTTTGGACCTCAGAATTAGATTAAATTTTGTAATAAATTTTTATAATTAATATGAGAATTTATGAAATAGAAGTAAAAAAAGGAGTAATGTAGAATTAATTATAGAATTTAAGGTGAAAAATGACAACGATAAAGGATTTAAAGATGTATGAATTTTTATCAGGATTTTTGAGTTTCAAAAAATTGAGACTTTGCAAGAAATTTATTTTATATTATAATAAATTTCTAAAAATATTAGAACCATTAAAGTGGTGTCTATAATTTATCTAAAAATCATGGTAATTTAAGAATATAGGTATAAGGGAGTTTCTCAGGATTTATGCCAATTAGTTATTGGACCAAAGAAACGCCCAATAATGGCATTAAGATGAAGCCCATCAGGCTCAAGAGTAAATCTTGAAGCTCAAGTCAATTTTGGATATTTTATGAAAAAAAGAAAAGAAGAAGATAATTTAAGAGATAAGGAAGTGCACATGGTACCATGTGCAATATGCCACATGGAAGCCAAGGACAAAGAAGAAGAGTTTGGACATGTGCTTGAATTTATTAAAATAATATAAGAATTATGTTTATGATAATTAAGGAATTAAGCAACCAATGAAATGCAAGATTAAGCCATTGTAATAATTAAGAAAAGGAGGGATAATCTTGTCCGAAGGTGCCCAAAATTTGGCTATAAATACGTCTTACATGCACAAAATTGTGGCCTCTTGGGAAGACAAAGGGAAACTCTTGTGGTTTGAAAACTTGGCCAAAGCAAAGGCAATTTAAGGCACTTAGTCATCAAGCAAGTTAAGGCATAAGGTAAGCAATCTTTATAGCTTTTATATATCTATGTGTGTTTTGGAAGGTTGAAACCTAGGTTTTAGAGTTTGAAAAATGGATTTCTTTCCCTTCAACCTATGCTGGCCAAAATTCAAAGATAAAGAAAGAAAATAAAGATTAATCGAGAATCATGTAATTAGCACTTAGATAAGTAGCTTGGATGTTTGGTTATGGAATTAAATGGTGATTCTTGACTTTGCTTTTGTGAAGGCCATTTGGCTAGTACTATTCTAGATAGAAGGAGTATGGATTTTAATGATCTAATGCTTCCATTGAATTTAAATGATGATTTTGTATAGGATTGAAACCTTGGAAGCATTTAAATTGGAAAAGGGAAGTTTTTAAACCTTTTCTGTTACTATTCATACACATGAACAGTGATGAAAATTTCATGGTTTTGATGCTTTTAATGGATTTAAAATAAAAAATTGTGTGGGATAAAGTAGAAAAACAAGTATTGGAAGCATTAAAATCAAAATAAAAAAATTTTGAAATAAAAAAGACATATTTTAGTTATATCTAGATCAAAGCTAGTAGCTAGAATTTTCAAAATTTGAGTTGATAAATGGATTTAGAAGAAAAACTTATGTAGATTAAAGTTAAGACATCAATTAATTCAAAGGCCAAGCCAATTAATAACATGTAGAGAAAGATAGAGACTTAATATGTTAAGGTTAGAACTTGGGTAAATTAAGTTGTAAAATATATGCTATTATGCTATGTTAGGCTTTGATTAATGTGGTAAAGAAGACCACAAAGCTAGGACCATGATGGAAGGAAAAGAGTAAGGATAAGCAAGAGGTAAAGAGAAAGGATAAGGAAAGAAAGCTATTACAAGGTAGTGAACTTACCTACTTGTATGTTTGCTTATGTTGCTTGGATGTTTTATGTGATGTTTAATTACTTTGATGATGTGAAGCATTATCATTAAGTGATGCTCTACTTTTTTATGCTATGGAGATATGTTATAATTAAGGGACATGGAAGCATGTAAGATATCATTATGTAAGCATGATCATTAAGTACACACATATTAATATCAAGTATATAGTTGCATACATTGTATAGTTTCCATTTGCTACTGAAATTTCCTCAAAATCTCACTCCCTCCATGTCACCCCAACCCCAGTAGGTTCTTCAAAGATGGAATAAGATGAAGATTCAAGAAGAGGAGTTAGGGGGATATACGGCATGATTGATTGTAACTTAGGGTTATGTCACATGTGATGTATACTTAAAAGTAGTACAATACTTGCTATAATTAAAAATAGTTAATGATCAAATGTATAATATTTTACTAGTATTTAGTTAATATGTCAATCTTCATTTTGACACTAAGAATGCCTTATTCCAACTCTATACAAAGAGAACAAATTTTTCAAAGTTAGGGACCAGAAACTATTTTTCATAAATTTTAACCAAATAAATAGTAAACTTTGATGCCAGAGTTGACTCATTTGACTATTCAATTGGTCTGAGGAAGTATTGTTTTCTTAAAATTCATTATGTTAGCTTCAAGTATCCTTTTGAACTACTTCATTTAAATTTTTATAGAATTAATTACGATATTTTAAAGTTTGTCCCTTAATCTGAAAGTACTATATGAACAATACCCATAAAGCTTAGAAATTCTAGATTTTGTAATTGAATTTCAATGGATATTTAAGTGGTTCTAAATGCTACCGAATGATTCTTAAGACGTATGAAAGTAAGGTGTTATATTTTTCTAATCCAATAATAGAGTATCCTTCAAAAATTTAACCAAACACTCTGAAGCTTAAGTTAGCAACTTTAATAATCAAAACATAAGTATTCAACAATTATTTTGAAAAAACTGAAGGCTTAAGATAACTTAATTTTTTTTAAAATTATATAATCCTTATAGCTTATTGGGATTTATTATTCCCAGTTCTCTTCTGATGTAGTTGAATTGATCATGAGCAAGTGGTTTGGGTAAATATATCTGCTAGTAGAAGATGAGTTGGGATGAATTCAACTTTTATCTCTTTCTTCTGCATGTGATCTCTTATAAAATGATGTCTAATATCAATATGCTTTGTCCAAGAATAAAGTACGGGATTCTTTGGAAGAATTATTGTGCTTGTGTTATCACATAATTGAAATCTCATTCAAATGTATTCCCAAATCTTGAAGTTGTTTAATCCATAGTACTTGTGTACAACAATTTCTAACAACTACACATTCAACTTTTGTTGATAAGATAGCCACTATGTATTACTTCTTACTGAACCATGAGACTAGACAATCACCAAAGAATTCACATTGTCCACTAGTTCTCTTTCTATCTATTTTGTATCCTCTATGGTCAAAGTCTGAGTATGCTACAAAGTATTCTACTCCTCCTTTAAGAAACCATATTCCAAGGTCAATTGTTCCCAAGAGATATATGAATATTCTCTTTACAACTTTAGCATGGGATTCCTTTGGAGTAGCTTGATATCTTACACATATCCCTATAATAAATTGTATGTCAGGTATATTTGTAGTGAGTTATAGAAGAGATCCAATAATTTCTTGATATTTTGTTATGTTGAAGTCTTTTTCCTTCTTATCCTTATCTAGTATGGCACTTGTACTCATTGGAGTAGAGACACTTTTATCTTGATTTACTCAATTTTTTTTCAAAAGCTCCTTCAAGTACTTTGTATGTGAGACGAATATGTCATTCTTTCGTTGTTTGATTTGAAGTCTAAGAAAGAAGTTCAATTAACTCATTATAGATATTTCAAATTCTCCCTGTATTAACTTGGTAAATTTTTGACAAAAATCATCATTAGTAGAACCGAAGATAATATCACCAATATAAATTTGTACTACTAATAGACCATATTTGTTTCTTTTAATAAAAAGTATTATATACTTTTCCTTTTTCAAAGCCTTTCTTTATCAGAAACTTACTAAGATGATCATACTAAGCTCTAGGAGCTTGCTTTTCCTATATAATGCTTTCTCAAGTTTGTAAACATAGTTTGGAAAACAATGATCTTCAAAACTAGGAAGTTGTTCTACGTAGACCTCTTCCATTATATAATGTAGCACCTTACTTTTGTACGTCTTAGGGACCATTCAGTAGCATTTAGAACCACTTATATAATCATTCAAGTTCAAATTCAAAATCTGAAAATTTCCAACTTATGGGTACTATTCATGTGGTATTTCTAGATTAAGTAATGAATTTCAAAAAATCATAATTAATTCTAGAAAAATCAAAATAAAGTGGTTTAAAAGTATTCTTGAAGCCAACATAATGAATTTTAATAGAAAAATAATTCTCAGACTAAGTGTTCAACAAATCAATATAGACTTGACATCAAAAATCACTGTTCATTTGGTCAAAACTTCTGAAAACAGTTTCTGGTCCCTAACTTTAAAATTTTGTTCTCTTTGTATAGACATCAAAATAAAGGATTATTGGTATCAAAATGAAACTTGACATGTTAACTAAGTATTAGTAAAATATTATACATTTATTTAATCATTTTCCATTTTTTTTAACCAGATACAAATGACTGCTTTTCTTATGCATATACCAATGACTACCAGAAACGAAAATCTTTCATTTATACATTACATAAGTCATCACATAACATAATTTTCAATCATTCATGCTATCTTCCCCTAACTCCTCTTCTCACATCTTCATCTTCTACCATCTTTGAAGAACTTGCTGGTGTTGGGGTGACATGGAGTGAGATTTCTAGGGAAATCTTAGTAGCAAATGATACTAAACAGTGTTTGCATGAATGCTAATTTGTGTGCTTACTTGTGATTATGTTAACATAATGTAATGAGCATGCTACCATGTTACATATAAAATATAATTAGCCAAAGTAAACATAGAAATAGAGTATCTATCACATATGCCACAACAATTCACATAGGCATAACACCATAACACATTACATTCAACACATACAATTCTAGGTTAGTTTACTACCTCACATGCTTGACTTTACTTTATCTTTGCCTCTTGCTTCTTAATTCTTCTTGATGTGTGGCTATCCTTTTTGAGCACACAATTCAAATCCAAGCATCACATTATCATCCACTCATTGTGAACTAACCCAATTAGCTTTCAAGAGTATTAAGCTTGGTTATTAATTAGGGTAAATTTTCGTAATTTATTCTAATTAGCTTGGCCTTTATATCAATTGATATCTTGAATATATCCTACATAATTTGGCCTTCAAAATCTATTTATAAACTCAGAATTTCCAAATTTTAGGAGCAACACATTGTTCTGGATAGAACCGAAACATGTTCTCTTTGTTTCCAAAAATTCTTATTTTGATTCCAAAGTTCCAATACTTGTCTCTCTACTTTATCTCACATAATTTTTTATTTTAAATCATTGGAAGCATCAAAATAATGAAATTCTAATAACTGTTCATCATGAGAACAGTAATAAAGAAGACTTACAAATTGCAGCTTTCAATTCTAATGCTTCTAAGGTTCCAAACCTATCCAATACTACACAAAATCATCATCTAAATTCAATGGAAGCATTAGATCATTAAAAATCAATATCCTCCTATCCAGAACAGCACTAGCCAAATGGCCTCAAGAAAGAGCAAATTCAAGAACACAATTTAATTCCATAGACAACTATTTAAACCACTTATTTATGCGTCTTTTACCTAGTTCTAACTTTATTTCATTCTTTCTTTTTTATTGTACAGTTTTGAGCAGCACCATTACCAAGAGAATATCTCACTTTTTTTCCATTAAAACTTAGGTTTTATCCTTCTAAAACTCATACAAATAAACTAGGAAGGATTTTACCTTAATCCTTAGCTACCTTGGATCAAAGCCACTTGAATATCCTCTTAAAATTGCTTTAGAATAGGTCAAATTTTCATTTGACAAGAGTTTCCCCTTGTCCCTCTCTTGTGCCACAATTTTAAACATAATGGGGGGCTTTTCTAGTGAAATTTCAAGGCTCCTTTGATTAATCAACCCCTCCTCCAACTAATTATTACAATACCTTAATCTTAAATCTCATTGGTTGCTTACTTGATTAATTATCCTTAATCATTATTAACTTAATTCTTATATTATTTTAATATAATATATCACATGGTGTAATCTCTCCTACCTTGTTTAGCTTCCATGTGGTGTAAAATGGGGCCCACAAGGGACACCTCACAAGCCACCTTGCTTATCTCTTGATTTTCTTGAATTTCATTCTTTTCTAAAATTCATAAATTATCTAAAAATTTACTTCAGCTCCAAGATTTGATATTGGGCTTGTTGGGCTTCATTTTGATGCCATCTTGGACCTTTCTTAAGTCTAATTGCTTAATTGACACAAATCCCAACGTACTTTTCTTATACCGATATTATTAAATTCCCTTAATTTTTGGAATAAATTCTATAAAATTATTTTAAGGGTTATAAAATTTTTAGAAATTCATATAATATAAAATAATTTTTTTATAAAGTCTCATAAATTTTTGAGACCCAGAAGTCTTGATAAAAATTCTCTATATTTCCTTTAAATCTTTTATCAGTGTCCAATTTCACCTTAAATTTTATAATTAATTCTACATTAACATTTTTTGACTTATTTTAACTTTATACATTCTTATATTAATTATAAGAATTTACTATAAAATTGTATCTAATTTTGAGGTCTGTAAGATACTATACTAATCTCTAGACTTCAAAATTAATATCAATTTATTAGGACATTAAATCAATATTCTGAGAGATATACCTAACCTAAATTATATTCCATACTTATTGATAATATTTGAGACTGAAACATTTTTGGCCAATTTTAGGCATTTTTTGGCTCAACTTTCCATAACTTCCGTTTTGCCCCTGAATTTGGTAAAATTACACTTTAGCCCCTAAATTTGCCAAATTCCACTTTAGTCTCTTTTTACCAAATTCAAAACTCCAATTAGGTACCTAAAATCTCAAAACTCTATTTAAGTTCCTTTTCTATTTTCTTTAAATTTTCTATATTTAACTTGTGTCTAAATTCCATTTATGTCTTGTAGCTTTATAACTTTTTACTTTTCCATTCTTTCTTTGATTTAAACTTATCTAAGCATTATATTTTCTTCTGATTATCATCCCAATCCCTTCTTAACATCTTTCCTCTATCAATCATATGAAGGGAGGAAAAATTAGGATATTATATTTCTACCCCTAAAATTAATTTCATCCTTGAAATCTAATTCACACCTTAGTCAAAATATCTTGGATATATCTCCTCTTTATATCCCATTTTGCCTTATGACCTAGGTTTAGGGTATCTATCTCTTATCTTATATTTTGACATCTGGTAGAATGCTTTTAACATTCGTGGAACTTCATATTTTGCTTGTGTTGCTATGCTCATTTTTCCTTAGTCAGCTCAATCAGGGTCAAATTTTTCTCCTTTATATTACTTATCTTTCATCTATCTATCTACTCATACTTATGGGCAACTCACTATACTCAACTAGTGAGTAGTGTACATTTCTTTCATGCTCAATTGTCTAAAATTTGGTATACTTTTGATGAACTATCTGAAATACTTTCTATCTATCTATCTATCTGATGTAAGGAATTACTTTTTATCTAACTCTTTTTTTCTTTCCCTTTTCACAATTCCATTGTTAGCTCTGATACCAAAATGCCATATCCTAATTTTATTATATCTTAGGGACTAAACGGTAGCATCTGGAACTACTTTTAAGGTTATCGAAATCAAATTATCTAATTTGAAATTTTAGTCTATCGAGTACTATCCATTATGTAAATTTTAGACAGGTTATCTGACTTCAAAAAATCATAATTAATTATAAAAAATTGAGACAAAGTCATTCAAGTTGCTATGCGCAACTAACTTAATCATCTTTTAGGGAAAAATAATTCCCTGACCACGCCTTGACCAAGTCAACGTCAGTCAGTGCTAAAAGGTTATTGTTTATTCAATGTTATTCCATAATTATTTCTATATGACTCCTTTTTTACCCTTATCAGTTTTATAAATTTTTATATTAATTATAAAAATTTACTATAAAATCTCATCTAATTCTGAGGTATGGAAGATACTATACCAATTTTTAGACTACATAAATTCATATCAATTTATCAGGACCTTAAATAAAAATTCTAAGAGATATGTCTAGCTCAAGTTCTATTCCCTATTTATTTATTAAATTTGGGACTAAAATATTTTTGGGAAATTTTGGGCATTTCTTGGCTCAACTTTCCATAATTATACTTTTACCCTTAAATTTGACAAAATTGCACTTTAGTCCCCGAAATTATCAAATTCTATTTTAGTCCTTTTCAACCAAATTTGAAATTCTAATTTGGCTCCCATCATATCCTATTTTTCCTTATCTGTATAATATGAATAGAGGAAAGAGGTTAGGAAAGGATTGTGACGATGATAAGAAGGAATGAGAAAGGTTAGACGAGTCTTGAAAAAAAAGAAGGACTAAAATAAAAAGTTTAAAGGTTCTATGATAGAAAATGAAAGTAGAGATAAACTTTGGGCCATTAAGTGTAATATAAAAAGTTGAGGGCCTAAAGTGTAATTTTTAAAGTCAAGGGCAAAATGGTAATTCTTAACAGTTGAGCCAAAAATTCTTAGAATCAGATTAGTCCCAAATTTTCCTAGTAAATAGAGAAAATTATTCTGATCAGTTTGACGCAATATAGAATTTTGATTTGAGGTCCCGAAAAATTTATATTAATTTCTCAACAAAGGAAAATTAATATAGTATCCTTTAAACCTTAGAATTAGATGAAATTTGGTAATAAATTATTATAATTAATATAAGAATCTATGAAACTAACAGAGCTAAAAAAAAAGTTATGGAGAATTTATTATGGAATTTACAGTGGATTAAAACTTCTGATAAATATGTTTTAGGGAATTTCTCGGTAGTTTAGCCCATGAAGGTAGTGGACCATGTAAAGGGCCTAAAATGGCATCTTATAGGTCCATTAATATTTTTCAGATAAGTATGTGGGCTAGGGCTAATAAAGACTCAGAAAATATAAAATTACGAAAATGCCACTAAGTATGCCACTGTGTTATTTTATTGAGTCAGAGTTAGACGAAGAGTATTTTGGTCATTTGAATAAGTAGTTAAGGAGAGTTACCAAAATAGTTGATCAATGTCAGGGAATACTCTGATGATGTGTGAAAAGACGATAATGCCCTTGAGGTACTAAAGTAAATAAAGAAGAACCACGGGGCATTTTGGTAATTTCCCAAGGGATCTGTAATTAACTTTAAACCTAGTACAAGAATGTCAATGATAGAAAGAATCCATATACTAGATTTAAAGTCAGAAAGCATATTATAGAATCTCAGAAAAATTAGATTCAGAAAATAGTCTGGTTTTTAGGAAATCGGACTAAATCGGTACCGGATTGGACTGGAATTTTTCCAGATGCTTCCACCCTTTATAATTTTATCACATGGGTTTTGAGGTGTCCTTTGATGATGTTATGGATGATGTCATCTCATTAGCTTCTAGGGCAAGCTAATCCAAGATCAAATATGAGCCATTTGATCAAATAGTGCATAAAGTGATCTTGACCATTCATTTTCCATAGAATTTTTCTATAAATACCCCCATTTTTCTGCATAAAACCGTGGCCATTGGAACCCTTGGGGAGGTTCTTATCAAATGAAGAGTCAAGCCAAGAAAAGAAGATTCAAGGTACCAAAGTTCAAGCTAGCTAAAGATTAAGGTAAGTGATCTATCCTAGCTTGCTTACCTTTGATTTGGGAGCTTGAACTTATGGTTTTTTTGAAAGAAAGTTGAGTTTCTCTAAGGTGTATATGCTGTCCAAAACCTTATATAAAAGGAGAAAGAAGAAATTAAAGTTAGAGATATGTTATTGAAGCTTAAACAATCTAGTTAATGATTGGTTGTTGAATCAAGTTGATATTCTTGACATTGCCATGGTTGAACCATTTTAGTATGCACTGTTCATGATAGAAGGAGATGTAATTTCAATGATCTAATGCTTCTATTGAATTCATATGATGATTTTGTGTGGGATTGGATAGGTTTTGAACTTTGTAAGCATTGGAATTCCAAGTTGTAGTTTTTAAAGTTCTTCTTTATTACTATTCACACATATGAACACTGGTTGAAATTTCATAATTTTGATGTTTCTAATGGTTTTAAATGACAAGTTGTGTAGGATAAGTAGAGAAACAAGTATGGGAAGCATTGGAATCAATATGAGAATTTTTGAAAGAATTATGCATGTTTTTCAAATCTGTCTAGAATAGTTCATAGAAGCTAGAATTTCATGATTCTAATCTCATAAATGGATTCAAAAGGTGGATTTGTGTAGGGTAAAGTCAAGACATCAATTGGTTCAAAGGCCAAGTCAATTAGTAAAGATCAAATGATGTTATGTTAGTTAAAGTAAGTTTAATGTCTAAGGAAGTTAGATTGTAATGGATGGATGATTATGTAATGTTAGGATTTGATGGTGGACTCCAAGGAGGCAAGCACACATCAAAGATAAGTGAGAAGAAAGAGGCAAGATAAAGTGAAAGAAAGTCAAGTATATGAGGTAGTAAAGTTACCCTAAATTTATATATATTGAATGTTATGCTTGGTTGTGTTATGGCTATGTTGAATTGTGTTGCTTGTGTATATGATTGAAGCTCTATTTCTCTGATTACTTTGGCCAATTGTATTTCATATGTTACATGGAAGCATGCATATTACACAATGTTAACACCTTCACAATCAAGTACAAGTATTTACATTAATGCATGCATTGTTTAGTACTGTTTGCTACTAAGATTTCCCTAGAAATCTCACCCCTCCATGTAATCACAATCCCATAGGTTTATTAATGATGAAAGAGGATGAAGAAGCATGAAGAGAAGTTAGGGATTGGATAATGTAAATGTTATATGATGAATGTATAAATTGTTGCAAGTAATGATGTTATATGACATGTTTAAGCCACAATGCTCATGATTTAATGAAAAATAGTAAATTATGAGATAAATGTATGAAATTTTATAGAAATTTAGTTAACATGTTAATCTTCGTTTTGACACCAAGAACACCTTATTTTGATGTCTGTACGAAGAGAAAAAAATTTCTAAAGTAAGGGACTATAATCTGTTTTCATAATTTTTAACCAAATGAATAGTAATATTTGACGATTAAACTGTATTAATTGACTAAGTATTTGGTCTGAAGATTATTTTTTCCTTAAATTTCAAGATGTTATCTTCACATATCTTTTTGAACTACTCTATTTTAATGTTTCTATAATTAATTATGATTTTTTGAAGTTCATCGCCTAATTTGGAAATACCATATGAACAGTAACTTGAGAAGAGTAAAATTCCAGATTTAGCTAATGGACTTCCAAGGTCTTGTAAGTGGTTCTAAATACTACTGAATGGTCTCTAAGATGTACGAAAGTAAGGATATTTCAGCCCCTAATTTCTCAAAATTCCATTTAGGTCCTTGTACTTTTCACTATTTGTAATTTAGCCCATGTACTTTCACTATTTATAGTTTGGTCTCTAGACTTTCACTATTTGTACTTTAGTCCCTTGTACTTTATAACTTTATACTTTCTCTTTTTCTTTTACTTAAACCTTATCTCATCTTTATAACCCTTTTTTCTTTATGACTAAGGTTCAAGGTATCTATCTTTTATCTTGGTATCTGGCAGAGTTATCTCAACATCCACAGAGTTTCATTTCTTTCTCGTGCTGCTATGTTTATTTTTTCCTTTGTCAACTAAATTAGAGTCAAAGTTTTTTTCATCTATCATCTATATATCTTCTTCTGTTTATGGACAACTCTATACTGAACCTGTGAGTTGTGTCCATTTCTTTCATATTTAGCTCTCTAAAACTTTGTTATATTCTAGGGTTTCAGTCAACTATATGAAATACTTTCTATCTCATTTGTCTCTTTCCAATTCACAGTTCCTCTTCTTGGAACTAATAAAAGAAATTACTTTTTATCTAACTATCTCTTTATTTCTTTATGTTTCTTTCTATCTCTTTCTTCTTATACATTTCCTCTGTTTGGAACTGATACAAGGAAGTCTAGTATCCCTTATTTTCTTTTTATTGAGTACTTATGCTATTCTTTATTCATGCTATTCTTTCTTTCAGTGTTATTCTTTGATTATGCTATACTTCCTTTTTATTATGCTAGCTAGCAATGTTCTTTCTCAATATACTATAATTCTTTTCTAACTTTGTGACTAACAATGTATTTCTAGTAGGTCACACATCTCTAGATTTCTCTGGCTGAGCATCTTTCAGTTAAGTGTGCTGCTGGGTTAGGTTACACTTCATATGGCTTTGAGCCCTAATATACTCTTTCTCATAGAACTGTATTTGATCTTTTACTCTACCTTAGACCCTTTTCTCGGGATCTCTCTATTTTTTAATCTATTTATCCTCTTCTGGAGGTTCTGTCTACTTATACTTGTCTATTCTCAAGACATATGGGTTCTCTTCTCTATTCCTTAGGCATACTTCTACAAAACTTTAAATATCAATACTCATATTTGAACTTGGACTCTGCCTTCATTTAAGAGAAAACTAGGTTCAATTTGTATATAATAGAGGCTATATGGAAAAACCATTATAAATAATTTATCAACTTGTGAAGCTTCCTTATTTTAACTTTGTCCTTGGTAATCATCTTTTCAGAGAGATACTGCATTATACTCATATTTTCATGGCCCATTACTTTCCTTATGCTAGGTCTACTGTGACCTTAGGATCTAACTGCAATCTACCATAAGCATTTTTAGGATCTAACTATGACCTTGGAAGCCATGCTAGGATCTAACTGTGATCCTCCATAATCCTCTATGATTATATTGTACTGTATATTCATCTCTAGAAGACATAAAACCAAATACTTACTATTTAAAAACTAAGAGCTCACAGTTTTATGGAATTTTGGGAACTTACATGACCTAGAATTTATAACCATGTACATAATCTAGAATTTTAGGACATGATACAAGAAGATGTCAAAAATGTGCTCTGATACAAAAAATATAACACCTTACTTTTTTATATCTTAGGGACCAATCGATAGAATTTAGAACCACTTATATGATCATTAAAGCTCAAATTCAAAATTTGGAAATTTCTAACTCACGGGTACTGTTCATGTGGTATTTCCAGATTAAGCTATGAGCTTTAAAACATTATAATTAATTATAAAGAAAATCAAAATGTAGTGGTTCAAAAGGATACATGAAGCTAACATAATGAAATTTAAGAGAAAAATACTTCCCAGACCAAATTCTCAGCAAATTAATACAGTTAAATCGTCAAAGATCAATGTTCATTTGGTCAAAAATTCTATAAAATAGTTTATAGTCCTTAAATTTAAAAGATTCGTTCTCATTGTATTGACATTGAAATAAGGCATTCTTGGTGTCAAAATGAAATTTGATATGTTAACTAAATACTGATAAAATATCATACATTTATTTAATCATTTACTATTTTTAATTACATAATAAATGTCACTGCCTTATCAAAAGTTACTGTTCATTAAGACAAATTTCAACTACTAACTTTACATTCATAAACATATAAATCATGCAACTAATTCTTAGCTCTTCTTCTTGCATCATGCTCTTCTTCTTCATATGAACACCTTGCTGGAATGGTTGTGATATAGACAGGTGAGATTTATGGGGAAACCTTAATAGTAAACATGACTAAATAACATAGGCTTTAATGTATATGCTTTTGCTTGCTTGTGGTTGTGTCAATATTTATGTAATGTGCATGCTTCCATGTAACATATGGAATAAAATTGGACAAAGTAATCATAGAAATAGAGCTTTGATCAAATACACATATGCAATACAATTCAACAAAGCCATAGCACAACTAGGCATAACATCCAACACATACAAGTTTATGATAGTTCACTACTTTATTGCTTTACTTTCTTTTACTCTCTCCTTTATCCTCTTTCCTTGCTAATTGGCTTCCTTCTTGAGTCTACTAAACAAAATGTAAACATCACATATTCATCCATTCATCATTATCCAATTTACCTAGCATATAAGGATATTGAACTTAACCTAATCAATTAACCCTTAACTCTCTTAATTTGTGGTTAATTGTCTTATCATTTGAATTAATTTGTGCCTTAAATTTACCCTACACAATTTCACTCTTCTAAATCCATTTATGAACTCATAATTTCAAAATTCCACCTGTTGCCTTTGATATGGACAGAACCGAAATATGCCCTCTTTATTTCTAAAAATTCTCATGTTGATTCCAATGTTCCAATACTTGTTCTCTACTTAATCCCACACAAATTTTCATTTTAAAAATATTGGAAGTATCAAAATCATAAAATTTAAATCACTGTTCATAACTGTGAACAGTAACAGAAGACTTCAAAATTATAACTTTCAATTCCTATGCTTCTAAGGTTTCACACCTTTCTAATCCTACAGAAAATCATCTTCTAGATTGAATGGAAGCATTATATCATTGAAATTTCATCTATTTCTACCCAAAATAGTGCAGGCTAGAAGGTTTCATCAATGGAAAATTCAAGAATATCAACTTAATTCAATAACCAATCATCTAAACTAATTTTTCTAAGTACTAATTAAATGATTGTAACTTCATTTTCTTCTTCCTCCTTCAACTTAACATTTTGGACACCATGTATACTATAGGTTTAATGGAATTTCCAACCACTAAAACCTAAGTTTTATCCTTCCAAAACACTTGTAAATAAATTAGGAAGGATCACATACCTTATGCTTTGACTACATTGATCTCTAAGTGCCTTGAATTGCCTTTGCCTTGTTTGAATTTACATTTGGCCATAGTTCCCTAAGGGTTCAAGATGCCACAATTTTGTGAAGGAATGAGGGTATTTATAGTGATTTTTTAAGGCTTAAGGGACTAAAATATCCCTCCTTCAACTAATTATTAAAATGTATTAATCTTGAATCTCATCAGTTACTTAATTCAATAATATTTATTAACTTAATTCTTATATTATTTTAATAAATTTAAGCACATGTCCAAACTCTTCTTCCTTGTTCTTGGCTTCCATGTGGCACAAAGTGGGGCCCAAGAAACACCTCACATGACCACTTCATGCTCTTGCACCTTCCTTACAATTTCCTTTCTTTATTTTCCTTTTAATAATTCATAAATTATCCTATAATTCAACTTAGCCTCCAAGCAATCTCTTGTATTATTGGGCTGATTCAATTGACATCATATTGGGACAAAATTGGGTCTAATTTATAATTGGTACAAATCCCAATGCACTTCCCTTTAATTTTCTACACCGATATCCTTAAATTACTTTAATTTTGATATAAATTATAGATACTTATTTTAATAGCTTTGATATTTTTAAAAATTCATTCTAATGTTAAATAAATTTCTTACAAAGTCTCATGGTTTTCTGAAATCCAAAAGTCCTAATAAAAATTTTATACATTTCTTTAAATCCTTTATTGTTGTCCTTTTTCACCTTAAATTTCATAATAAATTCTACATGACTCATTTTTTACTTCTATAAGTTTCATACATTTTTATATTATTTATAAGAATTTATTGAAAAATTTAATCTGATTATGAGGTCTAGAAGATACTATACTAATTGCCAAACTTTAGAAATTATTATCAAATTATCAAGACCATAAATCAAACTTCTGAGAGATATGTCTAACCCATATTCTATTTTCTATTTACTGGTAAAATTTGGGACCAAAACATTTGTGGATAATTTTGAGATTTTTTTAGCTCAACTTTCTACAATTACCATTTTGCCCTGAATTTGGCAAAATTACACTTTAGCCCATGAATTTGCTAAATTCCACTTTAGTCCCCTTTCTACCAAATTTGAAACTCCAATTTCATACCTGAAATCTCAAAACTCTATTTAAGTCCCTTTTTATTTTTCTTGAATTTTCTATATTTAACTTTTGTCTAAATTACATTTACGTCTTGTAGCTTTATAACTTTTTACTTTTCCATTCTTTCTTTGACGTAAACTTCTATAGAGATTACATTTTCTTTTGATTATCATCCAAATCCCTTCTTAACCTTTTTCCTTTTGTCAATCTTAGGTAGATACAAAAAATTTGAGATGTTACATGTCTACATTTTCTAAATAAATTTCGTCCTCGAAATTTAATTTGTACCTTAGTCAAAACATCTTGGATATATCTCCTCTTTATATCCCCTTTTGCCTTATGAATAAGGTTTATGGTATCTATCTCTTATATTATATCTTGGCATCTAACGGAATGCTTTCAACATTCATAAAGCTTCATATATTTCTTGTGCTGCTATACTCATTTTCTTGGTCAACTCAATCAGAGTTGAACTTTGCTTCTTTCTGTTACTTATCTATCATCTATCTTTCTGCTTATATTTATGGGTAGCTCACTGTACTGAACCTGTGAGTAGTGTCTATTTCTTTCATATCAAGCTCTATAAAACTTTGCTATATTATAGGGTTTCAGTTAACTATCTGAAATACTTTCTATCTATCTGTCTCTTTCCTCTTCACAGTTCCTCTTCTTGGAATTGATACAAAAATATACTTTTCTTTTTATATAGTTCGTATGTTTAGAACTTCTATAAGGGAATACTAGTATCCCTTATTTTCTTTCTACTGGGAATTTATGCTCTTCTTTACTCATGCTCTTCTTTATTTTTGTGCTATTTTATTTTCTTTTAATGCTAGCTAGCAATGCTCTTTATTATTATTCTATAACATCTTTCTAATCTTGTGGCTTAACACTGCACTTCTCAGTGGGTCACCCATCTCTGTACTTATCTGGCCTGAGCACATTTTGTAACACCTTACTTTTGTACGTCTTACAGATTGATATGATGCAAATTGTATATGGTTTTTTTGACATTTTCAAGGATTTTATGAGAAGTTTATTATTCATTTTATTCCTATAATTGTGCTTTTGTGGTAATACATGATTGTGCAGTGCAATATGCTGATTAAAGGGTTAAATGGTAAATTAATTCTTCCAAACTATATTTATGTTGTTCTTTAATTAGTTGAGTTTTTATAGTGAGTTTTGATTTTGAATTATAGGTGAGTTATAGGAGAATCAAGGACCCAATGTGAAGCAGAAAAGGAATCACTAGACAAAGAAGACATAAAATGTGAAAGTCATCTTCTGTGATATTTAATCATGACCTCAAAGTCTACTGGTCGTGACCTATTTTCTCCTGGAGGTTCTTTGTGTTCTCAAGTCACGACTAAAATTAAGATCTAGTCATGACTAGAATAGCTAGTTAATGAAGCTATGCGTTTTTATTTAGGTTACTTTATAATTAAGGCAATTGGGGGTATAGTCAGATGGAGAGGCTAGATTTTTACCATATTTGGCTAGGAAGTAGCTGCTCATTCTCTTTATAACCTCTATTCACACCTTATATTTTTATTGATCTTACTACATATTGTCACCTTTCTGCACTGATTAATCTACTTCTACCATCTTTCTCTTGACCTTTCCATCATTTTTTTGTATTCTTCATGGCATCAGTTTTGGGCAGAGATGGCAGCATAGTATGACCTATGAAAGGCTAGATCTTTAGTCTCTTAGTGATGGACCATATATCTTGAGCTCGGGAGTTTTCTTTCTGAATTTGCACCTTTTTCATGTTTTGATATTCTAAATTTAGGGATTTCATTGTAAGAATAGGGATTAAATATCGATTAATTTTTCTTATATTAGATATATGTAATTGACATTTGATGATGAGATTGTTGATTTTAATATAAATATTTCTTTTGATTTTTAGATAATTGGACTATTATCAATGATTATTGATGTTTAATTCAATTGCTTGAAGTCTATGGTTGTTGATTGATGATCATTTATAAGCATTATCATCATCTAATTTAATTACATACTAAATGGTTTTCAATAGTGTATTAAGAAGTTTTTAATTTGATCAAAGGAGTTTAAGAACTATTAATGCATTGGACTAGATCAATTGATTGAGGTTTTATTTAAGGCTTAGTGATTTCAAAACTCCCATATCAAATTAAGAGCAAGGACATATATGTTTTCAACATTAAGAGTTTTTATTAATATATTTATTTCACAATCCAACTCATTTTCCTTTTAATCAAAAATACAAAAATATTTACTTTATTACTCCCTTATTTTATAGGATCAATGTTTAATCAAACCCAAAATCTATATTTTTCACTTAGCTTTTCAATGGCTTTGCCCACCAATTTTCTAGGATTCCAATAAAAAGGCTCCATGAGAAGAACGATAGGGTTGTATCTTATACTATATTATCAGGTGCAATCATGATTTTGATGGATCGGACAACGATAATCTAGGCCTATCAATAGTGCCATTATCGGGGAACCAAGCAATTGGTTCCCTACTAGTTGGTTGTCAATTCTAATGTCTACTTGAGTCAATTATTTTTATTTGAACTTTAGTTTTTGTTATTTTGATTGCATAGCATAAAAAATTTCAGAAATAGAAACAAATATGTTATTTTCTTTCACTTTGGCATTTGTATCATTGCATAGTATTTTGCATTTTTTCTAAGTTGTCATATCCCCAATTTTCTAATCTGATGTATATGTACAGTTTATATGTAATAGACATGAGATTCTTGAAATAAACTGTGTCATATTGAGGAAGGAAAGAGAGGGACTGGTAACTAAGGAAAGTTCAGGGACATAAATAAAAATTAGAAAAGGTTGAAGGCCAAAAATAAAATTTGAAGTAAAAGTTGGGCCAAAAGGTGTAATTATCAAAAGTTTGGGACCTAAATGTAATTAACCAAAAGTTCAGGGACAAAAATATAATTATGAGAAAGTTAAACCAAAAAAGGCCTAAAAATTCCAAGAATTAGATTAGTCCCAAATTTTTCCAGTAGATAGACAAAATTATTATGATCAGTTTAACACAACACATAATTTCGATTTGAGGTCCTGATTAATTGATATGAATTCCTAAAGTCAGGAAGAATTATTATAGTATTTTTTAGACCTCATAATTAGATAAATTTTTACAGTAAATTCCTATATTTAATATAAGAATTTATAAAATTGACAGAGTCAAAAAAGGAATCCTGTAGAATTCTTACAGGATTTTACAGTGTAATAAAATACCCGATAAATACTGTCAGGAGAGATTCCTTGGGATTTGTGCCATAAAGGTAATGGACCCATATTAAGGCCCAAGTGGCATTCGAAGAGGCCTAACAAGGTGGTTAGACAGTTAAGTGGGCCAGAGTCCAGTGCAACACAAGAAAAGTATGAAATTACAAAAATGCCCCTGTGTAGCCAGATTGTACTAGAGATGGATGGATGGCATTTTGATCATTATAGACAAGCCAAAAATGTCTAAGATAGTATAAATATGATTATTTAGAGCCAGTATATACCCCAATATAGTATAAAGAGGTGTGAAATGACAATTATACCCTTAGGGTTAATATAGGGCAAGAAAGTGCAACAAGGGTATTTTGGTCATTTCCCAAGGAGTGGTTGGTAGATAAATACTTAGTCTAACAATGTAAATTGTATGAAAAATCTAGACACTAGTTTTCATGATAGAATACATAGTCTGAAATATTATAAAAATTAGGAACATAAAACAGTCTGGTTTTTGTGAAACTACTCCGATCGGTACCGGACTAGATTAGAATTTTTCCTATTAGTATATCTACCTTTTTCAAGCCAAACACAGCCCTAAATTAGGTCATGGAATCATTCTAAAGCTTCTAAGGCAAGCTTGATTAAAGGTGGAATATGGATCATTAGATCAAATAGTAACCAAATTAATCTTGGCCTTTCATTTCCACCAACATTTTCCTATAAATACCCCCTCAAATCAGACTTGATTAAGAATGCTTGGAACCTTAGAGAACCTCTGCCAAAATTTTCTTTGAACCAAGAAAGAAGCATACAACTTGGAGCAACAAGCAAGGTAACTAGCTTCCTTGTTCTTGGACTTTAATCTAGCAAGTTAGCTCTTGGTTTTAAGGGGTTTTTGTGACATATTTCCCTTGAGGGTGCTTCTAGAAGTGCTGTCCACATGTGATAAGAATATGAGTTTTATATTAATGATAGTTTAGACAAGTTTAAACAAGCTAGAATCAAGATGTATATGATTGTAAATTCAAATATGCATGTAGTTAGGGTTGAGTGTTCTTGGCTGGTACTGTACAAATCAGTATTTATATGTTGGAATTTCATGATCTTGATGCTTCCAATGAGTTTAAAATGGAAAATTGTGTGGGGATAAAGTAGGAGAACAAGTATTGGAAGCATTGGAATCAAAATGTGAACTTTTGGAAAATAAGCGTGTCACTTAGGTTTTATACAGCAGTTAATGATATGTTTTGATTTTGGAAATTTTGGTTTCATATTTGGATTCTACATGAAAAATTATGTGGAAATGAAACATGAGAATTTATTTTAGAAAGATGGAAGTATGGAACATAAAATGGAAGTGAGTAAAAACCTAGTCTTGGAATTGTTTTGAAGTTGAGTTGTAACTTGATGTTACTTTGTAATAGCTAGGTTTTGACATTTGTGAGGGAAGGAAACCATCTCATGAGGACTTTGTCAAGGATAGCTTGAGAGGTAGCAAGAATACCTAACTATAGTTTCAAGTTTGCTTGATTATATGCTTGCTTGTTAGTTATGATGTTTGGTTGAGCTTGAGATTATGCCATCATGTTTATGATGAAGTATGAATGCTTACAACTCCTTGCAACTAATATCATGACAATATGCATGTTAGAGTTTGCTTATATATTATTATGAAGTAGCTCCCATATCATGATAACATGTTAAGCATCTAATTAATCATGCATGATATTATAGTTTGTATAACTTGCTATTGAGATTTCCATGAAATCTCATTCTTTCCATACACATAACCATGTTATAGGTACTGAAATATCTCAAGAAAAAATGGTAAACATAGATGGTTGAACTTGTATAATAAGTCATATTGGTTACTTGATACTATGAAATGATATGATGGGATGCATAGTGTATTATCATGTGGTTGTATTATGAGGCTAAAGCTTTATGATGATGTTTATGACACCTTAACCAATGAGTTTGAACTTAAAATTTGGTATGATAATAGCTAAGATATAGAGCTTTAAATGTACACCAACAATGCCTCAATTTGTTAAGTATTCGATTTACTATGAGTTTTTTAAGTTGGAGATAAAATCTAGAATTGAGATAAAGAAGGCAACTGGAGGCGGTGATGTTCCAACGTTGATTTAATATAGTAAATGAATGAGGTTTTCTATGAAATGTTACGGGCTTAAAGAACATGTCTAGAGATTTAAAACCATAGGTAACATGTTTCATTTGGAAAAGTAACCAAAGAGAAATGAATTTTTGAAATTAAGGCAAAGAAACTGGAACTTCCAGATTTACCAAATGAATAGTGTTTTCAACAAATAAACTAATTTTAGTGGGACAATGAAACCTCAGTTTTACATTTTTCCTTCAAGTTTAAATGAAAGAGCTTTTCTTAGAAATTGGAACCACCCTATTCTGATTTTTTTATATTTAATTATGAATTTTCAAAGTCAGATACATGTTATGGATTACCAAAGGAATAGTAATCATGAATAGTACCTAAGAAGAAATCTTTTGGAAATGCATATTTCTAAAGCAAAAGGTTATGTAATTAGTTCAAATGACTTCCAATTGAGTATAGTTGAGGTTGAAAATAAGGATACGACATAAGTTCTAGCAAAATTACTCTATGTGCTTGAGTCGTGACTAAACCTTAATTGAGTCATGACCTGATTGCTTTACTGAGGTACTTGATTGCTCGTTGTGATATCCAGTTGTGACCTTTGTTATTGGTTGTCATGACTAGTTTGAAAGATTTGCTCTTTGTGAAATTTAGTCGTGACTGTTGGAGTTATTAGTTGCGACTAGAAATCCATTTTCAAGAACTTTTACTCTCTGTGTTCAATAGTCATGACCTGAACATCCTTTTGTCATGACCTAATTGAATTTTTCTGCTATGAAACTTCTGTGTCTGATTTAGATTGCTTGATTGGTTATTCTTGATTGTTTTTATGTTGCATGCATAAAAGAACTGAAACATTAGTGCCTTTTGATCCTAAAATTGAGAGGAAATTTAGGAGACTAAGAAGAGAATTTAGAGAAGAAGGAACTAGTAAAGTTGTAGCTGAAGAAGAAGTAAAATCATCGAAATCTAGTTCATCCTCTAGTGTCCCTAGATATGAAATTGGAATTAATTTATAGATTCATTAGAAATTTCTAATATGGATGAGATTAATCCTAATGGCATGCATATGGTCTGCTCTTTGATGAAGCCTCTATTGACTGCATTAGATGATGTCTTAAGGAGGTGTTTCCATTTCACTATGGAAGGGAAGTCTAAGGAGTGGTTATAAAATCTGCCAACTCATTTCTCTAATCTTACATGGATCAATTGAAGTCAATATTTCTAGAATAGTTCTTCCTAGCCTCTAAGACAACTTGGATGAAGAAGGAGATTACAAACATTCTGCAACAAGATGGAGAGTCATTACATGAATATTAGACAAGATTTATCAATTTGTTGGCTCGATATCCACATCACAACATTATAAAGGCTAATTTAGTAGGTATTCTCTTTGATGGTCTACTTTCTCACAACAAGGTATTCCTGAATGCAACAGCAAATGTATCAGAGATATAAAACTCTATAAGCAAGTTGGGAGTTATTCCAGAAAATGGCTAATAAAACTATCAGATTGAGGATCAAGGAGAATGCCTACATCATCTTTGAGTAATTCAAAATAGATTTTAGCAAAAATAGTAGCTTTAGGAAATCAAATAGATAAGAGAATGAGTTTACTTGAAAGAGATCTTCATTCTACAAAGCAAGTTCATACAATGGGAACCTTACAAGCATTATTTCTAGGGTGTGAGTTATGCAGTTCAATGATGCCTGGTATAAGTACATGTGATTGATAGCATAAAGAAGTAACAACAATGTATCAAGGGAGAGACAATCAATACTAGAAGATAGATCCATAATCTAACACATAATCCTAGCTCGAGAGACCACCTAAACTTTAGGTGGGGGAGTAGGGCAAATAGGCCAAACCAATCCAAAGAGGTGGTACTTCTTCTACTCAACCTAGTACTTTACTAGCATCAAGACCCGATTAGACTTCCCAATTATTGAAGAGTATCACTTCACAAATCAACAACATGGACGATAGAATCACCAATATAGATAACAAGCTCAAATAATGATGGTCAATTCACCTTCATAGCTTCAATTTTTCAAAGTATGCAGAAGGATAATGTAGATTTACATAAGAAACTTGAGGAGAAGTTCTAATAATATGAATATTACAAGTCATTTAACTCAAGTTTGTAATACAGTGAGTTATATCTAAAGAAAGAGCAGTAACAGTATACCTTTGAATACTATTACTAATCTAAAGGGTCTGAATGCTATATTACTTAGAAGTGGGAGAAAAGTTTATTTAAGGAAGATGATGCATTAAGGGAGGATATAGAAGATCTTGAAGTTGAAAATACATCATTATCACAGATGAAGATTAAGAAATCATAGTGTAAAAGAACAATAACTTGTGATTATGAAAGCAATCTAAGAGGAGAACTCACAATCACAAGAGGAAATACAAGAGATGCAAGAAGAGAAAGTGATCATACAAAGTCTAACATATAAAGGGAAACAAGCAGAGGTGAAGGTAGAGTCAAGCATAAAAAAAGCCTCTATGCTTTTAGGTAAGGGGTAAGTATAAAGGATCTCCCTTTTCCTAAGGCTTACTTTGCTAGAAAGAAAATGATTGAACCTAAATTTGCAAAAGATGCTTGTACTCTTTTTAATCAACTCAAAATAAATATCCTATAGTTGAATTCCTCAAAAGGAACCCTAAGTATGCTAAATTTTTGAAAGAGTTGTGTGCTGCTAAGAAAAAGTTTAGGCCTCTTGAGAGAATTCAAGTGAGTGCTAATGTGTTATCACTTTTTTAAGGTTGAATTACTGGTTAAGTGCCAAGACCCAGAATCTTACACAATCCCATGAACTATAGGAAAGGTTCATATTAAGGGAGCGTTATTACATATAGGGGCTACCATTAATGTAATGCCTTGGTTGATATACTTAGCCTTAGGTATTAATAATATTAGAGACATAAGTGTAGTGCTCTAATGATCTGATAGATCAATTAGTTCTCCTAAGAGAATTGAGGATATTCTAGTGCAGGTCAATGACTTGGTATTCCCAGCTAATTTTTATGTTCTGGACATGTCTAATGAGCTAGTGAATGAAAGCACTTTGATTTCAGGTAGACCTTTCCTCTAAACTTCAAAGACAATTATTAGTATAAAGCATAGTTCCATTATAATATAGGTTGGGGAACATGTAATCACTTTCAATATGAATATAGCAATGAAATATCCATTTGACACTTCTGCTTTTACTAGGTTGAATGCTATTGATTATGCTATTGAAGAGATTAGAGATGAGCATGATGGGCATGATTTACTGTTACATAAATTACATAATTCTTATAAAGCATCTCAGGAGCATGTTGATTCAAATTCATCTTTGGGTACTTATGATGATTATTTTGCATCTCTTTCTTCTATTTATTCTTTTTCTTGTTCTTGTAAAAGAATTACATCATGTTTGAATTGTTTAGATATAAATATTATGCTTTCAATCTCTCAATATTTCTTATACTCATCAAATTTTGATTCATTTTCATCATTTTCAAGTGATAATGCTTTTGCAAGGGATTTGTTGAGTGACTTTATAGGAATACAAGATATTGTGGAAGCTGGAAGTGGAACAACAAATAAGAGTCAACCTTATGTGATCCCAAGTCATCACTTGAAGATCTTCATGTCACGACTAGATACTAATTTACCGAGGTAGAGACTCTCTATGAAAAGCAGTTGTGACAAGAAGATTGTTTTGTCATGACCATAAACTCTGGATACTTTGAATCACGACCATAGAATTATCTAGTCATGACCAGAAGATCCATAAATGCTCTTTGTCGAATTGGGTCGTGACGTGAAGTTGAAGATAAGCCTGAGAGGTCATGACTAGGAATATCAAATGTACCCAGTGAACTTCAAATTTCTTTAGTTCCACATTCCAATGTTATGGTTAAAGGGCTAATATGTTATAACTCTACTATTCTTACTCCCATTCTAAGATTACATCTCATACTTTATAATTTATGAATGATTTGATTTTTGATTTTGATGCATGTATGAAGGATAATACATTCAACGACGTTACAGCTGTAGACCAACTTAAGCTTAGTGCAATATCTGAAGAGATTAAAAGCAAGATAGAGAATTCAAATGAACTGAACATGAACAACCTCAAAGAATCTACAAAGGGGAGTATTTATAATTTAACTAATTTCCCTCATCTCATCCCTTCTATTGTCAACCCCCAGATTTAGAGTTAAAAGATTTACCTTCTAACCTTAAGTACACTTATCTTGAACAAGACTCGAAATTACTAGTAATAATTTATAGTTCTTTAAATGTTATTGAAGAGTCTAGGTTATTAAGCATGCTTATAAAGAATAGAAAGGCTTTAGGTTGGCAATTAGCTGATATAAAATGGATATATGCCACTATATGCACTCATAGGGTTTTGCTTAATGAAGATTCCAAACCAATTAAATAATCCCAAAAGGATATTGAACCCATTGATCTATGATGTTGTTAGGAAGGAAATTAGTAAATTGCTGAAGACAGGGATCATATGTGCTATTTCATATAGTGAATGGGTATCTCCTATTCATGTAGTGCCTAAAAAGAGTGGAATGACAATAGTGAGGAATGCGAATAATGAATTGATACCTACAAGAGTGCAAAATTCATGGAGAGTTTGTATTGATTATAGGAAGTTGAATGACTCTACTAGGAAAGATCATTTTCCCTTGCCTTTTATTGATTAAATGCTCGAGAGATTAGTAGGAAAAAATCATTTGTTTCCTAGATGGGTATTTAGGATATTCTAGATCCTAATAGACCTGAGGGACTAAAATGGACCACATTTACATATCCTTTTGGTACATATGCTTATAAAAGAATGCCATTTGGTTTATGTAATGCTCTTAGCACATTTCAATGTTTTATGCTTTCTATATTTGTTGATTTCATTGAAAAATACATGGATGTGTTCATGGATGATTTTACTATATATGACAATTCTTTTGATCAGTGTCTAGATAGTGTTGATAAAATCCTTGCTAGATGTATTGAGAAAAAATTAGTTTTGAACTTTGAAAAGTGCCATTTCATGGTTAATCATGGAATAGTACTTGGACATCTTATATCTAGCAATAGAATTGAGGTGGATAAAGTGAAAATTGAAGTAATTTCCTCATTGCCCTACCCCACAACTTTAGAAGAGCTTAGATATTTTCTGGGCCACGTTGGATTTTATAGACGATTCATTAAAGACTTTAGCAAAAATGCTTTGCCACTGTCAAATCTTCTGCAAAAAGATACTGAATTTCTTTTTTCTACTGATTGCAAAGAGACTTTTGGAAAATTGAAGGATAGGTTGATTTCTCCACCTATTCTAACTTCACAATATTGGGATCTTTCTTTTCAACTATCATATGATGCTTCCAATGATGTTGTGGGAGCTATGTTAGGTCAAAAGGAAGGTAATTTATCTAGGGTAATCGCTTATGCCTCGAAAACACTTGATGTTGCTCAAATTAATTATACCACTATTGAGAAAGAGTTGTTTGCAATTGTAGTGGCTTTGGATAAATTCAGAGTGTATCTCTTTAATTCTAAAGTTATTGTCTACATAGATCATGCAATAGTCAAGTATTTGTTCCATAAATCTTAATCTAAGCTAAGACTTCTAGGATGGATGCTTCTGCTTCAAGAGTTTGATATAGAAGTGAGGGATCGAGTTAGAAATGTGAACCGCATTGCAGATCATATAAACAGATTACCAACAAAGCTAAGGGGAGAACTCTTAGTCCTGATCTTAATTGTGATTCTTTTCCTGATCAATCTCTTTGTTTGGTTGCTGTTGTATGACATTGGTATGCCCATTTAGCTAATTTTATTGAAACTGGCCTAATTCCATCTTATTTGTATAAATTTCAGTTCATAAAGCGTAAGAGAGAATCTAAATACATTATTTGGGACAAATATTTTCTGTGGAAGTTATGCTCCAATCAAGTATTAAGATGATGTGTTTATGACCAAGATCACAAATCAATTTTAGAACCTTGTCATTCATGGGTTTGTGGGGGGTTGTTTTGGTGGTGGGGTCCTTGAATCTGATTTTTGTTGGCTTTACCTTTTCAAAGATACTTTTAAGTTTTGTAGAGCCTCTGATAGATGCTAAAGATTTGGGGGATTAATAAACATAATGAGCTACCATAACAACCTATTCTATTTTGTGAGATTTTTGATGTTTGGGAAATGGATTTTATGGGACATTTTCCACCTTCAGCGAGATTTTATTACATTCTTTTGGCTGTAGACTATTTATCTAGGTGGATAGAGGCCATCCCTATGAGACTAGATAATGCTCAAACAGTCTCCAAGTTTCTGAGGTCTCACATCTTTAGTACATTTGGAGTACCGAAAGCGTTAATTAGTGATCAAGGTACCTATTTTTGCAATAAGTTAATCAATAGCTTATTGGAAAAATATGTTGTAACTCATAAAGTCTTAACCCTATATTACCCTCAAACCAATGGTCTAGTAGAAGTTTTTAATAGGAAAATAAAGTAAATTCTATAAAAGATTATTAAACCATCCAATAAGGCTTGGAACTTAAGGCTAGATTATGCTTTATGGGCATACAAAACATCTTTTAAAATTACTCTAGGCATGTCCCTATTGAAACATCCTTACTTTCGTACGTCTTAAGGACTATACAGTAGCATTTAGAACCACTTACAATACCTTGAAAATCCATTAGCTAAATCTGAAATTTTACTCTTCTCGAGTTACTGTTCATATGATATTTCCATATTGAAAATCCATTAGCTAAATCTGGAATTTTACTCTTCTGGAGTTACTGTTCATATGATATTTCCATATTAGGCCATGAACTTCGAGAAATTATAATTAATTATACAAAAATCAAAATGAAGTGGTTCAAAAAGATACGTGAAGATAACATCTTTAAATTTAAGGGAAAAATAATCTCCAGACCAAATTATTATCCAATTAATACAGTTTAATTGTCAAATATTACTGTTCATTTGGTCAAAAATTCTGAAAACAGATTATGGTCCCTTATTTTGGAAACTTCATTCTCTTGTTACAGACATCAAAATAAGGAATTCTTGGTGTCAAAATAAAGCTTGACATGTTAACTAAATATCTGTAAAATTTAATACATTTATCTCATCATTTACTATTTTTCATTACATCATGACTATCACTACTTATATTGGTCATATAACAACATTACATATAACAATTCCTCACAACATATATACTATCCAATCCCTAGCTTCTATTTGTCACATCCTTACTTTCAACCTCAATTACAATCATTCATAAGTCATTGGAACCAATTACATAGCCTTTTGCATTAGAAACATCCATTTTCAAAAGAATTGCTCTCGGGTACTATTCACTTTTACTGTTCTTTTAGTAATTCCAGAATATGTACCCTACTTTGAAAATTCATAATTAAATGTAGAAATATTGAAATAGGGTGGTTCCAATTTCTAACGAAGGATATTTCATTAATATTTGAAGAAAAAATATAAAACTGAGGTTCCAATGTCCCAATGAAATCAGTTTATTCGTTGAAGAACACTGTTTATTTGGTAAAACCTGAAAGTTCCAGTTTCTTTAACTTAGTTCAAAAATTCATTTCTCTTTGGTTAGTTGTCCAAATAAACCATGTTACCTATGGATTTAAAGCTCTAGATGTGCTCATTAAGCTCACCAAAGTTCACAGAAAAAATTGGTCATTTACTATACTACATTCACGTCAAAACGTTACTGCCTCTGGTTACTTACTTTATCTCTATTCTAGATCTTAACTCCAATTTAGAAAAATCATAGTAATTTGAAATATTAGCCAATTGATTTAAAGCTCTATATCTTAGCTATAATCATGCCAAATTGCAAGTACAAACTCGTTGATTAAGGCATCTTAAACATTGTCACACCATCACAACCTTATAACACAATTACAGAATCATACATTATACATCCATCATTTGCTTCCATAATGCTTATACAAGTCCATCCAATTATGTTTACCCTCTTTCCTTGAGAAATTCCAGCACCTAAAACATGGTTATGCATATAGGAGGAGTGAGATTTCATGAAAATCCCTATAGCAAGTTACACAAACCATAATATCATGCATGATTACTTGGATGCTTAACATATTATCATGAGATGCGAGCTACTTCATAATGGTTCATAAGCAAACTATAACATGCATATTGTCATGACATAACTTGCAAGGAGTTGTAATCATTCATAACTCATCATCAACATGATGACACATTCTCATGCTCAACCAAATACCATAATCAACAAGCAAGCAAGCAAACAATTAAGCAAACTTAAAACTATAATTAGGTATTCTTGCTACCTCTTAACTATCCTTGTCAAAGCCTTCTTGAGATGATTCCTTCCTTCACAAATGTCAAAACCTAGCCATTACAGAGTAATATCAAGTTACAATTCAATTTGAAAACAAATCTAAGACTAGGTTTCCACTAACTTTCATTCTTTCTCTATTTTATGTTTCATACTTCCATCTTTCCACAATAAATTCCCATGGTTTATCTCCACATAATTTTTCATGTAAAATCCAAATATGAAGCTAGAATTTCCAAAATCAAATCATGTCACAAGCTGTTGTACAGAACCGAAACACACCCTTTATTGTTCAAGAATTTCACATTTTGATTCCAATACTTGTTCTCCTACTTTATCCCCACACAAATTTTCATTTTAAACTCATTGGACACATCAAAATCATGAAATTCCAACATATAAATAGTGTCATGTACAGTAGCAGCCATGAACACAAACTTCTAACTTCATGCATACTTGGATTCCCAAGCTTATACCACTTGATTCTAGCTTATTTTAGCTTATCTAAATTATCCATAACATAAAACTCATATTCTAACCATATATGGACAGCAATTCCAGCAGCAACCACAAGGGAAATATGGCACAAAAACCCCTTAAAATCAAGAGCTAGCTTGCTAGAACAAAGCTCCAGAACAAGGAAGATGATTACCTTACTTTGTGCTCCAAGTTATGTGCTTCTTTCTTAGTTGATTGGAAATTTTGAAAGAGTTTTCCCTAGGGTTCCCAAAGCTGTCAAAACCAATCTAAAATGAAGGGTATTTATAGAGAAATTTGGGTGGAAATGGTGGCCAAGATTGATTTTGTTACTATTTGATCTAGTGGTCCATATTCATTCTTAAACCAATCTTGCCCTAGAAGCCTTAGTATTTTCATTATGCATGACATCATTAGGGACATGTTTGGCTGGAAAAAGTAAAATATAATGATAGGCAAAATTCCAGTCCAGTTGGGTACCGTCAGAGCAGTTTCACAAAAACCAGACTGTTTTCGGTTCCTAATTTTTATAATATTCTAGGATATATATTCTGTCCTAAAAACCAGTGTCTAGGTTCCTCATACCATTAAAATTGTTAGCCTGAGTATTTATCTGCCATCCATCCCTCAGGAAATGACTAAAATACCCTTGGTGTCATTTCTTGCACTATATTAACCTTAAAGGCATAATTATCATTTCACCCCTCTTTGTACTGCCCTAGGGCCTATACTGGCTTTAACTAATCATATTTATACTATATTACATGTTTTTAGCCTATCCAAAATGACCAAAATGCTCTCCATCCATCACTGGTACAGTATAGTCATCCAGGGGTATTTTTGTAGTTTCCCACCTTTCCTGCACACTGGCCTCTTCTACTGATGAATTGGTATCATGGGTTTTGGGCCCTCCTTGGCATCATCATGGGCCTATATATTAGGTCATTTAAGATCATTTTGTCTAGGCTTACTTACTACTAAGTTCCATAATCGGATCACGGGTGTTCTCAAACTCCCGTCAAAATTCACTAATATTGGGATAACTTTTCATACAGAGCTCCTTCTGGTGTTCTATCAGATTCATGACATCTGATGTCATGGGGCACACCTTCCTGTAACTTTTCCACTTATACCTGAGGTCCATGAGATCTGATAAAATTTTAGATAACTTTCAGACTATCAGATAAATATCCACTATCTAGAACCCTAATAAAATTTATCTATTATGCTAGATATACTAGCATAACTTTCTCTATTTACTGATGAAATGTGGAATTGAAATACTTCCAAGCAGTTCTAAGCCTTTTCTGGCTGAACTTGTCCATAATTACATTTAGGTCTCTGACTTTTTACTTAATTACATTTAGGTCCCTAAATTTTTAGAAATTATCACTTTTGACCCAACTTTTGTTTATACTTTAACTTTTGGCCTCCAACCTTTTCTAATTTTTGTTTAGGTCCCTTTCTTTCTTCAAGAATCGTTTAACCTCTCTTATTTCTTCTGATCATCATCATAATCATTTCTAAACCTCTTTCCACTATCAGTACTATATAGATAGGAAAAATTAGGACATGACACTCTTCATGCTTCTTCATCCTTTTTCAACATTCATGAACCTGTTAGGATTGGGATTACATGGATGGGGTGAGATTTTTATGAAAAATCTCAGTAGCAAACGGTACTAAACAATGCATGCATTAATTTAAATACTTATGCTTGCTTGTGAAAGTGTTAATATTGTGTAATGTGTATGCTTCCATGTAACATATGAAATACAATTGCCTAAAGTAATAATAGAAATAGAGCTTCAATCATAAGTACATATGCAACACAATTCAACTAGGCCATAACACAACCAAGCATAACATTCAATACATACAAGTTTATGATAGGTTTACTACCTCACTTGCTTGATCTCTTTTACTTTAACCTTCCTTCTTTCTTCTTACTTCTTACTTCTCTTGGATGTGTGGATGCCTCTTTGGATTCCACAATCAAATCTTAACATCACGTAATCATCCATCTATCCATCTATTACAATCTAACTTTCTCTTGAACATTGAGCTCATTTAACTACATTAACTTTCCTTAATCTTAACTAATGGACTTGGCCTTTGAATCAATTGATGTATTCACTTTACCCTACACAATTTCATCTTTTGAATCCATTTATGAGTTTAAAATCATGAAATTCCACCTCCTATGTACTTTTCTAGATAGATTTGAAAAACATGCATAATTCTTCCAAAAATTCTCATATTGATTCCAATACTTCCCATACTTGTTTCTCTACTTTATCCCACACAACTTTTCATTTTAAAACCATTAGAAACATCAAAATCATGAAATTCCAATCACTATTTATATGAATGAACAGTAATAGAGAAGAACTTTAAAAACTACAACATGGAATTCTAATGTTTCCAAGGTTCAAAACCTATCCAATCCTATACAAAATCATCATATAAATTCAATGGAAGCATTAGATCTTTGAAATTCCATATCCTTATATCATGAATAGTGCAGACCAAAATGGTTCAACCATGGCAAAGTCAAGAATATCAACTTGATTCAATAACTAATCACCTAACTAGCTTGTTTAAGCTTCAATCACATATCTCTAACTTTAATTTCTTCTTTCTCCTTTCATCTAAGGTTTATGACAGCATATACACCTTAGAGAAAACTAAACTTTCTTCCATGAAAACCCTAAGTTCAAGCTCCTAAATCAAAGAAAAATAAGCTAGGATAGATTGCTTACCTTTAATCTCTAGCTTACTTGAACATTGGTGCCTTGAATCTTCTTTGTCTTGGCTTGAGTTTTCATTTTGTAAGAGGTTTTCGAAGGGTTCTTGCTCCACAATTTTGAGCAGAAAATAGTGGGGTATTTATAGAAAAAATCCATGGAAAATGAATTGCCAAGATCACTTTATGCACTATTTGATCTAATGGCTCATAATTGCTCTTACATTAAACTTGCCCACCAAGCCAACTTGAGATAAGATCACATGATGAAAATCTTCTCATCCCCTTGTCTTGGACACCATGTGTGAGGGTGTGTGAGTCCCACCATGTGCAAACCCTAATTCTCACTTTATTCCTTTTTCTTTTCTTTTTCAAAAATTCATAAATCATTCATTATTGGACTTGGGCTCCAATACAACTTTTGGGACTTATTAGACTTCCCTAGGATGAAATATTGGATTGCCCTAGGCCTTCCTTGGGTCTAATAGCTAATTGACACAAATCCCAAGGCACTTTCCTTATACTAATATCCTTAAAATATCCTGATTTTGAAATAAATGCTAGACACCTTTTTTAATGGTTCTAACATTTTTATAAATTCATTCTAATTTTTTGAGATCCATAAGTCCTGATAAAAATCCCTATATTTCTTTAAAACCCTTTATCGGTGTCCGATTTCAGTTTAATTTCTCAAAGGGCATTATCGTCTTTTCTTGCCTTCTCAAAGTATTCCCTGACCTTAGTCAACTATTTTGGGAACTCTACTTGACTGTCTAACCTTAGTTAAATGACCAAAATACCCTTCGTCTGACTCTAGCTCTGACTCAATGATATAACACAGTGACATACTCATTGGCATTTTCATAATTTTACATTTTTTAGTCTTTATTAGCCTTGGCCCACATACTTATCTAAAACTATTATCGGGCCTATAAGATGCCATTTTGGGCCCTCTACATGGTCCACTACCTTCATGGGCTAAACTCCTGAGAAATTAACCTGAAATATATTTATCAGGTATTTTAATCCACTGTAAATTCTATAATAAATTCTACAGAACTCCTTTTTAAGCTTTGTTAGTTTCATAAATTTTTATATTAATTATAGGAATTTACTGCTAAATTTCATCTACTTCTGAGGTCTAAAGGATACCGTATTATTTTCCTTTTTTAGAGATTAATATAAATTTTTCAGGACCCCATATCAAAATTCTATGTTGCATCAAACTGATCAAAATAATTTTCTCTATTTACTGGGAAAATTTAGGGCTAATATGATTTTGGGTATTTTTTGGCCTTTTCTGGCTCAACCTTCAATAATTACCATTTTACCCTTTAACTTTTAAAAATTACACTTTGCACCATAGAACTTTTAAACTTTTCATTTTAGTCCCTCATTTCTATACCTTTGTCTAATCATTATTTTTTCTTTCTATTCATCCTCACAATCTTTTCCAAGACTATTTCCACTATCAGTATTATACAGATAGGGAAAAAGTAGGATGTGACACCGATATAGGACAATTTTTGGGAAAGCTTGTCATATGACTGTGGAAATAGAGCATAAGACATTTTGAACAGTGAAAGCTTGCAATGAGGACCTTGTAGAAGCTAGTTGAGAGATGTTGTTGTAGATTCAACAGTTAGAAGAGATTATATTGGATGCCTATAGTAGTTCTAAAATTTATAAACTTAAGACAAAATTAATCCATGATGCTCATATTCATAAAAAAAAGGTTTAAGGAGGGTGATAGAGTGTTAAGGTACCAAGCTAGGATCAAGTTCAAACATGGTAAATTCAAAACTAGATGGGATAGACCTTATACAGTTGTTAAAATCCATAATTTTGGGATGATTGAGTTAAAAAGGAGGCGACAGGAAAAATCTTTCAAGCAAATGGCCATCTCTTGAAGCTTTGTGAGGAATTTACTTTGCCTCCTTGAAGCCAGGTTGTCTCTTTCTTATATCTTACCTTTTACATGTTTTCCTAATGTGATGTATGTTTAATATGTTGGTTTGAGGATTAGAAATGGATGAACCAGTAGGATAGTGTTTATTGTTGTTTTATTTCAATTTTGAATAACAATCCTTTGTTGTCCATATGTTGTTTACTCCTTGTTGGTTATCTGAGGTGCTTACACACTCAATTGCATGCTATAGTTTACCCATCCTTTCATCTTTGTTTTTTTAAACTACTTTGTATGATTAAAATGTGACTGTGTGCTTCACTGTTGAATTTGCATTAAGTTATGTTTTAGTTTGTTGTAGGAAAGATTTAAGATGATTTGGAAGAATTAGGAAGAGGTTTGGAGTCCAATAGGGAGTGATACTATACATGGATCACGACTATATATTACGGTCATGACTAATGTGGTTTTAGGAAGAATGGAGCTCTCTATGTGTTGTGGTAGTGACTTGAGTACATTTTAGTCACAACAATATCTCTCTATGAATTTAAGTCGAGACCTAAAACATTTATTTTCATGACCTTATTAATGTATTCATCTTTGCATTTTAATCCTAAGACCTTTTAAACTCCACTGGCCCACATACCCCATAACCCTAGCGATCGTGTGTCATTCTCCTGCTTCAATTTTCTCTCTACCACAGTGAGCATTTGTCTTGTTTTTCTCTATTTTAGTTTGTTGTGCATTTCTTCTTCTCTATTTCTAGCGCCATTCTATTTGTTCCTGAAGTATCTTTGTTCTCCTTCCTCTAGAATCAAGTTTTGTGTACCCATTTCAAAGCCCTAGCAGTCTTTCATTTCTTTTCTGACAAGAAGTTTAAACCTTCCCACTTTTTTACTATAGAGATTAAATGTATTTCTTTGTTCCCTTTAGTTTACTTATTCCTTGTATATAGATTATAGTTTTTAGTTAGTTTTTATTTTAAGGGATGTTTGGGAAATTAGAAATGATGTTGTAGTAGTGGGTAGTGATTTTAAAGATTTTATATCTATTATGGGCTAAGCTTTGGCAGGTTTGGTTTGAGTTTGAGAGATATTACTGATAAGTTTCGATAATTTAAAAATTTTTATGTTCTGGTTATGACTTTGGAGTATTTCAGTAGTGACCAAAAGTTATAAAAGCACAAGGTGGTGACAGGTGAGTCTTTAGGTCGCGACTAAACACTTCTAACCACTGTTTGGAACTCATTTTGCACAAAAATTAGCCAATGTACCATTAATCTTTGCTAGAGGGATATTCTTTTCAAAGGATAGGGATCGCTTTGTATTCATTAGTATTGTTTGATATGCGTACTTATATGGCTTAAACAAAGAACCCTAAAGTTAACAAAAGATCCCGATCAAGAGCCCCTGCCAAGTTAAACCGGAAGACGACTGAAGTAATGTTCAATACCAGAGGCATAGTCCAGGAAAAAGAGTTTCCAGCAACAGATGAGTTTGATTTTTATAAGTTAGCTTTAGATCAAGAATTTAATGGATTTCTAAAAAAATAGTCTACAGTTAATGTTACTTTAGTGAGGGAATTCTATATTACTTCTGCCTTAGGGGATACCTTTGGGATTGGATTTAGAGATAAGGAGTTTTTCATTGATATTTTGATATTAAAGTATTTTACAAATTGCCCACTCTTTCTAAATGCCGATTTCCTTATTTGAAAACTCATTTAGATGAGGTCCCTTGGGAGACGGTATTGACTATTTTAGGAGGGAAAAAGTAGAATGGAATTTTAGGGGCCAAAATAGATATTTAGAGAGTAAAGTCATGAACAATGACGCTAGAATTTGGCTTAATTTTATGACCTATAGTATGACGCCTCAGGCTCACATTTCATATATTAATAAGGAGAGAGCCATTCTATTTTATTTGTTGATGACTCAGCAGCCTGTTGACCTTCGCCACATTATTTATAACTCCATTTACTACTGTGTCAATTCTACAACAGTTTTCCTTGTGTTTCCTCATTTGATGATTTGTGTAAGAAGCACACAATCTCTACCCTAAAAAATGACTCTTTCCTTGACCCTTCAATCACCAAGTGTTATAGTGTTTCAAAAGCTAATAAGAAAGCTAGTGAGTTGAGGAGTGTAAAAAAGGGAAAAGGGTAATTGAGGGGTGAAACATCCTACTTTTACCACCTCAAAGTACATATTCGGAAGCGTATTTGATTAGCTGAAGCATTATATTAGCCCCAAAATTAAAATTTTAAAACTTACTTATTGGGTACTGTTCATTTGGTGATTTCTAGATTTATAGTCCAACTTTAAAAATTTATAACTAATTGTAGAAAAGTCATATGGAGGTGATCCAAATTTCTAATTGAAGTTCTTTCATATCTCTTTAAGGGAAAAAATATAAATATAGACATTTACTTTTCTAATTGATACAGTTAAATCGTTACTTCTTATTGTTCATATGGCAAATTCTGAAATTTCCAGATTCTGTCTCTTAATTTGGAAATTCATTTCTCTTGATATACACATCCAAATAAGGAATATTACATATGAATTAAAATATCTGGATGTGTACTAATTGGTCATAAATTTTCATGGATTAATTCCTTCATTTGATAGGTCAAACTGAAGCCACAACAAAACTGCTTCAGGACCTACGTTTTACCATTTTAGTTTCCTTTCTTTCACTTTCAATAATTGTTCCAACATGTATAAACCATCTCTTTTGCCTTTCATGCATTCATATACATCCTGGGGTTATGCCATAATTCTTTCATACATTTTCTTTACATATAATAGATATTACATAACATTACATAAAAATGCTAACATACATGCATGCCATCACTTGTCTACTCTTCCTCTTCCATTCCTTAGCTCATGTACCAAACATGATTATTCCATCATGAATAACCTATTATGGTTGGTTATGGGAGGGTAAGATTCTAGAAATTTCAGTAGCAAATATTACCACTTAAATATGCAAGATGGATGCTAATGCATGATATGTAATTTCATTAAATTGTATTTAATTAGTGACATGCCATCATGCTATATACTTTTGCATAAAAGTGCATGGCCATAGAAAATTTCACATCCTTACTTTTAACCTCAATTATACTCCATTAGAAGTGATTAGAACCAATTACATGATCATTTGCTTTGAAAACATTTATTTCCAAAAGAATTGCTCTCCAGGGGGTACTGTTCACTTTTACTGTTCATTTGGTAATTCTAGAACATGTACCCTACTTTGAAAAATCATAAGTAATTGTAGAAAAATCAACATAATGTGGTTCCACTTTCTAGTGAAAGATATTTCATATATCTTTCAGGAAAAAATATAAAATGGAGGTTTTCTTGCTCAAATGAAATCAGTTTATTCGTTGAAAATTACTGTTCATTTGATAAAATCTGGAAGTTCTAGTTTCTTTACCTTAACTTCAAAAATTCATTTCTCTTTGGTTACTTATCCAAATGAACCGTGTTACCTATGGATTTGAATCTCTAGACGTCCTCTTTAAGGTCATAAAAGTTCATAGAAAAAATTGTTCATTTGTAATACGAAGTCAACATTGCTGCCTCTAAACGCTTACTTCATCTCAAGTCCAGATTTTAACTTCAATTAGAAAAATCATAACAAATTGAATTCTTAACCAATTGAGGCGTTCTTGGTGTTAGTTTAAAGATATTTATCTTATCTATTATCATTCCAAATTGCAGACTAAAACTCGTTGATTTAAGTGTCAAAATCATCATCACATCACCACAGCCTTAGAACAGGGTTATAGAAACATACACCATGCATACTAGCATATCATCCCATAGTGTCATGTAAGTCATGTAAATTAATATACAAACTTAATCATCAGCATTTACTCTCTTCCCTTGAGAGGCTCCAGCACCTAAAACATAGTTATGCATGTGGAAGGAATGAGATTTCATGGAAATCCCAATAGCAAGTTACACAAGCTATAATATCATGCATGATTAATTGGATGCTTAACATGTTATCATGAGATGGGAGCTACTTCATAATGATACATAACCAAACTCTAACATGCACATTGTCATGACATAACTTTCAAGGAGTTGCAATCATTCATACTTCATCATAACATGATGACATAAACTCAAGCTCAACCAAAGACCATAATTAATAAGCAAGCAAACAATTAAACAAACATGAGTTATAGTTAGGTATCCTTGCTACCTCTTAGCTAGCTTGGTCAAGACCTTCTTGGGGTGATTTCCTTCCTTCACAAATGTCAAAACCTAGCCATTACAAAATAATATCAAGTTACAACTCAACTTGAACACAAAACCAAGACTAGGTTTTCACTAGCTCCCTTTCTTTCTCTACTTTATGTTTCTTACTTCTATCTTTCCAAAATAAATTCTCATGGTTCATTTCCACATAATTTTTCATGTAGAATCCAAATATGAAATCAGAATTTCTAACATTAAAACACTTCAGTAGCTATAGTACCCATTGATTCCCAAAAATTCACAAGTTGATTCTAATGCTTCCAATACTTGTTCTCCTACTTTATCCCCACACAATTTTCCATTTTAAGCTCATTGGAAGCATCAAAATCATGAAATTCCACCATATGAACAGTGTCACACATAGTACCAGCAAGAACACAAAACCCTAAATCAAACTGTTGGAAATTGTGCCCTAGGGGCCAGTCATTGTCTTATGAACATTGTTGATTTATGAATTTATTAATTGTGTTATCATATTATTTGCATGTTTACTGTGATGACTATCCTTGGATAACTCATGATCTTATCCTAAATATCCCTGGTCGGTCATCTATGCGGGAGCAGAGATGAAATAAGACCAGTATAACTTTGAAGATGTATAGAGATATAAATCAAAGTCATAGGCACATGTAAGAGCACAAGGTGTTGGACCAACCCGCTATGAGAGAGTTGCATGGGTTAAGTCATAAGCTTCTCTCATATACAAACCATGTCACTATGCCCTTTGACTTGAGATCATCATGGATTCCTACATGAAAAATGCTAAGCTTTGACCTAATCAAAAGTCACTTTTGACCGAGTGATCATAAAGACTATGTTCGGGCTTAGGGGTTTTCCGTGCGGAGGAATGTGAATGGTCAAGATGAAATTTGTCCCTCACATTGGCAGAGAGATATTACTGGGCCCCTCGATGAGTGAATCTGAGAAATGTATGGCCATACTGTAATGGAAAGGTAGTTCCATTTCTATAGTCAGACTACTCAGGGATCGAGAAAGTAACGATCAGGAATAGGAGGATGACATTCTCCATGCCTCATCCATGACCAAAATATCGTGTGATAAAAGGGATATGATGTGGTTGTATAAAAGGTTATATCATTCATCAATCCTCATATGATTTGGGTAATCGTGATGTCTTGCTAGAGACCGCTTGCGATTTTTGAGTCAGTATAGTAAATGGCCTACTGCCAACTTCATATGGGCCTACAGGGTCACACACAAAATAGCCCAATACGAGCTATGATGTCCAGATTCATAGAATCTAAGACATGTCCAGATTCAATGAATGATCCAGGGTGGATGTATATATTTATTTATATTTATATTCGTATATATATATAAATTCGTATATATATATTATATATAAGAGATATTTACAAGATTTAATTTATAAGGATAAATTAAATCTCTATCACGTTTGAATTTGAAACTCAAATTGATATGATATCTCATCTAAGAGATATTTACAAGATTTAATTTATAAGGATAAAATTAAATCTCTATCACATTTGAATTTAAAATTCAAATTGATATGATATCTCAAATTTGATTTATGAGAATAAATCAAATGTAATTCCGTCTTATCTTTATTTTAAATTAAATAAATAGGTGAATTAAATCTGTGGGACGGATTTAATACAAATACTATTTATTTAATTAGTTTCTTATCAAATTATACAATATATGATATTGTATTAATTTCAAAATTAATATAAGATTAATTCTAAAAATCCAAGTCTGTGGTAACACGCATAGCATCCTATATATTTGATATTTAGAAGCTACGGTTGGGACAGAAAAAAGTGTGAACAAGAATCCGTAAAAGGATTGCATATAAGAAACTGCCAAAATAGAGACGGAGAGGACGAATTCTTGAGTAAGCCCTGGAGGGATAGGAGACGCTAGCACGTCATTCGCGGTTAAAACTGTTAGAAAATATGCCCTAGGGGCCAATCATTGTCTTATAAACATTATTGATTTATGAGTTTATCAATTATGTTATCATATTATTTGCATGTTTACTATGATGACCATCCTTGGATAATTCATGATTTTATCCTAAATGTCCCTGGTCGGTCATCTGTGTGGGAGTAGAGATGAAATAAGACCAGTATGACTTTGAAGATGTATAGAGATATAAATCAAAGTCATAGGTACATGTAAGAGTACAAGGTGTTGGACCGACCCGCTATGAGAGAGTTGCATGGGTTACGTCATAAGCTTCTCTCATATACAAACCATGTCACTATGCCCTTTGACCTGAGATCATCATGGATTCCTATATGATAAACGATCAGCTTTGACCTAGTCAAAAGTTACTTTTGACCGAGTGATCATAAAGACTATGTTCGGGTTTAGTGGTTTTTCATGCGGAGGAATGTGAATGGTCAAGATGGAATTTGTCCCTCACATTCGTAGAGAGATATTACTGGGCCCCTTGATGAGTGAGTCTGATAAATGTATAGCCATACTGTAATGGAAAGGTAGTTCTATTTCTATAGTCAGACTACTCAGGGATCGAGAAAGTAACAGTCAGGAATAGGAGGATGAGATTATCCATGCCTCATCTATGACTAAAATATCGCGTGACAGAAGGGGCATGATATGGTTGTATAAAAGGTTACATCGTTTATCGATCCTCATATGATTTGGGTAGTCTTCATGTCTTGCTAAAGATTGCTTGTGACTTGTGGGCCAGTATAGCAAATGGCCCACTGCCAACTTCATATGGGCCTACAGGGTTGCACACAAAATAGCCCAACACGAGCTATACTATCCAGATTCATTGAATCTAAGACGTGTCTAGATTCAATAAATGATCCAGGGTTGGTGTATATATTTATTTATATTTATATTCATATATATATAAATTCGTATATATATATATTATATATAAGGGATATATAGGATTTAATTTATAAGGATAAATTAAATCTCTATCACATTTGAATTTGAAATTCAAATTGATAGGATATCTCATATAAGAGATATTTACAAGATTTAATTTATAAGGATAAATTAAATCTATATCACGTTTGAATTTGAAATTCAAATTGATAGGATATCTCATATAAGAGATATTTACAAGATTTAATTTATAAGGATAAATTAAATCTCTGTCACGTTTGAATTTGAAATTCAAATTGATAGGATATCTCAAATTTGATTTATGAGAATAAATCAAGTATAGTTCAATCTTATCTTTATTTAAATTAAATAAATAGGTGAATTAAATATGGGACGGATTTAATATAAATATTATTTATTTAATTAGTTTCTTATCAAATTATACAATATGTGATATTGTATTAATTTCGGAATTAATATAGATTAATTCCAAGATCCAATTCGGTTGAGAAAAACGCAGAGCACCCTATATATCTGATTTTAGGAGCTACGTTTTTTTGGCACACAACACACAACACAAAAGGCCAAACGAAATCTGCAAAAGGTTTGCAGATAAGAAACTGCTGAAGTAGAGATGGAGAGGACGAATTCTTGAGAGAGCCTTGGAGGGACAGGAGATGCTAGCACGTCGTTCGTGGTTAGAACGCTGTTCATGTGGATACCAGTAGAGGAAGTCAACCTGAGGTGTCGACTTCTTGCGATCAGAAAGAGAGCACGAGCCGCGGAGAGAAGCTGTGGACATCTTCTTACGATCAGAAAGAGATCACTAGTCGCGGAGAGAAGCTGTATAAGTCGCTGAGGAACACCAAGGGTAATGCTTCTTTCTACTTGACTTAAACACATACGGTAGATCCTGGCAAGGAATGGGAAAAAATATTTTTTAATTAATTTCTGCTGCGTGTCTTCCAATTCCTTACAAAAACGCTGTTCATGTGGATACTAGTAGAGGAAACTGACCTGAGTCATCGACTTCTTGCGATCAAAAAGAGATCACGAGTCGCGGAGAGAAGCTGTGGACGTCACAACTAGAAGCTGAGAAAGTCGCGACTGAATATTGAGGGTAATACTTTTTTCCACTTGACTTAAACACATACGATAGATCCTAACAAGGAATGAAAAATTTTTAAGTTAATTTTTGCCGCGTGTCTTCCAATTCCTTACAGTGGTATCAGAGCCATGCTATTTTGTGTTTAAGTTAGGCTTGATTGTTGATTCATATGATACGTGTTAGTCGTAGCCGATCATATGATAACATGCATTTTATGTGTGACATATAAGGAATCCATTTTATGTATGACATATAAAGAATCTGAAGGGAAATTGAAATCGGTGGTGCATGCATTTTGATTTGATCAATTAATATTGATAGTGTCTAAGAAAAACGAATTCATATTTGTGATTATTTATGAAATAAAAAAATATTCTCGGGCACCGCCCCAGACCCTACCCGCTAACCAGTTAGAGGGACCATCGTGGCTACCTATTCGTAGCGCAACATAACCATAACATCTACTGTTTTGTGAATATTTTAGTTTTGAAACATTAATTGCCCTTAAATTAAATCTGAATATTGATCTTGAATATTTGGGTATGGTGAACAATATGGCTCTAGATTGCACGTGTTGTAATTTTTTAAATACGGCCTGCGTGTCGTGCCTTCCTCTATATACTCTTAATGTACCTTCTCTTCTTATCTCACTCCCCTCGAATGTTAAAAGAGGTTTCTATATGTAATTTCCCTTTTCTTACTAGAGAACTCCTCTCATTGGCTTGAGTGGACTTAGGATAGGTGAGCCATATTGTATCACATTTAAATTATGCATCTTATGATTATATCAGCACATGCATATTACTTGTATGAGATACAAATTGAGAAACATGCATTCTTATAAACCAGATAGTTAAATTAAGCCCTCTAAATGAAATCTTAAGTCATAATGCCGTCAATTTATGAACACTTGTCAAAACCTTGATCGCTCAATTGTGGACTCCACTAAAGTGGGTGCTTTTGAGTTATCTTGGGGAGATAACCAAGAGTAATGGTGCTACTATCACATGTTTATTATTGTTTGACTTAATCGAGATTAACAAAATGGTTTTGGGTCTCAAGGCATTATATGGGATTAAAAAATACCATATCATATGATAATAGAATCCCATGAACATCTAAGAGTTATATTTGATGTAATTGGTAAAGGTGTTACCTACCTAAATAACTTAATTTAAGCGGACTTAAGTTTGAGCAAAATATGGATCTTAGCCCACTAACTATTGCATTGAGGGTTGTTTATTTAGTGGGAGATTGCTAATTCAATTGCATATTTTAATTGTAGAATCATGACGACTAGTAATACTGCTACATTATCATTGCGATCTATCCTTGAGAAGGACAAACTTAATGGGACAAACTTTCTTGACTAGTTTAGGACCTTGAGAATTGTTCTCCAGCAAGAAAGAAAGGCACATGTCCTAGATCAACTCATTCCTGAGGAGCTAGCAGCCAATGCTCCTAGAGCTCAGAGAGATGCTTACACAAAGCATAAGGAAGACTCTATCGATGTGGGATGCTTGATGCTAACCACCATGGTTCCGGAGCTCCAAAGAGATCTAGAATACATAGAGGCTTATGAGATGATTGTGCATCTCAAGGAAATATTCCAGCAACAGGTAAGGCAAGAGAGGTATGAGACCATTAAGGCCTTACATTCTTGCAAGATGGATGAAGGTGCATCAGTCAGTACTCATGTCTTAAAGATGAAAGGGTACATTGATCACCTTGGAGGCTTGGATTTCCCATGAGCCAGGAGCTAGCTACGGATTTGGTATTGAACTCACTCCCAGAAAGTTATGACCAGTTTCTCATGAACTACAACATGAACAACATGGAGAAATCTATTTCTGAACTTCATGGGATGCTTAAAACTGCTAAGCCGAGTATTAAGAAGAAGCCCAGTACTATTTTGATGGTTCAGAAAGGAAAGGGTATGAAAAAGAAAGGCAAAGGCAAGGGCAAGGGTCATGGCTTATCAGATAAGACCAAAGAGTCAGGCAAGCCTGAAACTAAGCCTGTACCAAAGAAGGCAAAGCCTCTGAAGGAAGGAGTCTGCTTCTTCTGCAATGAACCTGGTCATTAGAGGAGGAATTGCAAACTCTACCTCGAAGATCTGAAAAAGAACAAGAAGGATAGTGGGGCTATCGCTTCAGGTATTTATGTTATAGACATTCATCTTTCTTCTTCCACCACATGGGTATTAGATACTGCATGTGGTTATCACATTTGTATAAATGTGGAGGGTCTAAAGGATAGTAGGAAGCTAAAAAAGGGCGAAGTTGACCTATGAGTTGGAAACAGAGCAAGGGTTATTGCGTTAGCTATAGACACTTATGGATTAGTTCTGCCCACTGGGCTTTTGTTAGTTTTGAACAATTGCTATTATGTTCCTACTTTAAGTAGTAACATAGTTTCACTTTCTTATTTGGATAAGAAAGGTTTCACTTCCATTGCTGGGAAAAGTAGATGTTCTATTTATTGTAATGATGTTTTCTATGCTCATGGTGATTTGCATGTTGATCATTACATATTAAATTTGGAACAACCTAATCATGGAAATATCTATAACATAATCGCTAAATGGGTCAAACCAAATAATTTGAATCTGACATACCTCTGGCACTATCGTCTGGGCTACATAAATGAGAAACGTAATTCCAAACTCCATCAAGATGGATTTCTCAACTCATTTGATTTTGAATCATAAGACACTTGCGAGTCTTGCTTGTTAGGAAAGATGACAAAGTCACCTTTCACTGGGCACAGTAGGAGGGCCACTGATTTATTGGGCCTAATACATACAGATGTGTGTGGACCGATGAACACAAATGCTAGAGGAGGTTATTCATACTTCATAACATTCATAGATGATTTTAGCAGATATGGGTACATCTATCTGATAAAGCATAAATCCGAATCTTTTGAAATGTTCAAAATATTTCAAAATGAAGTACAAAACTAGCTTGGCAAAACAATTAAAGCCCTTCGATATGATCAGGTTGGTGAATATTTGAGCCAAGAGTTAGTAGATCATCTTAGGAGTTGTGGGATAGTCTCACAATTGACTCCTCTAGGGACACCACAATGGAATGGCATTTCTGAACGGAGGAATAGAACACAATTAGATATGGTTCGATCCATGATGAGTCAAACAGATCTTTCGCCCTCCTTTTGGGGCCATGCCCTAGAGACAGCTGCATTCACACTCAATCGTGTTCCATTTAAGGCAATTGAAAAGACTCCATATGAGATATGGATTAGGAGGACGCCTAGTTTATTTTTCCTCAAGATTTGGGGATGCGAGGTCTATGTTAAGCAACAAGCCTCAGACAAATTAGCACCCAAATCCTCAAAGTGCCTTTTTATGGGATATCCTAAGGAAACCAAGGGATACTATGTCTATAACCCTGCTGATAACAAAGTGTTTGTTGTCAGAAATGGTATCTTTCTCAAACGATAATTTATCTCTAAAAGAACCAGTGGGAGAAAGGTACACCTCGAAGAAGTTTGAGAGCCACAAGACACCACAAAACTACAGATGGAAAATAAAGAAGACTCACAACAAGTTGTTAAGACTTCTCAAGTCACAGAAGTTCCACGGAAAGCTAATAGGACACGACTTCAGCCTCAGAGATATGGATTTCTGATTTCTGACAGTCATGATGTGTTGCTCATTGAGCATAATGAGCCAACTACCTATCAAGAAGCTATAGTGGGACCAAACTCTGAAAAATGGCTTAATGCCATGAAGTTTAAGATGCAATCTATGTACGACAATCAGGTTTGGACCTTAGTCTACCTACCTGAAGGTGTAAAAACTGTCGGGTGCAAGTGGGTTTTTAAGGAGAAAGCTGACATGGATGGCAATGCAAATGTCTTCAAGGCACAACTAGTTGCAAAAGGATTTACTCAAACTCATGTGGACTATGATGAGACCTTTTCCCCAATTACAATGGCTAAATCAATCAGAATCCTCTTTGCCATAGCAGCATATTATGACTATGAAATATGGTAGATGGACGTCAAGACAACCTTCCTTAATGGAAAGCTCCTTGAGGATGTGTACATGATACAACCTAAAGGGTTTGTACGTTCTGAGGACTCTGGTAAAGTGTGCAAGCTTCAAAGGTCCATTTATGGATTGAAGCAAGCCTCTCAGAGTTGGAATCATCATTTTGATGAAGTAGTCAAAGAGTTTGGATTTCTTCAAAATATTGATGAACCTTGTGTGTACAAGAAGGTTAGTAGGAGCACAGTTGTGTTTTTGGCACTCTATGTCGATGACATCCTACTTATTGGAAATGACATTCTTACCTTGCAGATTGTCAAGTCTTGGTTAGGAAAGTCTTTCTCGATGAAAGACTTGGGTGAAGCCACCTACATCCTAGGAATCAGGATTTATAGAGATAGATCTAAAAGACTTCTAGGACTCAGTTAGAGTACATACATAGACAAAATACTGCATAGGTTCAATATGCACAAATCAATGAGGGGTTTCATACCCATGTCTCATGGTATTCACCTCAGCAAAGATATGTGTCCTAGTACATCTGATTAGTGAGGTCGCATGAGTAAAGTTCCATGTGCCTCAGCCATAGGATCTATCACGTATGCCATGTTATGTACTCGACTGGATGTCTCGTTTGCCTTAAGTATGACTAGCAGATATCAACAGGACCCTGGTGAGGGCCATTGGATTGTTGTCAAGAATATCCTTAACTACTTAAGAAGGACTAAGGACTTATTTTTGGTATATGGTGGATTGGATGACGAACTCTGTGTAACTAGTTACACAGATGTGAGTTTCCAAACTGACCAGGATGACAAAAAATCATAGTCTGGATATATATTCCTCCTCAATAATGGAGTAGTAAGATAGAAGAGCTCTAAGCAGGGCACTATAGCAGATTCTGCAATGGAAGCTAAGTATATAGCAGCATCTGATGCAGCTAAGGAAGCCGTCTGGATCAGGAAGTTCATCATGGAACTAGGGTTGATACCTACCATCTCAGATCCAATAACTTTGCTCTATGATAATAGCGGTGCCATTGTATAGGCCAAAGAGCCTAGGTCACATCAAAGGACCAAGCATATACTCAGGCGATTTCATCTCATCAGAGAAGTCAACGATAGAGGTGATATAAAAATATGCAAAGTAGCAGGAGAAGATAATGTTGCTTATCCTCTAACAAAGCTGCTTGTGCAAGCAAAGCATGAGCGTCATGTTAGGTCAATGGGAATTAGTCAAATTAATGATTATACCTAGTATAAGTAGGAGCTTATTGGAAATTGTGCCCTAGGGGCCAATCATTGTCTTATAAACATTGTTGATTTATGAATTTATTAATTGTGTTATCATATTATTTGCATGTTTACTGTGATGACCATCCTTGGATAACTCATAATCTTATCCTAAATGTCATCTATGCGAGAACAGAGATGAAATAAGAACAATATGACTTTGAAGATGTATAGAGATATAAATCAAAGTCATAGGCACATGTAAGAGTACAAAGTGTTAGACCGACCCGCTATGAGAGAGCTGCATGGGTGAAGTCATAAGCTTCTCTCACATACAAACCATGTCACTATGCCCTTTAACCTGAGATCATCATGGATTCCTACATGACAAACGCTCAGCTTTGACCTAGACAAAAGTCACTTTTCACCAAGTGATCATAAAGACTATGTTCGGGCTTAGTGGTTTTCCGTGCGGAGGAATATGAATGGTCAAGATGGAATTTGTCCCTCACATTCGTAGAGAGATATTACTGGGCACCTCGATGAGTGAGTCTGAGAAATATATGGCCATACTATAATGGAAAGGTAGTTCTATTTCTATAGTCTGACTACTTAGGGATCGAGAAAGTAACGGTCAGGAATAGGAGGATGATATTCTCTATGCCTCATCCATGACCAAAATATCGTGTGACAAAAGGGACATGATATGGTTGTATAAAATGTTACATCGTTCATCGATCCTCATATGATTTGGGTAGTCGTGATGTCTTGCTAGAGATCGCTTGCGACTTGTGAGTCAGTATAGTAAATGTCCCATTGCTAACTTCATATGGGCCTACAGAGTTGCACACAAAATAGCCCAACACGAGCTATGATGTCGAGATTCATTGAATATAAGACATGTCCAGATTCAATGAATGATTCAGGGTGGATGTATATATTTATTTATATTTATATTCGTATATATATAAATTCATATATATATATTATATATAAGAGATATTTACAAGATTTAATTTATAAGGATAAATTAAATCTCTATCACGTTTGAATTTGAAATTCAAATTGATATGATATCTGAAATTTGATTTATGAGAATAAATCAAATGTAATTCCGTCTTATCTTTATTTTAAATTAAATAAATGGGTGAATTAAATCTGTGGGACGAATTTAATACAAACACTATTTATTTAATTAGTTTCTTATCAAATTATGCAATATATGAATTGTATTAATTTTAGAATCAATATAAGATTAATTCCAAAAGTCCAAGTCTGTGGTAATACGCATAGCATCCTATATATTTGATATTTAGGAGCTACGGTTGGGACAAAAAAAAGTGTGAACGGGAATCCAGAAAAGGTTTGCAGATAAGAAACTGCCGAAATAGAGATGGAGAGGACGAATTCTTGAGTAAGCCCTGGAGGGACAGGAGGCGCTAGCACGTCGTTCATGGTTGGAATGCTGTTCGTGTGAATACCAGTAGAGGAAGCCGACCTGAGTCATCGACTTCTTGCGATCGAAAAGAGATCACGTGCCGCGGAGAGAAGCTGTGGATGTTGCAACCAAAAGCTGAGAAAGTTGAGATTGAATACTGAGGGTAATACTTCTTTCCACTTGACTTAAACATATTCGGTAGATCCTGGCAGGGAATTGAAAAATTTTTAGGTTAATTTCTGCTACGTGTCTTCCAATTCCTTACACAGACATACTTGAATTCCCAAGCTTATACCACTTGATTCTAGCTTGTTTAAGCTTTTCTAAACTATCCATAACATAAAACTCATATTTTAACCATATATGAGCAGCACTTCCAGCAGCAACCATAAGGGAAATATAGCATATAAACCCCTTAAAATCATGAGCTAACTTACTAGAACAAAGCTCAGGATCAAGGGAGATGATTACCTTACTTGTTACTTCACTTTGGCTGCTTCTTTCTTGGTTGAATGGAAATTTTGCAAGAGTTTCCCTATGGTTCACCATACATGCCAAAGCCATCTGAATAGGGGGTATTTATAGAGGAATTTGGGTTGAAATGGATGGCCAAAATTGATTTGGTTACTATTTGATTCTAGGGATCATATTTAATCTTGGATTTAACTTTTTCTAAAAAGAATAATTATGACATCATGTGTGACAGCTCATGGGACACCTAATAGGGGTATGTGGTGTGATTTCCATGTAAGGAAGCTTCTAGAAAATTTTTAGTCCAATCTGGTACCGATCGGAGCAGTTTCACAACAACCGGATTGTGTTATGTTCCTAATTTTTTTTATAATATACCAGGATATGTATTCTGTCCTGGAAATCAATGTCTAGGCTTCTCATACCATTGACAATATTAGACTGAGTATTTATCTGCCATCTATCCCTTTAAAAATGACCAAAATACCCTTGGTGTCCTTTCTTGCACTGCACCAACCCTAAGGGAATAATTGTTATTTTATCCCTCTTTACACTACCTTATGGCATATACTGGCTCTAGCTAATCATATTTATACTATGTGCCACATTTTTTGCCTATCCAGAATGACCAAAATGACCTCCACCAACCACTGGTACAGTATGGGCATCTAGAGGCTTTTTTGTAATTTCATACTTTTTCCTGGACTACTCTGGACTCTGGCCCACTTAACTGTCCAGTCACCTTAATGGGCTCATGATAGTGCCATTTAGGCCTTGATATGGGCTTATTGCTTGTATGGCCTTTATGGCCTAATTCACAATACAACTCTCCCGATCCTATTTATCGGGGTATTTTATTTCACTGTAAAATCCCGTATGGCTTCTACAAGATTCCTTTATGACTCTGTCAATTTTATAAATTCTTATATTAAATATATGAATTTCCTGTAAGGTCTCATCTGATTTTGAGATCTGAAAAATACTGTAATAATTCCTTCTGACTTTAGAAATTTATATCAATTAATCGGGACCTCAAATCAAAATCCCGTGTTGCGTTAAACTGACCGAAATATTTTTGTCTATCTACTGGTAAAATTTGGGTCTAATATAATTCTGGGAAATTCTTGCCTATTTTGGTTCAACTTTTGCAAATTTACATTTAGGTCTCTCAACTTTTGAATAATTGCACTTTAGTCCTTGAACTTTTCATTAATTGCATTTAGGTCCCTCCTTTTTCTTCTACTTTAACTTTTTTCCTTCAAGCTTTTCAATTTTCATTTAGGTCCCTATTCTTTCCTTAGTTATTAATCCTTCCCTTTCCTTTCTCGATCTGATACAGTTTATTCTAAGAATCTCATATCCATTACAGATAAATTGTGTACACATATCAGATAAGAAAATTAGGGATATGACAAAAAAACATGTTGTTCATAATACATTCAACATTATTTATCATATCACAACATCATTCAAATATCATTTACATGTCAACACATAAGCATACCATATCAAGCACATAAAGAGGTAAGTCCACTACCTTGCACTTAAGCTTTTCTCTTGATCTTTTGCACTTGCTCACTAGCTTTCCAACCATGAAGCCTTTCGTTCAATCACTTCCTAACATCTTCTTGGATGTTTCAAGGTCCTAAACACATTCATCTTCATCACATAATTCATTAGGACCATGAACTCCAACAATGTACAAGACTATCCTTGATAAATTCTTAACTCTTTACTAACATAACTTTCTCTAGTTTTCACTAATTAACTTGGCCCTTGAACCAATTGATGTCTTGACTTTCCCCTACACAATTTCATCTTTTGAATCCATTTATGAGTTTAGAATCATGAAATTCCAGCTCCTATGCATTGTTCTGTACAGAATTGCATAACACCCTCTTTTCATTCAAAAATTCTCATTTTGATTCTAATGTTTCCCATACTTGTTTCTCCACTTTATCCCACACAACTTTTCACTTTAAAACCTTTGAAAGCATCAAAATCATGAAATTTCAATCACTATTTATGTGAGTGAACAGTAATAGATAAGAACTCCAAAAACTACAACTTAGAATTCTAATGCTTACAAGGTTCAAAACCTATCCAATCCTACACAAAATCATCATATAAATTGAATGGAAGCATTAGATAATTGAAATTCCATTTCCGTCCATAATGAACAATGCAAACTGAAATGGTTCAACCATGGCAAAGTCAAGAGTATTAACTTGATTCAACAACCAATCACTTAACTAGCTTGTTTAAGCTTCAATCATATAACTCTAACTTTAATTTCTTCTTTCTCCTTTCATCTAAGGTTTTGGACAGCACAAACACCTTAGAGAAAACTCAACTTTCCTCCATGAAAACCCTAAGTTCAAGCTCCCAAATCAAAGGAAAATAAGCTAGGATAGATTACTTACCTTTAATCTCTAACTTGCTTGAACTTTGGACCTTGGATTTGAGTTTTCATTTTGCAAGAGGTTCCCCAAGGTTTGTCATGCTATGGTTTGCTTCAAATTTTGTGGGGCTATTTATAGAAAAATACAATGGAAAATCAATGGACAAGATCACTTTGTGCACTATTTGATCTAATGGCTCATATTTGATCTTGGATTAGCTTGCCCTAGAAGCCAATGAGATGACATCATCCATGACATCATCAAAGGATACCTCAAAACCCATGTGACTAAATTACAAAGGGAGGAAGTATCTGAAAAAATTTTAGTCCAATCCGGAACCGATTTAGTCTGATTCCCCAAAAACCAGACTGTTTTCTGAATCTAATTTTTCTGAGATTCTATATTATACTTTATGAAGTTAAATCCAATATCCAGATTCTTCCTACCATTGACACTCTTGTACTGCATCAAAACTTAATTACACATCCCTTGGCAAATGATTGAAATGCCCTTGGTTCTCTATCTTGTATTATATTAACCCTAAGGGCATAATCATCATTTTACACCACTTTACTTCTTATCAGGGCATATACTGACACTGAATTATCACTCCTATACTTACCTAGATGTTTTTGACCTATCCAAATGACCAAAATGCCCTTCGTCTAAATCTGACTCAATGGCACAACACAATGGCATACATTGAGTGGCATTTTCATATTTTATATTTTTCTTAGTCATTATTAGCTCTAACCCACATACTTATCTGAAAATATTATTGGGCCTACAAAATGCCATTTTGGGCCCACTACATGATCCACTACCTTTATGGGCTCAACTCTCGAGAAATTCCCTCGAAACATATTTATCGGGTGTTTTAATACAGTGTAAATTCCATAATAAATTCTACAGAACTCCTTTTTTAGCTATGTCAGTTTCATAAATTCTTATATTAATTATAGGAATTTACTTATAAATTTCATCTGATTCTGAGGTCCAGAAGATACTATATTAATTTTTTTTCTTCAAAAATTAATATAACTTTTTCAGGACCTAAAATCAAAATTCTCTGTTGCGTCAAACTGATCAGAATAATTTTTTCTATTTATTGAGAAAATTTGGGATTAATATGATTATGGGCATTTCTAGGCCTTTTCTAGCTCAAATTTCAATAATTACCATTATGTCCCAAAACTTTTGAAAATTATACTTTAGGCTCTCAACTTTTCATAATTACACTTAATGGCCCAAAGTTTATTTCTACTTTCATTTTTCACTATAGGACTTTTAAACTTTTCATTTTAGTCCCTCATCTTTATACCTTTGTCTAATCATTGTTTTTCTTTTCTATTCATCATCATAATCTTTTCCAAACCTCTTTCCTCTATCACTATTATAAAGATCTTAGATAGATATTATTTTCTCACCTTATGATTAAGGATTGGGGTATATGTCTCTTATCTTCTATCTTGAGATCTTAGCGGAGTACTTTCTATATCCGCAGATCTTTATATCTTCATTCTTCTTCTTTTCTTTATCAACTCAATCAAAGCTGAATTCTCCTTCATTCTATTACTTGCTTATTTGCTATGCATACATTTGCATATGGACTTCTCACCATACGAGACTTGTGAGTAGTGTCTATTTCTTTCATATCAAGCTCTCTCAAATATTGTTGTATTCTGGAGTTTTCATCAACTACTCATCATACCTTTAACACGTATCTCTTATCATTTCTCTGAGTATCTAGCGGAATTTTCTTAACATCTGCAAAGCTTTATATCTCATTGTTGTATCATCATACTTCTTTTCTTCTTATCATCTTTAATAACTCATCATAATTAGAGAGAGGACTTATATCATTATTCTTTCTTTCTTTACTCTACTACTAAATAGGAGCACACACTCTAACATGCATAATGTCTGGCCAACATATTGCAGGACTACATACTTGCCCATGAATGCACAACTCTAACATCGGAGCTCAAGCATTCCTTTTCTTAATATGCATAGCTCTAACACTCGGAGCTTGTACAACTTTATCACATGGAGCTTGTATTGCTCAAACATTTGGAACTTTAGCATATTTTACAAACATAACATAATGTCTGGCATTTCATGCCAAGAGTGAAAGCTCTCATTTGTTATTTCACATGTAACATAACATTTAAACATCTTATCCCTTTCAAAAAGGGAGTCTCTATCTGTTTACAAAGCTAGCTATAAAGCCACTTCATATTATACTTCTTAATACATAGTTCTCATTATGTATCACATTACATATTTCTCACAACATATATCATTACGTACTTTTCATGTCGTATCATGCATATCTGCCCAAATCTGGCTATATCATGGTCTATCTTGCCTTGTCATAACGTATTATGAGATACCATAAGTTAAACATTCTCTTTAACTTATAACTTTGCTAGCTTTTAAGAAATCTCTTCTAAATATTTCTTTTCAAATTCATTTCATTTTGACTTGACATAAGGGTTCTAGTCTCTTACTATTTATAACCCTTTATAACTTTTCATAGCTTTTTCTATCATTTTCCATAACTTGTACATATATGCCAAACTTCTGTGGCATTTACGCCCTTTTCATCACTTCCTAGGGGTCACTCATCATTAGACTACTCTTGCTTGAGCACGCTTAACTGAAAAGTGTAGATATAAATATGAAGTACTGGTGCTAATAGGCTCTAACCCTGGTACTTACTATCTTATAACCTTCTTATATTGTCTCTCTTGGGTCTATCTAGCCTTCTAATCTCTTTATCTTCATCTAGAAGATATATTTGTCTCTCATTCTTATTTTCTATAATCTCATCTTAGGGATCTCTTTATTCTTATTTGATCCCTTCTCAAATCTTATGAGATATTATCATAAATTCTTGGTACTCAAGATTAATAACTTTAACTTTGATCACTTAGTTCCTGTTGCGTGTATAAAGATTCTGAGTTTAGTCCCTAATAGTAATAAGGCTATTTGAAATTAACATCATGGGTACTCTCTCTGTTATGAGTTAACCGACTTCTAAAGCTTATATACCTTAACCTTTTCCTTGGTATTCATCCTTCTAAAGAAATATTATACTTATGACTCATTACTTTCTTTCTCTAGGCTAGTCTACTACGACCCTTAGGATCTACTACGATCAACCGCAAGCCTCTCAGGATCTAACTGAAACCCTGGAATTCTATTCTATGTGAGCCATACTAGGATCTAACTATAATCCTCTGGAATCACCTGCGATTTCATTATACTATATTCTCATCTCTGGAAGACCTAAACTAACGGACAAAGTTATAAGGTTAGTCACTTCCACATAGTTGTTAACTCAATAGATAATTCCCCTAAAAATGATCACAGAAGCCAATATATTTACTAGGACTTTACTCATGTCCTCTATTACTCATGAATTTCTCATATATTCCCATCATTCATAACTTTACTATGTCTATTACTATAGAGAGCTACACAAGCCTTACCATGCACATATCTATCATAATATATTCATCTCATATGGTGGACATTACTCTACATGAGTTATACTGTCCATTCTCCTGGCTTTATCTCAAGAGCAATCTGACTCTATTACAAAAGCAATCTAGCTCTGTTGCAAAAATGTTAACTTCTATTGCATAGATGTTGCTCCCTCTCAAATTTACATCATCTTTCCTAATTGCGTCTCATTTTATTCCATGTTTATAGCACATCATTCATGTATCTTATACCTACTGAAGGGATATGTCTTGAGTACTGTAATCATATGTGTATAGATTTGTCAGTAGCATTTATCTTTAATGTCATCTATTGCTTCTATATTGCTTTATCATTACCAAGTTGAATTATCTAATTACATGTAATATGGCATGGATGTCATATGGCATAGGAGCAACATAATTTTCTCATCAAATATACTCTACCCTTAATGAAATATGGAAGGGGGTACTCATTCATTATAGCATACTCTAACATGCATAATATGCAAGGAGATGCAATCATTTAAGCATTCTCTAACATGCGTGTTATCATATGAGAACTGGAAGGAGATGCAACTTCTCATCATAACTTATGGCAATACAAGTCATATCACATAATTTGCTCAACCATCCCTTATATGCACATTGCAATTAAACAAATAACTAATATACAAAATCGCTAAAACTGCTAGTTTTGAATTAGGTTATACAGAAATAAAAGGAGAAGGAAGGCTGTCGTCAAGGGAGGCTGGTTTTTGACCTGATTAGGCTAAGAAGCAGTACTCTCATACTCTCTAATCACTTCTCACTGTTTCTTTATGGCATCCTAATTGAACATCGATTGTAGTACAGTAGGAGTCATGAGAGGCTAAACCTTTAGCCTCTTGGTGATGAATTAGATATCTTGAGCTCATGGACTCAAACAGAGAGTTTCTTCTATTCTAATTTGCATATTCTCTTATGATTGCTACTAGATCTAGGGTTTTCATCTTTTGAGCAAGTTTTGAATATCGATTGATCATTCTCAGATTAGACATTGTAATTTAATTAGGATGTTTTGATCGTTTGCTTTTAATAGAATATTTCAGTTTTGATTTTAAGAGTATGGGTTATTATCAGCGATCGTTGTTACTATCCATTTCAATTAAGATTTTCTTTGAGACTTATCACTTTCTAAACTCCAATTTTAAATGCGAAAGCAAGGATAGATACATTTTCATCATCAAGAGTCTTTCATAGCATATTTCTCAACACAACCAACTCGTTTTAATCGTAAACAAAAATCTAAAAATATCTACTTTTTTGCACCTTACTTTATTGCATCAATCACTAAAACTAAAAAACTATTTTACCCCAGCTCAGGTTTTTCATTGATTTTGACATCCAATCTACTAGGTTTCCACATACAAGGCTCCTCGAGAAAAATGATAGGGTTATGCCTTATACTACATTGTATTAAGTGCAATAAACTTTATTATGATGGATCAGACCACGACAGTCCGAGGCCTCATTAATGGCACCGTTGCCGGGGAGCCAAGAAATTGGTTCCCTAGTAATTGATTGTCAATTTCATTAGCTACCTGAGTCGTCTTTCTTGCTTTTGTTTGCATTTTAGTTTTTAGTAGTTTTTAAATTGAATTGCATTGTATTCTGCACTTTTATGAGTTTCTACAAAATCAGTCTCTGTGACTGTGAATCGCAACCTAAACTCACTTGTGTCGTGACAATTACTCTCTGTGACATTAAGTCGTGACTAAACACTATTTGTGTCATGACCTGATTACTCCCCTGTGAAATTTGACTACTCTGTAAAAACCAGTCGTGACATTTAACACCTTCAGTTGTGACTACTTTTCTCTGTAATATTGTGTCATGACTGAACACTCTTTAGTCACAACTAGCTTAAAATTTTCTGTTGTCCAACTTATGTGACTGAATTTGACTGATTATATTATTATTCTCTATCTTTTCTATATTGCATGCGTAAAAGAGCTGAACCATTAGTGCCTTTTGAACATGAAATTGGGAGAAGACTTAGGAAACTAAAGAGAGAGTTTAGAGAATTTAGAGAAGAAGAAGCAAAATCTAGTTCCTCTTCTAGTATTCTAGAGTCTAAAACTGAACCTAATATGGATGACATTAATCATAATGGGCCTAATGGGTATGGAGAAAATGAAATACCAATGAACCCAGAAAATAATAAAAGTGTGAGGGAAATTAATCATTCACATGTGAATTATAATCCTTATAGTTTCTATACTGAAGAAGCTAATTTTGAGATTAAAGGAGCTATGATTGTAGCCTTACCTAAATTTCATGGTTTTGTAGGAGAATGTCCACATAGGAACTTATAAACCATGCATATGATATGTTATTCAATGAAGGCTCCAATGACTACATTGGACAACGTCTTAAGGAGGTGTTTTCATTTTACCTTGGAAGGGAAGGCTAAGGAGTGGCTATACAATTGCCCACTTATTTCTCCACTGTTACATGGGACCAGCTGAAGTCAACATACCTTGAACAATTTTTCCCAGCTTCAAAAACCACTCGAATGAAGAAGGAGATCACTAATATTCTATAATAGGATGGAGAATCTCTACATGAGTATTGGACGAGGTTTCTTAACCTGTTGGCTTAATGCCCTCACCACAACATGACCAAGGTTGATTTAGTAGACATTTTCTTTTATGGTTTATGAAATAATCAGGTTTCCTTGAATACCACAGCAAATGGATCCTTGAGAGATAAGACTCTACAACCAAGTTAGGAATTGTTCCAGAAAATGGCAAATAAAGACTATTAGACAGGGGATCTAAGGAGAATACCCATATCTTCTTCGGGTAATTCAAAAGAGATCTTAGCAGAAATAGCAACCTTGGGAAACATAATGGAGAAGAGGATGAATTTGATTAAAAGAGTGCTACATTCCACAAAACAAGTTCATGCAATTGGTACCTCATAAGCCTTGGTTATAGGATGTGAATCATGCGGTTCTATGATGCATGCTACTAGTACATATGACAGACAATATGAAGAAGTGGCAATAATTTACCAAGGGAGAGATAATCAATACCAAAAGAGAAACCCATACTCTAACACATACAACCCTAGTTGGAGAGACCACCCAAACTTTAGGTGGGGGTGATAGGATAAACCAATTCCAAGGAGGTGGTACTTCCTCAAACAACTACTAAAATAATGCAAGGTCCATAGTTCTAACTCACCCTATGACCTTATTAGCATCAAGGCCAAATGAGACTTCTCAATTATTAAAGAGTATGGATGTGCAGATGAACAATATGGATGATAGAATGACCAATATAGATAACAAGCTCAAAGAGAATGACGGTCAATTCACCTCCACAGCTTCAATCCTTCAAAGTATGCTGAAGGATAATGCTAATGTGCACAGGGAACTTGAGGAGTTAAGTTCCAAGAATGCAGATATCACAAGTCACTTAATTCAAGTTTCCAATATAGTGAGTGACATTCAAGGAAAGAGTAGTGGCAGCATACTTTTGACTATTATCATCAGTCCGAAGGGTCAGAATGCTATATCCCTCAGAAGTAGAAGAAAGGTTCATTTTAAGGTAACTGATACACAAGAGCAGGATGAGGAAGGTGCTGAATATGAGAATTCATCTATACCATAAGTGCAAATTGGTAAGTATAAAAGTCCTAAAGAATAGCAACTTGTAATGAAGAAGCCAACCCAATAAGAGAACTCACATACCCAAGTGGAGATACAAGAGGTGCAAGAAGAAGCAGTAACAGTACCAAGTCCAGCCTACAAAGGAAAGCAACCTGAGGAGAAGCTACAGTCGAGCAAGTAAGGAGCCTTTATGCATAAAGGTAAGGAGGTAAGTATAAAAGATCTCCCTTTTCCTAACTCTTACTTTGCTGGAAAGAGAAGAATTGACCTGATTTTGCAAAAGATACTTATACTTTATTCAATAAGTTAGAAATAAATGTCCCTTTAGTCAAGTTCCTCAAGAGAAACCCTAAATATGCAAAATTTTTGAAAGAATTGTGTGCTGATAAAAAGAAGTTTAGGCCTCTTGAGAGAATCCAGGTGAGTGCTACTATGTCATTACTATTTAAGGCTGAACTACCTATTAAGTGGCAAGACCTAGGATCCTACACAATCCCATGCACTATAGGAAATATTCCTATTAAGGGAGAGTTACTAGATCTAGGGGCAACCATTAATGTAATGCCTTAGTCAGTCTATCAAGCCTTAGGAATCAACAACCTTAGAGACACAAATGTAGTGCTCCAGTTAGCTGATAGGTCAATTAGGTATCTTAAGGGAATCCTTGAGGATATTCTATTACAGGTCAAGGACTTAGTGTTTCCAGCTGCTTTTTATATTTTAGACATGTCCAATGAGTTAGTAAATGAGACCACCCTAATCTTAGGTCGACCTTTCCTCCAAACTTCTAAGACTATCATTAGTATGAAGTATAGTTCCATCACAATAGAAGTTGGAGAACATGTGGTAACCTTCAACATGAATGAATAAATGAAATTTCCCTATGATAGTTCTACTTTTACTGCTTTTAATGGTATTGAAGAGAATAGGGATGAACATGAACTGAGTTTACATGATAATGGTAGAGATAATGCACTTGCAAAGGGTTTATTGAGTGATCTTGCAAGATCCCAATATTGTCTAGAAGCTGGAAGTGCAATGATTGAAGAAGGATGAATTTCTATGACCAAAGGTCACTACCAAATGGCCTCCCCGTCACGACTGAACATTAGCCTGAGATCCCCTATGAATCTAAGTCACGACCAAATGGTTTCAAGATCATGACACAAAAGCCCAGAGACTTCCAGTCGCGACTCAAAGATGAAGTTGTCGTGACTACACATCAATCTGCTGAGGGAGAGCCTTTCTGCGACCATAAGTCATGACTAAAAGATGAATAGGTCGCGACAAAAAGTTCTAGAGACACACCCTGTTAACTGAAGTCCTGACGAGAAGAACAAAGGTCATGACCAGAAATGCCAGACGTATCTAGAGAACCCCACACTCCTTCAGCTCCATACTCCACTGCTTTGGTTAAAGGGCCAATATATTCTAACTCTTTTCAACCTCATTCTCATTCCAAAATTATATCTCATACCTTAAATGACTTGATTTCAAATAATGATGTAGGAATGAGAGAGTCTAATCCCAACTATGTCACAGCCGTAGACCAACGAAAATTGGGCATAACCCCTGAAGAGACTACAGTCAAGATGGAATACCCTGATGACTTGAGTATGAGCAACCTCCAAGGATCTACAAAAGGGAGTTTTTCTAATCTGAATGATTTCCCCATTTGATTCATTCCATTATCCAACCCCCAAAATTAGAGTTAAAAGATTTACCTTCCAACCTAAAGTATGCTTATCTTGAGCCAAACTCAAAATTGCCATTCATAATTTCTAGTTCTCTGGCTGTTAGTGAAGAGTCTAGGTTATTAAGTGTGCTTAGAAAGAATAGAGAGGCCTTGGGTTAGCAATTAGCAGATATAAAAGGGATAGATGCCACTGTTTGCACCTATAGGATTATGCTGAGTGAAGATTCCAAGCCACTTAAACAACCTCAAAGAAGATTAAATCCTTTGATCTCATATGTGGTTAGGAAGAAAATTAGTAAATTGTTAAAGGCAGGAATCATATATGCTATTTTAGATAGTGAATGGGTATCTCCTATGCATATAGTGCCTAAGAAGAGTGGATTGATAGTAGTCAAGAATGAGAATGATGAATTGATACCTACTACAGTGTAAAATTCATGGAGGGTTTGTATCGATTATCGGAAGTTGAATGATTCTACTACTAAAGATCATTTCCCCTTACCTTTTATTGATCAAATGTTTGAGAGATTAGCAGGGAAAAGCCATTATTGTTTCCTAGATGGATATTCAAGATATTTCCATATTCCAATAGACATGAGGGAGTAGGAAAAAACCATATTTACATGTCCCTTTGGTATATATGACTATAAAAGAATGCCATTTGATTTGTGTAATGCTCTGGGCGTATTTTAGTGTTATATGCTTTCGATATTTGCTGATTTCATTGAAAAATGCATGGATGTGTTCATGGATGATTTTACTGTATATGAAAATTCTTTTGATGAGTGTCTAGAAAGCCTTGATAGCATCATGGCTAGATATATTGAGAAAAAATTGGTTTTAAACTTTGAAAGTGTCATTTCATAGTTGATCATGGAATAAAACTTGATATCATATATCTAGCACGGGGATTGAGGTGGATAAAGCAAAAACTGAAGTCACTCCTCATTGCCCTACCTCATAACTTTAAAAGAACTTCAATCTTTTTTAAGACACATTGGATTTTACAGAAGATTCATCAAAGATTTTTGTAAAATTGCTTTGCCACTCTTAAAACTTCTTAAAAGGACATTGGATTTGTTTTTTCTGCTAATTGCAAAGAGGATTTTGAGAAACTAAAGGATAGGTTAGTTTGTCCACCTATCCTAACTTCACCAAATTGGAATCTTCCTTTTGACCTATCATGTGATGCTTCCAATTACGTTGTGGGAGCTATGACAGGACAAAAGGAAGTTAACTTATCTAGGGTAATTACCTACGCCTCTAAGACACTTGATGCTATTCAAATTAATTATACTACTACTGAGAAAGAATTGTTTGCAATTGTGATAGCTTTGGATAAGTTCATAGCATATCTCATGAACTCCAGAGTTATAGTTTACACAGATCAGGCAGCAGTCAAGTACTTGTTCCACAAGCCCCAATCTAAGCCAAGACTTCTACGGTGGATGCTACTACTTCAAGAGTTCAATATAGAAGTAAGGGATCGGGCTGGGAATGTGAACCACATTATAGATCATCTAAGCAGGTGACCAATAGAGACAAGAGGAGTACTTAGTTTTGACCTTATTTGTGATTCTTTCCCTGATTAATCCCTTTGTTTGATTGCTATTGTATGACCTTGGTATGCTTATTTAGTTAATTTCATTGAGACCGGCCTAATCCTATCTCATTTGTCTAAGTTTCAGACCCAAAAGCTCAAGAGTGAATCCAAATACTTCATTTGGGACAAGTATTTTCTGTGTAAGTTGTGCTCAGATCAGGTATTAAGATAATGTGCGCCAGACCAAGATCACAAATCAGTTTTGGAAGTTTGCCATTCATGGGTTTATGGTGGTCATTTTGGGGGCAAAGGACTGCACGTAGGGTCCTTGACTCTAGTTTTCATTGGCCCTCCCTTTTTAAAGATGCTTTTGAGTTTTGTAGAGCCTGTGATAGGTGCCAGAGATTTAGGGGGATTAATAAAAGGCATGAGATGCCACAATAACCTATTCTATTCTGTGAGGTTTTTGATGTATGGAGAATAGATTTCATGGGCCCTATTCCACCTTCAGCAGGATTTTGTTACATTTTATTGGCAGTAGACTATTTGTCTAGGTGGGTGGAGGCCATTCCTGCAAGACTAGATGATGCCTAAACAGTCTCCAAGTTTCTAAGATCTCACATATTTAGTAGATTTGGAGTACCTAAAGAGTGAATCAGTGATCAAGGCACCCACTTTTGCAATAAGTTAATCAATCACTTGTTGGTAAAATATGGTGTCACTCATAAAGTCTAAACCCCATACCACCCTCAAACCAATAGTCTTGCAGAGGTTTCTAATAGGGAAATAAAGCATATTCTATAGAGGATTGTTAAGCCATCTAGTAAGTATTGGAATTCATGACTTGATGATGCATTGTGGGTGTACAGAACAGCTTTTAAAACACCTATAGGAATGTCTCCTTATAGGACAAATTTTGGGAAAGCTTGTCACATGCCTGTGGAAATAGAACATAAGATGTTTTGTAAAGTGAAAGCCTATAATGAAGACCTTACAGAAGCTGGTTCAGAGAGGTTGTTGCAGATTCAGGAGTTAGAAGAAATTATATTAGATGCCTACAACATCTCTAAAATTTATAAGTAGAAAACAAAGTTAATCCATGATGCTCACATTATGAGAAAGAGTTTTAAAGAGGGTGACAGTATTAAAGCACCAAGCTAGTTCAAGTTCAAACATAGAAAATTCAAAACTCGCTGGGACGGACCTTACACAGTTGTTAAAGTCTACCATTTCAGGATGATTAAATTGAAAGAGGAGGCAACAGGCAAAATCTTCCAGGCCAATTGGCACCATTTTAAACTTTATAAGGATCCTGCTCTGCCACCTTGAGGCCAGGTTGTCCCTTTCCTATCTCTTGCCTTTTATAAATTTATATACGCTTGACATGTCAGTTTGGTGATTGGAAAGGAATGAACCTGTAGAAGTAGTAGTTGTTAAGTTTTCTGCTTGATGCTTCAGTAGGGTAGTTTTCATTTTCTATTTTTTTCTGTTTATTCTAGGGTTCTTTCTATTTTGAACACCCCCATTCCTATCTATATATCATTTAGTCATTGATTATTCCCTCTAGATTTTTCATACTCACATGCATGATCTTAGCTTACCCATCTTGTCATCTCTGCCTTACTAGTATTGCTTTACATGACTTGAATATGACTATGTGCTGAATTGTTAATTTGCATTGAGTGAATAGGCTACCTGCTATTTTACAGCTACAATTGATTGGCTTTGCAAGGTGATTGTGATATTTTCCGCTTTAGTTCTATTGACAGTGAGGACGTTGTCAAGTTTAAGGGTAAGTGTTGGGGAGATATCTTTGTTTTTGTGCTACTCAATCTTTGCTAATCCAATCTTTTCATCATATAATTTTTGTTTTTGATCTTAATGTGTGATGAACTGCTAAAAATTGGACCCTTGCTTTAAACTTTGTTGATAACTATAAATGTTTTAGCATGAAAAATCGTTTTGGGACTTTGACAACTATCACTCGGTAGTCTATGTGAAAAATGGTCTTGACATACTGGCTTTTGGGTCATGACCTGCAATGAAACTTTGGACTTGATATGCTCTCTGTGACCTGCCGTCGTGACCTATACACATAGCAGTCATGACAAAAAACTCTCTTTCAATTGGAGTCACGACATGAGTACCTACTTAGTCGCGACTATTACTCTCTGTGTTGCGTCACAAAAGATACACACCGTGGACGCGACTAATATTCTGAAAGTCATGAGCATGTACCCCTATGACATTTGGTCAAAATGTTTACTATTCTTCGTCACGAACAATGTTTGAAAAATGTCCAATTACTTTCTCTTTGCCTTGTGCAAAGCTGTATATAAGGACCCTTTTTGAACTACTAAGATTCTTTCACAAATAATTCATTGTTCCATTATTTCAAAACCTTTTTAGCTCCTAGAAACCATTGCCCCACTTGATTTTTTTGGAAAATCTTGGAAATTTAATTTGAAAACACCTAAGCCCCTGCTTTAGATTTGGATTATCACATGGTTCTAAGTGATTACTTTGAAACTTATAAATCATCGTTTAAGAGGGTTTTTAGTTGTGATAAGTGTTTTAATGCCTAGTGAATGATGAACATTGTTTAAGACTTTAACTTATAATCAATCTAGATCAAAACCTTTTTTGGAAGGATTCCCGGCCTTAAATTCTATATTGAGTGATTATTCAATTGGTTTATATTCTCTAGAACTTGTCTTAGCTCTGAGTTTAGAATTACTTGCGCATTTATGAATTGAACATGATAGAGGCATTCTTTCTAAACCTTTTTATCCCAAACACAAGCCCACTACATATTACATCCTTAGTCACCCCTTTTGAGCCCATCACTTTTTCTTTTCACAGTTCTTATAGAAAGTCATATGTGCATGAACATTATCTTGAAATAAAAATTTTGATTCATGTCAAAAATTCATCATTATTGTGTTATTGTGCTGCAACTTTCTTGAACAAGGTGCCTTAAAAGAAGAAGAGAAAAATAGGCATATTGCACTGGGGAAAAAAAAGAAAACAAAAGAAAGGGGAGAGGGCGCCTTTATCAACTCTTATTAGCACAATTACCACAACCACATCCCTAGAGACATGAATTCATACTACATATTTATTGTTGATGCATATAGTACTTTTTATTCTTCACATTCCATTCCATATAGTACTTTTTATTCTTTAATAGTGTTATTCTAGGTGTGATTCATTTCTTTGTCCAGGAGTATAAAGGCTCAAGTGTGGAGAAATTGACAAGACACATCTTGTATATGGTTTCTATGACACTTTTTATAGCTTTATAACAACTTTACCATTCATTTATGCCTTAAATTGTACTTTTGTGGTAATACATGATTGTGCGTGGCAATGTGCTAATAAAAGGGTAAAATGGTAAAATAACTCTTCTAAACTACATATATTCTATTATTTATTGATTTAGACTTTTACAGTGAGCTTTCATTATGGATTACAAGTATTTTAGAAGAGAGCAATGACCAAGAAAGAAGTCACAAGCCAATGAAAGTGGAACCATGCTCCTACATATTTTAGTCGCAACCAAAGAATCCGCTGGTCGTGACCTTGATTCTTCTGGAATTCTCTCTATGTATACAAGTTGCGACCAAAACATGGATCTGGTCATGACTAATATCCGAAATCGCTGAAACTACGTGTTTTGAATTAGGTTATGCAAAAATAAAAGGAAAAGGAAGGCTGTCATCAAGGGAGGTTAGTTTTTAACCTGATTAGGCTAAGAAGCAGTACTCTCGCACTCTCTAATCACTTTCACCACCTCTGCCATCATTCTACACCTCCCCAGAGATTTTTCCACCTCTCTTCACCTTCAACCTACCATCTTCTCACTGTTTATTTATGGCATCCCAATTTAACAGCAATTGTAGCACAATAGGAGTCATGAGAGGCTAAACCTTTAGTCTCTTGGTGATGAATCATATATATTGAGCTCATGGACTCAAATAGGGAGTTTCTTCTTTTCTAATTTGCATCTTCTTATCTTATGATTCCTGCTAGATCTAGGGTTTTTATCTTATGAATAAGTTTTGAATATCAATTGATCATTCTCATATTAGACTTTGTAATTTAATTTAGATGATTTGAACATTTGCTTTTAATAGAATATTTCAGTTTTGATTTCAAGAGAGTGGGTTATTATCAGCGATCTTTGTTAATTAATTCATTGCTTGAAATGTAGGGTTTTCAATCAATGACCATTCAAGGGCATTTTTATCATCTAAATTCAAGTTACACGCTAAGTGGTTTATGACAGTTCACTAATAGTTCTTAAACCAGCTTTGTTCAAAGGGGTTTAAGGAAAATTAGGGTTATGGATTTAATCGATCGATTGAAGTTTTCTTTGAGACTTAGCACTTTCTAAACTCCAATTTTAAAAGTGAGATCAAGGATAGATACATTTTCATCATCAAGAGTCTTTCATACCATATTTCTCAACTCAACCAACTCGTTTTCATCATAAACAAAAAACCAAAAATATCTACTTTTCTGCACCCTACTTTATCGCATCAATCACTAAAACCCAAAAAACCATTTTACCCAAGCTCAGTTTTTCATCGATTTTGACATCAAATCTACTAGGTTTCCACATAAAAGGCTCATCGAGAAGAATGATAGGGTTGTGTCTTATACTACATTATATTGGGTGCAACAAACTTTATTTTGATGGATTAGACCACGATAGCCTGAGGCCTCATCACATAGGATATAGGGGAGTCACTTTATCTTTTTAACTGTGGCTACCTTTCTCCTTCAAAACATCATAAACTTCTTTTCTTATTTTGCTTATATCTACCGCTCTATTGAACTTCTACAATTACCAGAGAAAAAATCTTTCTTTGTAACATGGAATTTAATCCGTGAACTATCTTCTCAGTCATTCGACTCTCACAGTTCATGTGGATGAAATTGACTAAGTATTCACCAAAAGGTTTCTCTCTTTCTCTATTTTAACCCTTAGCCTCACGCTCATCTCTATCTAATTGAGAAGAATGCCTCTGGTAAACTATTCAATAAAAACTTCTTAGGTAAGCGGATCAATCTCCATCTCATATGGAGTAACTTTTGTATCTCTCTACTATCTCTTAAATCTTTATGTCTGTCTGTCTCATTCGACTTTGGACTAGACTGTGGTTCCTTTCTGGTCTATCTCTGGATCCTAATTAATTTAAGTTACTTGGATCTCATTCACCATTTAGTACTATTACTTTTATTTTCTAGGGTACTCTACCCTAGGTCTGCTAAGTTATTATCTCTTCATGATGGCATCCCTCTGTTCTAAAAACTTTAACTTTTTATCTATTGACCATCATGTCTCTAACCTTAAACCATGTATTAGGCTCATTCTTAGGCAAGTCTCATTCTAACTTCTTATTATTCTATTCAGTAAAGACTAGCTGAATGAATCTTTCATAACATAGATCAACTCCTAGTGATCATATGCAGGATCTACTTTTGAACATTTTCTTAAACTGATCTTCTGTATCTCAGTTCCTCCTACTGTTTGGCTTACCTACATCATGTGCTAAATCTCTAACTGATAAATTTAGTGAGTACTGGCTAGTCGCAACTCATATTCTCTATAAACTTTAGTCACGGCCATCTTAACTTACTCGTCACAACTTGATAGCTCTGTGTTCTTCAGTCACGATGATAGGTCATCTTCTGTCATGACCTGATCTGCTTATACATTAGTCGCGTCATATGGCTTGGACTCATCATGACCTAATAGCTCTAGAGCTTCCTGTCGCAACCAATGGTCTTTACTCATCACGACCAAAAGCATCTGTAAATATTTATCGAGACCTAAACTGCTTCACAACGCAACCTTGGCATAGCTTTTTCTAAACATCCTCTTCTAATGTTTCGAACTTTGATGAGTTTGAGTCAATTGAAACTCATTCATATCTATATATCATAATCACCTTAAATTGGGAACATATTCACATAGATGTTCAACCAACTACCATTTCATTATATCACATCAAAACTCATATTTCATATCACCATAACATTTGTACATACAATACATACATGTCCACTACATATTCGAGGTACATCATAACTATCATTCATCTATATATTTACTTTACACTATTAAAAATTTAAATTACCCCTTGACTCTTTTTACATTATTTTATAGGGAATAGTGAACTGTAACTACTTCTTCATACATAAATGCCGCCCCTGTATATCCATTGGCGGATCATTTGCCAAAAACTTACTTAACTCTACATGTCACGTAGGGGCATATGGCAATATCTGATTTACTACCATCTCATGCCAGTTTGCTAGAGTATAAACTTGATTTAGATTAATGCCCTCTATTGTATATCTGTTTACCATCCCTGCTATGGCGTTGAGGAACTACAGATAAACTTATTGCTCTTTATCTATAATTTTGCCAATCCCTTAACCTAGACTGAGTAATTCACTCTCTACAGCTTTCTTGAGACTGCTATAGTCAACATTATCTATCTTTAGCAAATAAGTTTGGGGTTGACTAGAACCAGGAACATCACACTGATCTTTCTCTATAAAGTCACATATTCCTGGACTTTGAGAATGGACAGGGACTGTCATAGACTCTGACTGGATTTCTAGATTAAGGGATTGTTGTATATTACTCATAGCAAATCTATCCTCAAACTCTGATGAGGGAGGACTAATATCTAGTCTACCTATAATCCAATACTAGTACTTAGCTTCCTCAGCAATAATTTGTCCTCTCATCGGAGGAATATGGCTTATATCAGGGTTAGAGGGCACTCCCAAAAACTCATTATATCTCTTATCATCTCTTTCTACTAATCCTCAAGAAATTTCTGAGGCTATTTATCTTTAGCTTACATCTCCAATATCCTATGTATTTATTTAAGAATCTAAGATAGCTTATCCTATCAGGCCATTTTACCTTAACTAGGCTATGTTCATTCTATCATAACATCTCTCATCGCCTATAAGACTTCTGTGTCCCTAGCCTGAAGGACTTATGTGTCTTTTGCCTCATTGTAACCTAACTATAATCCATAACTGAGTTGGCCATTTTCTTTCAGCTAAGTGAGGAAATGTCTAGTTCACATCTCTATGCCATTCATACTTTTAAGTGTTCCCTTATCTTCCTAGATCACTAACAGGAGAGAAAGTATCCCTTATTAAGCCTCAATGTTCCATTCCCTAATAGTATTCATCATCAATCTATCATCTTAGTTATATTATAAACAAGTAATCCATTACTAACCTCAACCTCAATTGGGCCTTAAGTAACCGCTATATACTCTGTTTTCCAATCAGAGCAAGTTTATCTTGCACCAGAACCTCTGTTCTGTGCTAAAACTTTATTCTGTACTAACGCCAAATACTTTTACTCTGATACCAAAATGAAACATCCTACTTTTATTACCTTAGAGTATGTATTCGGAATTGTATTTGATTAGCGGAAGCATTACATTAGCCCAAAAATTAAAATTTTAAGACTTACTTATCGGGTACTGTTCATTTGGTGATTTCTAGATTTATAGTCCAACTTTAAAAATTCATAACTAATTTTAGAAAACTCATATGGAGGTGATATAAATTTTTAATTGAAGCTCTTTCATATATATTTAAGGAAAAAATATAAATTTAGACATTTACTTTGCCAATTGATATAGTTAAATAGTTACTTCTTACTGTTCATATTGCAAATTTTGGATTTTCTAGATTCTATCTCTGAATATTTTGAAATTCATATCTCTTGATATACACATCCAAATAAGGCATATTACATATGGATTTAAATATATATATGTTTACTATGTGCTCATAAAATTTTATGGATTAATTCCTTCATTTGATAGGTCAAACTGAAGCCACAACAAAACTGTTTTATGACCTACGTTTTACCATTTTAGTTTCCTTTCTTTCACTTTCAATAATTGTTCCAGCATGCGTAAACCATCTCTTTTGCCTTTCATGCATTCATATACATCATGGGGTTATGCCATATTCTTTCATACATTTTCTTTACATATAATGGATATTACATAACATTACATAAAAAGGCTAACATACATGCATGCCATCACTTATCTACTCTTCCTCTTCCATTCCTTAGCTCATGTACCAAACATGATTATTCCATCATGAATAACCTATTATGGTTGGTTATGGGAGGGTGAGATTCTAGGGAATCTCGGTAGCAAACATTACCACTTAAAAATGCAAGATGGATGCTAATGATTAATATGTAATTTCATTAAGCTTTCTTTAATTAGTGACACACCATCATGCTATATACTTTTGCATAAAAGTGCATGGCCATAGAAAACATGTTATTCACAATACATTCAACATTATTTATGATGTCAAAACATCATTCAAATATCATTTACATGTCAACACATAAGCATACCATATCAAGCACATAAAGAGGTAAGTCCACTACCTTGCACTTAAGCTTTTCTCTTGATCTTTTGCACTTGCTCACTAGCTTCCTAACCATGAAGCCTTTCGTTCAACCACTTCCTAACATCTTCTTGGGTGTTTCAAGGTCCTAAACACATTCATCTTCATCACATAATTCATTAGGACCATGAACTCCAACAATGTTCAAGACTATCCTTGATAAATTCTTAACTCTTTACTAACATAACTTTCTCTAGTTTTCACTAATTAACTTGGCCCTTGAACCAATTGATGTCTTCACTTTACCCTACACAATTTCATATTTTCTATCCATTTATGTGTTTAGAATAATGAAATTCTAGCTCCTATGCACTGTTCTATACAGAATTACATAACACCCTCTTTTCATTCAAAAATCCTCATTTTGATTCTAATGCTTCCCATACTTGTTTCTACACTTTATCCCATACAACTTTTCATTTTAAAACCATTGGAAGAATCAAAATCATGAAATTTCAATCACTGTTCATGTGAGTGAACAGTAATAGAGAAGAACTTCAAAAACTACGCTTGGAATTCCAATGCTTCCAAGGTTCAAAACCTATCCAATCCTACACAAAATCATCATATAAATTCAATGGAAGCATTAGATCATTGAAATTCCATTTCCTTCCATAATGAACAGTGCAAACCAAAATGGTTCAACCATGGCAAGGTCAAGAGTATAAACTTGATTTAACAACTAATCACTTAACTATCTTATTTAGCTTCAATCATCTAACTCTAACTTTAATTTCTTCTTTCTCCTTTCATCTAAGGTTTTGGACAGCACAAAAAACTTAGAGAAAACTCAACTTTCTTCCATGAAAACCCTAAGTTCAAGCTCCCTAATCAAAGAAAAATAAGCTAGGATAGATTACTTACCTTTAATCTCTAGCATGCTTGAATTTTGGACCTTGGATTCTTCTTTGTTTTGGCTTCAGTTTTCATTTTGCAAGAGGTTCCCCAAGGATTTTCATGCTATGGTTTGCTTCATATTTTGTGGGGGTTATTTATAGAAAAATCCCATGGAAAATCAATGGCCAATATCACATTGTGCACTATTTGATCCAATGGCTCATATTTGATCTGGAATTAGCTTGCCCTAGAAGCCAATAGGATGACATCATCAAAGGACACCTCAAAGACCATGTGACTAAACTAAAAAGGGAGAAAGCATCTGAAAAGATTTCAATCCAAGTCGGTATCTATTTAGTCTGATTCCCCAAAAACCATATTGTTTTCTGAATCTAATTTTTCTTAGATTCCATATTATACTTTCTAACCTTAAATCTAGTATTTAGATTCTTCCTACCATTGACACTCTTGTACTGGGTCAAAACTTAATTACAGATCCCTTGGCAAATGACTAAAATGCCCTTGGTTCACTATCTTATACTATATTAACCCTAAGGGCATAATTGTCATTTTACGCCGCTTTACTTCTTACCAGGGCATATACTGACACTGAATGGTCACTCATGTACTTGCCTAGATGTTTTTGACCTATCCCAATGACCAAAATGCCCTCCGTCTGACTCTGACTCAATGACACAACACAGTGACATTTTCATAATTTTTTATTTTTCCTGGTCTTTATTATCCCTAGCCCACATACTTATCTAAAAATATTATTGGGCTTATAAAATTCCATTTTGGGCCCTCTATGTGATCCACTACCTTCATGGGCTTAACTCCTAAAAAATTCCCTTGAAACATATTTATCCGGTGTTTTAATACATTGTAAATTCTATAATAAATTCTACAGAAATCCTTTTTGAGATCTATCAATTTCATAAATTCTTATATTAATTATAGGAATTTACTACTAAATTTCATCTTATTTGGAGGTCTAGAGGATATTGTATTAATTTTTCTTTCTTCAAAAATTAATATAAATTTTTTGGGACTTCAAATCAAAATTCTATGTTGCGTCAAACTGATTAGAATAATTTTCTCTATTTACTGGGAAAATTTAGGACTAATTTGATTCTAAGTATTTCTAGGTCTTTTCTAGCTCAACTTTCAATAATTACCATTGTGTCCTATAACTTTTAAAAATTACACTTTAGGCCCTCAACTTTTCATAATTACACTTAATGGCCCAAATTTTATTTCTACTTTTATTTTTCACCATAGAACTTTTAAACTTTAAATTTTAGTCTCTCATCTTTATACCTTTGTCTAATCATTGTTTTCCTTTCTATTCATCATCACAATTCTTTCCAAACCTCTTTCCTCTATCAGATGTACAAATAGGGAAAAATTAAGATATGACAAGGGGGATTTAAAGGAAGATCACATTTAGGAGGAGGTTACTGAAGGTGACTCTAGTTTATGTGGTCAGCTTGTAACCATATCAAATCAGTTGGTTGAAGTTACTTCATAGCTACGAGAGCAGAGAGCAATCAAAATAAACAAGGAATTTAGAAGACAACAGTTCATTGATCCATTGGTTCTTAAGATTGCTCAGTCACTTTATATAGCTTTGCCCTCCATGGTTTGAAGAGGCATTTCTCAAGAGTAATATCCCTACCTCTACTTTCTTTCGAGAGGGACAAGGTGAATCTTCAAGGGTAAGAGCTACAGATACTAGAGAAGAAATGGGGGCAGATACTGGGATGAATGAGAAAGATCACACTACTGAGGGCGTTATAGAGCAGAGGAATACGTAGTCTAGAGGTAGTTTTGTTTTATATTTTTCTTTGCTTGTATTTGGATGATGTCATAATTGAGATGGATGTTGATGACTGAACCTTACATTGTTGCTGTTGATCTCGCTTTATATATGCATTGATTCTCATTGCTTCACTATAGTGATTATGTTTATATAACTCTTTGACAGTGAGGACACTATCAAGTTTAAGTATGGGGAGATGTTCTTGTTTATGTGCTAAAGAATCCTAAATTTTTTTCATTAGTCCAATCTTTCATCACAAAATATTTTTGCGTTAATCTCAATATGTGATGAATTACTGAAAATTGGACCCCTATTTTAAACTATTTTGTTGTTTATTGAAGAGGGTTTAGTATAAAAATTATTTTTGGGCTTTGAAAAATTATCAATTGGTAGTCTCTATGGAAATTAGTCATAACCTATGTGTTATATGGCTGAGACCTAGGTTGGAATCCTGGACTTTATGGCCTCTCTGTGAAAAGAAGTCGCGATCTACATGTAGTGTGGTCACTACTGAATGTGTAAGTTCAGAGCAAATACTTACTATGAAATTTGGTCATGACCTACACTATTTTAGGAGTACAAAGGTTGTTATTTTAGATTTACCACTATGGATTATGTTGTTATTTTAGATTTATGAGCATTAGCTTAGGTGTGATTCATTTCTTTATCTATGAGTATAAAGGTTCAAGTGTGGGGGAATTGATAAGATACAAATCTACGAGCAAGTTCCCGATGGGCTCTTCTCTGGTTTTGAGTTGCGTACAAATTGTATATGGTTTCTTTGACCTTTTCAAGGGTTTTATAAGAAGTTTACCATTCATTTTATGCCTATAAGTGTGCTTTTGTGGTAATACATGATTATCCATGGCAATATGTTGATTAAAGGGTTAAATGGTAAATTAACTATTCTAAACTGCATTTATGTTGTTCTTTAATTAACTGAACTTTTACAATGAGCTTTGATTTTGAATTGTAGGCATTTTGAAGGAGAATCAAGGACCCAATGTGAATCAGAGAAGGAATCACTAGACAAAGAGGACTTGAAACATGAAAGTTAGCTTATGTGATGTTTAGTCATGACCTCCAAATCCACTGGTCGTGACCTATTTTCTCTTGAAGGTTCTCTATGTTCTCAGGTAGCGACTAAAAATAGGATCTGGTCATGACTAGAATAGCCATTTAGTGAAGCTGTACATTTTTATTTAGGTTACTCTATAATTAATGCAATAGGGGGAGCAATCGGATGGGGGAAGGCTGAATTTTTGCCAGATTTTGCTAGGAAGTAGCTGCTCATTCTCTCTTGAATCTCCATTCACACCTTCCACTTTTATTGATCTTACCACATATTTTCACCTTTTTGCACCGATTAATCCACTTCTACCATCTTTCTCTCTATATTTCCATCATTTTTTTTGCATTTTCATGGCATCATTTATGGGCAGTGATAGCAGTATAGTAGGAGCTTTGAGAGGCTAGATCATCAATCTCTTAGTTATGGACCACATATCTTGAGCTCATGGACCAGACTAGGGAATCTTCTATCTTAATATGCACCTATTTCATATTTTGACATTTCTAGATTTAGGGATTTCGTTGTATGAACAGGGATTGAATGTCGATTGATTATTCTCATATTAGATATATGCAATTGACATTTGATTATGAGATTGTTGATTTTAATATAAATATTTCAGTTTTAATTTCTGGATAATTGGACTATTAACAATGATTGTTGATGCTTAATTGAATTGCTTGAAGTCTATAGTTGTTGATTGATGATCATTTAAGGGTACTATCATGATCTAATTTTATTACACACTAAGTGGTTTTCAACCGTGCATTAAGAAGTTTTTAAACTACTTTTGATCAAAGGAGTTTAAGAACCATTAATGCATTGGATTTGATTGATTGATTGAGGTTTTATTTAAGACTTAATGATTTTGAAACTCTCATATCAAATTAAGACCAATGACATATATGTTTTCACCATCAAGAGTATTTATTAACATATTTCTTTCACAATTCAACTAATTTTCCTCTTAATCAAAAATACAAAAAATATTTACTTTATTGCACCCTTATTTTATAGCATCAATGTTCGATCAAACCGAAAACCCATGTTTTTTACTCAATTTTTCTATTACTTTTCCCACCAATCTTTTAGGATTCCAATAAAAGGGCTATTTGAAAAGAACGATAGGGTTGTGCCTTATACTACATTATCGGGTGAAATCATTATTTTAATGGATTGGATGATGATAATCTAGGCCTGTCAGGGACCATTTGGTAGCATTTAAGACCACATACATGTCTAATGAAGTTCATTATAAAAATATGGAAAATTCCAAATTAAGGGTACTATTCATGTGGTATTTTGAGATAAAGCGACAAACTTCAAAAAATCATAATTAATTCTAAAAAAATTGAAATACAATGGTTCAAAAGGATACTCGAAGCTAACATGTTGTACTTTAATGGAAAAACAAGTTTCAGACCAAATGCTCAGCTAATCAGTATAGCGTGCTAGTGTTGGGGTGACATGGAGGGGTGAGATTTCAAGGAAATCTCAGAAGCAAACAGAAACTATAAAATGTATGCAACTACATGCTTGATGTTAATATGTGTGCACTTAAAGATAATGTTTAACACTTACTTTTGTAAGTCTTAGGGATAAATTGGTAGTATTTAGAACCACTTACAAGTCCATTGAAGTTCAATCTCAAAATCTAAAATTTCCAAGTTCATGGTTACTGTTCATTTGGCAATTCTAGATTTGACGATGAACTTTAAAAAATCATAAATAATTATATAAAAATAGAAATAAAATGGTTTAAAAGGATACTTGAAGTTGACATGATTTAATGTAAGGGAAAAATATTTACTTGGACCAATTGACTAGTTAACTAAATCAACTCTAACGTCAAATTTACTGTTCATTTGGTTAAAATTCTGGAATAGATTCTGGTCCCTATCTTTTGAAAATTTGTTCTCTTTGTATAGACATCAAAATAAGTCATTATTAGTGTCAAAAAGAAGCTTGGCATGTTAACTATCTGCTTCTAAAATATCATGCCTTTATTACATCATTAACTATTTTTAATTATAGACAAAGTCATAGCTCAAAAATGTCTTTTATTCAAGGGCAGAATTTTAACAACTTTACATATATTCATCCCAAAACTTGTCTATAACATAACCATACAAGTAAACTATATCATCATCTAACATTCCTGCTCTCTCATGCTTGAGGTTCCTGTTGATTGGAGATATAATTTTGGGTAAGATTTCTGAGGAAATCTCAATAGTAAACAATACTAAACAATGTATGTATCAATGCTTGGTATTAGTGCTTGCTTGTGATTATGTCAACATAATATAATGTGCATGATTCCATGTAAAATATGAAATACAATTGGCTAAAGTAATCATAGCACAGAGCTTCAACAATTACATATGAATAACATCAATCAAGCCATAACACAATCAACCATACATTCAACACATACAAGTTTAGGTAAGTTTACTATCTTGATACTTTACTTTTTCCTTATCCTCTTTCTTGTCACTTTCCTTGATGTAAAATTGTCTTCTTGCTCAAACAAAACAAATCCTATCATTGCATTATTATACATGTGCATTATCATCCACTCATTCATGAACTAACTCAATTATTACTCAAGAGTATTAAGCTTGGTTATTAATTAATGTAACTTTTCCTAATTCCTTATAACTAGCTTGACCTTTGAATCAATTGATGTCTTTACTTTAACCCACACAGTTTGGCCTTCTAAATCCATTTATGAACTCAAAATTTCAAAACTGCATTAGCTATAACCTATTTTGGAGAGAACCGAGAAGTTTCTCTGTTTTTTTTCAAAAAATCTTATTTTGATTTCAATGCTTTCAATACTTATTTCTCTATTTTACCCCACACATTTTTTTATTTTAAAACTATTGGAAGCATCAAATCATAACATGCCAATCATTGTTCATGCATGTGAACCGTAACAGATAATACTTAAAAATTATAACTTTAAATTTCAGTGCTTCCAAGGTTCCAAATCTATCAAATTCTACACAAAATCATCATTTGAATTCAATGGAAGCATTATATCATTGATAATAATTGACAATCAATATCCTAATATATAGAATAGGACTAGTTGGATAACCTCAAGAAAGGAAAAGTTAAGAATCACAATTTAATTCTATAACCAAACATCCAAACTAACTTGTTTAAGTGATAATTATATAGTTCTAGCTTTAATTTCTTCTTCCCCCCTAAATTTATAGAATTTGGACAACAAGCATACCATGAGGAAATATCATTTTCCTTCCCCCAAAACACTAGGTTCAAGCCTCCAAATTAAAAGAAAATAAACTAGGATCAATAAGTTACCTTGATCCCTTGCAAGCTTGATCACTCAGGCTTCTTGTTCTTGCTTTCCCTTTCTATTTGACTAGAAATTTTGGCATAGTTTCCCTATGGATCTTGAGCACATGAAATTGAAGAGAATTGAGGGGTATTTATAATGAAATTTTAAGGTTGGATGGACTATTATGCCCCTCCAGTTCCTAATTATTATAATTCCCTAATCTTGCTTGCTATTGGTTACTATTTTTATTAATTAAACTTAATCATCATTAACTTAATTCTTACATTATTCTAATATAATTTATCATATGGGATGATGCTTCCTTCATGCTATTGTTGCCACGTGGTTGATGTTTGGGTCCCACAATGACACGTCACATGCCAACACATGCTTCTTGATAATTCTCCTTATTATTTTTCATATAAATAACACAAAAATCCCATTTGACCTCTAACACTTTCTCAGCACCTTGGGACTTCATATGACACCATCTTGGGCTTGTATAGGTCCAAACTATTAATTTGGCATAATTCCCACTATTATTTCCTATACACACACCCTTAAATTATCTTGATTTTTCAAATAAATTTTTTAAACTTCTTTTAAAGGTTATGATATTTTTAAAAATTTATTCTAATATAAAATAAATTTCCTACAAATTCTTATAAATTTTTTAGATCCAGAAGTCCTATTAAAAATTCTATACATTTCTTTTAATCCTTTATTGGTGTCTAATTTTAGCTTAAATTTTATAATTCATTCTACAGGACTCCTTTTTGACTTTTGTAAGTTTCATAAATTCTTATATTAATTATAATAATTTACAACAAAATTGTATCTAATTCTAAGGTCCGAAAGATATTGTACTAATCTCTATACTTTAGAAATTAATATCAATTTATTGGGACCTTAAATCAAAATTCTAAGAGATGTGCTTAGTACAAATTACATTCTCTATTTATTGGTAAAATTTGTGACAAAAATATTTTCAGGCAATTTTGGGCATTTTCTGGCTCAAATTTGCATAATTACCATGTTGCCCTTGAATTCTTGAAAATTGCACCTTAGTCCCTCAACTATTCATAATATACTTAATGACCCGTAACTTATGTCTATTTCCATTTTACACCATGCAACTTTTAGAGTTTCACTTGAGTCCCTTTCTTTTTTAAAATGACCATTATGCCCTTGGAACTTTCATTAATTACACTTTAGCCCTTTTAGCTTTATAACTTGTTACCTTATCTCTTTATTTGACTTAAAACTTATCTAATCATTATATTTTAAACTGATTACCATCCCAATCCCTTCATAACCTCTTTCCTCTATCAGTCTTATACAGATACATAAAATTTAGGATGTGCTAAGTTAGGGCCATGTTACACTACATATGGCTCTGAGTCCTAGCTTACTCTTTCTTATAGAATTATGTTGTGGCTATCTGAGAAAACTAAGAAAACTAAGTTTAGTCAATGGCTATATGAGAAAAATATTATAAATACTTTCTCTAATTAAGTTAATCAGCATCTTATGTTTGATGATCATCTTACTAGAAAAATATCTAGTTGTCCTATTTCTTTTTCTATGATTCACATTATGATCTACTGTGATCTTACTCTTCTATGAATCATGTTAAACAAAGTAATAGGGTTGGTCATTCCCTTTCTGTTGATTACTCAACCAACAAATATTTTTAAGAAATACATCAAGTAGCCCATATTATCTATCAACACTTTATTTATTCCCTTTCTTACTTAGGAGTTCATTCTCATCTTTCTTACTCTGTTATGGCTTACCATAGGGAATTACCGTGTGCAATCATGGTCTAACCACCTACAATAACCATATGTAATTTCCTTCTATTATTATGGATCCATATAATAACTTCTCATCTAAATATGTGCCCTATATGGAGCAACTTGTATATGAATTATGCTCTATCTAAGAGTAATTTGTATCAGATCTAACTTATATGAAGACAAGAAAAATGACCTAGAATTTAGACAACTTAGATAATATGATACATGGAGACACGAAAGACCAGTTTAAATGAATGCTCAAAAGAATATTCTCTGTGATACCCAAAAATGAACCACAGTCTAGTCAAGAACAAACTGGAACTAATGGATAGACAAAAATAGTTAAGAAGTAGAAGAGTATCTAGTAATGAAAGAGAAATTTACGATGCTTTAAAGAGAAAGGTAGCCATATTTCAAAGATAAAGAGACTCCCCTATTTAAGAATGAGTAATGAGTAAGAGCTAGAACAAGTAGTTAAAGGTTGAGTCTATACTCTAACAAGAAAGTAATGTGTCAACCTAAGTTAGATAAGTAAAGATGGTCTTGTAAAGGTCAAATCAACAGAATTAAAGTAGTTATCTCATATTCCTAAATGAATGAACAAGATCTGGATGGTAATGTGATAGAGGTATAGTAGAGCCAAGTTAATCCTTTGGTACAAAGTTTCCTAAAGATTATGATACAATACAGTAGAATCATAGTAGATTCTGAAGGATCACAATTAGATCCTAGTATGGTTAGTAAAGTTTATGTTTCAGGATCATAAATGATTCTAAAACATAGTAGATTCTGAAGGATCACAATTAGATCCTAGTATGGTTAGTAAAGTTTATGTTTCAGGATCATAAATGATTCTAAAAAGGCTTACAGTCGATCACAGTAGATCTTGAGGGTCACAGTATACCTAGCTTAAGAAAAGTTACGGAGCCATATGAGTAAGAGTACAATATCTATTTAGGAAGTCGATGACTAATAATGAACTTCTCAAGTTGAGTGACTTATATGGAAAGAGTAGGAAGTAGAGAAAATATAAACCCCTAGGCACTATAGTTTATGTTAGGATAGAAAGGTAGGAATGAAACTTACCTTAGAACATCAAGTTATGAGAAGGAATATGCTAGGGCTCAAAGCCATATGAAGTGTAACATAGCCCTAACCCAACAACACACTTAGCTTAAAGGTGATATGTTACATCCTTACTTTTATACATCTTAGGAACGATTCAATAGAATTTAGAACCACTTACAAGACCTTGGCAGTCCATTAGCCAAATCGAGAATTTTACTCTTTCTTGGATTACTGTTCATATGGTATTCCAAATTATGCAACGAACTTCAAAAAATCATAATTAATTATAGAAAACTCGAAATGAAGTGGTTTAGAAAGCTACATGAAGATAAAATCTTGAAATTTAAGAAAAAAATAATTTTCAGACCAAATGAATATCCAATTGATACAGTTTATTCGTTGAAGTTTACTGTTCATTTGGTCAAAAACTCTAGAAACAGTTTCTAGTTCTTTATTTTGGAAATTCATTTCTCTTGATATACACATCCAAATGAAACATTCTACATATGAACTTAAAGCTCTGGATGTGTACTACATGCTCATAAAATTTCTTCAAATAATTCCATCATTTGCTAGGTCAGACTGAAGCCACAACAAGATTGCTACAGGACCTAGTTTTTTACCATTTCACTTTCCTCTCTTTCACTTTCCATAATTGTTCCAGCATACATAAATCATCTCTTTTGCTTTTTCTGAATTTATATACATCATGGGGTTATACAATAATTGTTTCATACAATCTCATCACATAAATAGATACTTTACATGGCCTTGACATACATGGAAAGTGCATAGCATATGCTAACATCTTAAATACTTCACTTTTCTTCTTCCATGCTTTAACCCTTCTCCATTCATACATTATCCATCATGCTTGACCTAAATTGGTTGGTTATGGGAGAGTGAGATTCTAGGGAATCTCAGTAGCAAACATTACCACTTAAATATGCAAGATGGATGCTAATGCATGATATGTAATTTCATTAACTTTCTTTGATTAGTGACATGCCATCATGCTATATACTTTTACATAAAGTGCATGGCCATGGAAACATGTTATTCACAATACATTCAACATCATTTATCATTTCAAAACATCATTCAAATAACATATACATGTCAACACATAAGCATACCACATCAAGCACATAAAGAGGTAAGTTCACTACCTTGCACTTAAGTTTTTCTCTTGACCTTTAGCCCTTGCTCCCTAGCTTTCCAACCATGAAGCCTTTATGTCCATCACTTCCCAACATGTTCTTGGATGTTTTATGGTCCTAAACACATTCATATTCATCACATAACTCATTAGGACTCATGAACTCCAACTATGTTCAAGACTAACTGTGTTACACTCTTTATTGTCATAACTTTCTCTAATTTTCACTAATCCACTTGGCTCTTGAACCAATTGATGTCTTGACTTTACCTTACACAATTTCATCTTTTGAATCCATTTATGAGCTTAGAATCATGAAATTCCAGCTCCTTCATGGCCTACTGTACAGAACTGAACATAAGCATATAATTCTTTCAAAAATTCTCATTTTGATTCTAATGCTTCCCATACTTGTTTCTCCACTTTACCCCACACAACTTTTCATTTTAAAACCATTGGAACCATCAAAATCATGAAATTTCAATCACTGTTCATGCGAGTGAACAGTACTGTAAGGAATCTCAAAGACTACAACCTTGAGATTTTAATGTTTCCAAGGTTCAAAACCTTTCCAATCCCACACAAAATCATCATACAAACTCAATGGCAGCATTAAATCATTGAAATTCAATTTTCTTCCCTCATGAACAGTACATACCAAACAGGGCACACCATGGCAAAGTCAAGAATATCAATTTGATTCAACAACCAACCACTTAACTAGCTTGTTTAAGCTTCAATCATATGGTTCTAACTTTAATTTCTTCTTTCCCCTTTCCTTTAAGGTATTTGGGCAGCACCACCCCTTAGAGAAAACTCAAATTTTCTCCCATTAAAACCCTAAGTTCAAGCTCCCAAATTAAAGGAAAATAAGCTAGGAGAGATTGCTTACCCTTACCTTTAATCTCTAGCTTGCTTGAACTTTGAAACCTTGAATCTTCTTTGTCTTGGCTTGAGTTTTCATTTTGCAAGAGTTTCCCCAAGGGTTCTTTGCTCAAGGTTTGGTTGCAGAATTGAGGGGCTATTTATAGAAAAATTCCATGGAAAATGAATGGCCAAGATCACTTTGTACACTATTTGATCTAATGGCTCATATTTGTTCTTACATCAAGCTTCCTCTCCAAGCCAACTTGAGATAAATACACATGACAAAAATCTTCTCCTCCCCCTTGTCTTGTACGCCAAGTGTGTGGGTGTGTGGGTCCCACCATGTGCAAGCCATAATTCACACTTTATCCTTTTTTTCCTTTTAAAAAATTCATAAATTATTCATTATTGGACTTGGGCTCTAAGACAACTCTTGGGACTTAATGGGATGACCTAGCACGAAATTTTGGAATGCCATAGGCCTTCCTTGGGTCCAATAGCTAATTGGCACAAATCCCAAGGTACTTTCCTTATACCGATATTCTTAAAATATCCTAATTTTGAAATAAATGCTAGACACCTCTTTTAATGGTTCTAACATTTTTAGAAATTCATTCTAATATAAAATAAATTCTCTATAAAGTCTCATAATTTTTTGAGACCCATAAGTCCTGATAAAAAATTTCCTACATTTCCTTTAACCCTTTATCGGTGTCCGATTTTATTTTAATTTCTCAAAGGGCATTATCATCTTTTCAAACATCATCAGACTATTTACTGGCTCTAATTAATCATCTTTATACCATCTTACATGTTTTTGGCCTATCCAGAATGACCAGAATACCCTCCATCCATCACTGGTACAATAGGGCATCCAGGGGCATTTTTGTAATTTCACACTTTTCCTGGACTGCTCTGGACTCTAGCCCACATAACTGTCTCACTACTTTATTGGGCTCACTATGGAGCCATTTAGGCCTTGGTATGGGCTCCTTAGCCTCATTACCTTTATGGCACAATTCACAATAAATCTCACCCGATCCAATTTATCAGGTATTTTATTTCACCGTAAAATCCCGTAAGGCTTCTACAGGATTCCTTTTCTGACTCTGCCAATTTTATAAATTCTTATATTAAATATGGGAATTTCCTATAATATCCCATCTAATTTTGATGTCTGAAGAATACTATAATAATTCTTCTGACTTCATAAATTTATATCAATTAATCGGGACCTCAAATTAAAATTCTATTGCGTTAAACTGATCAGAATAATTTTGTCTATCTACTGGTAAAATTTGAGTCTGATATGATTCTGAGCATTTCTGGGCTATTTTGGCTCAACTTTTTATAATTAGATTTAGGTCCTTGACTTTTTACTTAATTACATTTAAGTCCTTAAACTTTTAGAAATTATCACTTTTAGCCCAACATTTATTTTTACTTTAACTTTTGACCTTTCACTTTTTCTAATTTTCGTTTAGGTCCATCTCTTTCTTCAAGACTTATCTAACCTTTATTATTTCTTCTAATCTTCATCATAATCCTTTCCAAACCTTTTTCCACTATCATTATTATACAGATAGAGAAAAATTAGGATATGACATGATCAGGATAGACAAGTATAGAGATGGGTGACCCACTGGGAAGTATAATGTTGAGTCACAAGATTAGAAAGAAGTTACAGAAAGCTGAGAAAGAACATTGCTAGCTAGCATAATAAAAATAAAGCATAGCATTGAAAGAAAACAAAATAGTATGACTAAAGAATAGTATAAGCAGAGAATAGTATAAGTGCTCAGTAGAGAGAAAATAAGGGATACCAGGATTCCTTTGTATCAGTTCCAAGCAGAGGAACTGTATAATAAGAAAGAGATATAAAGAGAGAGAAAGAAAGAGATAGTTCGATAAAAACTAATTTCTTACATTAGTTCCAAGAAGAGGAACTGTGAAGAGGAAAAAGACAGATAGTGATAAAGTATTTTAGATAATTGACCAAAACCCTAGAGTATAGCAAAGTTTAGACAGCTTAGCATGAAAGAAATGGATACTACTCACTAGTCCAGTATAGTGAGTTGTCTATAAGTTTGAGTAGATAGATAGATGACAGATAAATAACAAAAAGAAGTAAAGTTCGACTCAGATTGAGTTGACTAAGGAAAAAGGAGCATAGCAACACAAGAAAGATATGAAGTTTCACAGATATTAAAAGCATTTCACTAGATGCCAAGATATAAGATAAGAAATAGATACTCTAAATCTTAGTTATAAATCACAAAGGGATATAAAGAGGAGATATATCCAAGATGTTTTAACTAAAGTACGAATTAAATTTTGAAGACGAAATTTATTTTAAGAGGTAGAAATGTAATATCCCAAATTTTACCTATCTACCAAAGATTGATAGATGAAAGAGGTTAAGAAGGGATTCTGATGATAATTAGAATAAAAGATAAGTTTAGATAAGTTTAAGTCAAAGAAAGAATGGAAAAGTAAAAATTTATAAAGCTACATGATGTAAATATAATTTAGACAAAAGTTAAATATAAAAAATTGAAGAAAAAAACATAAAAGGGAGTAAAATGGAGTTTTAAGATTTTAGGTACCAAATTGGAGTTTCAAATTTGGTAGAAAGGGACTAAAGTAAAATTTGACAAATTTAGGGTTTAAAGTGTAATTTGTCAAATTTTGGGGGAAAATGGTAATTATGAAAAGTTGAATCAGAAAAGTCCCAAAATTGCCAAGAAATGGTTCAATCCAAAATTGTACCAGTAAATAGAGAATATAATTCAAGCCAGGTATATCTCTCATAATTTTGATTTAAGGTCCCAATAAATTAATATTAAATTTTGAATTCTAGAGATTATTACAGTATCTTTTGGAAATCAAAATCAAATAAAATTTTTTAGTAAATTCTTATAATTAATATAAGAATTTATGAAACTAATAGAGCTTAAAAAAGAGTCTTGTATAATTAATTATGAAATTTAAGGTGAAGATAGACACTGATAAAGGATTTAGAGAAAACATATAGAATTTTTATCAAGACTTCTAGGGCTCATAAAATTATGAGACTTTGCAAAAAATGTATTTTATATTAGAGGTGTCTATAATTTATCTCAAAATTATAGTAATTTAATAATATTGGTATAAAGGAACCTTGGGATTTATGCCAATTAACTATTGGACCCAAGGAAGGTCCAATAATGGCATCAAGATGAAGCCCAATAGTCCAAAGAGTAAGTCTTAGAGCTCAAGTCAATTTTGGATATTTTATAAAAAAGAAAAGAAAAAGGTAATTTAAGAGATAAGGAAGTAGCACATCGTAGGACCCACACACCATGTTCAATACTCCACATGGAATCTAAGAACAAGAAAGAATAGTTTAGACATGTGCTTCTATTTATTAAAATAATGTAAGAATAAAGTTAATGAAGATTAAGGTTAATTAATCCAAAAATCAACCAATCAAGTTCAAGATTAAGGCTATATAATAATTAGTTAAAGGAGGGATATTTTAGTCCCTTGAGCCTTGTAAATTTGCTATAAATACCCCTTACATGTACAAAATTGTGGCCTCTTGGGAAGACAAGGTGTACTCTTGTGGTTTCAAAACTCAATTTAATTCAAGGCAATTCAAGAGGAGATTCAAGGGACTTTGATCCAAGGTAGATAGAGTTTAAGGTGTATAATCCTTCCTAGTTTATTTTTAAGTGTTTTCAAAGGATAAAACCTAAGTTTTAATGGAAGAAAAGTAAGATATTCTCTTGGATCATGTGCTGCCCAAAACTGTACAATAAAGAAGAAAGAAGGAAATGGAGTTAGAACAAGGTAAAAGACACTTAAATAAGTAGTTTGAATGGTTGGCTCTGGAATTAAATTGTGTTATTGACTTTGCTCTTTCTTGAGGCAATTTGGCCAGTGCTGTTTTGGATAGAAGGAGATTGATTTTCAATGATCTAATACTTCCATTTAATTTAGATGATGATTTTGCATAGATTGGATAGGTTTGGAACCTTGGAAGCATTGGAATTGAAAGTTATAAAATTTAAGTCTTCTCTATATTGTTCACACGCATGAACACTGATTATAATTTCATGATTTTGATGCTTCTAATAGTTTTAAAATGAAAAATTGTTGTGGATAAAATACATGAATAAGTATTGGAAGCATTGGAATCAAAAAGAGAACTTTTGGAAACAAAGAGAACAAGTTTTGGTTTTGTCCAGAATAGTGTGAAGCTACTGGAATTTGGAAATTTTGAGTTTATAAATATATTTATAAGGCCAAATTATGTAGGTAAAATCAAAACATCAATTGATTTAAAGGCCAAAGTAATTAGAAGAAATTAGGAAAGTTACGCTAATTAATAACCAAGCTTTATACTCTTGAATGCTAATTGGGTTTGTTCATGATGAGTGGATGACAATGTGATGCTATGATTTGAATTGTGTGCTCAAAGAGGACAGCCACATATTAAGAAGAAGGAAGCAAGAAGAAACGATAAAGTAAAGGAAAGTCAAACATGTGAGGTAGTAAACTAACCTAGACTTGTATGTGTTAAATTTAATGTGTTATGGTGCTATGGCTATGTGAATTATTGTCATATCCTTACTTTTAACCTCAATTATACTTGATTAGAAGTGATTGGAACCAATTACATGATCATTTGCTTTGAAAACATCCATTTCCAAAAGATTTGCTCTTGGGTACTGTTCACTTTTACTGTTCATTTGGTAATTCCAGAACATGTACCCTACTTTGAAAACTCATAATTAATTGTAGAAAAATTGAAATAACATGGTTCCAATTTCTAATGAAATATCTTTCACATATCTTTGAGGAAAAAATATGAAACTGAGGTTTTCTTGTTCCAATGAAATCAGTTTAATCGTTGAAAACCACTGTTCATTTGGTAAAATCTGGAAGTTCCAGTTTCTTTGCTTAACTTCAAAAATTCATTTCTCTTTGGTTACTTATCCAAATGAACTGTGTTACATATGGAATTAAAGCTATAGACGTCCTCTTTAATCTCACCAAATTTCATAGAAAAATTCGTTCATTTGGTATATGAAATCATTGCGTGAATGGTGTTCATTTAAAGCTCTGTGTCTTAAATTTAAGCAGGCCAAGTTTCAGATTAAAACTTGTTAATTTAGATTCCAAAAACATTGTCAAATCACCACGGCCTCAAAACAGGACTAGAGAAACATACACCATGCATACTAGCATATCATCCCATAGTGTCATGTAAGTCATGTAGCTTATTATACAAATTTATTCATCAACATTTACTCTCCTCCCTTGAAAAGATCCAGCACCTAAAACATAGTTATGCATGTGGAAGGAATGAGATTTCATGGAAATCCCAATAGCAAGTTACACAAACTATAATATCATGCATGGATAATTGTATGCTTAACATGTTATCATGAGATGGGAGCTACTTCATAATGGTACATAAGCAAACTCTAACATGCATATTGTCATGACATAACTTGTAAGGAGTTGCAATCATTCATACTTCATCATAACATGATGACATAAGCTCAAGCTCAACCAAACACCATAATCAACAAGCAAGCAAAACAATTAAACAAACATGAGTTATAGTTAGGTATCCTTGCTACCTCTTAGCTATCTTGGTCAAGACCTTCTTGAAGTGCTTTCCTTCCTCCAAAAATGTCAAAACCTATCCATTACAACATAATATCAAGTTACAACTCAACTTGAAATCAAATCCAAGACTAGGTTTTCACTAGCTCCCTTCTTTCTCTAATTTATGTTTCCTACTTCCACCTTTCCAAAATAAATTCTCATGGTTCATTTCCACATAATTTTTCATGTAGAATCCAAATATGAAATCAGAATTTCCAAAATCAAAACATACCAATTGCTACAGTGCCAAACCGAAATGCATGCTCTTGTTTTCCAAAAATTCTCATTTTGATTCCAATGCTTCCAATACTTGTTCTCCTACTTTATCCCCACATAACTTTCCATTTGAAACTCATTGGAAGCATCAAAATCATGAAATTCCATCATATGAACAGTACCACGTACAGTACCAGCAAGAACACAAAACCCTAAATCCAAACATACTTGAATTCACAAGCTTATACCACTTGATTCTAGCTTGTTTAAACTTGTCTAAACTACCCATAACATAAAACTCATATTTTAACCACATATGAGCAGAACTTCCATCAGCAACCATAAGGGAAATATAGCATGAAAACCCTTAAAACCATGAGCTAACTTGCTAGAACAAAGCTCAAGGTCAAGGGAGATGATTACCTTGCTTGTTACTTCACTTTGGTTGCTTCTTTCTTGGTTGAATGGAAATTTTGCAAGAGTTTCCCTATGGTTCACCATGCATGCTGAAGTGTTCTGAATACGGGGGGTATTTATAGAGAAATTTGGGTTGAAATGGATGGCCAAGATTGATTTGGTTACTATTTGATCTAAAGGCTCACATTTAATCTTGGATTTTACTTTTTCTAAAAAGAATAATTATTACATCATGTGGGACAGCTCATGGGACACCTAAGAGGGTTAGGTGGCGTGCTGCCCATTTCAAGAAGGTTCTAGAAAAATTCCAGTCCAATCTGGTACCGATCGGAGCCGTTTCACAACAACCGGACTGTTTTCTGTTCTGAATTTTTTTTATAATATACCAGGATATGTATTATGTCCTGGAAATCAATATATAGGCTTCTCATATCATTTAAAATGATATATTGAATATTTATCTGCCATCCATTCCTTGAAAAATAACCAAAATACTCTTAGTATCTTTCCTGCGTTGTACTAACCCTAAGGGCAAAATCGTCATTTCACACCTCTTTACACTGCCTCAGGGCATATATTGACTCTATATAATCATATTTATACTATGTCCCACATTTTTGGCCTATCCATAATGACCAAAATGACCTCCATCCATCACTGGTACAGTATAGGCATCTAGGGGCATTTTTGTAATTTTGTACTTTTCCTGGACTGCTCTGGCCTGTGGCCCATATAACTGTCCAGTCACCTTAATGGGCTCACGATGGTGTCATTTGGGCCTTATTATGGGCTTATTGCCTTTATGGCCTAATTCACTGCACAACTCTCCCGATCCTATTTATCGGGTATTTTATTTCACTGAAAAATCCGGTTTGGCTTCTACAGGATTCCTTTTTCGATTCTGTCAATTTTATAAATTCATATATTAAATATATGAATTTCCTATAAAGTCTCATATGATTTTTAGATCTAAAAAATACTGTAATAATTCTTTCTAACTTCAGGAATTTGTATCAATTAATTGGGACCTTAAATCAAAATTCTGTGTTGCGTTAAACTGACTGAAATAATTTTGTCTATCTATTGGTAAAATTTGGGTCTGATCTAATTCCAGGCATTTTTGGCCTGTTTTGGCTCAACTTTTCCATATTTACATTTAGGTCCCTTAACTTTTGAATAATTGCACTTTAGTCCTTGAACTTTGCATTAATTGCATTTAGGTCCCTCCTTTTATTTCTATTTCAACTTTTTGTCTTCAAACTTTTCAATTTGCATTTTGGTCCCTATTCTTTCCTTAGTTATTAATCCTTCTATTTCTTTTTGCAATCTGATACAGTTTATTCCAAGAATCTTATATTTATTGCAGATAAACTGTACAGGTACATCAGGTCAGAAAATTAGGGATATGACATTTCTCTCCCCCTTAAAATAAATTTCATCCTCGAAATTTACATTACATATATATTAAGGAAATAGTTTAGGGTATATCTCTCTCATCCTTTCCTCTGCTTCCTAGGTAGCTTCATTCTCTATTAATCCCTTCCAGACCACCTTAACTAGAGGGATCTGCTTATTTCACAACTGCTTGACCTTTCTATCTACTATCTGTACTGGTCCAACTTCATAAGTCAGGTCAATATCATCCTGCTCAATCACATGTGATGGATCTGGAACATACTTCTTTAACTGGGAAACGTGGAATACATCATGAATCTTGCTGAGATGTGGAGGAAGAGCTAATTTATAAGCCACTGATCTTACTCTTGAGAGGATCTGAAATGGCCCAATGTGTCATATCCTTACTTTTAACCTCAATTATACTTGATTAGAAGTGATTGGAACCAATTACATGATCATTTGCTTTGAAAACATCCATTTCCAAAAGATTTGCTCTCGGATACTGTTCACTTTTACTGTTCATTTGGTAATTCTAGAACATGTACCCTACTTTGAAAATTCATAATTAATTGTAGAAAAATCGAAGTAACATGGTTCCAATTTCTAATGAAAGCTATTTCACATATCTTTGAGGAAAAAATATGAAACTGAGGTTTTCTTGTCCCAATGAAATCAGTTTAATCGTTGAAAATCACTGTTTATTTGGTAAAATCTGGAAGTTCCAGTTTCTTTGCTTAACTTCAAAAATTCATTTCTCTTTGGTTACTTATCCAAATGAACTGTGTTACCTATGGATTTGAAGCTTTAGACGTTATCTTTAAGTTCATAAAATTTCGTAGAAAAACACGTTCATTTGGTATATGAAATCTTTGTGTAACCGTCACTGCCTCTCAGCACTCGTTTTACTCAATTCCAGATCTTACTTCCAACTTTGGAAAATCATAACAATTCAGATACTTATCCAAATGAGGCGTTCTTAGTGTTCATTTAAAGCTCTGTGTCTTAAATTTAAGCAGCCCAAGTTTCAGATTAAAACTAGTTGATTTAGATGCCAAAAACATTGTCAAATCACCATGGCCTCAAAACAGGACTAGAGAAACATACACCATGCATACTAGCATATCATCCCATAGTGTCATGTAAGTCATGTAGCTTATTATACAAACTTATTCATCAACATTTACTCTCCTCCCTTGAAAATATCCAGCACCTAAAACATAGTTATGCATGTGGAAGGAATGAGATTTCATGGAAATCCCAATAGCAAGTTACACAAACTATAATATCATGCATGGATAATTGTATGCTTAGCATGTTATCATGAGATGGGAGCTACTTCATAATGGTACATAAGCAAACTCTAACATGCATATTGTCATGACATAACTTGCAAGGAGTTGCAATCATTCATACTTCATCATAATATGATGACATAAGCTCAAGCTCAACCAAACACCATAATCAACAAGCAAGCAAAACAATTAAACAAACATGAGTTATAGTTAGGTATCCTTACTACCTCTTAGCTATCTTGGTCAAGACCTTCTTGAAGTGCTTTCCTTCCTCCACAAATGTCAAAACCTAGCCATCACAACATAATATCAAGTTACAACTCAACTTGAAACCAAATCCAAGACTAGGTTTTCACTAGCTCCCTTTCTTTCTCTAATTTATGTTTCCTACTTCCACCTTTCCAAAATAAATTCTCATGGTTCATTTCCACATAATTTTTCATGTAGAATCCAAATATGAAATCAGAATTTCCAAAATCAAAACATATCAATTGCTACAGTGACAAACCGAAATACATGCTCTTGTTTTCCAAAAATTATCATTTTGATTCCAATGCTTCCAATACTTGTTCTCCTACTTTATCCCCACACAACTTTCCATTTTAAACTCATTGGAAGCATCAAAATCATGAAATTCCATCATATGAACAGTACCACATACAGTACCAGCAAGAACACAAAACCCTAAATCCAAACATACTTGAATTCACAAGCTTATACCACTTGATTCTAGCTTGTTTAAGCTTGTCTAAACTATCCATAACATAAAACTCATATTTTAACCACATATGAGCAGCACTTCCAGCAGTAACCATAAGGGAAATATAGCATGAAAACCCCTTAAAACCATGAGCTAACCTACTAGAACAAAGCTCAAGATCAAGGGAGATGATTACCTTGCTTGTTACTTCACTTTGGTTGCTTCTTTCTTGGTTGAATGGAAATTTTGCAAGAGTTTCCCTATGGTTTACCATGCATGCCGAAGTGATCTGAATAGGGGGGGTATTTATAGAGAAATTTGGGTTGAAATGGATGGCCAAGATTGATTTGGTTACTATTTGATCTAAAGGCTCACATTTAATCTTGGATTTAACTTTTTCATAAAAGAACAATTATGACATCATGTGGGACAGCTCATGGGACACCTAAGAGGGTTAGGTGGCGTGCTGCCCATGTCAAGAAGGTTCTGGAAAAATTCCAGTCCAATCCGGTACCGATCGGAGCAGTTTCACAACAACCGCACTGTTTTCTGTTCTGAATTTTTTTATAATATATAAGGATATGTATTATGTCCTGGAAATCAATATTTAGGCTTCTCATATCATTGAAAGTGATATATTGAATATTTATCTACCATCCATTCCTTAAAAAATAAGCAAAATACTCTTAGTGTCCTTTCCTGTGCTGTACTAACCCTAAGGGCAAAATCATCATTTCACACCTCTTTACACTGCCTCAGGGCATATATTGACTCTATATAATCATATTTATACTATGTCCCACGTTTTTGGCCTATCCATAATGACCAAAATGACCTCCATCCATCACTGGTACAGTATAGGCATCCAGGGGTATTTTCGTAATTTTGCACTTTTCCTGGACTGCTCTGGCCTGTGGCCCATATAACTGTCCAGTCACCTTAATGGGCTCATGATGGTGTCATTTGGGCCTTATTATGGGCTTATTGCTTATATTGCCTTCATGGCCCAATTCACTGTACAACTCTCCTGATCATATTTATCGGGTATTTTATTTCACTGTAAAATCCCGTATGGCTTCTACAGGATTCCTTTTCTAATTCTGTCAATTTTATAAATTCATATATTAAATATATGAATTTTCTATAAAGTCTCATCTAATTATGAGATCTCAAAAATACTGCAATAATTCCTTCTGACTTCAGGAATTTATATCAATTAATCGGGACCTCAAATCAAAATTCTGTGTTGCGTTAAACTGACCGGAATATTTTTGTCTATCTACTGGTAAAATTTGTGTCTGATCTGATTCTGGGCATTTTTGGCCTGTTTTGGCTCAACTTTTCCATATTTACATTTAGGTCCCTTAACTTTTGAATAATTGCACTTTAGTCCCTATTCTTTTCTTAGTTATTAATCCTTCCATTTCTTTTTGCAATCTGATACAGTTTATTCCAAGAATCTTATATCTATTACAGATAAACTGTACAGATACATCAGGTCAGAAAATTGGGGATATGACATTTCTCTCCCCCTTAAAATAAATTTCGTCCTCGAAATTTACATTACATATATACTAAGGAAATAGTTCAGGGTATATCTCTCTCATCCTTTCCTCTGCTTCCCAGGTAGCTTCATTCTCTGTTAATCCCTTCCAGACCACTTTAACTAGATGGATCTGCTTATTTCGCAACTGCTTGACCTTTCTATCTATTATCTGTACTGGTCCAACTTCATAAGTTAGGTCATCTCGCAGTGCAATATCATCCTGCTCAAGCACATGCGATGGATCTGGAACATACTTCTTTAACTGGGAAACATGGAATACATTATGAATCTTGCTGAGATGTGGAGGAAGAGCTAATTTATAAGCCACTGATCCTACTCTCGAGAGGATCTGAAATGGCCCAATGTATCTAGGATGCAGCTTCTTCACTTTGATTGATCGTCCAGCTCCTGTCGCTGGAGTCAACTTAAGGAATACATGCTCTCCTTCTTCAAACTCCAACGGCTTCCTTCTAACATCAGCATAACTCTTCTGTCTGCTTTGAGCTGTTAATAGCCTTTTTCTGATCTTATCAATCTGTACTGTTGTCTGGTCTACTAGATCAGGACCAAACATCCTCCTTTCGCTCAACTCCACCCAACACAAGGGAGATCTACACTTCCGTCCATAAAGTGCTTCAAACGGAGCCATCTGTATGCTAGCTTGATAACTGTTGTTATAGGCAAACTCTATCAACGGTAGATGGGCATCCCAACTCCCTTTGAAATCTAAAACACAAGCTCTTAGCATATCCTCAAGCGTCTGGATTATTCTCTCAGACTGACCATCTGTTTGAGGATGGTAAGCTGTACTAAATCTGAGAGTAGTGTCCATTTCTTTATGTAGAGCTCGCCAAAAATTTGACGTGAATCGAGGATCTCTGTCAGATATGATACTACTGGGAATACCATGTAGTCTAATAATCTCTTTTACATACAGTTTCGCCAGCTTCTCAAGAGAATCCTTTTTATTGATTGCCAGGAAATGAGCCGACTTTGTTAATCGGTCAATTACCACCCATATAGCATCATGCTTAGTAGGAGTCATGGGTAATCCTTCAACAAAATCCATGGCAATGCTGTCCCATTTCCACTCAGGTATCTCTAATGGTTGTAATTTCCCTGCTGGCTTCTGGTGCTCAACTTTCACCTTTTGACATGTCAAGCATTTGGACACATAATCTACAACATCTTTCTTCAATCCAGGCCACCAAAATAAACCTTTAACATCATGGTACATCTTGGTCATACCTGGATGTACTGTATACTTGCTTTTATGTGCCTCTTCTAAGATCTTTTCTCTCAATCCCATTGCATTGGGAATATATGGTCGTCCCCTAAATCGTAATAATCCATCTTGGGACACATCAAAGTTTTTAGTTTCCCCTCTTTCCAGCTTACCTTTGAAAATTTCTGCGAGCCTATCCTGCTCCTGAGCCTCTTTTATCTCATCCTCAATAAAAACTTTAATCTGCGTTCCTCTATAAGAACTTTCTGCTGTCTGCATTTGATACAAAGGACTCCAATCTCGAACATCTTCTATCAGTTTTAGCTCTTTGATCATAAGACTAGCAACCTGCACCACCTTTCTGCTCAAGGTATCGGCCATTACATTAGCTTTTCCTGGATGGTATTTGATCTAGAAATCATAATCCTTCAGAAATTCCATCCATCTCCGTTGCCTCATGTTTAATTCTTTCTGATCCTGCAGATACTTCAGGCTTTTATGATCACAGTACAGTTCTATGGTGGCTCCATACAGGTAGTGCCTCCATATCTTGAGAGCATAAACTACCGCCGCAAGCTCCAGATCATGAGTGGGATAATTCTCTTCATGTGGCTTTAACTGTCGAGAAGCATAGGCTACCACTCGTCCTTGCTGCATCAGCACACATCCCAACCCTTGCTTGCTAGCATCAGTATATACTACATAAGGCTGAGTCGGGTCTGGAATAATCAGCACCGAAGTTGTGGTTAATCTCTGCTTTAATGCATGAAAACTAGCCTCACACTTCTCATCCCACTTGAACTACTGATTCTTTCTGGTTAGCTTGGTTAACGGCAGAGCAATTTGGGAAAAGTCCTTAATAAATCTTCTGTAATACCCTGCTAAGCCCAAAAAACTTCTGATCTCCATCACTGTCCTTGGCTGTTCCCAGCTTAGCACTGCTTCAACTTTGCTAGGATCTACAGCTACCCCTTCATAGGATATGACATGACTGAGAAATTTGACTTCTTGAAGCCAAAACTCACATTTACTAAGCTTAGCATAGAGTCGTTTCTCTTTCAGAATACTAAGAACAATCCTCAAATGCTCTTAATGCTCTGCAGCCGATTTGGAGTACACTAAAATATCGTCAATGAAGACTACCACAAACTGATCTAGATAAGGCCTGAAGATTCTATTCATGTAATCCATGAAAATTGCAGGCCATTCGTCACACCAAAGGGCATCACTAGAAATTCAAAATGACCATATCGAGTCCTGAATGCAGTCTTTGAAATATCATCTGCTTTGATTCTGAGTTGGTGATAACCTGACCTCAAATCAATCTTAGAGAATAAGCTTGCTCCAACCAACTGGTCTAGTAAATCATCAATTCTGGGAAGAGGGTACTTATTCTTAACTGTAATCTTATTTAACTCCCGATAGTCAATGCACAATCTGAGACTGCCATCCTTCTTCTTGACGAATAGCACTGGAGCACCCCACGGAGAAACACTGGGTCAAATGAAACCCTTCTCTAATAGCTCCTCTATTTGTTTTTTTAGCTCAATCATCTCGTTGGGAGCCATACGGTATGGGGCTTTGGATACTGGTCCAGCTCCAGGTATGATGTCGATTGCAAATTCTACTTCTCGTTCTGGAGGCAATCCTTGAATCTCCTTTGGAAAGACTTCGGGAAATTCTTTGACCACTGGAATCGCTTCAATTCCTTCTTCCACTTCTGCTTGAACAGAAAAGAAGACCATATATCCCTGACATCCTTTTCGTAAACATCTATCTGCCTGAGCCTCCATCAGGAAATTCAGTTTCACTTCTGGATTCACATTTGTAGCTTGTGGACAAAGAACTAGAGTTTTGTTCTTACAATCCAGCATTACATTATTGGCAGACAACCAATTCAATCCAATTATGACATCAATTTCATGGAATGGCATGCATATTAGGTCAAGAGTAGTGCAACAACATTCATATCGAATGACACTATTTAAGCAGACATCTAATGTAACTACTTTGGCATTTGTAGGGGTTGTGACACATATGGCATAATGCAGCTTGCTAATTGTAAGGCCCAAACATTTAGCACATTCATAAGAAACAAAGGAATGACTTGCACCCGAATCAAACATAGCAACCACAGCATAATTATTGAGATAGATGATACCTTGGATCATCTCGGGTGATCTCTGTGCCTCTTCCCTTGTCATTGCAAACACTCGCCCTTGAGTGCGTGGCCTTTGATCATTAACTGTTTGGGGACAATTTTTGGAAAAATGTCCAGGCTGGCCACATGTGTAACAGACATTCTGCCCCATCAAGCATGGTCTGTCTCCATGGTTCTTCCCGCATTTGTTGCATACTCTAGACCTCTGGTCTCTATTATTTGGGTTGCCCCTGTAATTCCCTCTGTTAGGCTTTCGGTTCTGCTGCCACTGCCTTTTCCTCTTCTTGTTATAGCCACTATCACTGGCTACATTTCTATTCTGGTTAGGTCTCTCAGGAGCAGCAGTCTCTCTGTTTACTGGTCTCATCAGCATCCGGTGATTCAGACTATTCTCAATAATTCTGCAGGCCTCTACTACTTTATTGAACTGATGGTATTGTTGAGGGGTTATCTTATCTTTTAGAGTAGTATTCAATCCCCTGATCATCCTCTCCGTCATCCACCGCTCATCGTCCACCTGTCGTAGGTAAGTGGAATACTGGGAAAGACGGATGAACTTTGCTAAGTATTCGTCAAAGGATTCTTTTTCTCCTTGTCTTAGCACAAGGAATTCTGCTTCTCGTTCATCTCGTACAGACTGGGGAAAATACTTCTCATAAAACTGTTCAAGAAACACTTCCCATGTGATAGGAACGTGTCTAGCCTGCAATACTAACTCTGTGTTCTTCCACCATCTGTCCGCATCCCTTTCTAGCTGGTAGATTGCCATCTGTGCTTTACTCTCAGACGGACAACCTAGTACCTTGAAGATCTTCTCTAATCTGCTGATCCAATCCTTCGCTTTCTGTACATCAAACGTTCCCTCAAATGTTAGAGGACTATGCTTACAGAACTTAGCCATCCACTGTTGAATACCAGCAGGATCTACTATTTGTCCTGTTTGTCTCGGTAGTTCTGTTGTCTGTTGAACTATCTCTGGTTCTGTATTAGCTGTACCTGCAGACTCTGGGTGTCTGAGGTTCTCCACTGCTTCACCTACAGCTGCTGCTATAGCAGCAGCCCTTTCCTGCTCACTCCTTGCTTGAGCAGCTTTTACTTCCTCTATCAGCCTCTGCTGCTGTTCCAGCCGTTCTAGAATCAGCTGATTAATATCTTCGGCGTTTTGGGATTCACCCGAAGCACTAGCTCTTCTGGTTCTTACCATTTTGTTTTACTATGGTAATGGGAAATGTAAGGAATTGAAAGACACGCAGCGGAAATTAATTTAAAAAATTTTTCCATTCCTTGCCAGGATCTACCGTATGTGTTTAAGTCAAGTGGGAAGAAGTATTACCCTTAGTGTGCCTCAGCGACTTCCACAGCTTTCGGTCACGACGTTCACAGCTTCGCTCTGCGGCTCGTGCTCCCTTTCTGATCACAAGAAGTCGACGACTCAGGTCGGCTTCCTCTACTGGTATCCACACGAACAGCTTTTCAACCACGAACGACGTGCTAGCGTCTCTTGTCCCTCCAGGTCTTTCTCAAGAGTTCGTCCTCTCCATCTCTATTTCGGCAGTTTCTTATCTGCAAACCTTTTGCAGAGCCCCCTTCGGCCTTTCTGTGTTCTATGTGTGTTTTTTTTCTCTTTAAAACGCAGCTCCTAAAATCAGATATATAGGATGCTATGCGTTTTTCTCTGTCAACCGAATTGGATTTTGGAGTTAATCTTATATTAATTCCAAAATAATACAATATCATATATTGTATGATTTTATAAGAAACTACTTAAATAAAATAATATCAAATCCGTCCCACAGATTTAATTACCCATTTATTTAATTTTAAATAAAGATGAGACTGAACTATTTTTTAATTTATTCTTATAAATCAAATTTGAGATATCCTATCAATTTGAATTTCGAATTTCAAATGTGATAGAGATTTAATTTATCCTTATAAATTAAATCTTATAAATATCTCTTATATGAGATATCCTATCAATTTGAATTTCGAATTTCAAACGTGATAGAGATTTAATTTATCTTTATAAATTAAATCTTATACATATCTCTTATATGAGATATCCTATCAATTTGAATTTCGAATTCAAACGTGATAGGGATTTAATTTATCCTTATAAATTAAATCTCATATATCTCATATATATAATATATATATATGAATTTATATATATACGAATATAAATATAAATAAATATATATACATTCACCTGGATCTTTCATTGAATCTGGACATGTCTTAGATTCAATGAATCTGGACATCATAGCTCGTGTTGGGCTATTTTGTGTGCGACCCTGTAGGCCCATATGAAGTTGGCAGTGGGCCATTTGCTATACTAGCCCACAAGTCGCAAGCGGTCTCTAGCAAGACATAACGACTACCCAAATCATATGAGGATCGATAAACGATGTAACCTTTTATACAACCATATCATGTCCCTTCTGTCACGCGATATTTTGGTTATGGATGAGGCATGGATAATGTCATCCTCCTATTCCTGACCGTTACTTTCTCGATCCCTGAGTAGTCTGACTATAGAAATGGAACTACCTTTCCATTACAGTATGGCCATACATTTCTCAGACTCACTCATCGAGGGGCCCAGTAATATCTCTCCACGAATGTGAGGGACAAATTCCATCTTGACCATTCACATTCCTCCGCATGAAAAACCACTAAGCCCGAACATAGTCTTTATGATCACTCGGTCAAAAGTGACTTTTGACTAGGTCAAAGCTGAGCGTTTTGTCATGTAGGAATCCATGATGATCTCAGGTCAAAGGGCATATTGACATGGTTTGTATATGAGAGAAGCTTATGACGTTACCCATGCAGTTCTCTCATAGCGGGTCGGTCCAACACCCTGTACTCTTACATGTGCTTATGAATTTGATTTATATCTCTATACATCTTCAAAGTCATACTGGTCTTATTTCATCTGTGCTCCCACATAGATGATCGACCAGGGACATTTAGGATAATATCATGAATTATCCAAGGACGGTCATCATAGTAAACATGCAAATAATATGATAACTCAATTAATAAATTCATAAATCAATAATGTTCATAAGACAATGATTGGCCCCTAGGGCACGATTTCCAACAACCTCCCACTTGCACTAGGTACAATCATTAATTTGACTAATTCCCATTGACCTGACATGACGCTCATGCTTTGCCTGCACAAGCTGCTTTGTTAGAGGATCAGCAACATTATCTTCTCCTGCTACTTTGCATATTTTTATATCACCTCTATCGTTGATTTCTCTGATGAGATGAAATCGCCTGAGTATATGCTTGGTCCTTTGATGTGACCTAGGCTCTTTGGCCTGTGCAATAGCACCGCTATTGTCACATAGCAAAGTTATTGGATCTGAGATGGTAGGTATCACCCCTAGTTCTGTGATGAACTTCCTGATCCAAACGGCTTCCTTAGCTGCATCAGATGCTGCTATATACTCAGCTTCCGTTGCAGAATCTGCTACAGTGCCCTGCTTAGAGCTCTTCTAGCTTACTGCTCCATTATTGAGGAGGAATATGTATCCAGACTGCGATTTTTAGTCGTCCTGGTCAGTTTGGAAACTCGCATCTGTGTAACCAGTTACACATAGCTCATCATCCAATCCACCATAGACCAAGAATAAGTCCTTAGTCCTTCTTAAGTACTTAAGGATATTCTTGACAGCAGTCCAATGGCCCTCGCCAGGGTCCTGTTGGTATCTGCTAGTCATACTTAAGGCAAACGAGACATCCGGTCGAGTACATAACATGGCGTACATGATAGATCCTATGGCCGAGGCATATGGAACCTTACTCATGTGACCTCGCTAATCAGATGTACTAGGACACAGATCTTTGCTGAGGTGAGTACCATGAGACATGGGTATGAAACCCCTCTTTGATTCGTGCATACTGAACCTATGCAGTATTTTGTCTATGTATGTACTCTGACTGAGTCCTAGAAGTCTTTTAGATCTATCTCTATAGATCCTGATTCCTAGGATGTAGGTGGCTTTACCTAAGTCTTTCATCGAGAAAGACTTTCCTAACCAAGACTTGACAATCTGCAAGGTAGGAATATCATTCCCAATAAGTAGGATGTCATCGATATAGAGTACCAAAAACACAACTGTGCTCCCACTAACCTTCTTGTACACACAAGGTTCATCAATGTTTTGAAGAAATCCAAACTCTTTGATTACTTTATCAAAATGATGATTCCAACTCCGAGAGGCTTGCTTTAGTCCATAAATGGACTTTTGAAGCTTGCACACTTTACCAGAGTCCTCGGAACGCACAAACCCTTCAGGTTGTGTCATGTACACATCCTCAAGGAGCTTTCCATTAAGGAAGGCTGTCTTGACGTCCATCTGCCATATTTCATA